>JADANN010000034.1:0-600000 GCA_018806985.1 Angiostrongylus vasorum | reverse complement strand
GACTTTGGCCAGGCTGGCCTCGGAGTTCCAGGGAACCACGATGACTTAACCAGCAAATCTCCGAAAAATGGAGATTGTGCTGGGGGCAAGCACAACCAGTGAGGACGGGCCATTCAAATAAGTATCAAGTATCAAGTTATTATCGTATCTGAATCCACTAGTAGGAAGACCGAACGAAGGAGTCGTTGCCACAAAGATACTGCTCTCAGAACCATATGTTGATGAAAACTTGAAGACACTCTTGCAAGGTTAAGTCAGGACTACAGGGAAGATCAAAATGCCTAAGCCAAAATAGGCCAGCCTCAATACTCCTCACACTGGATGCCTCCGTTTGTGGTGTCAGGCGGTGAGACAACCGGTGAGAGGTAACAAAATCTCGGGTTGCGTAAAATATCACTGGAACCGAATCTGGTGAACGCATGCTGTGGAGGTTACTTCTTGCTGAGAACGAGTAGTACCACGACACACTACGTCGTTCTCCAGGCTCTTCTTGGAGCAGTAAACCGCACAAAGTTCTATGTGATCGTCCTACAAGAAAAAAAAAGCAAGAAGACCAACATGCGGCAACTAAACAACCAGACCCTTGTCATCCGCGGAGTGAAGGTCCCGTTACGAAATATCGGTGGTGTAGGTTTGGTCCTCTGCCATTCCATTGTTTACCTCGTTGATTCGTACGAGGCCCTTTTCCTGTTGCATAGCCGTCCTCCATCTTTATTCAGTGTGTCATAGGGAAGATCGCTGCAATAAATTGCTACTTCCGAACCGATGCAGCTGATCAATACGAATTAGATGCCTTCTATTACTACTTTTAGGAAGTCGTCCGAAATGATAGGTCGTATTATAATTTTGCTGTTGGAGACTACAGCTAGAAAAAAAGATAGGCTCACGAAGTGGATTCAGGGTCGGAAAAAATTCGATCAGAAGAAAGAAATGAGAATGGAAACGGTCTCGCATGACTCTTGTCTGTAGCATGCCTCTTCTATGAAAAGTCGTTTTTCCACGAGAAAGAAAACCACCGTGGACAAGGGAGTCTCCCAACGGCATGACTGAGGTGGAGATCGATCATATTCTGACATACAGATGCTGGTTCCTGTTTGGAACATTCATTCTGTACTGGTTCCGACCGCAGCCCTTCCCCGTGAGAAATTTATTCAGCCATAGGTTGAAAAAAGAAACCCTGCCATCGTCCAAGAAAAGCGAAACAAGTTGTTTATGACTGGGATTATCTCAGTAACGGCTTCTCTTTTCTTGATCGGAAGATTAGGAAGCCTATCGAAGACTACGAGCTGCTTATCTAAGAACTTAAAAGTTGTGCTAAATTCGCCTCAGTTCCTCTGACGCTTGATCCTACTACAACATGCTTAACACGATTAGGAATAAACATCAGTTGCAGAAGATTCGCTTATCTTGTTTTTCTCAGTTTACTATCGCTCAGCTCGTTTCGCTCAACTTTTGCTCGTACAGGCTCCATCTTCGCCTTGACGCTTGTATTTCTTAACAGTCTAAATATCATCACATTGTTAGTATATTGCCATTATTCCTATAATAAACGGTTATAACCCAAGCATGAGGTTGTGCGCTGTGGCAACGCCTAGCCATCCATAAGGGCAAATTCGTATAAAGTCGAGCATTCTACTTTGAACTAGTCCTATTCCGTTCCGAGCACTGACTCATAGACCTAAATTCCACTGCTCAGTTAACGTAATGAAATGATGGCTGACAAGAAATAAAAAACCAAACATTGCAGTTCCCACTGCAACTTCAGCGTACTTAGGTTCAGTGCCGATTTATGCTCACCAGACCATTGCCGTTTACGGATTATTGCTAGTACCAACGCTGAGGTAAATAAAATGGCTGAGGGAAATGCAAAGCAAAGGCGTTGGTTGTGGAGTGGATAGCACGTCAGCCCTCTGCAAGGGTAATCGTAGGTTCGAAGCTCACTTGGAATTTCGAGCTTTGTTTACATCTCAGCATCCTTCTGGTTGTATTTCACGTAATGCCATGCCATGAGAACATAATAGGCAGCACAAAAGCTAAACAAATCAAAAGACTATTTATTAATGCAGAGTTCAAATAAAACTCGGTCCTGAAAATATAACTCAACAATATTTCACATGATTTCGACTAATTTGGGTGGTGGTGATAATAATTGGCAGTGAATGGTTTTTTAGTGACTAATTCAATAGAGAATTTTACTTCTTATTTTCTGCCTATTACAATTTTCACGGCATGGTGCTAAGCGAAATATAACTTCAATGATGCTGAGATATTTGCAAAACTCCGGACAGCAGGTGTCTAAGGTGGGGGGACGAACGCGCTATTGCCCTTTCCGGGGAGTAACGCGCTCACCATCACACCATGCGAGTCCTTCGTTTCGAATCTCTCTTAGCTAGTTCTATCGATCAGCGTCATTGCTGATGCATACTAATTAGAAATATCCTATTGTTGCATGCAGCTACAACTGTGAAGCTTCTACAGAGACAGAGAATAGTCTCTGTAAAATTGTTGAAAAACACTGCAAAAAAACAGGTGTTTTAATAATGTGTTACAATTCTTTAAGGTCTCCAAAATTCGCCTACCCAACATTTACTGACAAAAAGTACCACTAGGCGTCTTCGGAAGTGCGCACTGTGGAGATGTGCTCGATATGTCTACTACTCCAGAAAGACCTCTTGTCGAGCGCACTAAGCCTCTTATCCCTCCACAGTTAGGAAACCGGTACCAGACTTATTTGCGAAGAGCTCTTTTTTCATCAATAACAGCTGGAGGCTATCTATTGCGACGATCTGCGAACTCTCTAGCACAACTGTCACTTGATGTAAGAAAGGAACAGCATATTCAAAGGTATTCTTAATGAAAGCCAAAGATCCTCAAACAGTAGCCAAATACACATGAATAAATATGAAGAGCTTCAGGAATGGTGTATATGATGAGACAGAATCAAATCTAAGAAGTGTTGAGACCGTGCTCATAACCACAATGTTGCTGAGATATGTGCAAAACTCCTGACCGCTGGTGTCTGCGGTGGGGACCGAACACGCTATCACCCTTTCCGGGGGGCTAAGGCGTTCACCACCACATTATGCCAGTCTTTCGTTCCGACTGTCTCTCAGCCTTCTTATTGACCTATTGGCGCTATCAGCAATCACCAGTCAACGAGGTTGATCTGGGGAGCACAAATCGGCATGAACCAAGACCGCGCTCATTTATGATAAGACAGAATCGAATGTAAGAAGTGTTCAGACCGCGCGCGCAATATGTTCCGTCAGAGTGGTGTGAAACAGAATTGGCATATTCTGTCTATAACCTGTGTAGAATAAAGACAACTTTTAAAGGTTTTGACTTTAGAGAGGAAAAGTAACAGTAAAGAATGCGAATGAATCGATGGGAAAAAAAATACAGGAAGATTAAAAATGTAACAGTTCCCAGGATCGACTTTCTATTAACCTCGGCATTGGAATATGAATGCGTCGTTTTCTTGTTCAGCAATCGCGAGGTTGTTAAACAGCATACATTTACTTCCATAGAAAAACACAATACAATACAACAGTAGCCGACGCTTCGGCAGTATCGCCTTCTTCAGAGCCGCTCTTTTACGTGCCTTGCCATGAGGAAGATTAGAACAGCTGATTATGGTCGCATAAGGTTGAGGCACGTAAAAAAGCGGCTCTGAAGAGGCGATACTCCCGAAACGTCAGCTACTGTTGTATTGTATTGTGTTTTTCTATGGAAGTAAATGTATGCTGTTCAACAACCTCGCGATTGCTGAACAAGAAAACGACGCATTCATTAAAAATGTATTCAAAACATTGTTCATTGGCACAAGATTGCTGAGATATTTGCAAAACTCCGGACCGCAGGTGTATTTTGCACAATAATAACCTGCCATAAAAAGTATAGAAGGCGGAAAATAAAAAGCTAAATATTGTGAATTGTTCATTGGCTTCACCTGATTTCCTCTGTAAATTCTGATCTTTCCACTACTGTAATGTTGGCAAATATGGACACTAATTGTGCAGGATTGAGATGAGTTAACTGGAATGCAATTCTGAAGGCGGCACTCTTATGCGAACAATACATTTCTCATTACTGTCCCATTACTTGATTGGTTGACCATCTCCGGTGATTTTTAATAATGCTAAATGTAACTATGCATTAAGTGGTGAAGACTCTTATTAGACGAAGTTAGAAGATCTATATAATGAAAAATCGCTTAGGTGCAGAATTATTTGGAAATTTTGTGAAATATCAAAAGATAAAAATGAAAGGACAAAGCTCTTGGCGTTGATCAATCCCTGAGGGATGCGCCATGCATTCGGCTTCGTTAAACATTGTTTGGAGGTGATTGAATATGGCTATGGTCTAATTATGGGCGATATATGGTCTTTAAAATGACTCGCGGTGACCTACCAATGTATCGAGCCAGTGCTGCCATCCTCCAAGACAAATCTGATACCAATTTGCTGACCCCGGCGGGATGGAAGGCTTGGTGGGCCATGGACGCGGAGATCAATTCCACGTGCGCGCTGCAAGGCACCTCCGACCACTGCGCCAAACGCGACCTTGTAAAACATTACATTATATAAATGTAACATCCAAACTATTAAAAGTGCCTAATGTTTCTTTAAATGAATGAGGAATGAGCGTAAAAAAAATGTTTATTGAATTGTTCGATATTTGTTAACTACTTCAAAAAGTGCCAATTAGAACCCATGGTTTTCAAGTGAACAAACTTTAGTCTTATGATTCATGGATTGGCTCCATTGCATACCAGTGAAGTCTCCAGTCGTTCTTTTCGCAAACCAGAGCTAACGATTTATTCATCACCCGAAGTAACAACGGCACGTAGCCTCGTGACTTGTCGCCTCGAGATCATTTGAAAACGCATCCTCAAGCATTATTCAGAGATTTCTGAGTTTTGCTTGGAAATGTTTTCATTCTTGAGCATTCCCCCTGGTTTTTCACAAAACCCCCAACGAGACCAAAGGTTCAACCCCCTGCCGACTGGATTAATTGATAACAGACTCGTCCGATAAGAGTGAAATACTGTGCTGACACGTTGTCAATACCCAAGACATCACCTGCCTCCTCGAGGCTTTGATATGGACGGAAATTTGTGGAATGCAAGCAAAAGTAATATAAATTCTGCATTAACAACTTCATGTCAGACCATTAAGAATGCGAAATAAGCTGGTCTACTAAGTAAGTAACCTTAGGAAAATACTGGATAAGCCAAAGCCATATTCATCAACTAAGTGAAATTGCTTATAGAATATCAATAAGGTATAGTTTCTGTGTTGTCAATAGAGGCTTTTGTACCATTTATTGGTTCCCACGATTACATTTTGTGTTTTCGACTAACAGAACTAGTCAGTGTAGTTCTGAAAGATTCCTACTCACCCATAAGTGACTTTACCCGATTCACAAAGATCGTCGAATACGTGGTGAGTACGTGGCAACGTCATAGTGTAGCCATGTCGATTCTAGTGAAAACCGCAGGTAAAAAATAAACATCACAACCAGAAGAAAACATGACTGATAGCTGAACTCGTAAATGAAAATACACTGAGTACCTAAAGACCTTTAATGATGACAGTTACAACACAACAAGTCGAATAGAAGAACTAATTGGACTTTCACAGTACGTGAGGACAGGCTATCCAAGCATTCAAGTATTTTTTCTAGCTCGTGCCCCCGTGCTGCACCATGAGAAATTTTACTAGGAAATTAGTAAACTAAAATCAGCAAGATATCAGGGAACATTATATTTTGCCCATAAAGCAGATGACTCTGTGCTGGCCATATTTCTAATTGATATCTCATTTCTAAATTGACAACGATTCCTAACACTGACATCAAAAATTTTCTTTATTTTATGTTCCGATATCAGATGTATCGCTTTGCGTGGATCTTAGCATTTCTTGCATTCTCTCTTGAGTCCTGTTTTAAGTATGCTATGGCGGCCTCACTTTGATTGGATGGAGCTAAGTGTTCTCAGACAGGCCTTGTATCAATTTCCCGATTCCGGAAGGATGAGAGGTTTTTGAGTCCGAGGAAGGATCGAGACCAACGCCTGGCTGGGTTTGGCCGTCTGCATAATGGACGGTATCATTATCATTGCGCTACCAGCGCCCTACATCAAGGGTAATAATAATTACTGTAGCTGCGGTAAAAAAGGCTAGTGGATCGTAAGTTATCGAGACGCTTATTCTGAGAAAAGGTGGTATTTTTTTGTGGTTTTAATCTGATAGCAGTAATCAGCAATTCGCTTGGCGTCGGGGGCATTCAGTATGTACGGAAGGAAAATTCCAGACACAGTGTTCACTAAGTGCACTTGTACTTTGGCATGGGGCATTACAGATTGTTACGGGAAAGAACGGAGAGGGCGTGATTCGTATCGACAAACCTAAGAGAAAGATCAAAGTGCGAGGGGACGAGCGGGCGGATAGGCGGGCCGATGGGCGGTCGTGCATGTGGCTACCACATGACGCCGATCAGCGACTTCGATCCAACGCCAGTACCAAAACAGTTGTGGTGGTCGTACGCTCTATGTTGCCGAGTATCGAGCCACAACGCTCACTTCGCGATCTGCCTCTTGAACAGCCTGGAAGTTCCAATGAGATCGATTTGAATTTCGAAGGAATGCAACTAGAACGAGTTCCGCAACGTAATCCGATCACCGATGAGGAATATAATCCAGCTGAGATTCGTCGTTTGAATCTCAGCAAGAATAACATCTTGCATTTCTCATGTTTACCAGCGTTTAAGAATTTGGTTAGCCTAGACGTTTCCAATAACAGTTTGTCCGTTCTGTCAGAAGATATCGGTGCGCTTACGCAATTGCGGACGTTTTCGGCCCGGAATAACTTGCTCGAAGATTTGCCGAAAAGTATGAACAAACTGAATCAAATGGAGGCGCTCTATCTGTCCGGAAACCGCTTCGAGATCGTACCTTTGGCCATTCTCAAAATGTGTCGTTTGCGTATTTTGCATCTGGGTGGCAATCGTATCGAGAGTGTCCCGTACGACATCGGTTGCTTAATCAAGTATGTTTGAGTATGCTAGAAATTTAAAGTTTTTTTGGGATGCTTTGTTAAAAAACGACCAAACAAAACATTACTGGTTGAGTGTTTCAGTTGTCTCGAGGGAGTTTGAGAAGGAAGGGTGAAATTAAGAGTAACATTACAACCAAAAGGGGTGGAAAAACCATGTTTTCTTTGCATGATCTTCCTGAATGAGGGTAAGCATGTGGTCGGTGTTCCAGTCGTGGGCTTGATGTATCAGTAAATGACTTCAGTTCAATAGTTATCATGAAAGCTGGTTAATTTGTATCGTCAGTAAAGTTTGGAATCTCTAATTTCTTCTGTTAGATGTTTAGAACGAAGTTCTCGTGGCATCTCTCTTGTGCTAACTTGTTGGAGAGGGTTAGTTGTACTTTCGTATTGCTAATATAGCACAGCGTTGTGGAGATTGGCAAAGGTCCGATTTCCTTTTTCTGCTTCGATGTAGTCTGGATGGTCCTGTTTAGGCTGCTTAATCTGCTTACCTCCTTTTCAGTTCTGAGGAGCCACGCTTTTCATTTCGTAGACCATTCCCATGCGGGTACTACTGGGTAGATGACGACTTCGTTGCTTTTGCAAAACCAAACTTTTATGTAGAATTAACGAAATGTTCGCAAAAACTTATCATCTAGAAGATTCTTTGCAGTTGAGTCATGATCTGTTTGCCCAACTTGGCTTCCTTTTTTGAAAGTCCGTACGCATCCAGTTACTACAATTTTTCTTTTTGTGATTTCCGGAACAAGACTGTTTAAACGCATTCAAAATTAAAAGAAAAACGTGGTGAAACCAGTCATGAGTATACGATATTTTTTAGTGTATAAAATCGATAATGCATAGAAATTTGAAATCACCGGAGAACATATGAACCGAATCGCCTTTTGCAGGTTGGAGATTCTCTATCTCGGTGGGAATCTACTGAGAGACGTTCCAGCAACTATTGGACGTCTTCAACGATTGTCATCGCTTTCCCTGTGCGATAATCAGCTCGAAACAATCCCATCTACATTTGGAGAGCTACGAAACCTAGAAAACCTATCACTGCATAATAATGTACTCCGAGTGTGTTTTTATCAGCAAAATTTTTCCGTAGTTTGGTTAATTTTTAATTTAGTACTCAATATTGCTTATTTAGACACTCCCTACAGAGATCGTTAAGCTCCGAAATCTCCAGCAGCTGAGTCTGAGACAAAATCCCTTAGGTATGTAAAGCTTGTTGCAGAAGTTCTGACTTATTTTCATCGTTCCGCTAAGACATTTTATTACTGGGATATTCAAATGGCCCGCCCTCACTGGTTATACGGGCCCTTGCATAAACTCAATTTTTTCTGTTTTGCTGGTTTAGCCATTGTGATTCCCTGAATTCCCCAGGTTAGCTTGCCCAACGTTTGTCCCAGGACGTCACCACCACAGGCAGTCGCCGCTCTTGGGGATCAGAGGGAGATTTGCACCATGCGAATAGTTTGGTACCAGGACGGTGACGGATCCTAGTATTGGTTTACTCTTAACTGGGCTTCGTGATGGAAACGCCGGACTCAACCTGGGAGGCCCCTCCGCGGGATGAATCCGCCCGCTGTACATCGCAGCCCAACACCCAGGAACACCTCCCAGCCACGATGAGGAGGTAAACCGTTGGTTGGTGACGTTTTATTATTTATGGGAAAGACAATTCAAGGTTATGTGCGCATGAACCAGTCAGGCTGAATAAATTATGGTCGTGATAGGATAGTATAGCATAATCCGCGTTTGATACACCTCTGTTTTACTCAATATTTTTCACTTGTAAACTTTTTCAGTCAATCACTTCGTGCACAACATGCAACTCGCACCACCCAAGTTGAAAGAGCTCGCTGGCCGTATAGTTCGATTAAAAATGTCCAGGTTACCGATCAATGATGTGCTCCCAAGGTAAGACAGCTTACGGTTCTTCTCTGGTCGTCGTTCCTGCTAGAGAGGTACTTTTGAACTTACTCAACACAATGAGGTCGTTTTACATTGTCCACTTTAGTTTTATTTATTCTACTTATTATTATTATTGTTATTATTATTGACTCGGAAATGGCTTTTATTAAAGACAACATTTTTGATTTTAGCTAGTATGACTTTGGGTAGATTGGAGAAATTTTGTGTATGAGGGGATTAATTGCTAGAAAAGCATTTTAAGTTAGATTTTACATAAGAATTAGCCAAAATATCTTATTTAATCATCTTACTCTATTGATGTCATTTATAACTGATTGATCCAATTTTTCTTTTAGACATAGACATAGATCCGAAGTAGACAGAAACTGAGACCAGTTTAGCCCAGTAAAGTGAGAAGAAACAAGTTTTTGAACGAAGTATGTGAATGACATCCCTGACTTAATCCTTCTATGTTATTTCCGGGAGCGTTTTGAAGTTCTTAACATTTATAGTCCATGGCGTGCGGATTTTCATTTCCGTAAAATCATTCATCTTGCCGTACAAGGGTTTTTTAATGTGATTTTTGAAACTAATGGATAAAATACCCAACACAAATGTTGTACCAGGTAGCAACTCAACGAACGTTTTTGCTACATTTCCTAATGTACTAAAGGTTTTTCGGACGATTCTGCACCTTAAGCCATCGAAAATACCGCTGCTGAGGATGATATGGAGATAGCGAGAGCGAGGAGACCGTATATGATTTTGTACGTGGGCGAATAGAAGATCCGCTGACGTGAATAATTCCGTTTCTCAGTGCACATGGCAAAAAAAAACTAAGTATTGTAGGAGGCGATCACCAGCGGAAACTAGGGGTAAGACTCGAACTATCAAGTGATTGATTTTGTTTAGTGACTTTTTGTGGGCGCGTGTGGCGCAGTGTTGGAAGGCGCCCTGCAATACGCATTTGGTCGATTCGGCTGATCAAGCTTTCCATCCCTCCGGTGTCGGCAAGTTAGTGCCGGACTAGTCTGGGAGTGTAGGAACACTTGCTCGATACATCGGTGGACCACCGAAAGTCATTGTATGGGCCAGATATGCATTCAACCACCTCCAAACGACGCTTTATGAAATTGATTGTATGGCGCATCCCTCAGGGATTGATCAACGCATAGAGCCTTATACATTTTATCCTTTAGCTTTTTATGACCTCGAAAATGACATCAAAGGCAAAGTTTAAATTGTTTTGAATATACACCTATTTATCATGAATAGTAAATAAAAATGTCTCAGTAGACGTACTCGTAGTGAATTAAATATAATTCTTTTCCAGAGAACTTATTGCCTATCTCAATTCTGCCAATCAGTGTGTTAATCCTAAATGCGAAGGTGTTTATTTCGAAGCTTGTGTTGAACACGTGAAATTTGTCGACTTTTGTGGGAAGTATCGAGTTCCACTGTTACAATTCTTATGGTGAGTTCTTTCTTTCTCTTTCTTTTCTCCACTCTGTCTTTCTCTCTTCGCGTTTTATTTTTCTAGTATCGGAGTAGTGCCTACGCCAAAGTAGAGATAGAAGCCCATGTTTCAGTTCACCGAAATGCTCTGCAACAGTGCCGGCATACTCGTCATCCGAGAGCTCATCGGATACTGACGACGACTTACCGAACAACATGAAGATGCGTAAGATCCTCCTGGGGTAGAATCCATAAATGAAACAATGTACATATTAATGGCTTTCCTGTCTACTATACATATTAGGTCGTGTTTTCTAATCATCCTATTCGAACTGTTATGCTGGAAATTTGTATTTGTTTAGTTTATTGCACATACTATTCCCTTTTATGAAATCAGATTGCGATACAGATGCGTGTTTCATCGTTCTTGCGCTGTTTATCATCTGATCTCCCGATTCTCTCGTCTATATCGTGTCCTGCCTCTCTCATATTCGCAAATAAATTCTTGACGAGACGGTAGTGATATCATTTTCGCTAGGTACACTTTTCTTTTATCGTGCTGACAAATTGTTATTGCCGCTTTATAACGATTACATGGGCCATGTTATCGGCGACGTACGATGGTTGGGTTACATTGCTAGAAGAGTAATGACGTCAAAGTGCAAGGCAATTTTGCGCTTCATTTTTTGCGCCATTTAAAAATTTCATAGCAACAGAATATGTATATTGAACGGTCTTGTGGGCTTTGCTCGAGCGTTGAGTGTGACCGAAACGACTTTATTTTGTGTAAAGGCGGAAGTTGGTTGGGAGCGACGTGGAAAGGAAGTGTTCTGCTTTTCGAGAAATTCTAATCAATTTACCAATTGATAGACACCATTTTTGGTGAAAAAAATCGTGGCTGCACGCTTATCAACGTGCCACAAATCTCTTCATGCCTTCATAAAAAGGGGATCATTCCTCCGTAGTTTCAACGATGAGCTAATTATGTGGTTAAATGCCTCACTGTTCACGTGAACTTTATTGTTATCCTAAGATCATATCGCCAAATATTACTGGTATAACAACATGTAAAAAAACAGGGCTGTAATGAATCTTATGGTAGACTATTATCGTAATGCCCTACAAAGGGGAGACTTAGCTTGACCAGTTTCCTCCATCGCCTTCCGAAATAACATCTGATTGGACGGGACGGTGTTAACTTTACACAATTTTTCCAAAATACTACGCCGACATTGCTTTTCGACAGTATGATCTGAATCGAATGAAACCAAATTGTCGATTGGATAGATGGTTCTTTGATTAGGTGTCCTACCTCTTCTGTCTCACGGCTAATCGCTCGTGATGCTGCGCTTAATTCTTCACCTATTCGGTTCGTCGTTACAATTAGTGCATTGTTTAAATGACTACGCGAATCATATCGCATCGTAGTGCAGCAGATAGATCCACATATCTTCTCGACTACCAAGTGTTCGACTGGCTTCTGTACGACCCGAGCACAACGAGAAACGCGATTCAGAAATGTAGACATGACCTGGGGTCCAAGTTTTGCGAATATTTCACTATCGTTGTGGTTGTATTTCACATCATACGATGCCGTGAAAAATAACAGCAACCAGAAGGTAAAAAGGTTAACATATTACATATATATATATATATATATATATATATATATATATATATATATATATATATATATATATATATATATATATATATATATATATATATGGTTATATAAATGTATGGCATGTTCGATAATGGTCAGTGTTTAGGAGAAGCTGTTTGTCCTATATTGAAATTTTGGTACTGAGTTTTTTGTCCTACGTCCATAAAAGTGTTCGAGTGAGTAGATTGCGCGTCAAACTGACTTTCCGTGGTCTAAAGAAGGCGAAACCGACGAAATGTCAGCTTTTATGAATACATAGTCTATTAACAGCCTTGTGTCTGCTCATGAAGAAAACACCTACTCGGTTAGTTTCGCGCTAAACCAAAACCTTCATCCTTCTGGGGTCGACAAATTCTTATCAGATTTGTCTGCGAGGATGAAAACAGTGTGTTGTCCAATCGAAGCATTCCAATGGATGGCGCGACGGCTTCAGATTAATCGTTCGTCGTTTCATCTTTTGTTTCTTATTGTTCGTTTCTTATGGTTCTTAACGATATTTACTTTTGCTTCATATCGCTTAACCACTTTGTTTTTTAAATTTCCCTATAAACTGTCTCTAGATCTCTCTACAAGTTCGCGGTGTGCAACCACTACATTCAGTCTGAAATTCCTTTCTATTGTTAAACATTCCGCGCCCTCAAAACCATCTTAAGTCAACTTGTTACGAAATCAAGTCACTTATCATCAAGTTTTGAGAAGAAAACAAAAACAAAAAAGCTTTGCTGTAGTTTACGCCGCCTGCTGTGACCCCACAGAATATTACCAGAGTTCAACAATAATGAAAAGAAGAAAACTGTGCAATCCTCTGCTGAACTTTTAGCAGCATTGTTGAATTTGAGCCTAAAGTCATAAACATGGAATCAAACAAACGTGCATCGATAAAACACTTATGGTAGTAATCATGGATGAGTCGAAAGTGATCTATTGTAATAAAAAAATTATCTTCCACATTTACCACAAAAAACTGTGGCAATTTAACTGGAAAATTCAAATCAAACAAAGGACGTGCTTAAACTACTCGTGCTGAAATGATTCAGTTTTTACGATGTCCTCGAATGCATAGCCTCGATCCATTTTGGGATTGAGGGGTTCCACTTCGTAATAATTGGTCGATCACCTAGGTTACTCCACCACGTCTACTCTGTGTGATACGGACCCATGCTCTTCATGGTGAACGAGTTCTCAGTCCCATCATGTGATTGGGGGCAAGTTTCCGTCCTCACCCCAACACTTCAAAATCTGTTAACGGTCCAGCAGTTTTGAACCTTGCACCAAATTGTTAACAATCGTTTGCACTCGCTCTTGACACCGCACAAACATTCGGATCTCGCCATGAACGATGCTCCCGTATAGAGACGCGCTTTTGACATGAAATGAGGAGTGTACTAAGATGTCCTTTCTCTTTCTATCTGGTGGCTGTTAATTGCGTGTGTGTGCGTGTGTGTGTTTTTTTTTACTTATGAAGTAGTACAGAGAGTGTTGCTAATGAGGAGACCGTATGTGACTTTGTACGTGGGTGAGTGGAAGATCGGCAGAAGTGAATTAAACTCGCTTTTCAGTGAATGCGGCAAAAAGTAGGTATTGTAGAAGGCGACCACCAGCAGAAACTAGGGTTAGGGACTCAAACTATCAAGTGATTAATTTTGTTTAGAAACCTTTAATAGACGCGTGTGGCGCAGTGGTCGAAGGCGCCCTGCAATACACATGGGATGAATTCCGGCGGTCCTGGCTCAACAAGCCTTCTGTCCCTCCGGGATCGGCAAATTAGTACCTGACTTGCCTGGGAGTGTAACAACACTGGCTCGATACATCGGTGGGCCACCATTGTAAAAGCCAGATATGCATTCAATCACCTCCAAACGATGCTTGATGAAATTGATTGCATGGCGCATCCCTCAGGGATTGATCAACGCATAGAGCCTTATAAATTTTATCGTTTAGCTTTTTATGACCTCGAAAATGATGTCAAAGGCAAATTTTAAATTCTTTTGAATATACACCTATTTATCATGAATAGTAAATAAAAAATGTCTCAGTAGACATACTCGTATTGAATTAAATATAATTCCTTTCCAGAGAACTTATTGCCTATCTCAATTCTGCCAATCAGAGTTAATCCTAAATGTAAAGGTGTTTATTTCGAAGCTTGTGTTGAACACGTTAAATTTGTCGACTTCCGTGGGAAGCATCGAATTCCACCGTTACAATTCTTATGGTGAGTTTTTCTTCCTCTTTCTTTTTCTCTACTCTATCTTTCTCTCGGTGCGTTTTTGTTTTTCTAGTATTGGAAAGTTGGCGCGTATGGCGCAGTGGTCGGAGGCACCCTGCAACACACATGTGGAATCGATCCTCGCGCCCAGGGGCTCGCCAAGCCTTCCATCCCTCCGGGGACGTCAAATCGGTAACAGACCTGCCTGGGAGGATAGCAGCACTGGCTCGACACATCGGCAGGCCATAGCGAGTCATTGTAAAGGCCAGATATGCATTCAATCATCTTCACACGATGCTTAATGAATTCGAATACACGGCGCATCCGTCAGGGATTGATCAATGCCAAGAGCTTTATTCTCATCTTTCACCGATTTCTCAAAAACTTTTCTCTTGTAATCGTCCTCAAATAGACACAGAGTATTTTCCCAACTTACACTAAACACCTCATCAAATGTCCCAGCAAGATAATTTCACAAAGAGGTAACAATCTTTGAGGACAATAGAATACCTTCAATCGATTATAAAACAGAAGCTCTCGTTATACAGTTTATATTTCTCGAGGTAATATTCAAAAATGGGTTTAATGTGAAAAATTAAACGATATAATGTAACATCAGTTTTGTTTTTGCTAAAGATTTCTCAAAAAAGAAAAAAAAGATCATTCCGTGCCTTCGCATCTCGACAGCCTCTTAAATTGATGACCAGATAAACAAATGCACGTACTATAGGGCAAATTGGACGAGCTACACATATCTTCTACACTTTGTTCTCGGCGGTTTGTTTTGTTACACAGAGCTTTCTTGCCGCATACGGATTTTACTGTGGGCCGTAGCCATGGAAAGTTGTTCTGTTCGCTTAATAATTTGCAAATGAACTCTTTCTTTGTTAAGTTCATTTTGCAACGAACAACTACTACTGCTATTGAAAAGACTATGCACCACAGAAACTGTTGCCGCTGAAGAGGTAAAAAGATTCACCTCCTTGGGTAAATGAATTCGACATTTAGGCACAACTTTTGCACTGATAAATTATAAAAGAGTAAACTCGCGATGTTGATCATTCCCTGCGGGATGCGACATACACTCGACTTCATCAAGGACGCTATAACCAGGAACATTAGACTGAAATCTTATTTGACCTATGATGGCGGTGCCCTGCCGATGTATATAGCGTTGCCCTCCCACTTAAGTTTGGTATCAATCTGCCAAATCCAGGAGGGATATAGTGCATAGTGAGTCTGAGGCGTGGGAGACGAGTATTTGATTCCTGTTTTATTTTTTCGCCGAGATTACAGCTTATATCCACTTTGGAAGCACTAAAAGCAGTATGCGTGCAAAATTATTGGGCATCAGTTGAATTTTCTAGATGATTGAACTGGCACCAGCTTCGTATAAAACCTTTTATTCGGTTATCATCTCGGCACCTTCTCTTTTTTTCAAAGCCGCGTTGATCCGAATCGATGGTACCCAAAGCTGGCCGTCGTCGCGATGTAAGCGTTCGACAGATATATAGGTGTAAGCATTCACTAGAGCGGAGGACCGCTCTAGTGATGTTTATTCATTTGGTAGTGCCCATTTTCATCAGATCGTTGTTGTCTGGTTTGTCAGTTGATAATAATTTGCTTTCTAGACAATCCATCTCTACTGGATTTGAGTCGATGCGACAAGACTCACCTCTAACCATGAATTAGTTTTCCGTACTCAACTCCAAACTTTTGGGGGTCTGAAGAAGATGAGGACGCTGAAACGTCGGCAGAATAAAGTTTTTGTCAATCTTGTTCTGTCTTATCAGTGAAGAACTACATTAGTTATCGTTTCGAACTAAGGTTGTATTGAAGTTGGTAGACGAAAATAAGTCTGAAATTTATGGTCGCCTTAAAATAAAGGGCCAGGCATCCAAAACTAATTCTAATTCTCTACAGTAAAATTTTGGACCACATCTATCGCCTGAAAGTCGGGAAAAAACAGTGACTATCATTCTACTGACTGCATTCAGTTTAAAACATTATAATTTTGACTTCACAGATTTTTCTATATGAAACTTTGTTCTGATGCTTGGTTGTATACCGAGCTTCTACAAAAGATTCTTGGAATTTTACATGTGTTAGTAGTTTACGAAACAAAAAAATAGAAATGTGCTTGGTTTATATGCGCGCTTGATAGAGACCATAAACGGTGGAACAGTGGCAGTGGGGAGATTGAAGGATTTGTGAGTGCGGCAGCAATGCTCGCGGGTAGCTCGTCACTTAAAACATCGAAACAACTGCTTTCCTATGAACCCCCCATAGAACATTCGGTGTATCCAGAAGAGTATTGGGAAAGTGGATACACATCTTCCACTTTAGTACATTTGATAGCTGCTTTCATCTTTTATTCAGTTCAGTTTTTTTTTCTTTTTCAGTTTCATTCAGTTCACAACAGGTTGACAAATTTGTCAACTAGCAGTCTTCCTCTCGCGATTCGTTATGTGACCTTAATATTAAAAAAATGCATAGAATATCATTTGAATGTGGCCAAGATATAAAAGAAAATGAACTCCAAAGCCCGCCCCTTCTCTAGCACTTAACAATTGCTCGGTGGCATCTGAAGAAGATGATACTGCCGAAACGTCAGCTACCGTTGTGTTGTTTGTGTTCTATGTGTATGGAAGTAAACGTGTGCTGAATAACAACTCGCGATTGCTGAAGAAGAGAACGACATAACATACAGGATTGATTCTAGAAAGAAAAACACTTTTTCCAGATTGTTCATTTATGACTTCAAAGGTATGTAAACCAGTATGGTGTTCAATATGTTAAACCACTTCCTTTATTTAAGTTCACATTCTGAAATATTGTGTTATCCAAATTTTTATAAGCTACCCGTAAGTTACTTCATGGACTAAACATTCGTTTAATCACCCCCCTACGATACGACGGGGCGCGTGTGGCGCAGTGGTTGGAGGCGCCACTGCGACACACCCGTGGAATCGATCGCCGCGTCCATAGCCCACCAAGCCTTCCATCCCTCTGAGGGTCGGCAAATTGGTACCAGACTTGTCTGGGAGGATAGCAACACTGGCTCGATACACCATCGGTAGGCCACCGCGAGTCATTGTAAAGGCCAGATATGCATTCAATCATCTCCAAACGATGTTTAATGAAGTCGAATGCATGGCGCATCCCTCAGGGATTGATGAACGCCGAGAGCTTTATCGCTTATCCTTTTACGATACAATGAAGTCCGATGCATACCTCGAATATTGGCGAACGCAGAACGCTTAATCTTTTATAGTTTAAAGCCTTAATTTCATGGGTCATCTAGGCCTTTATTCAGATTTGAATCATATGTTACCGAGTAGTGAAGCAATGTTCATTGGTATATCTAGCAAGTCCCTAATAAAAACGATCTTCACCTGTTAACAGCACTAAATCTATAGCGAATTAGAAAAGTCATGGACACCTAGTACTTTTAGATATATGGCACACCTCTCTCCGATCTTGAGAACGCTTTAGTATGATTATTTTGCGATTCCAAGGAAAATCACGGTCGGTTGGATATCAACATCTCAGTGAGTAAAAAAGAACATAAATTACGAAGAAACAGGAACATAAATTACAATGAAATAATATCCGAATCCACCCGGCTCCGTAGAGCATGGTTACAGTAAAAGAAAATGGTTGAAAGTACCAGGACCTGCAACATATTCAGTAATGGTCATCTAACTCCCTAAATAGGCAATTTCTCCTGCAATCAGTCGGTTTGCTAAGTCGTAGAGATCGTTGGAATCCGGGAACGATTACGGTTGCAAATGTTAAAATTCCTTTCCATTTACAAAGCTAGTGACTGCTTGCGGCGAAGGAATAAAGACGCTCTGGAAAACCAACATCAGGACTTCACGGAGCCCTTAATTGTTCACGCACCCACAAACCAGCCTTGTTACGCAGTTAGTGATATGGAAAACGACATGGAGGAACAATTGAACGCAGTTACCTTTTTTTGATTCAACGGACCTCCTCATGTGCTGTACAGATGAGAAATGAGTAGGCACTTCAAATACGTCCAGCACTCTTCGCACCACCCACAGAACGCGTGATTTGAGGTAAGACAGAGCAAACCAGCTTCTCAGAATGCCAAATTTTATCACTTCTAGCTGTTCAAAGAACTGATGCACAAAAATCCTCAGTATAAAAAAATAATGCTCTCCCCGCGTCGACAAAGACATTTCTGGAATGGCGTTTGGATAGAGGCCGATTTCAATTTCTTCGAAACGAACGCATTATGAATGCATTATAAAAAAAGATAAAAGTGAATGGAACGATTTTATAGCCCTAATATTCAAATATGCAGACATGAATTATTACTATGCAAGAATCTTCTTCTCAGTTCTTTATTTCCCCACTAAGCAGCAAATTAATTTTGGCATCCACCGCCCCTAGTCTGATAAGAAACCAGACGATCGCAAAAAATGACAGTAGTCACTTGACATCTAAGTTCATTTAAGAACAGTCGTTGTACTTTTCGTAATTGTAAAATTCCTAATCGTTTACATCACATTTAAGTTTTTAACGGCAAACGAAAGTTGGTGCACAAATTTTATCTTTCTCAAGAAGCAAAAAACTTAACAAATTACTTTCGACAAAATTTGTGGTCTATGGCATGCATATATCTCTTAAATCCTCTCCCATCAATCATTGTCTTCAAAAAAACGGCAATCCCATTATGTTATAAATATTGCGCAATCCAGAAAGAACTACTACTAAGAAATGAATCGCATAAATTTTTTTCCTCGCTTCTCCTCAGTGGAAACTGAACATTTCAACAAATATCTAGATCATGATGATTCCGCTGTCTTTAAGGAATAGAATCTCACTGCTACATTCATACTTTAATGCCGTTTCCTAAATGCCGTCGATAGAATAGCTTCTTTGTGGGCTGTTTTAAAAATAATTCAGCGTTTTTTTTAACAACTATTTCTTGAAATAATGGGAATCTATGGGTCCACATACAATTATGGGATATGTTGTCAACAGCTCATATATTAGTGTATTGTTTATATTGGCAGTAGTACCAAAATCTATTCCGCGAGTTCCATAGTGATTCACAGAAGGAGATAACTGCCAAACTAATCATACCTTGTACAGGCTGTGAATTAGATACTCGTTTTCCTCTGTAAGGCCAAGTCTAAGAAGATTTCATGAAGTGTCTGTAGGTCCAGCAGAAAAACTACGAAAAAATTAGCAATCCTTTCAAGGATCCGCGCGTTGGAGGCGTCATTCACAGTCACAATCACTTGAGAGTCATTTGACAAAACCAGAAAGCTATTAGGAAGATCAAGGACTATCAACCCATACTTAGTATTCTAAACACCGGACTCTACCAGGCACGACAAGCTGACATAATGAATTTAAGCGACCGACTTCATTTTCGTTTTCTATTTCCAGAATTACAGGGTACAAGAGAGGCCTCTAACACCATCAAAGAGTGGATCTCAAAATCGAGAAAAAGAAAACGATGGACATAATGATTTGATGCAACTTGCCATCCCTTACTATCTACTTAGTTCGATAATATAGCATCATCTCGTGGAATCTCGTCTACTATCACGTTGAGGCTGACAAACGTCAATGCCATGAAAGGAGAACAGCATGCTTAATAAAGAAAGATTTATAATACATTGTCGTTTTCTGGTGAAACTGTCGTTTCCTGGAATATGACCACAAAAACAGGCACAAAATATCGATAGCCCAACGTAGTAAAATACTTTGTAATAGTGTTGACGAACCAAGAAGAGGAGTTCATCCATCAGGGTGCAGTAGTTGCATTGCATAGAGAACGACTTGAGATGAATGCTTCATCAATTTCGGTAACCAAAAAATAGGCCATTGTTCCCAGGATCGACTTTCTGTTAACCTCGGCATTGAAATATGAATGCCTCGTTTTCTTGTTCAGCAATCACGAGGTTGTTAAATAGCATACATTTACTTCCATAGAAAAACTCAATACATAATACATTGCAATACAACAGTAGCTGACGTTTCGGCAGTATCGCCTTCTTCAGAGCTGCTTTTTTACATGCATTCCAATGAGGAAGATTAGAACAGCTGATTATAGTCGCATAAGGTTGATGAATGCGACTATAGTTCCCAAGATCGACTTTCTATTAACCTCGGCATTGGAATATGAATGCGTCGTTTTCTTGTTCAGCAATCGCGAGGTTGTTAAACAGCATACATTTACTTCCATAGAAAAAACACAATACAATACAACAGTAGCTGACGTTTCGGCAGTATCGCCTTCTTCAGAGCTGCTTTTTTACATGCATTCCAATGAGGAAGATTAGAACAGCTGATTATAGTCGCATAAGGTTGATGAATGCGACTATAGTTCCCAAGATCGACTTTCTATTAACCTTGGCATTGGAATATGAATGCGTCGTTTTCTTGTTCAGCAATCGCGAGGTTGTTAAACAGCATACATTTACTTCCATAGAAAAAACACAATACATAATACATTGCAATACAACAGTAGCTGACGTTTCGGCAGTATCGCCTTCTTCAGAGCTGCTTTTTTACATGCATTCCAATGAGGAAGATTAGAACAGCTGATTATAGTCGCATAAGGTTGATGAATGCGACTATAGTTCCCAAGATCGACTTTCTATTAACCTTGGCATTGGAATATGAATGCGTCGTTTTCTTGTTCAGCAATCGCGAGGTTAGTTAAACAGCATACATTTACTTCCATAGAAAAACACAATACAATACAACAGTAGCTGACGTTTCGGCAGTATCGCCTTCTTCAGAGCCTGGAACCTCGAGAATGCGACTATAATCCACTGTTCTAATCTTCCTCATTGGAAGGCACGTAAAAAAAGCGGCTCTGAAGAAGGCGATACTGCCGAAACGTCAGCTACTGTTGTATCGTATTGTGTTTTTTCTATGGAAGTAAATGTATGCTGTATAACAACCTCGCAATTGCTAAACAAGAAAACGACGCATTCATAGGCCATTGTATTTATGTCACTTGGAGAACATTTTGAAAAAAGGAAATAAAAGTACCGCTACTAAAGCATGATTTGCTACAGCTCAATCAGAACGGATGCAACATCGAACAGACCTCAGTTTCAGGCCCTCACTAGTGAGACATTCAACAAATGCCACATAAAATATGAGTGATGGGTGTCTTACCTGTTTTGCATTGAAGAGCGTCGATGACAGAACGATGGAGGGGAAATATAAGAGCCTTCAAGAAATACTACTCACAAAGGTATTCATAGCTCATAACAGCTAACTGAACACTTCTATACTCAATAATAGAAGCAAAATGAAGTCAGCAGACATGACTTCACTCCAAGACATAGAAAACCAGATTCATGGCCGACCTTGAAGTGGGACTAGATATTTAAAAAAACCTCGACGTGATCCCAGTTACCCACGAATATTAACTGTTCAAGTATCGAAAGTGGCGATCGATAGTTAGAAGATTTTTTCTTGTGAATTCATCGGTGTGTTATTCTTCTCCCACTTATACCTTTCCCCCCACGTAATCAAAATTTGTCACTCACAAGTTGCCACCCATACTTCGCTTCTAATATCGTAATAATTCGTTGCTTGGTGCTTCTCTGATATTATAGAGCCGACATTTAACACTTTCGAATGAATACAATATGTTTTATAAAAATCATCGGAAAATATAATTTTCGTGCACACTTTTCCCAAAAAAGTTCTACCTCGACAAAATTACTCGTGCTCATGATGTCTTCACTTAAATCTTACTGTGGCGAAAAACACGTAGTGACGTTCCAGCGACACTAATTCTGTTCAACTACTGTTGTATAGAAATCCGTTCTGCAATACTGAACTGCTAAGTTGCAAATAACTTAATCTATGCCACGTCCATCCGTGATCTTAATGAGATCTTCCCGATATGATATCATGTCGTTCAACATTTTGTTAACAATCTACCCATTGTGAAGGCTTTGATCCTTGACACTTGATTCGATGTGAGTCTAACCGCTGGGTTTGTGAAAAAACATTACCGGGATTTTCAAGTAGGGTTTAATGTGATTCTTGCACCCTCATAGAAATGAGTTTATTTCAAATTCATCACAAAAGCTGAACAAATCACCTTACATATACTACATTACATTTATCTCATCTTTCTGCAAGTATCACAGTACTATTTTTTTTCAATCCTACTGATTTTCGTATATATAAGATTAGAATGCGTCGTTTTCTTGTTCAGCAATCGCGAGGTTGTTAAACAGCATACATTTACTTCCATAGAAAAAACACAATACAATACAACAGTAGCTGACATTTCGGCAGTATCGCCTTCTTCAGAGCCTGGAAGGGTATACTGATATACAATTTACTAGGCCAAACACTTCAATAACACCTACAAAAAGATGAAAAACTCCATGGTAATTACATGGTCAACAGCTTCTCGAAAAAACTCACCGCTTTTTACGTGCCTTCCAATGAGGAAGATTAGAACGGCTGATTATAGTCGCATAAGGTTGATGACTGCACCATCCCACATCAGAAATTGATGCGAACATACGGAGTCAGGTCACGTATGACCTCTGGGCATTCATCCCCTGCTATTCATTGTAGGGTTTTTGGCATTTATCCAAAAAGCCTCAAGAAGTTTTCGCGCTGATGTTCTAGTCTCCCTGCGCAAGGATATTGACTTTATAAAAAGCACAGCGTGGACGATTTTGAAGTAAAAGTCAATATACTTGCACAGGAGACCAAAACACTAGCGCGAAAACTTCTTGAGGCTTTTTGGACAAAGGCCAAAAACCCTACAATAGATAGCAGGGATGAATGCCCAGAGGTCATACGTGACCTGACCCCGTATGTTCGCATCAATTTCTGGTGTGGGATAGTGCAGTCATCAACCTTATGCGACTATAATCAGCTGTTCTAATCTTCCCCATTGGAAGGGACGTAAAAAAGCGGTGAGTTTTTTCGAGAAGCTGTTGACCACGTAATTACCATAGTTTTTCGTCTTTTTGTAAGTGTTATTGAAGCGTTTGGCCTAGTAAATTGTATGTCAGTATACCCTTCCAGGCTCTTAAGAAGGCGATACTGCCGAAACGTCAGCTACTGTTGTATTGTATTGTGTTTTTTCTATGGAACTAAATATATGCTGTTTAACAACCTCGCGATTGCTGAACAGGAAAACGACGCATTCATATTCCAATGCCGAGGTTAATAGAAAGTCGATCCTGGGAACTATAAGATTAGAGTTACTCAGCTAAAGGTTAGTGGTCACCAGTAAAATGATAAAGGATAAAGCTCTTGGAGTTGATCAATCCCTGAGAGATGCGCCATGCATTCGACTTCTTCAAGCATCGCTTGGAGGTGATTGAATACACATCCGGCCTTTAGAATGACTCGCGGTGACCTACCAATGTATCGAGCCAGTGCTGCTCTCCCCCTCAGACAAGTCTGCTAGCAATTTGCCAATCCCAGAGGGACGGAAGGCTTGGTGAGGAGTGGGGATCGATTCCACGTGTGTGTTGCAAAGCGCCTCCGACCACTGCGCCACACGCGCCCTCACTAGTAGCGTTAGGATGTACGATTACTTTGGATGTAAGCAATTGCATACGCCGTCTGACAATTCGCTTTGCACTAGAACATTATACACATAATTATTTAAGTTAGAAACACATATAATACCATATTTTTTATACGACCTGCCTTCATCTCTACTGTGAAGACCTCAGCACTTTTGACATTCGACTCGCTTCGTCGCATCCATTATCCACGAACATCTTCCGACTTTAACGCATGGCGTCGACTACTATTTGGGGATTTTCATTCCATCTCGAATGTCGCAGAATGGTGGTCGAGTCGATTCTCTCTACAGCCCTGAGATAGCTGGGATGGAGCGTTCCCAAACAGATTGTAAAGAGCGATTTTTTTCCCAAAAAATCCCGGACCAATTTCCCGACCTCGGAGGGATGAGGGGATTGGTGGAATTGGGGGCAGTATCGAACCAACACCGCGATCATGATGATGGTCATCCCTACCACTCTGCCACCTAATAATTGTATCAAGTCCGTGTTGCTATCTTTCTGGACAAGTAAACATACTTACTTGGATGCTTGGACGGTCCGTCTTCACGAGCTGTGCGGACCCCAGCTCATACGCCATTCGTTCCTTTCTCTCGCAATCGTAGTACATGGTGGTGGTCTTGTTCGAGCATGGTAGCGCGTGCGAGTCTCATACCGTGACCTATAAAACAACTGCAGCTGCTGGTACAGCTGATTAGCTTTGTTTACGAACACCTCTGCCCGTGTAGGTGGTCGTCCTAGGGGGGACGTTTGCATTCTCTTGGAGTGCACTCTACTGTTCTTTTCGTCCATCTGTCGTCTGTTCTTCTCATTATGTGACCGGCCCATCTATGTTTCGCCAACGATGTAGATTCTCCTGGATCTCGAAGATGTGACAGAATTCGGAGGTAAGAGCTTCGCATTCCGGCTAGATATTGAGAGTGCCGGTTGTGTTTCAGAAGACATCGCTCGAGCTCTCCATGAGTAGTGCGAAGCATTCTTAACGTGGTTGAAGTATCAAACCTACGTCTCTGCAGCATAACAGAGCGTTGGGAGGACCGTAGAATCGAAGAGATGAGCGAGGATTTTTCGGGTGCTTCAGTTGGTCGGTGGCTTCCTTGAGAGGCCCGAATATGACCCAAGCTACTGTCGCTCTTCTACCTATTTCCTCCTTCATGTTGTTTTCCATGTTCATTGATCGCCCAAGGTATACGAGGTGGTCTCTGCAATGAGAGAGCCATCCAATTCAATTTTTTCGCCTTTGCACCATGGGTTCTTCACGAAACGGGTGCTCTTTCGAATCATTCGCAGTCCGGTCTTTTCTCCCGCTTCGTTGAGCTCGTTGATCATCGTCTCTGCTTCGCTAGTACTTCTTGACAAGATGACGATGTCGCCGGCAAAACGAAAGTCTGACAGGAATAGTCCATCAATACGTATGCCTATCTCATCCCAATCGAATAAATTCATTATCCACTGCAGTGCGGCACTGAACAGCTTCGACGATATTGTGTCGCCCTGTCGAACCCCCTTTCCTATGGGTATGGTAAGAAGTCGATGGAAAAGCTGTATTTTCGTAGTGCAGTTCCGATAGCAGTCGCACAGAGTTCTTATGTAGGACGGGTCCACTGCTTGGTCGACGAGCGCTCATAGGATTGCATTCGTTTCGACACTGTCAAACGCTTTTTTCGTAGTCGAGGTTAGGGCTAGAGGCAAGTGGTATTCCCGACAAACTTCGAAGACCCTGGACACGGTTTGGACGTGCTCCATGCAGCAAAATCCTTTTCGAAATCCTGCTTGCTCGACTGGTTGCGCCTCATAAAATGTCCTTGATATGCGCAAGAGGATAATCTTCGTGAAGAGCTTGTAGAGTACACTCAACAAGCATATGGGACAATAGTTACGAAGATCCCTTCGGTCTCCTTTTCTTGGACAGGATGACTCTACGCGACGTCCTCCACTGGTCTAGGATTTTTTCCTTTTGAAGGTAGGATGTCACATGATTTGCGGTAAGCATATGTAAATTGTGGCTTCCAGCTCTAAGGAAGTCGGTGGTAATATTATCCGGTCCTGGAGCTCTGCCTCTTTTCATGCTTTTTTATCGCAACTCGGAACTCCGACGGAAGAATTCAGATGGTTTTTTCTCCAGCAGGGATATTAGGGTCCGGGACGGGGATTGTGGAAAGGAAATGGTTGGTGTAGAACGCTTCCGCTATTAATTCCACAACATGGCGGGAAGTTCTGACGATCCCATCTTCTTTGATCAGGGCTGACACCGGAACATTGTAATCACACAAGTCCCAAAGGCATTTTTTCAGACTGTTCCTTTTTTTTCTGCTGCTTCCAGTAGTTCCTTCTGCTTCCACCGTTGTAGATCTGCAAAGCTCTTCTACAGCTCGTATTTGTTACTAGCCATGTTGAACGTGTTGCAGTAGGATCAAGCTTCAGTTTCCTTCTCTTTTCGAGCAACTCCTTAGTAGTGGTGGAGATGCAATCCGATCTTCTTGCTTGAGGAACAGAGGCAAATTCGGCACAGCTTTTCAGTCCTTCGACAAGCACCTCGTAGTATTCGGTCGAATGTTTTGGTCGTATGTAGCTACACTTTTTTCCTCGTGGTCAATGAAGAGAGGTCTTTTCCACCTTGCGGCTGAATCGAATCTTCGTGCGAAGAATGTGGTGATCGGAACCAGTACAGAATGACGGAACTACCAATGTGTCAAGTAGGCGCCATCTTCTGTTTGTCAGAATATGGTTGATCTCCGCATGAGTCATGCCGTTGGGAGACTCCCATGTCCAGCGGCGGCTTTCTTTCTTCTGGAAAAACGAGTTTCCTTGGAAGAGACGTGCTGCTGACAGGAGTCCTGCGAGACGGTTCCCATTCTCATTTCTTTATCCTAATCCAAAATTTCCGATCCTGTATTCGCTCTCGTTGGCCTTTCCTATTCTAGCGTTGAAGTCTCCGACAACAAATTTCTGATACGCTTTATCATTGCAGATGACTTCCTCCAACTGATAGTACAACGCATTTAATTCGTACTCATCTGCTGCGTCAGTCGGAGAGTAACAGTTGATGATAGTGATCTTATTATAATGCGACAGTTAGCGACGGACGACGGCTATGCTAAGGGAAACGATCTCGTGTGAGTCGACGAGATGGAAAATGGACGGGTCGACAACAAAGTCTGCGCCGCCAACATATCGCGACGGGACCTTTTCTCCACGAGTCACAAGGCTCCCGCTGTTTAGTTGGCGTATGTCGGTCTTCTTGATTTTTGTTTCTTGTAATGCGATCACGTGAAATTTAATGCGATATGCAGCTACAAGAAGGGCGTGAAAAATCGGCGTCTGTGGAGAGCGTTCTGGCATCATACGTGCATAGCAAGGAACAATCTCCATGGCGTGTCGTGCGCGTGTTCGTCAGATCCGGTTCCCATGTCGTCCTGCATAGTCCGAGATTTTACGGCCTTTCACCGGTCGTCTCACCCACTGACGTCATAGACGGGAGCACTCAGTGTGCGGGGGTACTGAGGCTGGCCTATTGCTGGTCGTGCAACTTGGTCCTCCCTGGAGTCCTGACGTAACCTTGGAAGGGCGTATCCAGTTCTTCACCACGATGTGGAGCTGAGGGAGTTGTGTTTTTTGGCCACGAATCCTTCGGTCAGTCTTCCTACTAGTGGATTCGAAGATATGTTCAAACTCAAACTTGGGTAATTAAACCAAGCAAGCAAACATACAATACTAATTAACGGAGACCGCCTGATCTCATGAATTCCAGCTCAGCCACTATTAAGCAACAATTTTACGGCCACGAAGTACGTGATAGAGATAATAAAGTACCAATCATATCGTTATTCTTTATTATTCAAATAACATCCATTGCGATTCAAAAAAAAATGTCTAGCTTAAAACATTTTTCTATTGTTTGCTACATCCTAATACTACTTTTAGTGGGCTCAATGATACTGATTTATAAATGTAAATATATGTATATATACGCGCACATAAAAAGCTTTAAAGCTGCACATGTACATGTACACATATATGTATATATCCTTCTGTAATCAATAAAAAGAAAATTAGCAAGCGGAGTAATTAGTGATGTCCTCACGAAAGCAAGATGTTGGTTCGACCTCGTGCTCAATGTTCTCCTCAAATTCACGTGGGAACGCCTTAATCTGGCTAATTCCAAGATTGCAAAGAGAATTGACTCGACCAGAATTCTACGACATTCATAAAGTACACGAAATCTTCAAGCAGCAGCCAAAAAACATGCGAAATGTTCAAAGACCTTACTGGATGATGGATGCGAGGAAACGAATCGAAAGAGAGAAGTGCTGGGATCCACACAAATTTGATAACGAGTCGTGTAAAAAAAATGAAAAAAAATGTTTCGTACTGGTCTCGCTTATACTCTAGATTAATTTCACAGACGAGTTATAAGTGTACATCCGAAGATGTTCCCCACCTTCACCATTACATAGTTCCAGGACTCTGAACTGCGATGTACTGTTCAGATTCGTTCTTCACCATGCTAAGCGAGATTAAAAAAGAGGTCAGCATTTCCGTCCAGAAGCACCGAGATGAGTGACCAAGGAGAAAATGAGCATCGTTCTTACCGAAAATTAGTCACAAGGACGTTCGTGAAATTTAGTCGATACATACTTGAAACTTCGGGAAGAAAACTTGGCCTCTATGTACCAATAAAATTGTGAATCTGCTGAAGCCCGTAAAATTGATTCCCTGTGAGAGCAGGTTATGTATCAGCTCAAGCATTATGGAACTGAAGTTACAGCCAACGTAAATCAGAAGATAATATAGATAAAAACCCTATGGAACATTTTTTAGTTAGAGCCGAAAGTTCAACGCTGGGAATTGACGCTTCCGTTCAGTTGTAACATCCAAACAACAAAACTTTCTTCAAACCCACTGTCAGTTCTATATGTAAAGATAAAATCGTTGTTTGCTTTCTAGTTAGAACTTCATTCATTAAATCTTAGTGCTGAAAGCCACTCTATCACTGAGGGAATGACGATAAACTACGGACTACTCAAAAATGGTCTATACTACTTTCCCTTTCAAAAATTATATAAAGTGCTTAAATTTAGCGATCACAGTTGGTTATTCAGTTGAAATATCTGTACGAGAGACAGGATATTTCACTGAGAAGAGCAGTATCCTCTTTTCTGATAAAAAGCTTCGAGTTTAAAACTGTACCCTCTATTCAGCTATCAATAAAACATCGAAAACTTTTGAAGAACACATCATTGAAGTAGTGCTTAACCTGTATCCTCGTCCCTTCAATTCAACGAGCTTGATATTTTGGCAAATGTGCTAGATAAAAGCATGAAATGGATATGACAATGTTCATTTCTGTTTCACCATCGAAAAAAAAGTTATCAAAAAAATGTCAGTATGAGATGAAACCACTTCACACGTTTAAATGCAGGATACGGTAAGCACACAAATACGCCATCATGGTTTACCGTAGAACTTTTCCTCCAAACATGGAAATTGCTTCATATATTTTAGTGCTACGAGTAGATATAATGTGAGTCTCATTAAGAGTACTATTAAGAGTACTCAGGTGAGCAGTATTTGCATGTGTGGAAATCTACATGTATTTTGCAAACACTGTACTTTTTTTTACAATATGTGATCCAAAATGTTCGCTTCGTTGCAACCGCCAGCCACAAAGGCCGTCGAACATTTATTGCGCTTGGGTTCGACTGCTGCTTGACTATTTTTCCGCATTCGTCACGTATGACGTTGGTAGCTTGTTGAGTCGATTCCCTCTGATAGCAGTGCTGCGGGCATCCCCACACAACATGTCCCAGACAAGTCTGGTAGCAATTTCTGAACTGAAAGGGATGAAAGGCGTGGTGAGCCCGTTATGGTGTCGAAACAGCATCGTGCTCGTTATTAGCGCCATTATTACCACTGCGTTGCACCTGTCTTTAGAAAGCGGTATATAGGAATCTAAAAGTCTAGCAGTTTAAGCCTGTAGTGGTATAGATCACCTCAAATTAACTGAATCCACTTGATGTTTGCAAAGTGCGATTTCTCTCGAAAGTAATTCAATAAATAAAACATTTAAAAATCTGATAGCGGCTTTAGGCTTTAGAAAAAAAACCCAGATATGCGTGGTTTTAGGTACCAAACTTTCACCAAAAGACAGATTGGGACCGTTCAACGTCAAGCATCCTGTTCTTGTAGAAAAGAAATGTTCATTCTGTAGGCCATTCTGCGTATTGTGTTACACTGTTCTGCCACTGAACTTGCGCCAATAGCCCGATAAGAAGATAAACCATGAAAGGTGGTATACATGCATGTGGAAACACCGTACTTACTGTATAATGATTTAAAAAAAAGCTCTCGCTGTTGATCAATTCCTAAGGGATGCGCCATGCATTCGACTTCATTAAGCACCGTTTAAGGTGATTGAATGCATATTTGTCCACTACAATGATTCGCCGTGGCATACCGATGTGTGAGCCAGTGCTGCTATCCTCCCAGACAAGTATGATACCAATTTCCCGAGCCCGGAGGGATGGAAGGCTTGGTGAGCCTTGGGCGTGGGGATCGATCCCATGTGTATTGCAGGGCGCCTCCGACCACTGTTCTACATGCGTATAGTCGTTAGCATGCTCAAATCTTCAAATCCAATCAAGTACATCTGGATCAACCAGAGTTTCTCAAACACACCACACATAACTGACAGCAGTTCATTATTTACAGTATAGGAGTATTGCAAGTGATTGACTACATCTTGTATAACTGTTACTCAACAAAATGAATAGAAAAAACGTGTCCTCACTACTTTGATAAGAAACAGACGCAGTGAAAACAGGTTCGCTGTATTCTAATGGACCGAAAATCGACTTACTTCTGTACTTGTCACAGTCTCTGGAGAAAGTAGCCCTTCAATGTTTACGTCGAGTGGGTACAGTCGATATACACATGATTTCCTGACGACGATGATCGATCTCCGAACAAGACTGAAGGCCTGACGGAAGATCCAATGTCACACATTGTTGAAGGCATTGCAAAATATACCTCACTGCTACTCCATGCTTCTTTACAAATCTCTTTATCAATGGTATGGTCGGAGACCCCTGCACTAGACAAGGGATCGAACCCCACGCTCACTAAGCCCTCCATCACTCCGGAGACAGCAAATTGGTATCGGAGTTGTCTTGGAAGATAGCAGCACTGGCTCATTACATCGGTAGGCCACCGCGAGTCATTGTAAAGGCCAGATATGCATTCAATCACCCCCCAACGATGCTTAATGAAGTGGAATGCATGGCTTGTCCCTCAGTGATAGATCAACACCGACAGGCTATATCCTTTTTCGAAAATACAAATAGATCAAGAGTGATACGAAGGTGAAGAGACTGAGAGAAAAGAAGGAATGCTACGGAAGCTTCCACGTAATCATTCTTTCATAACAAACTACTACAAGGAATGACTGTAGAACGATCTCACGGAATAAATTTTCATATCACACTGACTTTTTCATAGGAAATAGTCGGCACATTCACATTACACCACTAGAATCTTCTTCGAAATTAATTCGCCCACGTAAATGACGACAGTCATATACAAGGAGGAATAATGAATGAATCGTAAATGTCGGAGCTCGATAGGGCCACCGGATCTGCGCCAGTGGCAGAGCTATGGCGCAAATAGTTGTTGCACTAGCGCGAATTTCGTTGCACTTGGTCCGAAATTGATCTTTGGAGCTGTGCGAGTTCTCGTCAACGTTGACGTTCTTGGGTTTTATAGTCCAAGAGATCATCTGTAGTAAGCGTTCATCCATTATTTTCGGCTATTTGATAGACGAAGTCGTCTACCATTCTTCATGTCGAAATCGTCATGTATTTCTGACTTTATGTCGCGTGTTTGAAAAGAAAAGATTTTTTTTGTTCAAACAGATTGTAGAGTGTTGTATTGATCGACGATTACTAATACTAATTCGATACGGCTTTGTGAGAAGCCATTTCGCGTCGTAGTCTGTGAATCACTACTGTTGCCAGGCTGAATTGAACCACACGCGTAGGTCTCGCCCCACCCCAGCGCATGCCATCCCATTCTTGCCGCTCACACATGCAAGCATACACACACGCAAACAAACACACACACACACACACATACACACACACACACACACAGACACACACACATACACGCACACACCACACACACACACACACACACACACACACACACACACACACACACACACACACACACACACATACACATATATACACACACACACACATATACACACACACATACACGGACCACACGGACACACACACATACATACACGTACACAATCCACACACACACAAACAACCTCTTCGGATGCTGGGCCCTTTCACAACCATTTACTTCGTTGCCGAATGACTGACATTTGTCTAGTTTGTGCAAGTGTCCCCATCGGTCAAGTGAATCTAGTTTAATTTTTGTGGAGCTCTCCGTGGTTATATGGTGCTCATTCATGGTCTTAGTAATCTCGGTTACTAGTCAAAGAATGCTAATATGTCTAGAGCTTTCAATGTTCCACGATCATTTTCACTTCGTTTTCTATTAATGGAAGCAGTTCTTCGTTCATCTCTATGTCGTAGTTCAAGAGTGAACGAAGGTCTAAGTGCTAAACTCTTAAGTCTTAATGTCCTAAAGTCTTAAAGTCTTATTAAGTCAAAAAGTCTTAGATTTAGTGCTTGACTATGTAGTACTTTTTTCGTGAATATACTGTCGTCGAATGGATTCCAGTGGATTGGCATGTTAGATCCATGTGGACATTTCCAGAATGCATTTCTTTATTCCTATTAAACTCGTGCAGAAATATTTTTACGAAGATATTTGTTTAGTTACTATCAGATAAAACGTATTATCATTGAGGAGGTCCTTATATCTGTAGGTCTACTCTTAATGTGCTAATAAAGATTAGCAATAATACTTGCTTTGTGCAAGTAGTAAGGGAAACTCTTAAGAAAGCGACTCAGCGCCGTTATAAAACTGTTTGGTCTCCCGTATGTCATCATTATTGCTGCTGATACTGTAGTATGCCAATAGTACTCCCGAACTGTTTTCGCTAGGTTCTATCCCACCCTCTTGTCCTTAGGACACGGACGGTTTACCTGCGACAATGTAGGTCGGCATAATCGAATCGTCTTCGAAGGTTATCACTCTGCGCTGAATAAGCTTTCTTCCAGCAGTACTTTTTGGCTGGTGCAAGTGTTTAGAATGTGACTGGGTCCCAACAAAGCTTCCCGAAATTTTCTCTCGTCTTCCTTGCTGATTACACACTCTTCGGTTTTTTACCACTCGAAACCAAAGAAGTGATGGATTTCATATGTGGAAATATGCTAGGTTTAAGTCACTCGGAGGAGAACAGCAATTGATCGTCGTCTTTGGTAGATTGTTCGTCAATAATGAACAGAAAGAAGCTTTAATGGTCATCATAAAGTCGTGAAGTGTGGTAAAGCGTGGAAGACAGTTCTTCATCAAAATTTTTGAATCTTCAATAGTGGGAGACCTATAGGTTAAATGCGAAAGAAAATATGGCGGGAAAGCAACGGCGCTATATCTTAAAAAATTATGAGTCACATTTGTGTGTTACACATGACCTATTGTAAAGTAGGTTAAAGCTCCATATAGGTAGTAGGTTATTACATTTCTCAGAATTCATTTCACTGTGGGTGTTTTCATTTTTTTTCTTTCGATTCGTTCTTTCATATTTCACTTTGTGTTTTCTTCTTAAGTGTTGACTGTTGTTGATTTGTTACTGATTGCGTCGAATTTTGTTTTTTCGAATCACAACATTTTCTCTGGTGAGAATAAAAAAAATCGAAGATGAATGTCATTAATGTTAATGAGTAAGGTCTTATTTGTTTATAGTGTTGTCGTACGTTTTCTCAAACGGAGCTGCTCGAAAGAAGAATGGTACCTTCCCCCTCTCCCAAAAAGAAAAAAGAAGAAAAGCAAGATGGGATGGCAGGAATTTCTCAGCTAGCTCTAGCACGCCAGTTATGATCACAAAAAAAGGCGCTTCACCTCTGCTCATTTTCGTGCGTGATGGAAGATGCGTGCGTGGATCAAGCGAAAATGGGTACTTGGGGATGGCTTATTTTATATAGTAATTATATTCACTCCACCAGGTAGGGCACCACGAGTCATTGTAAGAGGCAGATGTGCATTCAGTCACCTCAAACGATGCTTGGTAAAGTCGATGCATGGCACATCCCCCATGGATTGGTCATCGTCGAGAACTTTATCCTTTTTTTTGATTATGTCTTTTCATAGGTAACTTAAAGAATTATAGGTAAAGTGTTGTAACTGTGAGTCCATACCTTGCCGATTTCACTTACTGATTGCCACGACTTCATTAATCATGCGACGTGATGCGTTTGTTTCGCTAAACGGAACACAACGCTCGGCAGTTTGATTCATGACAATTCCTCCAAATCTAAGATATCACTGGTAGATTCTTCAGTAAGTCTTAGTAATAGAAGTATTTTGTCGTTCAATTCTGTAAGTATTTCGAGAGGATTAGTTTGAAGTCGTCCAGCCCACCTAATGACCAGCCATTCTGTTTCTTTAAAAACAATTTCTTCATCGAATTGAAACATCCTTGTGCTGCTCTTTTTTTTTTTTAGTTAAAAATATGAAAAGAAATGTGAATGGACCCTAGCGTTAGATGTCGTACGTTTTGCTTGTGCTACTCGATGTTGACGTCATTGGAACAGAAATAATATAGGTTCAAACTAGATTACTATTTTTGGCGTGTTCATCGGAAAAACCAGGAGATGACGTGTGTTGTACTGGAAATGCGTTCTAAACGTGTTTTCAGTTCCATTCATGTTAGAATGGGTTGTGTTCGGCAACTACTCGTACAGCTTTGCTTTCACATTTCGCAAATTCGAAAGTAAAAAACGTGGACGTAGCTTTTTTCTACCACATAACGAATTGCGAAACAATAATTTTCAAAACGATCGTCATTTAACCTCGGTAGTGATGATCATTATGTTCCTGTATTGGGCCATCGACTTGGATCATCGGCTCTGGTGAAGACGAAGACGTGAAAACGTTTACCGGGTAAATCTATTTATCAACCCCATGTTACCTTGTCAATCCAGGAAGGTAGCTTTTCTTTTCGTTGCTTCACGTTCTGCTAGGATTTTCACGTGGTTCATAGGCGGTGAATGGAATAGCTTGAAGCGTTGAGGATATAAGTACGTGAAATAAGCAATATCTGTTCTTTTTTTCTGTTTAACTGTAAGTCAAAGACAAACGAGAAACCTCAAGAATTACTTGATTAATATTAAGGATCAGTTTGATATGAAAATTACACATGTCATTTGTAGCGATGTTAAGGCGTGACAGATCATGATCATGATGGTTTTTGATAAGGCCATGCTTTTTCGATAGCTAAAGTGCTTGAAGAGTTTGGAATTTGATACACGTAAAGAAGCGGTTAAATTCGGTTTGCTTATATTGTCGTCTAATGATCGGATGAATAGTCCAGTGATTTGTTGCTGTGAGAGTATTACGTCCTCCATCCTGTCGTTCTGGGAAAATACGAGTTTCAAAATATCACAGTTTGATTTCGTCCACAGCAGCTGTTGTAAATGCCTATATTAACGACACACGGCTATCCTCGACTCTCGTGAAAATTACGCTCGACGATTATTCAACGTGTCAGTGAGGACATAAGTCGATAGATGCTCCTGTTGCTGTCAAGTCGACGTTCGAAGCTGACAACCTATATCGATGACGGTTGTAGGACAACGAAACTAATCAAGGAAGTACGAGGATCAGTATCGGACGTGTCATCTGAGTATTTGGAGTAGTACAGCTGAGAATTTTCTCTATTGCCTTAAAGGTACGTATAGTTTTTTCTTGTGCCCTATCCATTTGTTGTAAAGAATTTTTAGAATTAAAGTCTCTATAGTGTGCTGAACATAGTTTAATTTTTTTAAAGTTTGTTTAAGTTTTTAAAGTTTCCAACGCGTGCATACTAGCATACATTAAAGTTGCAATTGGTGGTTCCATTACGTCACGTCACGGAATTCCGACTGGTCGAACGCTTCAGTGTTCGAGGGGCGATCATCGATAGAGAAAAAACGGAAGAAATATGTTTCACGAACTCTAGGAAATGAGAATTTTGTTGGTGAAGAATAAAGGAATACGCTTCTTGATACCAAAGATCTATGGATTTCAATGGTTTTGACCCCAATTAGTAATATTCACTACGAACAGATATTTTGGTTTGATGTTGAAAGCTGGTCTTTTTTGCGCTGCATGCGTTGAAGTCGATGCACATAGTCCGCTATGTGATTATCATCAAATAACATATAAACCACTAAAGCCTCCTTTCGTCATTGTCGTATACTAATGATGCTCAGTGAGCAACATTTGCTGAGCTGACGCCAATTGCATCAAAGTTCCAATATTAGGTCCCTTATTTTTTACTGTTTCCAGTGAGAAAGTGGCCACTGGATCTCAATGGGATTTTTCAGTGGCACACTTATATGCGGATTTGTAAGTATGATTACATGTGTAAGGAAAGTAGAGGTTAGTTAGATTAGAGCATGGGCTAGGACATTCGATGAATCCATCTGCTGTTAGACGCAGGTATTAAACATAGTAGGCTTTATTTCACATTCGACTGCGTATACAAAAACTAATGATGCTGTTCGTTGTCTTGTACTGACAGGCCGGAGTTCCTTCACATAGGGACCATACATGGGAGATGGAAGCAGCTCATGCTGTTCTCATAAAGCTCGTTATTGTTCATTTGAGTACGTGCTCGACTTAGTCTGACCATGCTGCAGTAAATCAATATTTGCCGTAGCATAATCGCATCCATCCAGAATGAAGTTTTTGTGCGTGTTCCGGGAGTCCTTACTTCAGAGTATTGTACTGCAACATTCTGTGGCTTCTCATATTGTCAGTCTTAGGAGAACAGCCTACGCAGAGGCTTTCATCGTCTACGAATTCAGTTGTCGTTGCTACGCTATGGCGCAGTGAAGCACTTCGTCACACATCATTTCAACTAATTGAAGGCAACATTTGTCGTCGTTCGTTCTCGTCTTCGCATTTCACTGACATCCATCCTCACCCATCCACCAGGCGAATCTGGCTTTCCAGATGTGTTAAAAATCCAGACCATCACTTTCGTGCAAGAACTAGTAGCTCGTGAATTTTTTGTGGCGCGATGGTGAAACGACTCATTATTTGTGCCACATGTTTCGCCTGTTGGATAATTTTCCCCTACCAATATTGCTAAATTTTTATGATACAACAATGGAAGGTCGTGAAACGCCAATGTTTTAGTATTGTGTTTGAAATATTTGTGGATATTGTACCACCCTTGTAACAACAGGTAGAACGTATGCTTTTTTCTGTTCTTCCGTGTTCAGTTTCGTGCAGTCTTGTTTTTGTACAGTATAATTGGAAAGTGTCGAATATTTTACTAAGGTTTCAAGTAGTGCAGTTGTAAATAGAATTCATAGAAACTTTGAATTTCCCGATATTTCTTAGGGCGATACAAGCTACAATAATCTGGTTTTTTGTCAACGTGTGAGCATCTAGCTGGTCTATTCTGTTTTGTGACTCTAATAATCCAATGAGTAAAAATTTCTCGAAATTACTAGGCCATCATGTGAACACTGTTTTGGAAAAGAACATTGGAGTTTCACCGAAGCCTTTTTTTTACACTGCCGTGCTTTTTTCTCATAGGGTCCGCTCTCTTTCGACCTACCAATGTAATGTGTAAAATGTGAAATACATGTTAAGATGGATGACAACTAAGCACTATGACAGGCTGAAAGTTAGTTATTATTTGTATGGATATGTATTCTTTCTTTGACAAGCTTACACGAGGATGATAAGTGAAAAGTAATTTTTATTTTCGGCTAAGGTTTCGACGTCTTCGTCTTCATCAGACGTATCTCGACCATCGACTCGGATCATTGGGTCTGATGAAGACGAAGGCGTCGAAACGTTAGCCGAAAATAAAGATTATTTATCAACCTCGTGTAAGCTTATCGAAGAAGTAATACATATTGACTAGTCATGCCGATGTTAAAGGAAAGTCGGTTTTGAAACAGTTGCGTGAATATTGGAGTGAATCCGAACGTACTAGGGAGCATCCTCTGATCGCTCGTCCTCATATCTCACTTTCGGTGCAGCAACATTGTTACACCTGCAACAAGTCATTTTACAACTTGCTTACTTACTTGATACTTAAACGACCCATCCCCACTGGTTTTGCGGGCTTCAGCACAATCTCCATTTCTCGGAGATTTACTGGTTAGCCCATTGTGGTTCCCTGGAGTCCCGACGTCAGCCTCACCAAAGTCAGCCCAAGGCCGTCATCATCACAGGTAGTCGCCGACCTTCTGGATTAGAGGGAGATTTGCCACCATGCCACTAGTTTGGTACCAGAACCGTGATGGATCCTGGTGTTGGTTTACTCCTAGCTAGGCTTCCTGATGGAAACACCAGACTCCTTCTCAGCTTAGGAGACCCTGCCAGGGGATGCATTCCCTCGCTATACGTCACAGCTCGACACCCAGGAACACCTCCCAGATGGATTTTACATTTTACAACTAGCTCTACGATTATGGGATTCTGCCTATATTCGATTCGGAAGTTGCGAATGTTCGAGTGACTGATCGTAAGCATCGCTGCCGTATATAATTAGTCTTACTCAGAAGCCACAAATCTCTTCCGGATTCACAATCTCTTGATCTAGGGAGGCAACCTGTAGCGGAGTCCTAAAGACGCTATGAAACGTCTTTCTCGTGATTCCAGAGAAAACAGCCCTTGGCTAGCATTCAGTATGTCAGTAAAGAGACAAGACGATGGATCCTATATCCAAGGCCAACCACAAGGCCGAGCTCACGCACGAACCGGCTACCTCAATGGATAACGGTAATATTTTAGCAAAATGAATTGGAGAAGTTCTGGGAGCCTCAGGACAGATGAAGACAGGCTGTCTAATTCTCGAAAAAACTGTCTCGATATAAGAACATAAATCAAGCTAGTCTGTCGAACCAGTGTTAAGATTTGTTTATTATCTTCACAGAACATGTTTTTTCTGCACATATCGGTGTTGTTGTTTTATATGCTTCATCTCTCTGTACAACGTCATGGCGAAGTATCAATGTCATATTTTTCCTGATTGTGCTGCATAACATTTTTAATTTTTTTCAGAAAAGGTTGCACATCATGGTGCAAACCTACCAGTCACCCGTCAGAGTTTATAAACACCCTTTTGAACTAGTAATGGCGGTAAGTACTCATGATTTTTCAATATAACGTAATTTTAAAGTTCTTGGTATTATTTTGTTTTAAACCTCCCAACACGGTTTACCGCGACTGGGAGGTGTTCCTGAATGTCGGGTTGGATGCACAGCAGGGGATTCCCCCCCTCTCCTCGCCCTCCTCCCCCGTAAGGCCTCCCAAGCTGAAACCGTCCTGATATCAGGCTAGTCGCATGGTGGCAAATCTGCCTCTGATCCACAACGGCGGCGACTGGCTGTGGTGGTGACGACCTGCGGCAGACTTTGGCTAGGCTGACTTCTGGACTGCAGGGAACAATAATGGCTGAACCAGCAAAACTCAGAAAAAATGGAATTTATGCTAGGGCGCGCAAAATCAGTGAAGACGGGCTATCTAAGTTTCCAAGTAGGTAAGTGGCTTGTTTTAAAAGTTCTGGGTAAATACCGGAAGTGAAGGCAAATTTGGTTTGTCGATAATGGATTGTTAATTATTGCGAAGAAGAATTCACTGATGTAAAATGATTTTCTCGTGCATACATATACGTGATGTTGCTCAAAGCTCTTAGAGTTGAGAATAGAACAAACTAAGCTTAAGAACAGTGATCGATAGATGAAGTGTTGGAGTTAAAGCTGGCGAAATGCGCTTAGCAAACGGAATGTTTCATCTCTTTTTTCCGATTTTTCTTTTTCGTTTTATTTATCCTCTGGAGCTACCTCTACTATAAATACGTAGGCCTTTCTACACTGGTGGTCACAAGAAACAAACAAATGCCACCGCTGATAGCCTCGTAACAATCTCATCCAGAAATGTGCTTCTGCACATAAACAATCCAGAATGAACAGCAAACCTCCGACTGCATTTTCAGAGAAGGAGAACTTCATCTGCAAAAAACGCATACGAAGCAACGATGACGGATTTCACAACGTAAGCTTTTAATCGTGGGTTTTTCAGGCATATGAGAAGCGTTTTCCGACGTGTCCTCAGATTCCGATTTTCATCGGTTCCGAAGTAATAAACGAGTATCACAGTGCCGACGGTGCTCAATGGGTGATTGAGCGAAAATGTCAGCTGAATGTTGACGCACCTTATTTAGTAAAAAAAGTTAGTTTTCTTAAACTAACCCCGAGGTTGAACTCACGAAGGGGGTTTGTGTGGTCGTTAGTTGTATTTTCTTACAGGAAATTTGTACTTATTCATGCAATACATTCTAATTTAGTCTGTGCAAACGTTATAACTGGGTTGAAATCACATCATTTTTAGATTGCGGGTGTAGATTATGTATATTTCACACAGAAGAATTCATTGGATCGACGAAAACGAACGTTATTGATTGAAGCGTCAAATATAACCTTCTCAACACGAATCATCGTCAAAGAGATTTGTAATTACTATGTGAGTCATTTTTTATACTCAGTAGTTAGTTTTTCAGCTCGAAGTAAGCTGCATTAGCATGCACTACTAAATATTTCCTGTTATGGGAAGAAACGATGTTTGATCAATGCTTAGTTTCTTCTTAGGGATTCTCCAAATTCAACGCTTAAGTTGTTTTGGTAGGAGCGTTTGATCAAAAGTGTATGAATGATATGCGACGAAGTTGATGAGATTCATCGCATTTCATTCACAGAATAGCGCAGTGGTTAGTGGTGGAGTCGATCAGGGAAGCAACGTAATGGTTGGACCCCTCCCCAGCGACGATTCCCCTTACCCAAATCATGGAAACACCTTAGTCGGCAGGTCGGCTATCCTATCCATAACGTTGCAAGGAGAATCAACTCAACCAGTATTCTACGACGTTCGTAAAAAAGACGAAATCCTCGAGTAACAGCCGATACAACAAGCGGAATTTTGAGGGCTTTTTGGGCGATAAATGCGAGCGAAACGAATCGAATGCAAGAAGTGGTGTGATTGGGACAGTAGGTATGATGACGAGTCGGGTAAAATAATGTAAAAAAGAAAAATAAGACTACGTGTATTTGAACACTATTGCCGAAGTTGCATGCAGTAATGCTCTTTGAGGGTGAAACTTTGCTCTTATCACGAACACTGAGATTAGTTGAATTGGTGGTTGCATTACAAACATTGCTCCAGGTTCATCCTGACAATCCCGACTGGACATGCTTCGAGCAGAACGCAGCACTAGATGTGAAGTCTTTTTTCGGATTCGAAACAGCTGTAGAGAAACTCGCTATGAAGCAATATGCAGCTAATTTAGCCAAGGTTAGTGTTGGGATCCACCCTGGTGATTCTTCTATGTCAACGATTTGTTTTATATCCGAACATTTGAACTCTTCCGTGTTATATCACATGTAAAGATTGATCTCTTTTATTTATATGGTGATTTGCTCTTAGTGTACTGCATGTGGCCGGTATCCCTTTTTTCCCCCCTTTGTTCCTGGGCGCCAAGATGTCACCATATGAATTTCACGTAGTGTATTTATGGTGTAAACTGGTGGGCTCTAGTTTAAGAAAGTGGAATAAGAGGAAACAAAAAAAAATGAAGATTAGTCTTGAGAAACTTTTTCAATCGTTCTTACTCTGTATTTATCCCTGAAAATTCTAGTAAAAATGCAATTTTGTTTAAGAAAAGCGAAATGTTTGAATGTTAACCTGGTATTGGGGGCGCCGTGGTCGGAGGCGCCCTGCAACACATATGGGATCGATACCCTCGCCTCAGGCCCACCGAGCCTTCCATCCCTCCGGAGTCGGCATATTGGTACCAGACTTGTCTGGGAGAAGAGCAGCACTGGCTCGATACATCGGTAGGCCACCCTGAGTCATTGTAAATGCCAGATATGCGTTCAGTCGTCTCTAGCGATTTTTAGTGATGTCGAATGCACGGTGCATCCCTCAGGGGTTGATAAACGCCGTGAGCTTTTTGAGCTTTTAACTTGCTACTGTGTCGATATTGTCCCACTAAGGCTTCCAAGGGGTGCACTGGATTGAATAGTGGTCATGGGTCGTGTATTCCCGTTAGTTGTAATGCTTGTTTAAACTAGAGCTGGAATTATAATTGAACCTTTTGCAGGGTAAGGAGATTCTTGAGTACTTCATCGATGAGCTTATAAAAAGTGGAATCAATTATATTCCTCGGTTCGAGGCCAAAGGTGCTGGTTCCACAGTAACTCCAACTATCGAAGTTTCCAAGGAGAATGCTGATGACCAAACGTGTCTGAAGTCCAGGTGGCTGCGTTTTAATTGTATCCGTTTTGGTAGATTGCCCATTTCCTCTATATACATATGTAGGATGTTGTTTCTCAGTTCGTTTTGTCCTCAGTTCACAAATGATCCACGGTCTTTGTAATATTATGGGATGTCAACATCATTATGTTAAATTCATTGTCGAAGGAAAAATTACAATAGAAACATCAGATGCGAGGAACGTACACAGCTGAAGTTCGTAGAGCAAAGGGTTTCCTAACCCACGTTATTGGTTCATTGGAAAGGCGGTCTCCTAAACTGTAAAGAAAGGATCAGAGGTTTTTGAATTGTATGCATGTTGTATAATACAACCACAGCGATGCTGAGCTATTCGTAAAACTTGGATACCTGGGCCGGATCGAACCATGATTACCTTTTTCGGAGGCTCGCGTATTACACATAGTTTGTAAGTGTACGCGGTGGTTCAGTGTGTAATACACGAGTCCCGGAGAGGGTGGTCATGGTTTGATCTAGCCCGGGATCTGAGTTTTGCGAATATCTCAGCATCGTTGTGGTTGCATTTCACATCATACCTTGCAGTGAAAAATTATGGTAGACAGGAAATAAAAGGTTGACATTATAGGCATGTTGTTATGCGACGAGAGTCTAAACCACATCCGGACACGCAAGCATTGAAGAATTCAACAAGCTTTGATGACTGTAAGTGCTGCCTTATGTGTGTTAATGTCGAGGAATGTGGTAATGTGTAATGCTGGTTTCTCAACAAGTACTGGTAATTTTTTGATTAAACGAGTGCTTAAGGAGGTGACAACTTGAGGAACTTGAAGGTTAAGCTTTGCTAAATCGATGTAAGAAGAAATATGATTTTTTGAATTTGTTACCACATGTTTTCCGTTTGTTTAGAACTAGAATTTCAGAAGAGTAGGGAGCAAAATTTGAGTGATTAGAAAGTCTAACGAAAGCTCTGCAATCGTAAATGTCAAGAGATGCACTGCAGAGAACTACCGCTTTCTACATGGAATCCCATCTGAATATTCGCATCACTGCTTGAAATCCTGATCTCGGGTCAAGGTCCATGTGTTATAGTATTAAGCAAATTGTCAGGAATAGTGGCTTTGTACAGAACTTCTGAGCGACTGGCTATGACACGACGGTGTGACACCATTTTAATATATCTTGGATGGCATTTTCTGCGTGTCATTCATTCTCGACTAACTGGACCTTCACCTCTATCACCTGTCACCTGTAGAACCTTTCAGTTGTCGTCCTCACCGTGTCTGACAGAGGTAGTGGTCTAGGCCAAACTTCTTTAACAGCACTGCAAGTCTATCTGGTTATGATCAGTCTTCGTTTAAATTACATCGAACTTCGTTCGTATAAGTTCAGTGGATTACGGACGTTCCACGTGATTCTTACGTTGTTTCAATGTGTACTGTGCACCGTTGAGACTTTTTGAAGAACAGTCTTCTTAAAACAACGGTGAATTTGTCAAATATGCATTCATCACCAGTGTTTATTTGGAACGAACTTGAACTGCATGTTTTCACAAGACGTGTCGTGCGATCGAGACGAGAGTGGTCGTCGACGAGTTCATTATTCGTTTTTTGAATTACGCCCTACTTCCTTACCAGAGGAAACTCTTGTCCGATGTAGTTTTTCACCATGTTTCCACTAGTTTATAGAAATCTAGTGATGTTTTGCTCGATGTATGGACCATTATGGTCATTCCACTAGGCATTTTCTATGTCTTCTCCGGGATTGTTAGACAATGTAGCGGCTTGCGCGATAAGTTGGCATAGTCTTGGGCCTAGCGTATTTGCCTCCTTAAACACTAATCTAAGACCACATTACTGACATTGATCAGTTAGAAATAAAGTAATCTAGACATTTACTTGCTATATTACTTGGCTATAGAGCGCGTGTGGCGCAGTGGTCGCAGGCGCCCTGCAATATACATGGGATCGTTCCCCCGCGCTTCTGGGTCATTGTAAATGTCAGATATGCATTCAGTCATCTCCAAACGATGCTTAATGAAGTCGAATGCATAGATCGACGCCGTGAGCTTTATCCTTTTTTTTACTATTTCGCTATGCTACTGTTGCTCGCGCCATGCGTAAAGTGCGCACGGTTCTCTCTCTTTTGTTTGAGTTGGACGGGGAGCACATCGTCGTTGAAAGATACACGATACAGTCTCTATGTGCTTTCGAGTGGTGTGTAAACTCTGAGCACGTAAATCATAGAGAGTGATAGACTAGTGGAGTGAATCGAAGGACGTACATTTACCGAGAGGCGTAAAATCTTTATTATCGCTCTGAAGCCGGCGATTCAATGCTAGCCGATGCTAGCACGTCGTTATGATAAAACAGGCAAGCGTCGACGTTCCGTAAAGTTTGTTATTGGTATGAGTTTTCTGTGATGTAACTGTGGTATCTACTTTACGTAATAGGGTAAGAAAGGATTTTTAGCCGAATCAAAGCTTGAGGCTGAATACATCCGACGATTTCTTGGTCAGCTTAGTCCATTGGAAGAATCACGCCTTTGCGAACTAAAGTACGGTCTGCAGACCCAGCACAAGGTAGGAAGTGTTTTTCGTACTTTTTGTTTCTTCAATCACTCTTTTAGAAACTATCCCACTTTCGCAATCGGTACACTTTTCGGCATCTATATAGTTTCCATACTCCTTCTGGTCGAAGTTTGAATGAAATCTTACTTCTGAACATAATTCGGCTAGTTGATTTAAGTGTGGATTTTTAACAAGGTGACATGAAACTTCCTGTTGTCGCCCATATTGCCATTTTAGTCTCTTTCACGTTGTGACTGATCGTATGTTGCACGCTAACCACCATTTTATTTTTAAGTTGTTCTTAAGGTGCTTTCTTATTGATCTTGAGCCAGTTTTAGTCGGAATGAATAGTCCCAACCGTATTTACTTTCTTAGGGAAAAGTTACCTAATGACGCACATCTCTTACGATTTCTTCGTGCACGTGATTTTGACGTTGCGAGAGCGAAAGAACTCGTTCACAACAGTATTATCTGGAGGAAACAGCACAATGTCGATAGGATTCTACATGTAAGTGTTCTGCCATGTTATTTCTTCAGTTTCTTGTTTATTATTAGGGAGCGCGTGCAGCGCAGTGGTTGGAGGCGCCCTGTAGTACACATGGGATCGACCCCTGCGCCCCTAGGCACACCAAGCCTTCCATCTCTCTGGCGTTGGCAAATTGGTACCAGACTTGTCTGGAACGATAGCAGCAGCAGCTTGATGCATCGGTAGGCCACCGCGAGTCAATCTAAAGATCAAATATGCATTCAATCACCTCCAAACGATGCTTAATGTAGTCGAGTGCATGGCGCACTCCTCAGGGGATTGATCAAGGCGGAGAGCTTTATCTCTTGTCCTTTTATCTTGTTTAATGTCATACGTTGAGGTGAATGCATTTTCATATGTTTAGGAGTGGAGTCCTCCCTCGGTTATGACACAGTTTTTCCCAGGATGTTGGCATCACAGTGATAAGGTACTTTAGGATCGTAATTTTTTTTGAATGCTATGTAATTAGTTCACGGTTTTTCTGCCTTCGTTTTCGACTATGTATGAGTTTACTTTCTACAATTTTTAAAGGAAGGACGACCGCTATTTTTACTACGTCTTGGAAATCTCGATATGAAAGGCATGTTACGATCTTGTGGATTGGAGAATATCGTTAAGCTGACACTATCAATTTGTGAGGAAGGCTTGATCAAAACGGCGGAAGCAACGAAAGAAATCGGAGCACCTATTAGGTTCGTCTTTAACATCCAAAGCAACTCTAACCTTCCAAAAAATTACCATTTTAGTTTTTTTTTAACATGTAGTTTTTTGTCTTGTAATCGTTGACTGTTCATATCACTCACCGTCCTCATAGATATGTATCAAAATCAGTTTGTTTTAGCACATGGAGTCTTCTCGTCGATCTCGAAGGTCTGAGTATGCGACATCTTTGGCGTCCAGGTGTCCAGTCATTACTCCGTATTATTGAGATCGTTGAGGTGATTTATCACTTTTTGTTGTAACAACTGAAGTCTTGTTCCAGGGTTTTTATTATCATTAATGTAATACCATAGAATTCTATTTCGCACAACATTTTAAGGCACACTATCCCGAGACAATGGGCCAAGTGCTGATTGTTAGGGCGCCAAGAGTCTTTCCAATTCTCTGGACGCTGATTTCACCGTTCATCGACGAGAATACCCGGAATAAGTTCATGATTAACAGTGGAGAGATATCTAAAGGCGAAATCAGCAAATACATCAATGACCAATATATTCCGGATTTTTAGGTTAGCTAACAAGTGATTTGGGTTCATTCGTAACTTCAACCATGGAATATTTTTCATATTTCAATGCGGATTTTAGGTGGGACATGCCTAGTGGATTGTCCTTCTGGTGGACATATTCCAAAGTCACAGTATCGCCCAGTTCAAGAACTTCCAGATGATGCTGACGTTCTCAGTTCAATGTACACAACTGCTACTGTTACTCGTGGTTATCCAGTAGAGGTAGTGTTTTCATCGTTACCTAATAGGTCCATAGTTTTAATTTGTTGGAACTTGGAGACTGTTCGCAAATTGCATTTTAGCAACTTGAAGTATTTCTTTAGGTAGTTGTTCCGATGGGATCAGTAGGATGTGTATTGACGTGGGATTTCGATATTCTGAAGAGTGAATGCGAATTCGTTGTGTATCACACGCCAAAGGTGAAGCAACATATGGGCATTCTCTTATGACACGAGTTCTCGTGACGTTCACTAATTAAAATTACGTATAAAATTTCCTGATATAGTGTTTAATTTAATTGAGGAGCTCGTGAAGCGCAGTGGTCAGAGGCGACCTGCAATACATATGGGGTCGGTCCCACCGCCGGTGGCCCACCAAGCCTTCCGTCGTTCTGGGGTCGGCAAATTGATACCAGACTTGTCTGGGAGGATAGCAGCACTGACTCGATAGATCGGTAGGCCACCACGAGTCATTGTAAAGGCCAGATATGCATTTACTCACCTCCAAACGATGCTTGATGAAGTCGAATGCATGGCGTATCCCTCAGGGGTTGATCAGCACCTAAAGCTTTATCCTTTTATTACCCTTTATAGGGCTTAATAATTACAAATAATTGGATTTTTTGGGACGAGTTGTGTGTCGCCCAGGGAATTTCTGAATGGTCACATTGCCTAGTTTAGTATTCTTCGCCTGTATATGTTTTTTGTGTTTAAGGGTTGCTTGACCACAAGAATTTCATCGTAGGAGTATTTCATTAGTATGACTGCGGGCTGAACGTAAATGATTTGAAAAATTATATTTTAAGGTTATCCAGGAAGCTGTCACTCCGCATTCTCCAACGATGTTGAATCCAGTGGAAATGGTGACGGCAGCGATCGCGAACAATCCAATACCGATGATTTTGTCGGATCCTTCACTTACGCTTGGTGTGGATCTTACGATTGAAGAAGCAGCAGTGGTCTTTCAAGAAGGGGATTCTATGCAGGTTCGTGTCTCCATTATTCGCAAGTGCTTTGTCTTTTTAATCGTCCCTCATAACTCCATTCTTTGTTGTGCTTAGAAGTATTCCTTGTGATTTCCTTACGTGAAATGGAACGGTAATAATAGGTTTTTTGAGACCATTGTTTTGTATCGTAGAGAACGAATATTGTATAATGAATGTAACCACCGAAATGTCGTAGTTGTGGTCGCAATGTTCTGACACGTTTTTTTCAGAAAGTAGTTAGTTTTAAATCTAAGCTAGATAAGTGGTGATTGGTTATTATCTTTGTTGGACATGGACAGGTTTTGCTCCTTATACCTTCCGACTGATAATGTTCTTACTATTTTGTATATTATTGAAGGGTTCACACTTCTGTTCACGATCTGGTACTTATATTCTTCAGTGGAGGATACCTGAGGTAGTGTTCACGTTTCTTAACCTGTTTTTTTGTTCAGGTCTTTCTCATCAACTTTATGCAAATATTTATTTGTAGATTCCTGGGCAACATAACACGACGTTTGACTTCAGTATCAGTAGTCACAAGTGCAAACTAATGTATTATCATGAAATATTAGACTCGGCCGACTTCAGGTACAGTTTGTGTTTTAGTAAGCGCCGAAAAATATGAGAATGTTGCTTGGAACACATAATGGTCGACGATGGTTTTTCGATGACTGCCGACAATGTTAACTTCTTATTTACTGCCTTTCACAATTTTTCGCAGCAGGGTGTTATGTGTGATACAACCACAATGATGCTGAGATACTTCCAAAACTCCGGACTGCAGGTGTCTGCTGTGGGAAGCGAACGCACTATTACCTTTTGCGGGGGCTAACGCCTTCACTGCCACGCCACACGGGTCCTTCATTACGCCTATCGCTCAGCTACTTTTCTATATCTATCTTTTTAAGTGGGTTCAGTGCCGATTTCTGCTCTCCAGACCAATCCAGTTGGCGGGTGATTGCTGAAGGCACTGGTCGATAGAAAACTAGCTGATAGACAGTCGAAACGAAGGACCCACATGTGTGGTAGTAAGTCATTGTGATTATTATAGTGCTTACTTACCTGGATGGCCCGTCCTTACTGGTTGTGCGGATCCCAGCACAATCTCCTTTTTTTCTGAACTTTGCTAGTTTAGCTGTTGTGGTTACCCGAAGTCCCACGGCCAACCCGACCAAAATCTGCCCCAGCTCGTCACCACGACACACACTCACCGCTTTTGTGGATCAGAGGGAGATTCGCCACTATTCGACTATTTTGATACCGGGGCGGTAATGGATCCTGTTATTAGCTTACTCTTAGCTGGGCTTCTCGATGGAAATGTCGTACTCCTTCTTAGCTTGGGAGACGCACCCAAGATGAAGCGGTAAACCATTGAGGAGGCTTATTGTATTTATACGTATTAATAATTTTTATTGTTTTCAGTGTTCATTTACGAACAGCTAGGTGCATTATTTGAATTGGGATTGGTGAACTAAACATCGGACATGAAATGGCTTTATCGAACTGATTTTCAGGGGTTCGGTAGCCTCGCTGGCATCGTGCCGTAGTTCGTTCAGCTCAATTGCCCCTCCTTCTCAGCCTGGTACACCATGCACTCTTGCACATAGCAAAGTTGCGAAATAACTTATTATTTGTTCTATAGCGATGACAGTTCCTATAATATAATCATTAACAATCTCTTCTGTTATTCCTGTGAGTGCTGTTCTTGTTCTCGTCATAGATTCCAGGTGTAGGCGTTATTAGCCTTTAATTGCAGATGTAATTCTGTCTTTGTTGTATGGTGTCTATATAGCAATTTTATATTTGCATAGGGATTTGTTGCTGATAGGATAGTTGTGATATCGCCATAGTATCAATGTCAGTCTAGGGAATTTTCATGCGTTTACAGTCATCAGTATTGTAAACATTTAACAATTCAGGTTTTTCTCACTATTCGCCTATTCTCGAGGTTTAAAAGGTCTCTAATTTTGTGATTTACCAAAATCTGTAAAAGCATGAGTAAGTAGATGGTATTGGCCATCTTTAAAGGTTACTGAGAAGCCTTTCAGAATTTTTGTCGTTAATTCCTCTTCCGGGTCGGCTTGTTTAACTCATATGTAAGCATTATCGTGTTTTACCTCCGATAGTTGGCGTTACGCGCTGTAAAGTCACAGTATTATGTGGAAATAAGAGATGTTTGTCCATTTGCGTTGTCTGTTGCACTAGTGTCGTAGAAGTTGTGCCAAGAAGGGTAGGGGAGGCCACACGAGGTCACCGTGTCAAAACGCCGCTCAGTCACCACATGAGGGATTACTGTGAATGAAGCAAAGGCTGCAAAAGACTGCATGACCTCCTATATATCCTGGTCGTGCAAATCTGTTGAATTTATTTTTGACGTTACAATAACAACTTTTAAAAAGTGGTTTTAAGCTTGCGGAAATTACTCGGGGTGTTATAACTTCCATATATTGTTGTCACTGTGACTGGAAGGATTAAAATTAGCAAAAAACATTTGGTGGACTTGAAGCTGAGTAAGCTGAGTGGAAATGTTCTGCATTTATACGTAAACGACTAGGATGCAGTGATCCTCAGGGGGCGCACGTAGCGCAGTGGTCGGAGGCGGCCTGCAATACACATGGGGTCGATCCCAGCGCTCCAGGCCTACCAAAGCCCTCCATACCTCCGAGGTTGGCAAATTAGCACCAGAGTTGTCTGGGAGCCTAGCAGCACTGACTCGATACATCGGTAGGCCACCGCTAGTCATTGTAAAGGTCAGGTATGCATTCAGTCACCTTCAACGATGATGAGTGAAGTCGAATGCAGGGCGCATCCCCTCATGGATTGATCGACGTGGAGAGCTTTATCCTTTTACTAGCATGTTCTGTTAATTGTACGGGAATTTTGTGCATGTAGGATTGGAAAAAAGTTATATATTTAGCAACTTGCCCACTTCTAAGCATTTTGTCTCAGAAAGTAGCGTGCTGTAGATTGGTGCAGAATAAGAGCAGCGAAATTTCGTTTACGAAGGCAAGGAGCAGGCTTGTTTTATGTATCTTTTCTATTGATTCTTCAGTCGTTGAGAGATGGGATTTTGTGTTTAGTTAGAGTATAGTCAGCATCACAAATAGTAGGCGCATTTATTCTATACCAAATTCTTTATTGTTGCACTCTAAAACAAATGGCTCCAGAAAGACAATTAGTGGATTATTGATTGAAACGGTACATCATAATAATATCATTAATATCATAGAGAATTTCAAGTTAGAAGACTAGGTATAAGAACTAGAACAAGTGATCAGTTCCAAAACTTTGTGGGATATACATTCCAAAACCTTAAAAAGTAATGTATTAGTACAGAAAATAAGGGTGATTTACACATTAGTGACGATGTGCGCTTTTTGTACATCGGATAGAATCTCATTTTAATGACAGCTGGTATTTGATGGACATTCACATGCAAGACATCCGGACTTCACTTAGCACCTTTTTCACAGTGGTCATAGTCAGGACATATGTAGTTTTTGAATATCTGGAACAAACTGTTGTCATTCATTTCGTTGAAAAATGCAGTAAGCTACATAGATAAGCGTTGCACAACGGAAAACTAGCCTTTGTGCTGGGTGAAATCTTACTTATTCATCAGTTTCGAGTTCGAAATATGAGCTTTGAAGAAACAAAGTACTAAAGGTACGTCGTTAGCTCCAGGAAAAAAGCAATTTTATCCTAGTGAAACATAGAGAACTTATCTTCTAGGTAGATGTTTTACGTTGTAATAGTTTTTATTGTGATTAATAAAAACCTTGTTCTATTCATGACCTTACATTCTGTTGATATGAAATCTCAATTGTGTTAAACGTTTCGGCGCCTTCGTCTTGCCGCAGTGACTCGAGTCGATGTCCACAGTTGTTCAGAAATGCACTGCCGAGTGAGGTTACGTTATTCAAGATGGAGTTCACTAAACTAAATGGGACCCGCTGCAGAAGAAAGGGCCAAGTTGGAAGCAGGAACGGGAACAGCGAAATTGCTGACTTCCATGGCTGTGGACACTCCGGATTAATTTAGCTCTCATGAAGACGAAGGCGCCGAAATGTTATCCACAGTGAGGAATTGATGTAAACTCATGTAAGCTCATGAATAGAACAGAACAAGACATTCATTATACATACCGAGCTTTAATGAGAGTCAGTTTTTAAAAAAGGGCAACTGATAAAGTTACAGAGACTATTCTGAATCAAACAGAAAGTACTCTCTAATATTCCACGTATTCCCCCTCTATATAAAATACTTCGTACACATATCCACATGTTTGCACTTGCACTTCCCTGCGTATTTCTTAACTATTCTACAGTTTAGTTCCGTGTGTAAAGTACCCCATCCTTACCAGATGAACTTTCTCTGCAAGCTATACCATCGCTATCTGACCAGGATTTTGTGTCAGAAATCGTCTTGTTTATCACCTTCTTCGATCTACCTTCGCACGCATACCGTGAGAGAGATAGAAACAGTTTTTTAAGGGCTGTACTTTTGTGTTATATCTCATTTATTCTTTGTCTGATATGTGTATGCAAGCTGAGAAGTCTATCGTCGTGTACTGCCTGGAAAAAATCTGGTGATACCTTAAAGCAGTTCCCAGTCCGCAAGGAATATTAGCATCTTCATTGGTTATCCACTATTCGTCACTTAGTGGAATTCAGTCGTTAAGCTCTCCATTCGTATAGACAGTATTAGTCTCGGCCGCATATTACGTACATCACGTCATACTAGTCAATTCGGCGAATGGCCTGCAATCAAGTGACAGCGAGGTATATGGGAGGCGGTTAGGAGTCGCCTCCAGCAAATGGTACTCTCCACTGGGAGACTCCCACGTCCAGCGTTGAGGATGGGGTTTCTGGAATTGCGAGTTACCATATCATGGATAGTCTTGGTCGTCATGATAAACGCAACGAGCTGGTCACCCTCTTCGTTCCATTCTAATCCGTTGGTTCCAATGTGACGTTCTTGTTGGTCCAATCTTGTGGTTAAAAATCTGAAATGATGACTTTGAAGAATGCATGGTCTTCTCTGTAGAACTTCTCCAAATACGTATAGGAACGCTTCGCTCCTTCTTCGTCATAGTTTGATGTCGGCGCGTAAACGACGAAGAGTGTCACAGCTGGTACTGATTCACATCTTCGGCCAGGCCGATGACGTCGTACCTTATCTCTCTCGCTTGGATGATCAAGTTTTCTATCGAGGACTCGGATGCAAGGGCACGTGCATTGTAGGTGCAGATCGTCACCTTAGTTTTTGCGATCCAGGCAGCTTACATTGACCCCTGAGATTTTAGCAGCCTCTCCGTAATCGTCCTACAAAACACTGCCGAATTGGAGGCTCTTTCGGGGGTCCAGGAAATAAGGCCCATTTATTTTACTGTGTTTAGCATTTTGATACCCACGTATAGCTTGTTGGGCTCTAAACGTGGGGGGTTGAGTATAGTCACGGGAAGCTTGCCAGGCTCTCCCAGAGTGGACATGGATACCACTTGCCTCTAGTCCTAACCTTTGTCGACTATGAAAAAGCGTTTAGCAGTGACGAAATGAATGCAATCCTATCAGCGCTCGTCGACCAAGGATTGGAACCGTCCTATATAAGAACTCTGTCCGACTGTTACCAGAACTGCACTGTGAAAAATACAGCTTTTTCCAGCGACCTCTTACCATACCCATAGGAAAAGGGGTTCCACTAGATCACACAATGTCGCCAAAGCTGTTCAGAGACGCACCGCAGTGGATAATGAAGTCACTCGATTGGGATGAGAAAGGCATACGTATTGATGGAAAATTCCTGTCAAACCTTCGTTTTGTCGACGACGTTGTCATCTTCTCAAGAAGTACTAGCGAAGCAGAGGTGATAATCAACGAGCTCAGCGAAGCGGGAAGAAAGATCGGGGACTTCGCATACATCGAAAGAAGACCCAGTTCATGAAAAACCCATGGCGCGAAGGCGAAAAAAGTTGAATTGGATGGCTCTCTCATTGCAGAGACCACCTCGTACGTTAACCCTTGGGCGGTCAATGAACATGAAAAACAACATGAAAGGAGGAACTAGATAGAAGAAGGAGAGCAGATTGGGCCGCATTCGGGCCTCTCAAAGAAACCAGCGACCAACTGAAGGACCCGAAAAATCCGCGCTCATCTCTTCGATTCTACGGTCCTACCAGCGCTCTGTTTATGCTGCGGGAGACGTGAGTTGATACTTTCAACTACGTCAAGAATGCTTCGCACTACTCTACAGAGCGCTTGAACGATGTCTTCCGAAATATGACCGGCACTCTCAATATCTAGCCGGAATGCGAAGCTCTGGCCTTCGAAATCTGTCGCATCTTCGAGATCCAGGAGAATATACATCGATAGCGAAACATAGATGGGCCGGTCACATAATGAGAAGAACAGACGACAGATGGACGAAAAAGAACAGTAGAGTGGACTCCAAGAGGATGCAAACGTCCCCTAGGACGACCACCTACACGTTGGGCTGACGTGTTCCTAAACAAAGTTAATCAGCTGTACCCGCAGATGGAGTTGTTTTAGAGATCACGAGTATGAGACTCGCATGCGCTACCATGCTCGAACAAGACCACCACCATGGACTACGATTGCGAGAGAAAGGAACGAATAGCATGTGCGCTGGGGTCCGCACAACTCATGAAGATGGACCGTCCAAGTATCAAAGTAATTAAGTATAAACTGATCTTGTTGAACTGATGTGAGGTTGACATAAGTCTGCGTTGTCGTTGTTGTTGGTGTTGTTGGTCGATGGCTGACGTTTCGGCGATTTCGACTTCCCTCAGAGCCGTGCTCTTACGAGTGGGACTCGTCCCCAGTTTATAAGACCGTATAAATAAATATATCATCTATAACTACAACTATTTATGCCGAGCTTCATAGAAAGTCGGTCTTTTGAATTATAGGAAAAGAATTCTGTGCGTCAAATTAAACTATCGGAATGAAAATGACATACATGGAGCTCATACCGGCCACTTAGGCCAACGTGCACGATTCTATGGAATGTACAGCGTTCATTACGTGTTAACATACGGAGATACGGTCACGACCCAATGCTGACTTAGATGTTGTGAAAATAATTGCAGCTTTTACTTTTGAGAAAGATATTTCACTTCATATTGAACTTGTTCAAATTTGAATAAAAAATTGCTAAAATCTTAAGGTCTTTGTCAACAAATTACAAGTTTGCTTATTCTGCAATGCCATGTTCAACTCTTTTTAATTTTCTGAAACTAATAAAACAAATTTTTTCGGTTTTATTTCGATCATCTCGTATTTCGAACACCGAAGCGATTCTAGATGCAACATTGCGCCGAGCGAGACACGATAGCTTAACATTTTACAGAAATTCTTTTGTGGTAATAGAGCCACACGCCGCGTGTGGCGCAGTGGTCGGAGGCGCCATGCAATATACTTTGAATCGATTCCCGCGTCCTTAGCCCACCAAGCCTTAAATTGGCTCGATGCATCGATAGGCCACCGGCAGTCATTGTAAAGGTCAGATCTGCATTCAATCACCTCCAAACGATGCATAATGCATGGTGCATCTTTAAGGGACAGAACAACGCCGAGAGGTTTATCATTTTTTTAATTAGAGCGGTAGAGCAAAAGCTCATCAGAGGGTGTGAAGCTATCAACTTTGCGACAGCTCAAGCTATCGAAAAAATAGACGAGAAACGATGGACACTAGTTAGTGTTCCCGGCTCCTGCAAGTTCTCAAAATTAGATATCGCTCCTAAAATATGGCAATAAGTTTCCAGCATTAAAATAATGAAGAGTGTAAGTCGAAGCAAAAAGAAACCTTAAGCAACTTGCTGTAGAGTTCATACTAAATAAATTCAAGCTTTCCTCGCCGACCATCACCCACCAACACTAGAAGCGCATTTCATCGTTTTCATTTAAATCGTTTTCTTGCATGAATCACTTAGTGGGAGGCGTCAGCGTCTTCTGCAATTCCTCACATGTCGGGAACGATTCAATACAACGTGCTGAGTTATTTTCTCACTACAGTTATTGTAACCTTGATATAGTCCACACTGCATCATCTTTTTATGTGGGTTTCGATTTGATATGGCTGCACAATGTTCCAGAGTGTCAACTTACAGTGAAAAAACAATTTTATCTCTTATTTGAGTCCCATCCAATCTGAAGGAATCATTCAATGTTACCACCTGGAAGTCAAACTGTAAGTTAACCAATGTCTGAACTTGCCGCCGTTCTGAAATGAACCACCTCGCTTGTCGGTAAATCTTCTCTAATCCAAAACTTGTGAACTACCTTTGGTGACGACCTTCGAAAGACCAGGCTTTTTGGGACTCAGGAAAAAAATTCTTGTCAAACAAGTATGGTAATTAGGGCACCTACAATAAGTACTGGATCAGTGCTCACTATGAAGAACTCTGGACTCCTCATCTTTAGTGATAAACTATTTTGGAACTTGTCTAAAAACTCGTTTTTTCTAAAATAACCAGTGCGATAATGATCCAGTGCAAAGCGGCTGATTCATGAACATTTGTGCCATCAAGGAACTATACCTACTTGAATAGTTGGACGGTCGATCCTCACTGGTTGTGCGGGCCTCAGCATAATCTGCACTTTTCTGGAGATTTGCTGGTTAACCCATTGTGGTTCCCTGGAAATCCCTAGGTCAGCCTGGCCAAAGTCTGCCCCAGGTCTTCACCACCACAGGCAGTCGCTCCCTTGTGCTTCAGAGGGAGATTTGCCACCATGCGACTAGTTTGCTACGACGGTGGTGGATCTTGGTATCGGTTTACTCCCTTAGCTGGGCTTCCTGATGGAAACGCTAGACTCCTTCCTTCTCAGCTTGGGGACCCTGCCAGAGAGATGAATCGCCCCGCTGCACATCGCAACCCCACACCCAGGAACACCTCCCAGCCACCATGAGGGGGGTAAACTGTTGAGAGGACCAAGGAATTATATAGGTTAAAAGTCAGCTCTTCAACTTCACTTCGTGACTCGAAGACAAAATGTGAAAAAGTTACAGCTCCTGTAGCACTATTAACAGTGAGCAACAAAGTGAGAGTTTTGATGGTTTTAAATAAAAAAGTCGGAAATCAAGATATATTCAGTGACACTGAGCAATTGGAACTAACAATCCTCACAGCATCGGTGCAGCGACTCAATTGTTAAGACTATTCCAAATAATTATCGAAGAACTCCAGTAGGGACCAGTGAACTCCATTTATTAACAGTTTCCATGGGCGCTCCATGTTGTGAATCAAGAAATTCGAAGAGTATCACACTTTTCGAATGATGCCTTTTCATCGCTCTTAATGAAAAGGTAGTCACAGGTAGCCAACCTGCTCTTCCTTTGGATAAGTCTATACTTAGCTGGAATTTCCGCTAGAAATGTTTAACTCTTTCTTAGAATGGGAGTGTTACTGGATGTGGACTGAATATAGCTATATTTTTACTCTTTAACGTGAAGTGATGCTAATGAACGAATGCTACACGGTGAGCCATATTGTGTTGTAGAATATATCGAAGACGCTGTAAAGGAAGGAGGCGCAGAACTTCTCGCAGAGCACCAATGAACCTTCATTTATTAAAGAAAAAAAACTAGAAAAATGTTTGTGGGAGATAAAAGTAGAACTGAGAGGAAATGCGAAGAAATTTCATGGATTAGTACCGAGTTTCCAACAGTTGTAAGGGTGCGAACACAAATAGCAAGCCCACAATTTCTGAGATGGAAAATCTTTAACCCATATTTTCTACAGCTAGGTGAAGAAAAATACAATAAGTGACATGGGTAATTAGCGGCAGAAAATCACCCAGCCAAGAGGAATGTCTCGGTCGGCTCAAAAAATTTTTCACAAGAATTTCCATCTCAGGAATTGGTGGCCTTGCGATTTGTTGGCACTGAAAGAAATCTGCAATGAACACATTATTCTTTAAAAAACGAGGCATATCAGAGATCCTCCAATGAAGAACAATATAAAGGTATCCTTCGACCTTGTTCTTTGAAGGGCCACAGGTCAGTTACGCCTTGCGGTGCGTCTCCAGCTGGCGGATAAGGGGTTGGGCGCTAACCAAAAACGACGTTCTGCTTCCTCATACGCATATGGACTTAGGGAATGGTCTCCCCTGCCACTGCTGCGCCTGCATCTGTCCTCTGTAACTAATGTTTATGCATGACTAAGTGATTATGTACGGTTTACATTTACTGTATTTTACAAGTAAATTCCGCCAACTACTACTCTAACAGAGTTTTGCGAGTTACCTGTGAGTAAATCCACCGCTATGTTGAGATCTCGGCAAGTCTACGTTCTCAGAGTTCTAGAATCACATATAATAGATCGAATTTCACATACACGGTCATACAAGCGGTTACGGACTCAACTTATGTTGCAGAGCAACAGGTGGTATTTCAACTTGGGGGATGAATATTTTGGCGAAAACGGGCATACCTTTATGTCTCCGTATAAAAGAACATCTGGATGGAAAACGAAAAAATCAAGACGTGGTACCCCACTTGGAACGCATAGGATATAAGAGCATAGCTGAGATGATTTTTGATATAAAAGTAACTGTCCTCGCACAGGATGTCCAAACACTACCACGCGCACTTTTCCAGGGTATTTGGATAAATGCCAAGAACTTTGAAGTGAATAGCAGGGAGGAACACTCAGAGGTCACACGAAACCTAGCCTCGTATCTTCGCATAAATTTTTTTATGTGGGGTGGTGCAGTCATCAACCATATGCGACTATAATCAGCTGTTCTAATCTTCCTCAGTAAAAGTCACGTAAAAACTATGAGTTTTTCGAGAAGCTGTTGATCATGTAATTGCGATAGAGATTCTCACCTTTCTGTGTGTTATTGAAGCGTTTGGCCTAGTAATTTGCATATGAATATACCGTTCCTGGCTCTGGACGCGATACTGTCGAAACATCAGCTACTATTGTGCTGTGTGCTTTTGTATGGAAGTAAATGCATACTGTATAGCAACCTCGCGATTGTTGAATAAGAAGACGACGCATTTATACTCTCGTAGAAATTTTTTTCTCGCGTACGCAAATCACATCAAGATAACTTCGAAAGCAAAAAATCCTAACCTCTACGGAAATAAACAAGAGTTGCCTTGATATAAATAACGAAACTTGCTTTCGCTCAAGATGACCTGTTTTTGCATAATTTCGAGGGCATGCTTAAACATGTAACTTTGACGACCGGTTTTTACATACCTGTCGTCCCAGCACCTCTTCCATGTGTTTCGTTACCTGGAAACCACCATTCGTTCATTTGGTCGAGAGTGGCTTTCTCTGTAAACCTGAGGTCAACCATCAGTGTGTATGGAAAGTAAAGAAGTTTGCTGCCTTGGAACTAGGATTGTTTCAGGACAAATATGACTACTGTGACAGCAACTACTGTCGTTACTAGTTGGTCGCTTGCAGTTGATGTAGAAAGCCAAACCTAGCGCTCGAGCAACCCTAAAAAAATTAAGTCGGTTCGATAAAGAATTCGATTGCTAGCGAAGTTAACCGCGTATGTTGAAGCCAGAACACAAATACCATGGTTCGTTTACGTTTGACAAAAATCTACTTTGTTGACTATTTGTTGTGAAAAGTTTTCAGTTGCACCAGATTAAATGATCATCGCATTATGTAACATTACTCAGCAAAAGCACTTTGCTTAATGTTTTAAGGATATGCTCATTTATTGCACTTTTCGTTTGCTCAGTTTTATGGGGGTGCAATGTTTCTCGACGGCCAGATAAATCCACGCTATTCATCTTGAATGAACTACTTCTAGACTTTGTGCATGTGATCGCTGCTTACCGCATAAATGCTAAAACCCATTTTGTAATGGAATTTGTTGGAACACAAAAATGAAATTTGTAAATCGATTGCAAAATAGTATTATTTTTAAGGAAGAACAAATTTCAGTGTGTCCACTCATCCCAGTACCACTTTAAGTTGGTTTTCATCCATTAGTGGGAGTTCCGCGTGCGTGTAGTGCAGTGGTGGAAGGCGTTTTGCGACAGACACGTGGGATCGAAGTCGCGCCAATGGCTCACAAAGCCTTACATTCTTCCGGGGTCGGCAATTTCGTACCAGACTTGTCTGGGACGATAGCAGCTCTGCCTCGATACATCGGTAGCCCACCGCGTGTCATTGTAAAGGTTAGATATGCATTCAATCACATCCAACGATGCTTAATGAAGTTAAATGCATGGCGCATCCCTCACGGATTGGTCAACGCCGAGAGCTTTATCCTTTCTTTTCATGAGAGTTCTTTCGACCACGTAATCACCTAGGCATTAATATGAGCCTCCCAACTTTCATTCTATATGACGATGTAGGTTAAGAAAATAAATAAATTTTGTATTGAGGAGTATACGGAAATGAATGCACGCTCGAATTCTCAGTAGACTTAGGATTTTTCTAGCCAATGGTAATACAAGCAAGCACTATCTTGTCGTCTGCCTATCTCCAACCTCCTACACTGATACATATAATTTCTAGAAGCATTCGTACTATTAAAAAACGTTTTGCCTAAACGACCAATACAAAGTGTTTATTACCCAGGTTTTTTTCTTGAATATTTCAACCTTTCTTCAGTAGTATGTGAAAAACACCTCGTTAGCTATAACAATAAATTAATGAATTCGGTAACACAGCATAGATAGAGAAGTGGCATGACGACAAACGTCGAGGCAAAAATAGCACAGTAGACCAGTAATTTTAACAAATCATACTGCCGCACCAGATAGAAAGCATTCAAGGAATTGAAAACATTAGCACAAAATGACCCTTACCAGGAAAGCAGAAATGTAGAAAAATCGTACAACCATGAGAACGCTAGAAAATTAAACAGTCATGTTCCATTGAAAAGGATAAAGAATAGAATAAAGCAAAATTGGCACTCTAAGATTCCTTAATTTCTGCATTCGAATCGTTTCATTCGATCTCGAACAGAATTCACAGTAGGAATTGATATGCATTGGCTTTTAACCGCCGAAGAGGAATTCTCCGAATCGGTGCTGAGACGGCGAGCCAGTTTATCCCTGAGGGAGCTGAATGAGAAATCATCTCGTGGAATGTGGTGAGAGCTTTCCTCTGAAGTGTCAGTAATAGTCGTTCGCTTTTTCTTTGCAGTAGCAACACTGCCAGTGCGATGCAGTTCTACTGTAGTGGACTTGGTAACTGTCACCGGAATTGTACTGTTGGTCTCCAGTGTATCTGACATGGACTCCGACGCTTTCGTAGTTTCCTGAACATCAATGCGACAAATAAAGTTAGATGCGAAAATTTTTTTCAGAAATTAAAACTAGAAGTCAAAATTTTTTTCCTTACTCGTTCATTCATTCTCTCATTTCACTGTGTTATCATAACAAGAAAACTAAAGAAAGTGAAATCTTTTAAAAACTGACATAAAGCAATAGATATTAAGGGTAAGTAGGCAGAAAAAAAGTTAGAATTTTCTTGAAAAATGGGGAAGGAAGAGACTATGTTTAAGACACTGGTTGGTCTCATGGAGATGTCCTATCGCCTAAGTTTTCCATTGGCCTATTTTGCCATTGTAATATCTTCCAGAGGGAAGCAGATAAAGTTTAGGTGTTCTGCTTAAGGAGATCTAACGCTTCAAAACGCACTTGAAACATTACTGCAAGTCCGCTGGCCTCAAATTCAACGCGAACGCAAAAACAAAAACAATGGAAAACGAAACACTTAATATTAGTAGTAGAGAGTTCTCGTTTCTTATCCTCACGGCTTTTTTCTTCTACACTAAGGAGAGCGCAAAATGACGGGAACTTTCCACAAGTTTTACTACAATTTTCGCGTTCAAATTGATTCCAAGAAGCTGATGGTATTGTAGGAAGAATTTCTAACGATTTATGAAGAAAGTGCGAATAAAAAATGAAGAAAACGACTTTTTTCGTTTTTGTGGAACTGGAGTTCGGCTGGTCATCTCTGCAGTCAGATTTCACCTGCGGATTCGTTCTTGTATATTCATTTGAACTGCTTGATGTATCAGCTGGTTTTGTTGCGACCTGAAAAACAAAAAAAAGGATATTGGCAACAAAAAAATAACGGCATTAAAAATTTTACGTCCAAAAACCGATACACCTTAGTGGTTGTTGTCGAAATGAGAGAGCATCGCTTTGCATTTTTCTCGACATCAAGAGCAGTCTTCTCAACAGATGTCGTTCCCGTATTTGTAACGGGTTTTCCTTCTGCATCGTAGTCAACTTGCAAGTGCTCCGACATCTTTTAACAACGTTTTTGGTTCCAGTCAGTCCCAAATTGGTTGATTTCCCACCCAACTTGAATATCTTTTTATAAAAACTCTTTTATGTTGAGTGATCGATAAGAACTCAAAAGACCGACCTTCCATAAACCTCGGCATAGATAGTTGATATATTTATTTGTATGATCTTATAAACTGATCTTCTTTTGCTGATGCGAGGTTGGTATTGGTCTTCGTTGTCGTTGTCGTTGTTGTTGGTGTTGTTGGTCGATGGCTGACGTTTCGGCGATATCGCCTTCCTCAGAGTCTGAACGTATTTTTATGCAAGAATACTTAATTATTCGGCGAAAAAAAAGGCTAAAGTATTAATGAAGATCAAACTTTTAGATAGACACCATATTGGTCAGAAGAGCTACTCATCGTGATGTTACGAGTGGGACTGGCCCACGCGTTGTTCACGTGGGACGCGAGCCAGACACATCCCCTGGTCGAAATATCAGGCGCTAGTCAGGTGTGACAGTGAGGCATTCGTCTTTCCTGTTCATCTTTGGATTTTTGAAATTTATCAAAAACGCCTCAGGAGTTTTGCGCGTTGACGTTTTCGATTCCTGCGCTAGGATCCAAACATTCACTTCAAAATCATCGCCATTGTGCTCTTGCGTCCTATGTGTAATCTGCTTTGACGAATTTTGACTTTCCCACCTAGGTGTTCTTTTATGCAGATACAAAGCGGTCTATCCGTTTCCCCAATGTATTCCTCACTGCACGACTTACATGAGATCAAGCATATTGTAGCGGAACTCATGCAATCCCCGTCTGTCTCATTAGGACAGATCACGCAGTTTTCTGACTCTTGAGGCGTTTTGGATAAATTTCAAAAATCCAAAGATGAACCGGAAAGACGAATGCCTCACTATCACACTTGACCTGGCGCCTTATTTCGAAATGATATTTTGACCCCTGGGTGTGTCTCGCTCGCGACCCCACATGAATAGAGCGAGGGCCAGTCCCACTCGTAACATCACGGTGAGTAGCCTTTCTGTTCAATATGGCGTAAAACTACATTTGACCATAGCATCCTAACCCACCATCTATTTGATCTTCATTTACTTTAGCCCTTTTTTTCCACCGAATAATTAAAGTATTTTAATATAAAATACGTCCAGGCTCTGAGGAAGGCGAAATCGACGAAACGTCAGCCATCGACGGACAACACCAACAACAACGACAACGACAACGAAGACCTATACCAACCTCGCACCAGCAAAAGAAGATCAGTCTAGATGATCGATAAGAATTGATGTGACGACTTACTTCAGAATATTCTCCTATAGTCACTTTGTCCGTTGTTTTTACTACTGCACTTCGTGTTGAACGCTTCTTCTTCTTCGAATCCGTGTTTTTCTCTTCTATTCGCTCCTTGTCACCAGTTGAACGCATGGACTTTTCCTTTATGACGTTCTTTTTCACAAACGTTGTGGATTTTGGGACTCCTTTCAACTCCGCTTTCATCATCGTAATCTGGTTGCAAATCTCACAATAATAGAATCAATAGAAAATATTTAGACACCATAAAAAAGCAGCTGATATTCCACATAAACAATTTTAGGCCAGATTGTTAAAAAGGAAACGAGTCGAAAATCTTAGTGAACATGTGGAAACTGCGTGCTTAGAAATAAATTCGAATTTAACTAAGTTTTATCATCTATGATGGCGACGGCTGACGTATTTATCGCAGTGGTTAGATGTCCGCTATAATAGATATTCGATCGCTCGGTGGTTCGATCTTGTTCCAGGGCTCATTCTGTCCCTCAGTCCTGCATCCGGGGTCGGAAAATTGGTCTCAGACTTGGTTCTGATGATAACAACACTGAATTGATCCCGAATGTTGTTGTATAAGGCAAAATGCATTTTATATCTCTAGGATTCTATGAATGGAGCCGGATACATATTACATCCACTGGGATGGATCAACGCCATATGCTTTATGATTTGTCCTTTTAGGACGACTATGTGTTACACCTTGCGATACGCAATATACACAATGTTTGTTATTCCTTTGCATAGGTTATAACTGAATAGTTTGTAGCTGAAAACTTCTCGGAAACGATTAAAGATTATTTTTACATCGCTATTCTTGTACTTGTAAATATTTCCACATAAAGTTTATGACAATAGCGAGACAATGAATAGTTTCGCTTGCAGAAATAAGTGAAAAATTTTAACAAGCAAAAAGTCGTGCATGAAACATTTCGACAAGAACTTATCTTTCCGAATTTTTCCTTGCTTTCCATTAGCTTTGTAATATTATGGTCTATTCTTAGATTATACCTGGCAAGTATTGGTGTTATCCTGCTCCGTAGCCGACCGTTCCATCTCTTCGACACTTTTCCCTGGAGAAACGTGTTGCACCTTAATAGTGTACTTGAAGAAGACATGAAATGTGGAATCGCTGACCATAAATCCAACTGTCTTCATTATTTTCTTGATGAAGGTTTCTCGAACCTTCTTCTCCATGCTCGCTTTTCGTTTTTTCGTGCTGGTTGATGTTAATGTGGTTGTAGTCGTTTTACTTTCCATCGTCATAGGCAACGCTCTAGATTTTTTCGGCTGTTCCATCTTCGTTTGTGACTGCTCTTCTTCAAAATACACTACTTGATGTACTAATGTATTTCCATTATGTTGGCCTATGTCAAAACGTTTTTGGAAAAAAGATTGTGCTATGATCCCATATGTTAAAAGTAGCAAAAATATGAACTAATTCTGAATTCTAAGAACACCTGCCTTTAGTCTCTTGAATTACTTTCTGTTGGTGGTTCTGATCTGAAGTAACGTGTATTGCAGGGCAAAGAGCACCATTATCAAGCTTAGATAGTTTTCCATCGATGACATTTTCTATTTTGTTTGGTACTGGGACCTAAATTTTCTTGTAGCTGTTGTGCTATATGTAAACTCCATTTTAATATACTTCCCAAGCGCTTGTTTTAGATCTGTAATGGTACCAATTGCCTTGGAATTTTTCTTAAGAGCGAGTGCAGAATCCTAAAAGTATTGTAGAATACGAATAGAATTCACGAAATAGTCTACACGACGCTTTCGAGAGTGGAGAATACGGTCCTGAAAGTTCAGTGGAACACTTTACATGAAAGATATGCACTTTCACTCTATGTCCCATCGAACGGTAATGTGTAGTTCAAATCACATTGCTCATATACAGAATATGAAGCAGAACCCTCATATTTTCGATGGAAGGACTAGTCTCACCTTAGTAAAATTCTCCACCGAATAGCCGGAAGAGGTTCGAAGTGTTGGCTTTTTATGTTATTGAAAGTACTGCGAAAATTAAGCTATAAATTTAACCTCTACCTTATCTGAGATCGTATTCCGCGTAATCGTACTTGCTCCACATGATGTAGTTGTTCTGGCTGCTTTACAGTCACTCTTTTTCAGCGTCAACTTGTCTAAACTCTTCTCAGGTTTTCGTGCGTCTGCAAGCTCTAGTATTTGAGGGATCCGAATAAACTTCGTAAACGGTTTTTCTCTAAAGTGTGATGAAGTTATGATTGATAAGCACTAGTTGGCGTTCATCTTCCCTCATTAGCAAGTAACAGTAGCTCTCTGAGCTTTAAACTTCATTATTTAACTTTGAATAGTGAGGAAATTGAGAGAACAGTAAACGTGCCTCCACTTTTCGGATCATTCTGATGCAGTTTCGAATCGGAGACCACATTGATCGATATTGGAGCAACACAAGCATTAAGTTTTAACATTCTCTCATGGATAGAACTTCCAGGTCTGGGTGAGATCTAAAATTTTGTGAGTGGTGATTTTCCTACAACCATATTTGCCTTTGTGCTGAAGACATTTCGAAATGCAGTACTTAATTACCGGCTTCGTTTCGGAAGGAGCTTCGTGCGGCCGTATAGAAACATCCGAATCGGCCTGTTTTTTTGGAAGTGATGTAGACAACGTCGTTGGCTGAGTCGAAGAAACAAGTGGAGGTTGCGTAATGATGGCAAGATTTTCATCACCCTTCTCCTTCTTTCGAAGCGCACCCCTAGGTTTTCCCGAATAAGGGCAAAACAGATTTCAAATGCAGATATGAACCGTAGGAGCTACTAAATAATCCTAAAGGCCGACTTTTTTATGAACTTCGGCATTAATAACTGATATATTTATTTGCATGATCTTATAAACTGATGTTTTTGATCTGATGTAAGGTTGTTACAGGTTTTCGTTGTCATTGTCGTTTTTGTTGGTGTTGTTGGTCGATGGCTGACGTTTTGGCGATTTCGCTTCCTCAGAGCCTGGAAATATTTTATGTAACATTAGCCTTATATTAGGTAAATTATTTACAGTTTTAAGGAAGATCAAACTTTTAAACAAACGCGATATTGATCAAAAAAGGCTACTCACCGTGCTTTTACGAGTGGGACTGGCCTGCGTGTTGTTCACGTGGAGTGGCGAGCGAGAGCCACCCAGGTCAAAAAAATCATTTTGAAATAAGCCACCAGTTCACGTGCGATAGGAAGGCATTTTTCTTCCCGATTAATCTTTGGATTTTTGAAATTTATCCAAAACGCATCAAGAGTTTTGCGCGTTGATGCTTTCGATTCCTGCGCTTGGATCCGCACAGTCACTTCAAAATCATCGCCATTGAGCATTTGTGCCCTATGTGTACCTAGAGGGAGTGCTTTGGCTAATTTTGGCTTTCCTTCTAGGTGTTCTTTTTATGCGGTCATAAAGCGGTCTACCCGTTTCCCCAATGTATTCCTCACCGCACGACTTACATGTGATCAAGTGTATTGTACCGGAACTCATGCAACCACTGTCTCTCCCCTTAGGTCAGATCATACAGTTTTCTGAGCTACACAAACGACCAGACAGGTGGTTGCGAACTAACTGACGGTGTAGGGTATTGGATAGAAGGTCAGTAATCGCTACATGGTTTTCAAGACCACTTTTTTCTTAAGCACTTCTTAGTGGCGGAACTTCTTTCATTTGGTATGAAGAGCACCTTAAAAGGGATCTTATTTACGTTCGGAACATTATTTTGGGGAACAATTCTACGTTTTGTCTGACCTTGGTAGCCTTTAGAAATGACAATTTTTGGTGCCAAGTTTAGCGATCCCTTCCCTTTCCTCTTCTTCTGCGCACACATTTTCGAACAGATGGATGAGTGTTTCACCAAGAACTGGCTTTCATTCGTAAAGATCCAAATGAACCTCTCAGAAAGTGGCTGTGTAACAAAATGGCATCGTAAGCCAAGTAGTAAAAATATACTAGCTCACTACCTATCCTCTCATCCTTCACACATGAAAAAAGCACTCATTAAGCACATTTATCGGACGGGCAAAATGTGTGCACCGGAAAAGAGGAAGGAAAGGAATTGCTAATTTTGGCACGAAAAGTAGCCATTTCCAATGGCTACGAAGCAGAAGCCATTCGGATCAGAAAAAAAGGGTAGAATTGTTCCCAAATCAACGTTTCGAGCCTATGTAAGACCCGTTTTAAGCCACGCTTCGTATCAAACGAAATAAATTACGCCACTAAAAGGTGCCTAAGTAGAAGTGGTCTGGAAAATTATTTGGCAGTTATTGACCTTCCATCCAATACTCTACGCTGTCAATTAAGTCACAATCTCCTCCGTGATCGTTTGTGCAGCTCAAAAAACTGTATGACCTGTCCTAACGAGACAGACGGGATTGCATGAGTTCTTGCATGAGTTCCGCTACAATATACTTGATCTCATGTAAGTCGTGCAGTGAGGAATTCATTGGGGAAACGGGTAGACCAGCTTTGTATCCGCATAAAAGAACACCTAGATGGGAAAGTGAAAATTCGTCAAAGCAGGGCACACATAGGGTGCAAAAGCAGAATGGCGATGATTTTAAAGTGAATGTTCGGATCATAGCGCAGGAATCGAAAACATCAACGCGCAAGACTCTTGAGGCATTTTTGGTTTAATTTCAAAAAGCCAAGGATGAATCGAAGGACGAATACATCACTATCAAATCTGACCTGGCGCCTTAGTTGAAAATGATTTTTTGACCTGTGTGGGTCTCGCTTGCGAACCCACGTGAACAATGCGTGGGCCAGCCCCACTTGTAACAGCACGGTGAGTAGCCTTTTGATCAATATGGCGTTTATTTAGATGTTTAATCTTCATTAATACTATAGATATTTCACCAGAATGTAAGGCTAATGTTACATAAAATACGTCCAGGCTCTGAGGAAAGCGAAATCACCGAAACGTCGGCCATCGAGCAACAGCACCAATAACAACGATAACGAAAACTTTTGCCAACCACCCATCAGCTCGAAAACATCAGTTTATAAGACCATACGGATGAATATAGCTACTAAATAGTTAACGTTTTCTAAGATTTACACCCTGTCGTGTAGGCTTTTTTTCTTCCACGTTTCGATTTTCTTTTCGCGCTATCCCCCACTTTCGGTGCTTCCGAATCGCTGCATCCGAATTGAGGTGCATTTGTCGACGTCCGTGAAGATAATTTTTGGCGCTCCCAGTATTGTTTTCTTCGGAGGAACGTTTATTATTGCCTCCGGAGCTGAAGACATCCTCGTAACCAATGGTCTTTCTTCGTCTGATATTAGACTCGTTTTTTTGGATGGTATCTTCCCAGAGCACGTAACATGCAAATTGTTATCAATAATTTTGGTCTCATCATGACTGATACTAGGGCCTGAAGCATTTTTTGACGCGGGCACAGTGTTCTTCTTCTTGCTTGTCGTTGATTTTGTACTCATCGCCGTTGTTTGAAGAGGTGGCTTCGCAGCACTAGAATCAGCTGACAGTGGCTTCTTTTCATGTTTAGATCTTTTTGCCTTATTCTCAGTCCTTAGTGTCCACCGCTCTGCTGATGCAGATTCGTTTTCAGCTGCTGCAGATGTTAGGCTGACAGCAGGTTTTTCAAGCAAATTATCTGTACTATGAGGGACGTCTATTTACAAGTGAGGTGATGTTGTTGGTGAGTGTGTTTACTGTCTCACAGGAAGCGGACTTCCTCAACGGATCAGTGGTTATCAACTCAGGAGCAAGGAACTTCTGTGTCCCAGGATCCGTCTTTCCAGGTGTTTTTCAGGTCCTCTTGCACTGATATGGGATTTTTGCACAGTGGTTTTTGCATCATTTCACGCGCAGAGTTCTTTGAAACCATCTTTTCTCCTTTGTCAATGTTCTCCGCTTTCAATCTCTTTGAAGACATTTCAGGTTTCACCTGTAATGACATATATTTCCAGAAAATATTTAGGAAATACCAAGAAACAGATATCCGAACACTGTTCTTTGGAAACACTTATCTTCTTTTAGTTTGGGTTATCTCTGGCATATTCTGACCACGGTGCTCTAATTAATGTTTTTCAAACATTGTTCGGCATTGGAAAAATTGCATAGTGGCTCAGAATCAGTAGGTGGTGAGGCAACGGGGCACTCTTGCAGATAGAGAAAAAATTTGTTGGAATACTAAACAATAGAAATCGTCAAGTGGTCCCACATTGGCGTCTACTATTACTCCAAACCTAAGACGATCTAGCTCCATATCAAGGCAGCCACCACTTCCATGTAGAGAACAGATATCATTGTATGCGTCTTCTACAGCTCTATTATTGACCATTCTAAAATGAAGCATGGCTGTCGTACCAATTCGCCAATTCTTCCCTTGGTAGTTTAACGTAAAATGATGGTTAAGAAGTGTACAACTACTAAAGACAGTAGTTTTGACCACACGAAAGACAGTCAGCCACTTTTTAGTAAAAACATCGAATGCTTAGAATGCTTGGAAATAGATGTGGAATAGTAGGTCCTCTTTTCTTGCGTACGTTTTAGTGGTAGTCGAGTGCCTTACTAATCACTTCTGCGCCTCGTATAATTAAATATAAATTGTGCTTGTGAGGGTTAAAACTTCAGATGTCAAAACAGGAATTTCGACAATTCAACCATCCAGCAAATCAAAATCGTGAACGCAGTGCAAACAGCTCGAAACATTAATGAGGTACGGAACAAAGGATCTGTTAAGAAACACACAGTGTAGTGTTGGTTTCAAAAGCTTTGTGACAGCGAATTAGACTTTGGAAATGGAGAAGAGGAAGTCGCGGGTGTCCTTCCTATATTCACGACGATTAGTTGAAGGCTTCAACAGGGAGAAAATATATGGATAACTGTTAGACAACTTGCCCTAGAACTCGGTGCAACCACCTTCTGTTGAGGTTCGAAAAAAAAACGAAAACAAAAAGAATCTCGAAAATAGGTCCCGCACGAATTGGGCGATCAAAGAAACCGTCGCTTTAAAGTATCGCTGCCGCTTCTTCTGAGCAAGCGCCAGCGATGACCACTCAGTATTTGGACCATTATAAAACTCTGGAGCACTTCCAAGAGCAGAAAATTAACATAAAGAAGGCCATGCCAGCATTGGTTGGCGTAAAGATGGTTTGATCTATAACTACTCCTTTAACCCGGGTTGGCATGATTACGGCAGAGAAATACGTTGGGCAAATCGACAATATGCAACAGAAACGTCGAAGACTGTGCATTGAGAAGCGGAAATGAAGGTGGGCAGAAAGGTATCAATCTTTCTGCGTGATATCGCACGGCAACGTGTACAACCGACGCTACAAAAGTTGAAGGAACCATCTGGGTTATTCTTTAGAGCTCCCACGCTGTTGACGAGCATCAAACTCTCTGCTGATTTAGTTTAAGATGTGCGCATGAAATCACATGTATCACCTGTATTCCCGTTGATCGTCGAGTGACTCGAGCCGGCGCCAGTATGTCCTCCATTTTTCCCTGTCGTGTGCAAGAGTAACCCAATGGGTTCTGCTCGCTCTAGAGACTCGTCGAGCATCATATCATTCTTCAACGCTCTTTGTGAAGAACTCTGACCATCGGGTCGGTGGTCTTCCTGCAGTACGTCTGATATCCTGAGGAATCCAGTCACTAACGGCTCTTTTCCATCGGTTGTCATTCATACGCATTATGTGCCCGGCCCACCTTGTCTTCGATTGTTTGGCGTACAGAACGGCATCTTTGATTTTTGATCGCATGACATATCTTTAAAAAATTAAAAAATCACTAACTCTGTAGAATAATTATTTGCAAAGTTGAAAGAAACAATTCAGGCCTAGTACATCGAATCATCGAATCGTTGGCAATTGTTTCATTCTTGCGACGTAATAACGTAAAACAGTGTTCTGCTTCACTGAACTCGAGCCAGTATGTTAAGGGACCGTAAATTCCAGCTATGAAGGAACTAAGAATGCAGCTGTAGAATTAACTCCTATTGGATGCTCCGTGCGGTCGTGGAAAGATATTTACGGGCACACGGTGGGCCAAGTTGTAGAACACAAACAGCACAGCACTTATTATATAAAACCTTAGGCTTCCACTACATTTCTTGTGAAAGCGTGTCATGTGAAATTATTTATAAGCATAGCTTGCTGAGCTCTTACAAACTGATATGCCGACCTTAACGATGTGTGGAAGGTGTGACCTTGTTGGACAGACGAACGAAAGGACCTTCAATTCACCATCATCTCATGAATAGTCTCTATGTTTTCACCCCCTATTCACCACCTTCTTGACGCATGATATAGATCTAGGTCCTAGGTGGTTAATAATTGTTCTGAGGAGGTGCTAAGAAACATACCTTATTTGATTTACTTTCATCGAGACGAACCATCGGTGGCATTTGAACTGGAGGACTTCCAGATTTATCGGGTAAACCTAATCCACAACTTCTTGTATTTTTGTTAATTATGGTTCGTTGTTGCTCCTTGTCGTTGTCGTCAATACATCCGTCGCTTTCCCTCATGGTGTTCAACTTGGAGGAAGCGATGGCCTAAAATTAGACGAATTCGTAAAATCCTGCAGAAAAAAGCCTTCCAAACGTAATTTTAAAAAGATATCAAAATATGCACTCACTTTTTCAAGTTTTGCTACTTTTAAACTTTTCATGTTATCCTTGGGAGCCGTGGCCTGGGATGCCTAGAAATAAGAACAGTACTAGTCTCACTAAACTTTCCGCTAAATCTTATCTTAAACATAGTCTACAGTCCATTTACCTGTTTCTGATTTTCTTCGGCTATTTTTAGCAGCGGTTCAAAGTACTTTTTTCCACTTTGACTCATGCGATCCTTTATCATAGAACGCAATCTGTTCACTTCTATGAGGAATTTCACATAGATGAACATGCGCTGAAGAGGAGAAAATGTTGAGAGGAGGACAGAATACTAGTATATTTAAGAGTTTAGTGAAAGCTCACAGTGCAAATCATACTTGGGCAACCAATAAACAGTCAAGGAGGAAACGTTTCTGTAGAGTAGGGATTGCTTGCTTTTTGAGACATAACAGCAGCATCATCAAACGGTATAGTTATAGATGGCCCCTATATTAGTTCTTAGTACTATTTTTACGTTGCCGCCATCTTAATGTGATGAAACCCGTAACCATAAAAAAGCATAAAGCTCTAGGCGTTGATCAATCCCAGAGGGATGCCTCATGTATCCGACTTCACTAGCTATCGTTGGAGGCAATTGAATGCATATCTGGCCTTTACAATGACACGCGGTGGCCTATCGATGTATCGAGCCAGTGTTGCTACCCTCCCAGACAAGTCTGGTACTCATTTGCCGACCCCGGAGGTATGGAAGGCTTGCAAGCCATGGGCGCGGGGATCGATTCCACGTGTGTGTTGCAGGTCGCCTCCAACCACTGCGCCACACGCGGGCCACCCTTAACGATCTCTTTCCTCAATTCTATGCGAGTGAGAAAATTTGGTGGCAAAATATGGTTTGTGGTGGATTCCACTTTTATTTCCCGTCCTTACAATGGGGACTAAAAGATCATTTTTTGAAAATTCTTAAGTCATATCTAAGCATTTCCTGATTGCTGTGGATGGGAACTTCATTCGCCATGGAAGAACTTTTTGTGGTCCATTCAATGCCGTTTACGTCTCATAAAACAATCATATTAGTGATAACTTAATACAGGGCATTATGTAGTTTGTTGCACTGTCAAAAAGAAGCAAACAACCAATTTGCATTAGAACAGAAACGGCAAAACATACCTATTTTTAACAAATCACTGAAGAAAAGAGAGAAAGTTCTCTTGTATTTGAGTAACAGAATAATGTAACAGAATAACTTAAAAGATGCCATAATTGTTATGCATACATGCATGGCGTCAACCTTCTAGAGTTCTGTTGCTAAAAAATTTACTCTACTTTGCTTTGTCTTTCTTTTTTATGTCGTATGGGAAGGAATCTGTGCTGATACTGTGTTATAAAAAGCACATCCACTAGAATTCCGTTGTTGCATGCTGTGCACATACGGTGTAGTCACAATTACATATGGATAGCGTCATTTTCTTGAGAAGAACTCTAATCCCACTCACCATGTAGAAGAAATGTATCTGTAGATTGAAATATATTAATTGAGATGTATTGTCTCAAATTCATCCATTTGAGTTTGAACCGTCAGATGTCCAACAAGTATTTGAATTCAAGCCAACTACCCATTCATTGCGTTAATGGAGCGAGAACTGGAGTAAAGGAGTAGCTTCGTCCACTTTTTTTCTTTCATTTGAAAACCCTAATTGCTTGAACATGAATATGGCCACTCTTCACGAATCATGCTAGCCCAGCAGAACTTTCCATTCATTTCGTTCGCTCGCTTCACCTTTGCACTACAATATATTTTGTGAGTGTTGAAGCTTATTAATAGTTGAAGTATTAAAGAAATCGTATGTAGCTGCGAAGTTGGTTGACGTAAACCAAACAAGCCCGCTCACTTATCGTTGTTCCACCAGCAGAACGTATCTAACTTACCCTCTTAGGACCAACCATATTGTTATTCTAGCGCATTCGGGTACTTCCTTCTCAATACATTGGATGGAGTGTGATAGAGGAGCGATTAATGGTAGACTCTACAAGGAAACAAGATAGTCGTTCGCTACGCTGTCCAGCGCTCTCCTCCAACCCTCATTGGAAAGCCTTAGCTCGGCTATCCAAAATATCGCAAAGGGAATCGACTCGGCAAAGCATTCTAGCATATTCATACAGAAGACGAATTCCTCAAGCAGTAGCAGAAACAACGCTCAAAATTTTTGAAAACCTTTGCGGAGGATGAATGCGAGGAAAACGAATCGAAGGCACGAAGTGCTGGGACTTGCAAAATAAACGTGATGACAGAACATGTATATATGAATGTAATACATTTGATTCGTACTCTGTCTCGTGTTTGACAAAGGAGTAAATTGGGAGATAGTGCGATATGGAGATAAAGATGGTGATAGAAATGCTGCATGCATTTAAGAACAGATAGAACATACGATAAGGTTACCCAAAAGTGTCACTGGTACTCGTTCCTGCGAAGCTTTCTAATTTTTCTAAAGTTTTAACACCACAGGTGGTCGAGAATAAAAAGTAATCCTCAGAATTGTATAATAAAGGGATAAAGCTCTCGGCGTTGGTCAATCCCTGAGGAATGTGCCATGCATTCGACTTCATTAAGCATCGTTTGGAGGTGATTGAATGCATATCTAGCCTTTATAATGACTCGCGGTGGCCTACCCATGTATCGACCCAGTGCTGCTATCCTCCCAGACAAGTCTGGTACCAATTTGCCGACGCCGGAGTGATGGAAGGCTTGTTGGGCCATGTGCGCGGGAATCGATTCCACGTGTGTGCTGCAGGGGCGCCTCCGACCACTGCGCCACATGCGATCAGGACTGTGCGTGTAACTAAAACAATGGAGAGTGTCTCTTATATATATCCGCAAAGTTTTCGATCCTCAAGTGCTCCAGTACTGGAGAAACCCCATCAGTTCTCGAAAATCCAGCTTCGGCCGTTTTGTGTTAACATAATATCAAATGCCTTGAAATTTACACACACCGCCTCAACGATGTCTATTGTCCCAAGGAGCTTTTTTCTATCGCAGTTTTTGTATCACATCAATACTTTTTTCAACACGAGTGTTTCTGAGGGGTGGCTAGTGGAAATTTGCTTTCCTCACTCAGAAATTAACAAAAAGAACTTTTTGGACGAGTTCGTCTGGCGACGAAAAGCTACTGCTGTCGAGGATAGGATAGTATGAACCAGAAAGGGTGTGACAAGTGAAGGAACGCAAAAAAGGTCTTTGCTTGAACACTGAAGTTCTACATTTAGGAAAAGATTTTCGCCATGGTAACACAGTAAACCATTGACGAGCCTTTTTCAGAATGGCTCGGTTTCACAGAGTATCCGTCTACCAATGTATTTCATCCCTTAAAAGTAGTAACAAAGTTCTACTCCTATCTATTTTACATTTACTTTGCAACCTACAGTTTCAACTTCATGTGTGTAAGTACTACATAAATATAAATATGTGCAAATATATATATATATATATATAAATTACAAATATATGCATATGGCTGGGTCATTACTACTTGGAGACTTGGACGGCCCATCTTCACTAGTTGTGCGGGCCCCCCAGCATATTCTCCATTTTTTCGGAGTTTTGCTGTTTTAACCATTGTCTTTCCCTGAAGTCCCGAGGTCAGACTGGCCAAAATTTGTCCCACCAGGTCGTCGCTACCACGGACTGTCGCCGCCCTTGTGGATGAGAGGGAGATTTGCCACCATGGGACTAGTTTGATACCACAATGTGGTGATCCTGGTATCGGTTTACTCGTAGCTGGGCTTCCTGATGGAAACGCTGGACTCCTTCTCAGCTTGGAAGACTCTGCTAAGAGTGAATCAACCCGCTGTACATCGCAACCCGATACCCAGGAACACCTCCCAACCACGATGAGGGCGGTAAACCGTTGCTGAGGGTTATTACTAAGTAATTTAAATCACTATGAAGTTATCAAATTAATTATTAAATCACTATTTAGTTAAATTTTCCAACTCCCTAATTGCAATAAGCAATTTTTATACATATCTTCCAACTTTTGCTGACAACAAACATTCTTCACATAATGCTGTCAATTCCTACAACCATGAAAGCCCACAAACACAGACTATTGTACCTGTGATGTAAAAAATCCATGAGGGCTATTGATCCATCTTTCTTCTTCTCACTGATGAGCCATTACAAGGTTGGTAAAAAATTTTTTCTTCAACTGACGTTCCGGTGCCTTCGCCCGCCTTCTCTTCAGAACCGGATTGATTCGCGTCAATTGTGAACACCCCATTCATTCTTGTGATGTGCATCTTTGAAGTCGCATCGAGTCGAATCCAATGGAGAGTAGCACTGTTTGAATGAAGTATTGTCACTCGGTAGTGCATTTTTGTACACGACGCTTGTTGACTGATTTTACACTGACAATACCTTGCGAAACACAATGGGTAGTCCGATGAAAAACAACTACGTAGCTAGTACGTCTAACAGCTCATTTGCAGTCGAGGAGCTCTATAATTCTCTTGAGACATCACTCACGTGGCCTGCATTTTTTAGGAACCATAGTGGCACTTTCATTAACGAAATGTGAAGTCATCGGTGTGAAAGCAATCCAGCATTCACTGCAACGCAAGTGCACGTCTACTTTGAAGTCATTCAAAAAGTTATTCTTCGCTTTTTCTTTATTTACTCTTCATGAATGGAATATCTGAGTGATCAAGTGGAAGAAAAGCCCTATGCAACTAAAGTATTGGCAAAAAAAAAGACCACTCTAGACCAAGAAGAGTAAGAAATGTACATATCACTTTCTTTCTTTTTATTTTATTTGATCTGTCTTCATGTCTACTGTGCGGATCCCAGGTGGGTTCGGCCATTTCATCTTGAATGTGGAAGCACGCTGGTCGAGCAATTCTCCTTTGAGTCCTGAGATAGCCGGGCTGGAGCGTTCCTAATTGGATTGCAGAGAGTGATTTTTTTCCCCAGACAAGTCTGGTTCAAATTTCCCGATCCCGGAGGGGATGAGAGGCTTGGTTGGCCCGTGGCGGAATCCAACTAGCATCATGTTCATGACGACGGACATCACTACCACTGTGCTGTCCGTCCCATCGCATATCGCTTTGGTCCTAATAAATAGAGAATAGGACTCCATCAGATCTACTGTATCAGCGAATAGCTTCCTCTTATTATAATAATCAATGATCTCCTGTTTTGATGACCTATACGAAACAGTCGCGATGTTAGACAGCATGATTATACCTTTCTTCTTATCTCGAAACTCAACACCGCTACATTGCTCCAATTTTGCAGCACTACTACTCAGTTTGCAGTGGATAAAGGAGGTACTTTTGCGTCTTTCCTACAGCTGCCAATAAGAAGGGTGTTTCTGCTCAAAAAGATCCCAGCAAAAGGAAGGCTATTGCAGGTCAAACAAGCATGACACATGGCTTTCGCAAGAATTGAACAAGCAAAGAAAACACCGTTTGAGGTCTCGTCGATCCGTCCTCTGAGCAACCAGAACGATCCGTTTCCCTACTATATTGTGATCTGCGATGAGAAATGCATCCTCTGCGACCAGCAGCAATTGTCAGTCCAGTAATCGTACCACAATGAGGATCTGTAGCACATCCCGAAGCCAAGCTTGCACCACAAGAAGATATGCTGAGCATCTGGTGCTTTGGCGCTGGTTTAATCTATCACTAATCTGTTATTATCATAGGGGAGGATTGCACAGTGGTAGTGATTTCCGTCATCACGAGCATGGTGCTAGTTCGATGCCGCTCCGGGGCAACCATGCCTCTCATCCATCTGGGGTCGGGAAATTAGTGCCGGACTTTTCTGGAAAAAAACTCACTCTCTGCAATTCAGTTGGGAACGCTCCAGCCAGGCTATCCTAGGACTCCAGGGAGAATTGCTCGACCAGCATTCTACGTCATTCAAGGTAAAAAGAAAATCCTTAAGCATTAACCGAACCCACATGTAAAAACTTGGAAGACCTTCGTCGACTGGAAGATGTATGCGAGGAAACGAAACGGATATGAGAAGTGCTGAGATCTGCACAGTACAGTAGACGTGAAGACGGATCAAATAGAAAAAAAAGATTAATCTACCATAGCTTCCTGAATACGGGTGAAACGACTACAGCAAGTTGTACGTCCACCAAATTGATAAAATGCATTAGAAACTTCGTTAGCATCGAATTAGTCAATAGAAAGGGCTAATCATTCTTCATCATCTCGTGCGACCACAGGTCACATTACCAACGCTGCAGAAGTTGGTGCAGCTGGGCTATGGAACTCCGTCTTATCTAATATACTCCCCAAATCTTCAGTCTACCGACTATTCCTTGTTCAAGCACCTATTTTTCAGTAACTTTCTGTGCGTGATTGAGATATCAAGCACAGGGCGAAACTGCCTTCAACAGCTTCATAGCCTTCAGAGGTCCGAGTTCAATATGTAGACTGTCATGGCTGTTATTTCGATCAAAGAAGTTTAATCTGACCAGAGATATGCCGCTTCAGAGGCTGAAATTTGACATTAATTTCCGATCAACTTGGTATGAAGGATAAAGGATAGAACTCTCGGCGTTGATCAATCCATGAGGGATGCGCCATGCATTCGACTTTATTAAGCATTGTTTGGAGACGATTGGATGCAAATCTGACCTTCACAATGACTCGCGGTGACCTGCGGATCTATCGAGCCAGTGCTGCTATCCTTCCAGACAAGTATGGTACCAATTTGCCCACCCCAGATGGATGGAAGACTTAGTTGGCCATGGGCACGGCGATCAATTCCATGTATGTGTTGCAAGGGCGTCTCCGACCACTGCGTCATACGCGCCTCTCAGCCCGGCATACCTACGTCAAATAGCCCACTTCGCAAGTCTTCTATTCACTGAAATTTATCATGATTATTAGAAAATTGGCACCACGTACCACGTAAACACATAAAAATTCAGTTGTTGATCAGTAATCACTGCGCAATGCACTCAACATAAAACGGAAAATTCTTCAAATCTTGACATCAAGGTGTTCGTGGGGTGAACTACGTTAAAAAATGTAGCATACTATAGTAGCAATGTTATATCACTAGCCGTTTTTACAACTCTCTGATATTAATTATCACACAACTTTTTAGCTATCGAATGTTCATTATTTTCCATGCAAAATTTCAACATTGGGGTGTCGAAATGGTGGGCGATTTACCCGCTTTTTGGTCTCCCCTGAAACCTTCAATAATCGAGTAAGTGTTACGGCAATTCTCTTGATTAATATGTTCTGAAAAACAACACTTTTAGGTAGCTCTTTTAGTCACTGCCTACTACATTTATCATGGCAGAGCATTATGCGAAATACTTTCAGTCTCAGTACTGCAGAAATCACTTGGTTTCTTGTAAATGCAATGTTTCAGATTTTAACGGTTTTCATCTCATTAGGTTACGTATGCATTTATATCTGTGCAAATCAATGCGAATGTGCTGAAGATTTCTTCTGATAATTCTTGACTGTATTGGAAGGTTCCACTAACTATTATTCAGTAATCACTGATGAAGTAATCTCCATCAGAAGAGGAAAAACAAGAGAAAATGTTGTAAATACGATGCTTGAAAGGAGGCACTTCACACTGCTCCTGAGGTCAACATGTGAAAGCTTGGAGACACTCCTCCTCCAATTTCATCAAATGATTCCGGGCAAGCACTCTTCGACGCGTACTAGACCGTTTATAAACTGTGCACTTGCACTTGCGGATTAGGTTTGGTGGACTAGACCTTTCTCTTTTAGTAGATTGCTCACACGACCATCTACTCTTGTTTATCCGGTTACAGCTTTTTAAAATGAATGACAAAGTCAAATGTTACCACGTTCAGATGGTTCTGGAGGCCCTTCAGAACATCGGAGCCTTCTGGCCTCCCAGTTAGGTTACTTTACTTCTCCGACAGCAATTCCTATTAGGAATTTAAGACTCGAACTAGCTAAACCGAGAAGACGAATGGCTCACTATCAAACATGGTCTGGCGGCTTATTTCAATATGATTTTTTGACCTGGCTGGGTCTCGCTCGCGACTCCACGTGAACAACGTGAGGAACAGTCCCACTCGTAACAGCACGGTTAGTAGCCTTTTTGATCATGGCGTTTATTTAGAAGTTTGATCTTCCTCAAAACTGCAGATATCTTACCTAATATAATACTAATGTTGCATAAAATACATCTAGGCTCTGAGGAAGCGAAATCGCCGAAACGTCAGCCATCGACCAACAACACAGCAACAATGACAATTTAAACCAACCTCGCTTCAGCTCAACAAGATCAGTTTATAAGATCATGTAAGCAAATATATCAACTATTTGTGTAGAGATCCATAGAAATTCGGCCTTTTCAATTATATGGGGAGAGTGCCACGTTTAGAAGCGTTACGCTGTATAGATTTAAAAGAAGTTAGACGTCTAAGTTGCAAGATGAATCATTTTGGGTACAACGTTATCAACAACAATATAATACAAGAAGCTCGGAGATTGGGTAGAGCAGTCGTTAGTGATGCCGTCCACCAAATAAGGCTCTAGTTCGACTCCCTCCCTACACTCCACCCAATAGACGTGGGACCGCCTTAGCCTGGCCACCTCCATGATTGCATGGCGAGTAGACTCGACAAGCATTCTACGACACTCATTGGTGAATGGGAGGAAAACGAATGGAACGCAAGGAGTGCTGGGATCCTCATAGTAAGTGTGATGTCGAGTCATGCAATAATAATAATATTAATGATAGTAATAATGATAGCAATAATGATAATAACAACAACGATAATAATAAAACAATGATTACAACTTGCACGTGAAGATTGATATTAGTTGTACGTATGGACGCACACATGGTAAACTATCTATTGCGTACTAAATGTCTCCGAGAATAATTTTCAACAAAAATTTCTCTACGCAGGAGGAGATGGACAAATGCTTTGAATTATTGAACGAGCAGTCTGAGTACATTAAGTTCACCCGGGAGAAACCGAGAAAAGACTGGCTTCCGTTTTTAAACGTCCAGATAAGCCTATCAAGTAGCGGTTACCTGACAAAGTGGTACCGAAAGCCAAGTAACAAGAACATCCTCGTTCACTTCCTTTCTTCCCACCCTTCACACACAAAGAGGGCGCTTGTGAGAAACATGTTTCGAACAGCCACCTCTGTGTGCACAACCGAAGAACTAAAGGAAGAATCGCGCGACTTGGCTCGGCAAATAGCCATCTCCAATGGCTACGAAACAGTAACCCCACGAGATAAGTTTAGAAGGAGAGCGATGCGCCCAAGCGAAACACTTGGCCAAAAAAAGAAAGTCCCGTTTATGCTGCCCTTTATTAGCGATGAAGTAAGCGTAGCGATTAAACGATGCTTAAGAAGGGCAGGTCTAGAGGAATCGGTAGCGATAGTTGAAATACCACCGGCTACTCTACGTCGTCAGTTAGTTCGTAACCGCCTGTATGACCGTCTATGCGAAACAACAAATTGCGTAATCTGCCCTTACGGCAGGGACGGTGATTGCATGAGTTCAGGTACGATATACCTGATCTCGTGTAATAATTGCGGAGATGAATATATTGGCGAAACGGGCAGGCCTTTGTGTATCCGTATAAAAGAACACCTAGATGGCAAACGAAAACTAAGACAAAGTACCCCACTAGGCACGCATAGGATACAAAAGCACAGCGGGGACGATTTTGAAGTAAAAGTCAATATCCTTGCGCAGGAGACTAGAAACACCAGCGCGAAAACTTCTTGAGGCTTTTTGGATAAATGCCAAAAAACCCTACAATGAATAGCAGGGATGAATGCCCAGAGGTCATACGCGACCTGACCCCCGTATGTTCGCATCAATTTCTGATGTGGGATGGTGCAATCATCAACCTTATGCGACCATAATCAGCTGTTCTAATCTTCCTCATGGGAAGGCACGTAAAAAAGCGGTGAGTTTTTTCGAGAAGCTGTTGACCATGTAATTACCATAGACTTTTTCGTCTTTTTGTAAGTGTCATTGAAGCGTTTGGCCTAGTAAATTGTATGTCAGTATACCCTTCCAGGCTCTGAAGAAGGCGATACTGCCAGAAACGTCAGCTACTGTTGTATTGTATTGTGTTTTTTGTATGGAAGTAAATGTATGCTGTTTAACAACCTCGCGATTGCTGAACAAGAAAACGACGCATTCATATTCCAATGCCGAGGTTAATAGAAAGTCGATCCTGGGAATTTTCAACAAATTTATTTTGTCTTAAGTTATTGATTATTGCTACCAGACTTCATGGATGTCGGTTTATGAGATAATTATTGCCAAGCTACGTGCCAGTAAATGAAGTGCCGACTGCTAGAGGACGAATCGCCCGCCCAAAGAAGACGATATTGGAGGTTGCAGTCGATCAACACTCGTCTTCTACAGAAGAGCACCACTGAGTTAAGTTAACTTTCGGACTGTGCTTCCTCCACTGGATTCGACTCGATACCATAGCGATCACCCACATCGCGACAACGACCAGCTGTCGACCATCGACTCTGATCAACACGGATCTGAGGAAAGCGAATGCGTCCAAACGTCAGCCGAATAAAAGCTTCCATACCAGTCGTGTGTCACCTCAGTCATACAGATAGTTGCATTCTTTATAGATGAGGTGGTAAGACTAGGTACCTGCTTATAAAGGCATACTGTGTTGACGTACATTGATGTAAGCAATACTCTGTGAACATCGAGTCACTTTAAAGTTGTCACCTCAATGATTTGCAATCATATTGTAGTGAAAAAGCCTTCTCCAAGAGCCGAACATCAATGTCAAAGTACAGCAGAGATGTCTCTGCTCCTTCATCAAGTGGAACAGTCTCTGTGGTGCAGACACTCTTCAAAAAGTAACACTCTCTCACTTACGAAATGAACTCTTCCAAAAAGCGGCTTCTTTGTATGATAGTGGGTGACAGTTTATTGAGAGGACACGTCCCATGCACGATGGTTACTAGAACATTTGTGTCGGACATAGAACAGCTGCGTATTGCTTACAATTTACAAGTGTGGAAAAACAGTTCTTTGCGATAAAATAAGCCACTAAAAATAAAGCGACCTCTATAGAGGCCATAATGACCACCGCATCCTCTAAGAAAGAACTATTATAGAGGACACGTCATCACATAAGTGTTAACGGGTGGTGAACCCTTAATATTAAAGATCACCTTCAGTGGTTATGCTCATTATGGTCATGGATTGCTTCTGGATGCGGAACTGCAATGACCTGAAGGGCACTAACTGTTATCCCCCCTGAGCGAAGAATTCGGAAAAAACTCGCCTAACTCGCCTAACCAGCTATAGAAGGAAAATAAAGCTGCTATGATTCGTGAAGACGGAATATACAAAAGCCTAAGTGGTTAAGCAATACGGATGAAATCAGTACCCCATCGACGTTTAGGAAACATTCATACCTTCAATAATATAAATGGCTCAGAATTTATGTCAAAAAATTTGTCGCTTTCCGAATGTGAGGATGCTGAGTTGTTTGTCGAATAAAGAAGCAGTGGTAAAATAACATTCTTAAACAAACCCTCAGTTTTCGCTTAGCGTTATACCGCAACATTTGCCGGTTATCCATAACTGGTCCATCAGCCGGTTGTTCCAGATTCGCGTCACAACTGACCTTGGCCCTGTGTGTCGAAATCCACGGATGCGCCAAGCACTCTTTTGGTAGCATTCGTTTTCTAAAAAGTCAATAATAATGACTTAAAAAGAAGTTTTAGAACAAAGGTCTTCTCCTTTTCCTTCAGGAAGACTACTTTGTGTAGTTGAGTGTTTAACGACAATATGGTTCCATTAGTGTTAATATTCCTCCCAACGATTTACCTCCTCATCGTGGCTGGGAGGTGTTGCTGGGTGTCGGACTGCGATGTACAGCAGGAGATTCATCCTCTGGCAGGGTCTCCCAAGCTGAGGAGTCCGGCGTTTCCATCAGGAAGCCTAGCTAAGAGTAAAGCAATACCAGGAATCACCACCGTCCTGGTAGCAAAGTCGAATGGTGCCAAATCTCTCTCTGATTCACAAAGGCTGCGACTGCCTGTGGTGGTGAAGACCTGGGGTAGACTTTGGCCAGGCTGACCTCGGGATTCCAGGCAACCGCATTGACTTAACCAGCAAATCTCCAAAAAAATTGAGATTATACTGGGGGCCCACATAATGAGTGAGGATGGGCCATTCATGTATTAAGTTTCAAGTGGTGTTAATATTGATATGTCGACAAACTACAAATCTTACGATAAATAACGCTGTTTCGTTATGCGTATTGAAATATTTCCTCACTAGTGAGTTGTTTTTTAACTTTCAAATGAGAATAACTTCTCTTAAGCAGAGATCAGAGTTGTCCTAGTTTCCATGCATATCAAAAAATGATTACACTTTCAATATCACGTCATTAATCAAATGTTGTTGACAAAAGTGATATGAATAATGCTCAACGCACTCTTTATTGTAGACGATTAGTCGTGAGATAAAATCTTTGCCTTCGTTGCTGACTGAGTCAAACTCCTCAGTGAATTCCCACACACCCCTTTCCACATTACAGTATGTTTCAGCTATGTTTTCTCCAAGAAATGGAGAATATCCAGATAATCTGAAATGTTTTTAAGGATTGCTTGTGTTCTATAAATTTGACATAACTTTTGGTCCTTCTGTTGATTTTATTGGAGGAAAATGTTATTGAAAGTGCATGATCTTGCCTTTACCAAACACACAGTCTCCGTAATATACGGAGGTAACACGTTGGGGGGAAATTCACAATACTCAGAACAAATTATTTTCCAACAACTACGACAATTCTGGCGCCCATTTCCAGTTTTCCGATCTAACTTTTTTAAAATGTCAATTGATACTTCCTTTCAGAGGTTAAAATTCCCTTCGTTTATTTACTCATTGACTTGATTAGGTAAAGGGATAAAAGTTAAAAGTAACTGTGGTGAAAATCATAAAGCACAGTTGAAGGAAGGATCGGCACGTTGCTGTAATTATAGTTCGTTGTAACGCACCCAGAAGTGGAAATCGGAAAGAGTCAGCTGAGATGTACCTGGATTTTTTTAAAATGTTAGTGGCCCGTCATTTACGCTCTGTTACTTCAGAATTTTGGAGGCATAATAGATGCCATAATAGGAATAATAGTCATATTATGTCGGCACATATTGCGTCCGATTTTATTGTCTTGATTTTCGGTGTAAAATTTTAAATTAAGTTAATAATCAAGTTTAAATACAATTTTAACCTATTATTTACTGTCTACTCTTCTTCATGGCAGGGTATGTATTGCGAAATATAACTTCAATGATGCTGAGATATTTGCAAAACTCCGGATCGAACGGCAGAGATCGATAGAACTAGCTGAGAGACAGGCGAAACAGAAGGGCCCGCATGGTGTGGTGGTGAACGCGTTAGTCCCCGGAAAGGACAATAGCGCGTTCGTTCTCCACCGCAAACACCTGCGGTCCAGAGTTTTGCAAATCTCAGCATCATTGAAGTTAAATTTAAATAGTTAAATTTTTCCAGAACGAAAATGTTTTTTAACGTAAGTTCAATAAATTTTTAAAGCACAAAGTCTGCTGTTTCTATATCTATCTTCCTCAGGATTTATTCTTCTAACATTTTTATATGCTTTAAAGAGCACGTGTGGCACAGTGGTCGGAAGTGCCTTGCAACACACACGTGGAATCGATCGTCGCGCTCAAGGGCCTCCAAGCCTTCCATCCCTCCGGGGTCGACAAATTGGTACCAGACTGGTCTGGGAGGATAGCAGCATTGGCTCGATACATCGGCAGGCCACCGCGAGTCATTGCAAAGGCCATATATGCATTCAATCACCTCCAACGATAGTTAGTGAAGTCGAATACATGGTGCATCCCTCAGGGAATGACCAACGTCGAGTGCTTTATCTTTTAGCTTTTACAGGCTTTAAGTTTAATATAAATCAGCGTGATACTCGTGTCCTTTTTTGTACGAGTGGAAGAGTGGACATAATGCCGCGGCAAGAGCTAGGAATGTCATAACATTTGGGGTGAAGGTAGTGTTGGTGAATCAACAGTGCGAACATGGTTCCGAAAATTCCGATCTGGTGATTTCGACCTCGATGTTAAGGAAGGCAGCGGATGTCCCAGTGAACTTGACGACGATGAATTAAAGGCATTAGTGGAAATAAACACGCGAACAACTATTCGAGAGCTTACACAACAGCTTGGCATAAGCACAGAAACAATTTCCACTCACTTGAACCCCATATGAAAGACAAAAAAAATTCGATAAGTGGGTGCCGCACGAATTAAGCGATAGTAAAAGAAATTCGCCGTTCTGAAGTGTCGTCTGCTCTTATCCTGCGAAATAACAACGATCCTTTTCTTTATCGAATTGTGAAGTGCAACGAGAAGTGGATTCTGTACAACTGGCGGCGTTCAGCTCAGCTTAGTGATTGGATTGCGACCAGGCTGTACAGCATTTCCCAAAGCCGAAATAGCTACAAAAAAAAGGTTATGGTGACTGTTTGGTGGTCTGTAGCCGGGCTGATTCACCACAGTTTTTTGAATCGGGGCGAAACGATTACGGCAAAGTATTGCCAACAAATCGACGAAATGCCCCGTAAACCGAACAACAACGGGCATTACTCAACAGAAAAGGATTAATTCGTCTCCACAACAATGCCCGGCCTCACGTTGTAGAATCAGCGCTGCAGAAGTTAAACGAATTGGGCTAGGAAACTTTGGCTCATCTCACTTGCGAAAAATGCTTCACCAACAACGATGATGAAGAAATGCCTTCAACAAATTCATCGCTTCCAGAACTCCAGAATTTTATGTGACTGAAATTTATTTCGAATAATAAAAAATAGTATGAAAAAAAGTTATGGCTATTTGACATTTAAAATCGAACATTTCATTTGTTGCAACCTAATAGATGACGACGATGTCATAATGACGTTTCGCGATTATTCACAAACTAAGAATGCTGGGAAGAAGCACAGTGGTTGGTTCGCCAGCTCTTCAGCTTAAAAGAATGAGTCAGTGGCCTGTATTCTTCCATTATGTGGTTTTTTTTTTCGAACAAAACAATCCTAGTAGTAGTTGATCTTTCAAACCATAAAAAAAACGGCGTAAACGGCGTTACCAGACACATTTCCACCGCTGCGATAGTTCATGGGTGAGATTTGTTTGCTTCGGCGACTTCGCATTCCTCAGAGCGTGGAGGTATCATGTATAACAGTAGCACCAAAATTCTATGAATTCCGTAATATTAGTCAAGATCCAGCATATGAATAGACTCCAATTTTCAAAACTGTCCACCGTACTCTTGGACCACCCGTTTGTTGTTCCAGAGTTTTCGTATCAGAGTTGTCCGGGAAAAAAAGTCGCTCTCTGCAATCGAATTGGGGACGCTCCAGCACGGCTATCTCAGGACTCCAGGGAGAACCGACTCGACCAGCATTCTACGACATTTAAGATGGAATGAAAAGTTGGAGGGCTTTCGTGGATAATGGATGCGAAGAAACGAATAGAATATGAGAAGTGCCAGAAGCTGTACAGTAGACGTGAAGACGGGTCATACAAAATAAAACAAAAAATTAGCAGTTGAAGATTTTCAACGAAAAAGCCAACTACATCAAACCGTGAGAGTGTTGTAAGATTTGATCGTAATGACCCACAAAATGTAAGTAATAACGCCAACGCTCCACATATCAGTATGAAAGTCGAGTTGTTCGTATTTTATGACTTCCGGTGCAGCAAATTCGGGTGTTCCAGCCATATAGCGAAGTTCCTATAACAGTACCATAAATGCTTGATCTCATTCTGTCAATTTTTTTTGCTTTTCACTTTTCTGCCCTCAATTTTCTTTTCTTTTCCCTTGTTGGCTGCTGTTCTAAGGAAAACCAAGGTCATAAGAGATGAGGACATTACCTCAACATGAACAAAACAGCGATTGCAAGCCCTTTATTGGCAATTGGACTAACTAACCCTTTTTTGTTGGCTTCACTCTTATCACATCAAAAGCATGTTTCTTTAAAAACAAGCTGAGTTGAGCGCTTTTCAATTCCCTTCAAGGAATTCCTTTGTTTTCCAATTTAATGATCAATATTTTCTATAGAGCAAGCTTCTTGAACTGTGACTCACTAAGCGCTTGAATCGATCCCTCAATAATTTACAACTAAGCTAATAAACAAAATGAACGCAGCAAGTTTTTTAAAAAAGCTGCGACACGTTTGTCGCTGGTACTGACAACAGTTATTCAGCCAATAATCACTAACTTGAGTTCCGTCATAATATCGTGCCAGACCGAAATCGATTAACTTTATTCGATTTCCCCTCTGTGAGACGCACATGATATTTTCAGGCTAAAAGTAAGAGGATTTTTTGTTCACATCTACTGGTATTCTCGTTTCAAGAATATTCGTAGGTTTAATTTCCTAAAAAGAAACCTTGATGTCCAAATGTAAGATATTTTGTTCATGTATGTAGTCAATAGCTTCGCAAAGTTGACAAATAATCATTACGACAGCCAACTCCGTGAGCACGTAATTCTCGTCCGCAACCCGATCGAACAGCTCTCCACCTCGAACGCTGAAATTAATCTGCGTTCACCATCCAATACAAAGCATTTGTGCTGCAGAGAATGAAGATCTAGGAATCGTTCTCGGTTATTTCCTTTTAATTACATATAATGGGAACATCTGACATCGGCTGCATCTGCATTTTATGACCAAATTTCTTCAACAAACATCTGTGCTTAGTTTTTCTTCTCCTACAGAAGCTCTTTTTTGTTTTTGGGCGCTCTTTTTTTCCCTGTTTTTGATACTGCAAGCCATTCTGTGATAGATGTTTTTAACGTTGGGCATTGCTTTCGGGCAATTTATGTGATTCACAAGGAATTCGCCGAACGACGTCAACACCTGACTAATTACGGTGATTGACATGAATAGAAGGCAAAACATAGACGAATTCATCTCTGAGATATCATTTTTAATGATACATCTTGATGGTTCAAAATGGAACGAAAAGAAACCTTAAAAGGCTTTCTAAGGCTTCAATGAATTCAGATTAATATGGGTTCATATGTAGAGAATTAGAACTCGCTTGAGCAAAAAATAAAGCATATGTTCAAAACACAATAGTATAAAAGCTAGCCAATAAACTACTTGCCAGACTATATGTTAGGTCTCACAAATACCTGGTACCAGATTCATATCTACTAAAGCAAGAGTTCGGAAACGTTTTTTGTAACTTTGAAATTTAAAGAACCGTTAACAAATGTAACTCTACAAGTACTGGATGACATCGTATAATGGTTAGAGATATCACAAGTGTGTAGATTTCTTAGATCACTGTAAATATTTCTTACATTTCCATAACTAGTACAACTTCGTTGTTTGATGTGTAGAAAGCATCATAGATTTGAGCTATACGAGGATGGCGGAGTTGAGTGAGTATGGCGACTTCGCGCTCGACCTCTTGACGATCTGCTTGCTGAAACTCACCAGTAAATGGAAAAGTTTAGATTTTATGCGTTTAAAGTTTCCTGAAAAATTGATGGTCGTCTTTTCAGGAAAGCAATCAATGCTTTTTTATTCCCATACATTTATTCTGTTATAATCCGCTCCTTCTTGCGCTTTTTTTTCCCTGAATACCGATAGTAAAGAGATCATACCTTTTTTGATTCTAATGACTTTGGCCGCGAATTCTTGACCACTTTCCCTTTCTCGAACTTGGTAAACTTTGCCAAACTTGCCACTAAATTACAAATCATATTTTTGTTGTGCTTATATATCTATTTGAATATATTTATTAACTAATGGATTTAATCCTCCCAACTGTTTACCGCCACATCGTGGCTGGGAGATGTTGCTGGGTGTCGGACTGCTATGTACAGCGGAGGGATTCATGTCCCCAGCAGGGCCTCCCCAAGCTGAGAAGGAGTCCGGCGTTTCCATCAGGAAGCCTAGCTAGGAGTAAACCAACACCAGGATCCATCACGGTTCTGGTACCAAACTAGTGGCATGGTGGCAAATCTCCCGCTAATCCAGAAGGTCGGCGACTACCTGTGATGATGACGACCTTGGGCTGACTTTGGTGAGGCTGACGTCGGGACTGCAGGGGAACCACAATGGCTAAACCAGCAAAACTCCGACAAATGGAGATTATGCTGTGGTCCGCACAACCAGTGAGTACGGGCCATCCAAGTAAGCAAGTAATGGACTAGATAGTGGAAGTACAAGGAAAGAACAAGTTAAGGAAACAGAGCTTTATCTTCCACATTATCATAATCAGACCATTATAACCACAAATTTGATAAATCCTAACTGATGGATGGATGCATCGATATGTATAAGCATCGGAATTTGCGGAAAATTTTTTTTAATATTCTTCAACTTACTCGCCGATGAGCTGGCTACATTCATAGCATTGATCGAATTTTACATTCGAACGAATTTTATCAATTTTCTTGGCATCAAACAATGGTGGCTCGTCAACATCTGCAGATATTCAAAAAATTTCAGGGACTGTTGAGAAGAAATGAAAAGGCAAAAACGACTGAAGAGAAACCAACAAAGTTCGCCTTAGGAAAAGAAAAATCGAGCACCTGTAGGATAGTGTTCATCGACTTTGATCTTACCCTCCGTTGCCATACAAGCCTGAAACGCAGATGTCAAATGACTCAAGTGACCAACATTGAATTCTTTTAAAGAAAAGCCGAACAACGTGAAGAAGCAATACATCTGCCGTTTCATCGAGACAGGATAAGAAAACCTGACTACTTCAGACGAGCAATTATTAGTCGCTAAATTTGAGTCTTCGATTTTGTTTCGAAACTTTTTCAGTTAACGCACTGCTAATGTACTATGATAAATCAACGTTAACCAACTAGTCCCCAAAAAGTGCAATTAGACACTGATCCTTCAAATAATGGAAGAACCAAATCTTTCGAAACATCGAGTTTAAAAAGGGAGCTCTGAGAACGATTATTGCATGCACTGTTGTTGCAAGAACGCTGGTTTATGTATGCACAGAAAAGTCCAAGATATTGTGAAAGCTAGAAGTCAGATACATCGTAAATATGAAAGCATACCGTTAGTGAACGGATTCTTGTGAGACGTTAATATTGTACAAGCAGCTCACAGAGGTGTTCAGAAGATGCAACATCGCTTCGTCACCGCAATGATGAGAAGGAGAATTTGGTGGAAAACGAAGTGAGATCGATAGTAAGCGTAAATGATATTATTTGCAAACGGTCGCATTTGAACATTAATAACACACTGAAGGTAACGGCTGGTAATGGTAGCTGTAGTTTGTGGGAAGCTTGGGAAACTAAGGATTTGAAAGAGAGGTTTTCAATAATGGATCCACGAGTGTGATTAATCGATCCAAAAATCTTATTTCACTTTTTAAAAATCGTTTAGCTTCATCTCGAACTTGAAGCTGGTTTTTCGACAAACAACTGCTGATAATTTTAAGGCAACTAGAGCACTTGAGCTGTTGCTAACTTGATAGTCACACGGAACGGAGCTGGATGTATTTCAAAGCAAATATGGTTTTTGAGAACACCACTTCCGAAGTTATTTGGGACTAAATCTTTCGAAAAATTAGGGGCAAAATGCAAATTTTTCAAAATCCTAACGCCACCAACTGCAAACATCAACGAGGCAATCGACGCAATGATCGCGTTCTGGTGGACGAAGTTCTACTTGTCCAATAGTTTTGGTGCTCAAAATACGATCTCAACGAAAAAAAACGACAGAAATCCGATCTCTGGGTTCTGCTTAGTCAGGGGTTTCATCACAGCAAATATTATTTTTACTTATTCTTTATTTATTCTGCACGACCTATCATCACATCTACTGTGTGGCTTTCAGCATTTCTTGAATTCGATTCGTTTCCCTCGCACTCATCGTCCGCAAAGATTTTGTAGGATTTCGCGTTGTTTCGAGTACTACTTGTGGATTACTGTCTGTTTTATAAATGTCGTAGAATGGCTGTCAAATTGATTCTCCTTACAGTTTTGGAGACAACTGAGCTAACCCGTTCCCACGTGGATTGGTGTAAAACGTTGAGGAGGGAGTCGAGCCATCGCCTTGATTCTTGATAAACTGCATCATTAACCATTACTATACTACAACCCACCTCCTAGAATAAAAAAACATGTTCTTATTCGCAGAGATCTGTACATTCTAACAGCTTTTTTTGAGCTAACAGGATTCGTTATGCGCTAAGATATCTGTAACTGCTGCTAAACTCCAGTACGATCTAGTGAGCTTTATTCCAACTGACAAAGTTCATCATGAGCTGAAAAGTGTTTTTTTGATATTAAAAGGGGTATTTATTTCAAGCACCAGTGTATGCATTCATTAAAACCAATATATGTTGCCGGAAGTGTATTAAAGTTGGAATGCCAACTTATTTCAACTCACATATGAAGTAAGATCAATTCCTAACCATCGTTTTCTGTGAAAATGGACTAACTGTGTAACTAATCAAACTAGAAAATATGCCAAAGTGTTTAATGTGGAAAGAAACCCGCTGTAGAATGTGCCAACATTTGCTACTTCTAGAGGGGACCGGTAGCGTAGCGGCAGTGATGCCATCCGTCACGAGTACGATGCTGGTCGTGTCAACATCGGGTTCACCAACCCTCTCATCTCTCGGATACTGTGGAATCAGTAGCATATTTTTCTGCGAAAGGTCCAATCAGCAACCCAACTGGAAACGCTCTGACACTCTTATTCTAGGACGCGGGAAAGAATAGACTCGAGCAGCATTTAACGACATTCAAAAGAAAACGACACTCCTCAGCAAGCAGTCGAGCGCATATGCGAAAAGTTCGAAAGCCTTTGTGGATGCAAAGAAGAGAATCGGATTTAGGAAATGCTGGGACACCACAGTAGATGTGAAAATAGGTCATGTAAAATAAAAGCTATAATGAGTCTTAGCGTGATCAACTAGATACTCAACGTGTGCACTGATAGAAAATATTAATCGCAATAATTTACTTTATACCATATTTCTACAACAGGTCCATTCAGTGTTAAAAATGCTAATACATGGTATCTTGTAAAACCGATACCGGATGGAAAACTGCCCCAAATCGATCTATATTTCCGTATATTAGTGGCTTTCAGGAAGGTACAATCCAGTGAAAACGTAAACATGGACAAACGCATTTCAAAAAAATCGGAAAGAAATATGCCTCAGAGTTTTTCTAACGCGCTTAAACCCTTCTACTGTTCAACAGAAAAACATTTGCCTGACAAGCAGTTGTTACTTTGATTCTCACCATGGAATTCATGTTGGATGTTGGCTTTCCTTACACTGGGACAACGTCTATGTAATTACAAGATATTATGCCTAGCTCCTTCATCTAAAATAAATCTTTTTGATTTTCCTTCCGCAAAAATTGTCCTCAAAAACTACAACGCGAAAAAACGTAGAAAACCAGTGAACTATGCTCAATCATTACTTGAATATGGAACGCTTCATGCTGGTGCGAACTTGAGCGCCACCAGTGTTACCACCCTCAAGAACAAATGGCACCTATCCATCTTGTGTTAGTCAAACAGCTTATTTCATCGTGGTTTTCTGATAACACTAGAACGAAGTCCAATATGAAATATTCGTTAAATTTATTAATAGCTCACTTTGCATCATTACCAGTGTTTCTAAAAAAATATTTTGATAAATCTCATATGTTCTGATAAGAGCAACCGTGTTCATGAGTTGTCACAGCTATTGTAAAAAACACTGATTCCTTTCACAAATGTCATGCAGAAAATCTAAGGTCATAGTGCAGCAAACCGCCGTCCGATCCGCAACGACCGGCAAAAGCCTGCGGTGAATACATGGGAATGCTCTGGGTGGGCATCTTCGGACTTGGGAAAACCATATGCAAACATCGGTTAACATATCAGTTAGGAATGAAGATGGAAAATCAAGACGCTATCGAACCCGCACACGAAATTAATCACCTTGTTGGATATATGATGAGATCAGTACAATAGAATGAATGGAAGAAATGTTGGACCATACTGCATATTATGTAGGAACGGTTCATTTAGGCACCAAAACAAGTACTACAATTTTAAATCGATAAAACATCCGTGAGTGTTACAACCAAGGATTGAGTAATTTTCGATCGTGTTGTACTCCAAGTGGAAAAGGGGTGTAACAGAACAAGACTGAATAATTATATTACCATTTTCGAAGAGGAGAGAAAAAAGTATAAGGTAGGCTGAGATGGTGAAGGAGAAAGGGAGCAAATGAGAATGACGAGACTAAGCGAATGATAGGCAGAGGATCGCCAGTGATTCTCTTGAGCATAATAAAGAAAATGTAGAGATTTAAAACAGATGTCTAAAAAAGATTTAATCATTAGAAGGGCGAAAAAAATGTCAAATAAAAGACCGCTATCGTTTTCCATCCTATCTTTCTTAAAGACATATCAGTCCGAACTTAGTAATAGTATGAGCTAGTAACTTTATGCAAGATACACAGACCATATGTGGTGAAAACGCCCTGAGAACTAACTGTATTCCTCGATTTAGAGGCATATCTCTAGCAGACCGTAGAAATATGTTGGAGAACGATTCAAAAGCATTATCCTTCTACGTTCTATTTCGAAAAATCGGTGGAAATAGTTATCACTAAATTGCCTGTCCCACAAATTCTAGTCCGGTGAGTCTTAGAGTTCATCAAGGAATTTTGCGCTTTCATAATGATTTCTATTATAGTACGCAAATACACCGTCGGCGAATACCGTATGAAAACTGGTCTAATATTTGAAAGCAACTTGAGCGCAATCAGTTTTTGCTAGAAAGTAGGCAAGTGAAGCAGTGGTACCCATGTTGAATAATTTATTTCTTCAATATAAGTCACTAACTGAACAGAATAAACAAGAGTTGCAATCACACTTATCGAATTCTCTCCAGTCTGGAAAAAAAAACTTTCGATGCTCGCTGTAGTTCAACAATACTTAAATCAAGATATCATGAACTTCGTGTAGGTGTACTTCCTTTTCAATTTCTTCAATGGCGATTATAGCGATCGTTTCATTTTCCCTTCAGTCCCGTAATTCGCCGAACATATGTTTTTTTTTATCCTATTAGGGCGAATAAAGACTGAATATGGCAGACATGCTAGGTTCTCATAGAGATGGTTCTCATCATAAATCAACCACGGAACTCATTTGGATTTTGAGAAGAAAACCACTTCGTTGGCAGTTTCCTGCTATCTTTATTTGAACACTCTTATTGTTCATCAATCGGCGATGATTCAAATAAAGATGAAGGAAAGAATAGAACTCACGCTAATGGGTAATGACAATCGGACCTGTTGTATCGAGTGGACCCGATTTACAGCGCAGGTGATTAAGAACACAGACAACACCATAAACACAGCCTTCCAGAATGAAGCACATCTATTCGAATGAACAACAACTAGACGACATCCTTCGAGCGCCACAGAGAACAGTACACAAGCCTTTGCATCATGAATGAAGTATGAAATCACAGACGAAATCTAGGCAGTTTTCGAACTTTTCCTTTTGTTCATTGCTTGACGTTATGGATAGAATTAACAATTATTAAGCGCTGATTTAATTTGAGCATTGAAAGACATAGATGATATCTATAAGCTTTGGTTTTCTCAAAATATGATGGATGTTCCCAGGAATCTCAGAGAGAATGTGCACGAGATGAAACAGCGCTTTGATTGTGACGGAGTCGATTGGGTTTTTGTAGCATGTGAATTTCAGATATGAGTGTCATTCACAAGCACGCCGGTCGAGCCGATCCCAATACTGATGAGTCCTTCCTATGTCACCCATTTGATGCTTGGAATTTATAGCAGAGTCATCTGCGAAGTGTAAAGTGTACTTGTTTATCGGCCCAACAACTCAAGTCATTCGCAGTTAAGATCGAAATTCTCCAGTGTGCAACGAACTTCTTTTTTGCTTGAAGTAGAAAGGTGATAAGAGTTTTTCACATGATTGGTAAATAATAGCGATTTTATTGCCTACCTCTTACTCCGAAGAGTGTTAAATGGAGGCCGAATTCAATTTCTGGAAGAACAGTAGCAAAAAGTTAGCCATTACTGGACGGTCCAGTGCAGAAATACCAAGTTCTTTAGAAAAAAAGGGGAAAAGAAAGCGAAATGTAAAACCAGTAAAAAATTTAAGCCTCCATAACGTGTTTTGTGAATACTGAAATAGTGGAAATTACTTGCAGCACACTTAGAAATATTCTACAAAATATATAGAATTACATAAAGATATAGTGAAAGAAGCCTGGATAATTGATCGAAAAATAGTTAATTAATCATAGAGACTTGTAAGGAAACTGAAAAACTGCTTAACACATATATAAAACATATATTATTTTTTTATTACCTAAGTTAAAGAAAAACAATACAATGATGCTGAGGTATTTGCAAAACTCCGGAAAAGCAAGCGTCTGCGGTTGGGAACGAAAGCTTTATTACCCTCTCCGAGCCCCTAACGCGTCCCCACCGCATCATGCAGGTCCTTCGTTTCGCCTGTCTCTCAGCTAGTTCTATTGATCAGTGCCATCAGCATAAGCAAGCAACAGGATTGATCTGGGTAGCCCAAATCGGCATCGAATCCAGTTAAGCTGAGGCTGTAGTTGAAATGAAATGCCAACTTTTATTTTCTGCCCTATTATAATTTCTCACGGCAGAGAGACAGGCGAAAGGAAGAACCCGCATGATGTGGTGGTGAACGCGTTAGCCCCCTGAAAGGGCAATAGCGCGTTCGTCTCGCCACCGCAGACACCTGCGGTTCGGGGTTTTGCAAATATCTCAGCATCACTGTGGTTGTATTTCGCATCACTACCCTGATGTTAAAAATTGTAGTAGACAGCCAACAGAAGTTAGCATAGTGATAAAGAAACAACTTTTATATATAGTAGTTTCATATTCTCTTCAGTATTTGGATTACCTAAACAGAATATTGGGAAAGCCACACTTTTTAAAAGGTTTAATTCACACTATTTAAAATATAGCTCAAGATGTAAATACATCAATTCAGGTGCATAAATATCAACTGTAAGCTATATGATCACACAATAATCAGAAATCTGCTTGCTCTCTCTCATCGCTCTGTGCACTTCAACACACTTTTTTGTATTGAGGGATTTAAAAGAGAAAGAAAGAAAACCAAAGTGTTGAATTAGTCATGAGAAGCTGTTCAACTATAACCAAGACGAACCCAGTTGGATATAAGCTAAAATTCTGACTAAATTGGCAATCACAGCAGGAGAAGACCTGAAGAGCACTACTATCTCGTTGGCACAAGAAAACTATAAATTGCATCGTGAAGCTTTGACCAAAGGCCAATACCAGTAACATAGAGTAAAACAACCAGTTAGAAAAAAACTAATGAAGTGCTATAAGAGTAAAAGAAAAAAACTTGCTTTATCACACTTGCACCTTGAAAGGGGAACGTCTTCGGTTCCATTAGGACAGAACCGGTTAAGAGTTCTTCATGAGTTCCGCTAACGAAAAAAGGTATGGTATCTGACAAGATGATACCATCTCTTCAGAACTATTAGTGCCCCTCCCGAAAACGTCATGCGAGAAGTGGAATAGCAAAACATTCGAGTGAAAGTTGACATTCGCCATTTCCAATTGGTGATGACGTCTTTCTATTATACCAAACATTAACCATGCAAAGCTAATACATGCCCGATTACGACGTTGTATTTGGAAATGCCAATCTCTATTTAAGAACATCTTCACTGAAAACGGATTTCTTTTTCTTACGTACCACTCAAAGAAAAAGTGAAGAACTTATCCAGATAACATACCCATGCAACACTTGTTCCTGCAGTGTATTTTACAAACGATTTAGCTCTGTGGAACGCAGCAAGAAGTGAACACTATTTTGCACAACAAAGATGAGGATTCCTATTATGATGGATCGAAGATGGTCAGCACTGTTATGTATGCCACGGTGTTGAAAATCACCTGAATACGAATCATATGAGTCTTAAGATAACCGATGGACGAAGATCATCAGCAATCACGTTCCACGCGATATCACCTCAAGCAGCCACTTCTACTGCCATGAAACGTGACCAAGTAAAGTTATATTCGCTAACGTAAATGTTTAATTGTGTTTTTAATGCATTGTGACGCAATATATAGATAAACTAAATTCAAAGCGAAGTCACAATCATTGAGGCTCATCATTCTAGGCCCCTTTTTTGCGTCAGAAATAAATATGCTTAGGATAAAGATCAACCAGATTCAGGAACAACTGTCAATAGGAACAAGTAAAATAACAAAACTGGCTTGCATTTATTGAAAATATTTAAGTTTCGAAAGGTGCAGAAGGGAGAGTGGTTAAAAAAACCATGCAATTATCCACATATGGTGGTTGAATCTAGAAAAAGAAGCCTCCCATGCCTCCGGAGGCGACGCATTGGTAGCAGACTTATCTGAGAAGAACTCCTCCGATCCACAAAAGCTGGCAGCTGCTTGTGGTGAACACCTATGTAAACCCTGGCACTGCTTTCCAGTATTGCAAAGGGGATCTAATTGATCAGAATTCAACGATAATCATAAACAAGGCTAAAGGCGTTCAAGCACGAACCAAATACACAATTCGGAAAAAATTCTGGATGACTCGGAGACGCTGACTTCATTTAAGATATTAAGAGTGATTAAACTGTCGTCGAGCAAAAATCGATACAACAGAAGCTTAAGAGCACAACAAAAAAAAGTGGGAAACAATAGCCAACTCCAAAAACATGTAAATTTTTGTGCAATTTATCTAATTCTCATCGTTAGAATTGTCGACCCCTTTTGTGAAACTCAGAGCTCCAGGCGAGCTTCGAGTCTCCACACTATATCCTTTCGGTGGGGAGCGAGGGGAGTCACGTGTTACCCACTGCACAAGCAAGGGTTATGCTTTGCCACTCTTCCAGCCAGTTCTTTTACCTTAACGGTGCTATCAGTAATCACCCCTCAACGGAAGTTATCTGGAGAGCACAAATTGGCATTGAACCCAGCTGAGCTGAAGCTGCAGTCGAAACTACAATATTTAAGTTTTTTGTTTAATCCCTACTAATTTTTCATGCAAGGGTGTTATGTTGAATACAACCATAATGTTGCTAAGAGCTCTACAGTACTTTGAAATGAAGAAAGAACAGACATTGAATAAAGGCTAAGCGTTGGGATTTCGATTGCAGCTTCAGCTCGCTGATTCAACACCGATTTGAGCTCCTCAGATCGTTCCCGTTGACAGTGATTGCTGATAGCACCGTTAGGGTAAATAAAGAAAATTGATTTAGATAAAGGCAAAGGAACGGGCAATGGATAACATGAAAGGGTAATCGCGGATTCGAAGCTCGCCTGCGTTTCCGAATTTTGTTCATGCCTCGGCGTCATTGTAATTTTTATTTCATATATTATCCTTCAGTGGGAAAATAATAGGGAGTAAGTGGACAATTTAACACCGTTCTCCCTTTATTGTGCTTTGAAATCTGCTCATTTTTTCAATTCTGCGAAAAAGCACTGACTAGATTTAAGAATGTCGCAATAAGTACAGGTAACAGTATAAAAGCCACACTTCCAAGCTACGTATGTACGAAGGGAAAATCAACTCCTTATTGTTAAGGCGAGTGACGAGATGTCTGTACTACAGTGAAACACTACCTTTCACAAGTGCACGCATAATGGTAGTCAGTCGGCAAATGGTCGTTACTTGTTGTCGCGTCTGCTAACTCAGTCTCCGTTTCACCAAATGACAGCGAATTTGTTGGTCAAGAAGGACCAAACAACTCACTTCTTGAACGATTGACTTATGTAGCCCTTTACCGTATACGAGAACTTGATATTTAGCTGTTTATTATGATATTATTATATTTATTTATGGACTACGTTCAGTGTGAAAGTAAAAACAAGATGTAGCTGTCAATTCATGCACTAACAGACGTTCTCAGCTGAGTGTTATCTTTCTTGAGTGTTCTGTTTTTTCAACCGACCACATGAATGCACGTCAAAAGAATCAAGTTAGGTTCTGAATATTCACCAAAAAGATAGAACAATGTGTTTCATCGACGTGATCATGCCTTTCGATGATTTGCTGATGTTCGTACAACGTATTGCTTTTGAACAATTATTGGACAGCCCCTTCTGTTTTCTAACAAAGCGTGAAGATCATCAAAAAAACCAGCTCTCACAGCTACTCGTCAAAAGAAAAGGTTGTGGTAACGCAAACATGTAAAATGGACTTGAAATGCTCTTTAACAAGGAGCTGTGATATATTCATACACGGCATTTTTTGCTTATCAAGTGAGGCGTGGTTCGCCAGACGTACGCCTGCCTTATTAGGTCATCAACAGAAGATCTGTCTGCCCTTGTGGGTTAAAGAGGGCTCTGTTGGCTCACGAGTAGGATTTCTTTTAGAACGGCGGCAATTTCTGCAACTAGTCGATCGACCGATCCATATAGATGGTCGAATCGTTTAGAAACCATTCGTTCAGAGGTTCACCTTATTAATTGACATTATCGCATTGACAGTCAGCATCTAGATAGCTGTATTTTGCAAATAGTTCCTCAAAGTTCAAACTTTAAAACGACTATTTTCCGTGAATGGAGGCTAGAATACTTGAAAATCGGAAGCCGAAGCTTATCAGGATTAAGTGATCTTTTTTCTGTCTTCATTCTTTTTCCTTGTAAAGAATAACGAAGAACGATAGAAAAGGTTTTTCGCGGTGTTTCTGCAGTATTAAAATCTGCATAAATTGTTGCATTCGTCTGATTGCTCTCTGTTTAGTCAAAAGCCCGCTGAGTTTGCCTTTGACATTTACTGCTGCGGTATGCTCGGAATTTCCTAAGACCACAAATTTTTTCATTATATGACATAATCAAAATAATGGAAGCATTTTAAAATCCCATTCTTTGTTCGAACACTACCAAGTGATGGTAGCGAATATAAGACTGGTTAGTAAAAGTACTAGTAAGAAATAGTGGACAATTTTAACATATTATATACTGCCTACTATTTTAATGGCAGGGTATTTTTCGAAATATAACTTCATTGATGCTGAGATATTTGCAAAACTAAGGACCGCAGGTGTCTGCGGTGGGAAACGAACGCGCCAATACTCTTTCCGGGGGTAACGCGTTCACCATCATCAGTAGGCGGCTCCTTAGTTTCGCCTCTCTCTCAGCTAGTTCTGTCGATCAGTGCCATCAACAATCACCCGTCAGCGGGACTGGATCTGGGAAGCGCAAATATATTTTGCAACATACCCTACCATTAAAAAAGAGTAGGCAATAAATAATAAAGTTAAAATTGTGATTATAACTACAGCTCAGCTTAACTGAGTTCATTGCCAATTCGGGCCTCATGGGCGTTCGTTCCCCCACCGCAGACACCTGTGGTCCGAGTATTGTAAATATGTCAGCATCACTGAATTTATAGTTGACGGTGTTGATAAAAATTAAAACTATGACAATGATTGTAACCGACACCAACGAAATTTCCATACCATCCACATTTTGGACGTCGTAGTTGTCTAAGTAGGGTGGATCTGCTCTTTCAAGGGCCGCAAAAATAGTGACACATTTGGAAAGAACCCTTTATTTTTGCTGCTTTTTCTTTCGATAAGGCACTCACAGACGAATCGCCCAACTAAGAATCAGGACCGGGTGCGCAATTTGCAAGGCTCTACCAAAATAGTGAGGAGTTTATTTCTTGGAGTCGATCCACATCGATTGCCATCTGGTACCAATACACTGGCTCCAATATTGCCAGAAAATCTTCACTTCTTTCAAAACCCATAATTTTTGATTCGCCGTCAATCCTTTTGTTCGTCAACTTACGACGCCTCACGCAGATGTGTGGCTAACTGTAGCAAGTTTCACGACGTGAGCGTAATAGTAGCGGTCGTGAGATTTTTAATATTAAGCCAATTGTTATAGAATAGAGATTTTTTCTTTTTGATACTCGGTGTTATTTATTCACTTGTACCCCTCGTAGTAATGCATTGATGATTTCGCTTTCTCTATTCCCACCATTATTACTGTTACTTGAGCAGTTAGTACAATTCTTTCATTCGGCTCCTTGTCTTGCTGTCGTCATCCACGGAGGTGTTCGAATTTCCGTTTAAGTTCGACTGCTTTCTAGGGATTTTGTTCTTCATTATGAATGTGGAGTGAAAACTGGTCAAGTTGAGCCTGTACAAAGTCCACGGATAGCTCTTCTTTAGGGTATTCAGCTTTTCAGCACAGGTAGTTGCTAGTCTTCCTAAATTGACGTGTGCTTCTTCGAAGGGGGAAGGGTCGAACGATCCTTATATTGCATGGTATTTCTAACCGCTGCATCTGCTATGCTCCCACTTCTTAATTTTAATTACCATCGGCAAGCTCTACTGAGGGATATTAATCGGAACAAGTCTTTCTTTGAGGAATTCTGAAAGGGAAACCTTAATGAAACAGAAAAAAGATATACGTGATGGTAAATAGGCAATAAAAACCAGTACAAAACTTGACTCTCAAGTGAGAACATCAGAAATCTAATGACGACTATTTTCATTCTATCAAAAAACGGCGAGTATGTCAAGCAGAGACCTGCCTTACGTAACAAAGATGTAGCAATTATTTGCAAATACAGAAATAATCGCCGTAATCAGAAGTGTTTATCATCATCGGTTTAGTTAATCATGCACTGGAAAACATCAGATCAGAATCTGAATGAGTTTTAACCCGAGTTGACGATAAAATATGTAAATAAAGGGGCACAAGTTGTAGAATAGACAATGAGGTACCAATGATCGGCTGTGTTTTCATGGAAAACACAGAACTCGTACAGTGCTCGTATGCCCTCCACCGAAATCGAAACTTCAAAACAAAAAACCGTAACCGAGAAGATGGAATCCGAAAAAAGAAAACACTAAGATTTGTTTTTCTTTGTGCTGTACACAAGCATTTGAATTGAAATGGATTTTCGTATCTGCATTACCACAGAATATAATTCTCTGACTCAACAGAATTCTGCGAATGGATGAAACGGACGGATGGAGAGAAACAGACGACCAAATAGAACAGATCTAACGAATCATATCAGAAAGAGCATTCGAGCCTAAGAGCGAGAACAAAAAATGTCGGGCATCGCCATTTCATTTTCATTGTTACATCGTTAGATAAGGCGAAGTTAAAACGAAAATTTTGATGGTGATAATCAATTTTGGAGAACACAACTTTGCTCTGAGCTAAATCTATCGCTTTTGATTGACATAACACTTATTCGATGAAATTTGAAGAAAAAAAAGGAAATAAAGGAGGAATCTCACGAGTAACTGGTTAGTCTTAAGAAGTGGGCGATTAAAAAACTCAATTTAAATACGAAGTCATGAACTGATGAGGTCTTGTCTTAAAGAGCAATAAATGAGCTAAGGTCTACTTCGGTCATAAAAAATTCTTCAGAAGTTTTCACTAATAACTTCAAATCATCCTGCATGGGAACGATTATTAACGAACATATACCTAGGCTTAACAGGTGATCAAAAAGTGCTTTCATCCTGGTCGTACTTTACAACACGATGCCTACCAATCAATTATACATTCCGCTTAAAATTTAAACTAGAACAAATGTGTAATAGTTTATGAATCCTCCTGATGAATGAAGCTAACAAATTACTTATAATTTAGGGAGAAAAGCGTCGATAAAGTGAGACCTGTGTGTAAGCGCTAAAATAAACATAAATCCTGAGTTAGATAATCGATTGCGGGACCTCTCGATGGGCGAGGATTTTCTGGCGTCGACGTTGGTGGCGGAGTCTCGTAGGAGTGCAGGATTGGCGAAATTCTTGAGGTGAAGGGCAACGCGACGCCTGTTTACACTGACACACAAGATCCGGGAATGACGATTGACAATCCTTTGGATGCGTAGATACCATAAAAAAGTGACTTTATCTTACAGAGCAGAGGATTAAAATAGTGGATGATAGATGTTGGATACTTTTCATCGAGAGAACACCAAGCACAAACCTCAGTGGCGCAAACTGTAGCGCGAAAATTTCTCTCCTGATCGACAATTAGCTTTAGATTTTCAGATTTACAAAAGCAATTGTTTCTCCAGACTAAGATATTCATGCAATAACACGCTTTGAGTATACTGCCAAGACCAATTTATAGTTCCTATTTTACTAACGTCCATTTCTAGGGACAGTTTATTTTTTTAACTTTTCTCTCAGTATCAAGCTTGGCTTAACTAACTTGTAAATTATGATCAAATTGTGTGTGTGTATGTGTATGTGTATGTGTATGTGTATGTGCATGTGTATGTGTGTGTCAGTGTGTGTGTGTGTGTGTGTGTGTGTGTGTGTGTTTGTATGTGTGTATGTGTGCATGTGTGTGTGTGTGTGTGTGTGTGTGTGTGTGTGTCTGTGTGTGTGTGTGTGTGTGTGTGCTTGTGAGTTTGTGTTTGTAGAAGTCAGCACGACTATGAGTTATTTTATGGGGAATAAATCACTAACTGGCACTTAAGGTCGAACACTAACAGATCGAAGTCTTGGAAGGGGACAAGAACTCAGGTCTAACGTTCTAAATATCGCTTTTTTGTATGCAAATTAAATGAAAAATCTCTCTGTGATTTCGATACCAACGATCTCGATTTGGAGAGCGTCTAGGGGCGATGGTAGTAATGGCGTTCATTATGCAGGAGACTCAACTCACAGAGGCGAAGGTTCGACTCCACACCGGGCCATTGAGCGTAAGGGATAAGGACCAAGCCTGTCTGGGACAAGCCCACTTCTTCTTATTACGTGTAAACGCCTTAGAAGGGTTATCTCAAGACTCAGAGAGAATCGGCTGCGCTACCATCCAACCACTACTGCAACTATAAACTATGCAAAAAAGTTCGAACACATTCGTGGATGACGTAGGCAAGAAGGTGAAGAAGTAGTGGGATCCAACAGCGTGGTAAATGCTGTGCAGGGGTCAGATCATTTGATGATAAAAAATAGAAGTGAAGTAATGTGTTCGAAAAAGAATGACGTCAAAGAGAAAATGCACACTCGTTCCACGTTCTAGAGATCATTTTTTTAAAAATCTACGAAACCAATGCTGTCAAAGACGAAAGTGATGAATCGACAAAGCGAAAATTTGGCAAAACGATGTTTTTGGAAACACATAAAGGGCAATGCAGAGATGAGACATTCCTGAATTCTTTTCAACACCAACTGCATTAACGACGAACAATCCCTCCTTTTTATTTCATTAACTGCACAAAATGCACCAACGCTTGCAGACAGGGAAAAATCAGTGCGCTGCTGATAGATGCATCGACAATTCCTGGTAAATTTTACTCGCCCCCTTTTTTAATTTCGCTTTATATAACCTTGTTAGCCTACTTGGTCACAAAACTACGAGTAAAAATAAAGAACCAGCGGATTCTTTGTAGTAATGGCAAAATGAGGAATTGCAAAAAGTAGACGTTGAAGAAACGAGTGAGACGAAATGCGATCATATATCTAGCATTAAGATAAAGATACTTAGCGGCGCCTACAAAAGTTCGACTAAACATCAAGTACCTTTTTTCGATTATTAATAAAGCACGAGGTTGGTATAAAATATTTATTTGGCTAACGATCCGACGTCTTCGCCTTCTTCATAGGAGGATTGATCCAACTCGATGGTTGGTCCACCGGTGGTCGTTCTCACGATGTGGCTGTTCGTTGGCGCATCGAGTCGAATCGAGGGGAAAGAGCACCGCCCGAATGAGGGAGTCTCATTCCAGTGTGCTTTTATTACCCAAGACGGATATTGGTTAACTGCTGCCATCCAATATGATCTGCACACTTGGCGGCAATGCATGCTGCAGCAGTCGATGCTATATTGGCGAGCACATAGCAAATGCAAAACGTAAACACAGAGTGTTACTTAATTTGCTACTAAAAAATCTTAATTTACTACTAAAAATATCCTTTTGCGCCAATGTGATAAAAATGCGGTTGGTCCACCGGTGGAAATACTGGTTAACGCACATCTCTGATTTGTTCAATATCAAGGTAGCTGTCTATTTGCTGCTTGAATGAACCGTCTTTACGAAATATTCAATATGTTCCAGTGAAATATAATCATTCCTACAACCAGAGTGATGCTTCTCTCGTGTCTTCACCGAATACAGCTTTCAAATTATGTCGATCGTAATGAAGTTTGCTCTTTTACGGGTAAATTTTACTCAAATGAGAGACTGCTACTACTATTGGCCTAATTCTAACAGGCTTCTAAATGAAACATTCGTAGCCTCTCTCTCTCTCTTTCTCTCTCTCTCTCTCTGTCTCTATCTCTATCTTCATCTCTATCTCGATCTCTACCTCTCCTATCTCACACAGGTCTACACAAAGATTCCGAATCCCTTTTGAAAAACTAGGGACGGACCTATCAACTTTTTATGCTTAAATTGTTTGTGAAACCTTCCCATGAATTTTCTTTTGAAAACCAACGTAGAACTTTGTGCTTATTTTCCCATTTTATCATTTGTGAGTGAACATTATTTAGTCCCGATTTCTTCGTTGCTCGTTCATAAAATTTTTTCGATACAGAATGCAAAGGCGTTCAATACAAGGCGTTCCCTTTCTTTTTTGGTGACTTACACATAAATTCATCATCAACACAATCTCTTCGCTAGGAAAAATGCTTATTTATTGCAGATATTTATTTCTTATTCAGATACAAAATGTATTCTTGTAGACATCAAACATGGAATGAGAGCAAGAGAGGTGAGTTGTAGGGTTACAACAAACCCTAGTAGTTATAAAAAGTGTAACCGTCAACAGTTTGAAAGATCTATGCCTATCCTTGTCATTTCTTTTCCAAAAGAACACAAAGAAACACTTTGGCAGGACGTTTTACGACTAGTAAAATATATGGTGATAATTTTCGGAAGGATTCACGGATTCTGTGGCGTTTTCTTTCACCAGCGGAATTTCGTGCCTTATCATATCGATAGCCAAGTCCAAAAGGTAGTCTATACATTCTGTCCTGAAGGAAAGAAACTTTGTACAGCTTGCAAAGGATTCTGTATGAAAAATTCAATGGAATTTTTTGAAACAAATACGATTATATAACTTGATTTCCATAAATAAACTCATTATTCTATCACTAGTTATAGTCATGTCGTTATATCTTACGATTTGTTCAGATGGCAGTGTTAAGAATGATCGCAAATCCTACTAAGATTTTATAAGGTTGAAAAGACAGGAGACAAATTATCAAACTAACAAAAACGAATCGAACGTTAGGTTAAAACAAAAAAGGAAAACAACGCAATCATACTACTCACATTATCTTCGTCTTCTCCCACGTCAAACCCCACACGAAAAGTCCGTGATTCCGGACGAGTACAGCGCACGAACGTTGATGAGCTTTCAAGCAAGCATCCAGGTCGGGCTGAAACTTGTACGTTTGATGGTGAGTGAAACGAAAATATATTCAATCCAGAACATACTGAACATTTACGAATTGGAAAAATCAAGAAGAAAAACGAAGAACAAAAAAGCTACAGTGAAGAAAAAATGTTAAAAAGAATAGTGATTATCCATTACAAACACGAAGAAGGTGGGGTTCTCACTCCTCTGATGCCATCTATTACTTGAAAAGGTACCATAAGGGTCGATACCCACCAAAAGCTGTCCTTCATGTGACTGGTTTTCTATTACAGGAATAGTCAAAGTGTCCTCGTAACTGAGATTTTTCCCAGTAAATGGATCGTAAACTCCTAAAAACGCCGATATATGAAGTGGAATACAAACATTATATAAAAAAGCAAAACGTCACGAATGAGTGTCACTTTTCAAGCTCAATAATTCAAAAAACATGTTGATTGAGCATAAGTTTTTTAGCACCTAAACTTAATAAAAGTATACAACGTAGAAGGTCGGTGAAGAATGTGGACTTGATATTGCGCTGCGATGTGCAGCTTACTTAATCATTATTTATTACACGATAGCATCTATCACCCTCCCAACGGTTTACCGCATCATCGTGGCTGGGAGTGTTCCTGGGTGTCGGGCTGCATTGTACACAGGGAGATTCATCCCACCGGCATGGTTTTACATGCTAAAAAGGAGTCTGACATTTCCATCACGAAGCCCAGCTAAGAGTAAACCAATACCAGGATCCACCACTGTTCTGGTATCAAAGTCGCATGGTGGCAAATCTCCCTTTGATCCATAAGGGCTGCGACTGCCCATGGTGGTGAAGACCTGGGGCAGACGTTAGCCAGGCTGACCTCGGCATTCCAGGGAACCACGATGGCTTAAGCAGCAAATCTCCGAAAAATGGAGATTATGCTGAGGGCCGCACAACCAGTGAGGACGAGCCATTCAAGTACCAAGTAAGTATCAAGTAACATTTATTTTTACTGTGTGGGTTCCAGCACCACTTCTCGCATTTGACTCGTCTTTCCTTGCGTGTCGCATCGCCTTCTGTTTAGGAATTTTCTCGTCAACGTCACGAACGTCATTGTATCGTGTGGAGTAAATTCTTCCTGGACTCCTTAGATAATCATCTAACTTTATTCCAGGCACTTGTGGTCACAATTCTCCAACATTGGACGGATAAGGTGTTTGCTGGGCCAAGTGCGGGATGCAGCCAGAGGCAGGGTGGGGCCGGTCGCGTAATTAACGGGATTGATACCACTGCGCTACCCACCCACGTGATGTAGAATTCATAGAAAAATTAGTGTTCCACTCAATAGTGGTACTGGTACTCTGAAAGAAAGTAATCAGTCTATTTTACCTTTAATGTATTCCTGATGAGATATTTCAAAGATATTTGATTTCACTAGCTGTGTTATGAGGTTTGCCGCTTTGCCGTGCGAGTGTATCACACATTTAGATCCTTAAAAACTTCAGAATGAATTCAAAACGATGACGCCATTGAAACACAAGATGAAAAAACGTCACAGTGATGGTAAATCGTACAAAATGTACACGAAAATACTGCAGAGTGATGGCTCTCCAATGTTGAAATGATGTGTCTTCTTTCAAAACCTTTTTGTTCTCACTCGAATTTTAACAAAATACTTTCTTCTAGTGAGTTTCAAGGCTCTTCTTTTGTTTTAACAATTTTAGCAAGGTTCATCTTAAATACCTTCACACCTGTTCGTTTCATTACCAAAGAAAATAGAACAGAACATGACGACACATCCACTTTAGGATTGGGTGGACGTTGAACTTGAACTTTATTCCGTAAGTCGTATACGAAGATATCAGACCTGCATAACATTGATCGAAGCATTTTATTTAAAAACTTATCATGACGCCAATACGTTAATCAGTAGAACATCTTGAATCAAACACAAGGAGAAATGAATGTTTGTACTCTTCAAAAAAACAGCTGCTTTGGAAGAAATTGAACGGCAGTGGGTCATCTACGATAACGTAGAGAGATTCTGTCGTAATTTAATTAACTGTAAAAGAATCTCAGAATACAACCAAAATGAGCTCCTGGGAAAGGTAGTCGCAGTTCGATCTGACCTGGGTCCACGTTTTGAAAATATCTCAGGATCACTGTGTTTGTACTTTATGTTATACCCTGCCGTGAAAGAATAATGGACAGTAGATAAAAAGTTATACATTGTAATCCCAGCATAATTCACATATATACAACCAGTCGCAAAACAAAAATTGCTTTCCAGCATGTTAATATGGGCGCGTGGCGCAGTGATCGGAAGCGCACTGCAATACACAAGGGATCTATTCCCGTGCGCCACGCACACAAGGCCTTCCATCTCTCCAGGGTCGGCAAAATTGGTACCACGCCTATCTGGGAGGATAGCAGCACTGGCTCGATACATCGGTAGGCCACCGCGAGTCATTATAAAGGCCAGACATGCATTCAATCCCCTCCAAATGATGCTTAATGAAGTCGACTGCATGGCGCATCCCTCAGGGATTGATCAACGCTAAGAGCTTTTTTCTACATGTTAATATAAAAGATTTATATTCACTGACTCATACTTGCTTGTCTTTCCTTCAGCTTAAAAAGCGAACATTTGCAAGAAAAGAAAAGAAAAACACAGTTTCAGACAACACAGAAGAGGACTGGAATTCTAGGTTTTCGACAGAAAAAAAGGAAAATCTCACTGAGTTGGTATTAGTCGCTGATTTTTAGCAGTTCACATTCTGGGAATGAGAACTCTGTAGTTCTTTCAACTTCAAAAAAGAATGGTTAGCTTCGGTTTTCCTACTTTCCTTTACGAACAAAACCATGTACTCGAGAATTAGTATTGTTGTTTAATCCAAGAAACATGTCACTTATTCAGGGCTTCATTTCCTTCTAGCTAGATATTCAGGAAGAACAAACATTTGAAACAGTCAAGATAACTCTACAAAACGACAGCTTTCTTTCTCGTATTTCATGAACTACGATAGCAACAGAATATTTCTCTGTAGTTTATATATGTTGAAAAGAAAGCTGGAAATTTTTTTATTACTTCATTCTGTTTTTCAAAATTACTTCGGCAGGAATTTTTCAAGTAATGTTTGGTTGGAAAGTGGATTCCCCACGGAAGCTGCAAGTGGGAGAACAGTTGGAGTAGCATTATGAGGTCGTCGAACGCAAACTGCTTGTTGAGAAAGGGATTTTTAAAACATAGACAGCAGGAAAATAAGATAAGGCAAGATCCTTGCTACAATCATAATGTACATCCCTTTTCTAGCCGAACGCCTTCAGCTAGTAACGCGAACAACCGAAGACATGTGTTATCGAACGTTGTTGCACACTACACATACGCGAGCTCGTGTTGTTTGCTTCTTACTCACAGAAGTGACCAACCAGATTATTTGCGCAGGCTTTCGGTCCACTTAATGCAGTTCCCAGTAGGAAACAGCACAGAATCCAGATAACCCCATAATTACGTTGAGATGTTTGCAAAACCAAGATCCCACGCCAAATTCGAACCCGCAATGACCTTATGCGGCGGCTCACATGTTACCCACTGCGCTATCGAGACCTCTGCTTTAGCCTTCTCTCAGCCAGTTTTTATCATAACGGTGATATCAGGAACCAGCCATCAAAAGGAATGATATGGGGTGCACAAATCGGCATTCAACCCAGTTAAGCCGAAGCTGAAGTTGAAATCACAATGTTGTTTAACTTTCTATTTACTGCCCATTATTTCTTCATGGCAGTATATTATGTGAAATTATGTGAAATAAAACGACAGCGATGCTGAGATATTGACAAAAATTGGACCCCAGTTCAGATTCGAACCTGCTTCTTCGAAAAATTCGAATTTCCCCTTCCGAGGGCTCACGAGTTACCAACTGTACCACCGAGAAAAAGTAAACTTCTGCTAAATGCTGCGCTAATTTCCCAACAAGCCAATGTGAGAAAAATTCTCTAAGGGCACAGATATGGGAAGTAGTTACTGGCATCTTGTTACTAATACTAAACAAATGATATTGAATACTGATGAATAAATTAAGCATTACACAGTATTGGAAAACCATGTGTTTCTTACGAACACGTACGGCTATTTGACCTATGAAGATACTTTTAGACAACAAAGCCTTCACAAAACTTCGCTTTGACAGAGCATTTACCTCACCATTAATAAAAAAGGAATATAGAAAAAATAATTCACAGCATCTTCTTAATAAGATAAAATCACAGCTTTCTAAAGCCCAACCAACATTTTTCCTTTTCTTTTAGTTTTCTGTGGAGCCTTTTATCTTGGCGGCGAAGCAATTTAACCGACGAGATTCCGTCCAAAGGCACACGGTTACGTCGGCTAATATGTTATGACGTCTATTTATTTATTTTTTGGTTACGATATGGTGGCGCCCGTCTAGTCTCAGCTAAGAGTTTTAAGAAATTCTATTACATCAGGAGTTTTTTAAAATTCCAGTCTGAAAACTGTAGTAAAGATAATACTTTAGAGAAATACACAAATACTTAAAGCGACAGAATAAAACATCGTCGATAGGGCTGTTAAGTCTTCATATTCTCGTTCACTCCAGTCAACGAAAAAACCACCAACGTGTTCAAATAGTAGGAGATCAAAAAATTAAAAAAGGAACAAAACTATTCCCATAAAGTAGTGGGTGGTGACGGTTAGAGAATTTTTTGATGTGGCAATAGTAGCGCTGTTTCCTTTCCTAGTTGCCAACAGTGCTTTTTACAAATTCTAAAGTATAAAAAGAAAAAAGCCTGATAAGTCTTAGTTATTTAAGACGGCGCTTCTTCGTTAACAACAATTTCATTGAACTATTGAATAAAATTAATCCATCTTCCCTTCACTAACTCCCGAATGTTGACATGCTTAAAAATATAAATTTTGAACCATATGAAAAAAGGATCAAGCTCTCAGAGTTGATCAATCCCTGAGGGATGTGCCATGCATTCGACTTCATTAACCATCGTATGGAGGTGATTGAATGCATATCTGGCTTTTACAATGACTCGCAGTGGCCTGCCGATGTATTCAGCTAGTGCTACTATCCTCCCAGACAAGTGTGGTATCAATTAGCTGACCCCAGAGGGATGGAAGGCTTGGTGGGCCATGGACGCGGGGATCAATTCCAAGTCTGTGTTGCAGGGGGCCTTCGACCACACGCTCCCTTTGAGCCATAAAAAAGGATAATTGCCACGCCCATTAGTTAATACAAAAAATTGAAACAACTTGTTTACAAGAACAGATTGAGGTTAAAAGAGTAAGGAGTTGACAAAAAGGAGAGATGGAGCAAAGTTGCAAATTATATTTGGCGAATGATAACTCAGTTAGAAGTTATGAGGTTCATTAGGTCTTTTTTATACTAGCTTTTCCAGAATTTCTAGCATGAAAGTTAATAAAAAAAAATCTTTGAAAAAAACCTTCAATGTATAAAAAACGACCTACGTCTTAAGCCGATCCTTTTGTAATGCTGAGGGTGATATTAATAATTTATCACCAGCGATACATCCCATCGCTCCCCCAGTACCTTTCATCCAACCCAGGTCGTAGAATCGACTCATCAACTCGACAAACAGCTCCGGATCCATAGGCTAAAATGAGCGAAACGAAATGTTCTGTGTAAGAAAAAGAATCTGAAGAGGACATATTTTTGGTTTGCGGCCACTGTTCGCTTTCATTTTCCATGCACCTCTTCGTCGCCCTCCGTGAAATTCACACCCAGCAGTCAAACAGCTAGAAGCCAAACAGCTATAGATGACAGGCTTTTCAGTATTACAAGACAATCAACATCAACTGGTACTTCCCACCAGTGATAGCAGTTAACGAATTGTAACTCAGTGCTTCGTAGGAGGATCGGGAGGATCTCACCATACAAAGAATTTCGACGGATTCTAGATGACGAACTTGGAAGATAAACAAGACAAGCAACACACAAAGAAAACAAAAGAATCAAACGCAGTTCACGGGATGAAAATCAAATATTAATGAAGAGAGGTGAGTTCTTAAAGCAGCACAGTTTTTATGTGAAAATTGGTGCCAACAGATCTAAGCAGTGATAGAGCTGGTAAAGAAACGGATCACACTGCTATAAAGAAGAGATTTACTCCGCTGGACGCTGGTGTGCTGACGATTTGCTTCAATCACAAAATCGAAGGAAAAATCGAGTACAACAAGACCATATGTATTGGTTCATTGTTGGAATATGAATGTATCGTATTATCAATAAACACTTGGTGAGACAGTACAACTGCATAGAAGAAATTCACTGTCTAGGACCACCGTAGCAATGAGGAAACTCCCTGATTCCATCAATGAATCCATTAAACTTTTTCTTTAGAACTGCTCAAGAACTTTTTTAGAGCTAGAACTGAGCTTGTTCAAAGTGAAGACATATATCGAGCAAATACTGACCACCAAAACCCTCGACAACGGTTTTAGTTTTAGTTTTATTTATTTACTTACTTGGCTTGGCCGTTTCACTGGTTGTGCGAGCACCAGCATAATTCCCATACTGGATATTTGCTGGTTTAGCCATTGTGGTTAACTGGAGACCAGATGTCACGCTAGCCGAAGCCTTTTTCAGGTCGTCTCAGGAAATCGGTGAATCAGAAGAAATTTTGCCACCGTGCGACTAGTTTGATATCACCACGGTGGTGGTTCTTGGCATTCGTTTATTAATTGCTGGGATTCTGCATCGGATGGAAGCGTCGTACCCTTTCTTAGCAAGGAAGGTCTGCTGGTGGATCAATCCCCCGCTGTACATGACGGCCCGACAGCCGGGCACACCTCCCACTTACGATGAACGATGAGGCGGCAAACCGTTGGTAGGGGTTCTATCAATTCCAACAATAAAGAGGAAAAAGTAAATGGTTCAAACTGCAGAAATAAGGAAATCTAGCAGGAACCACAGTCTATGGTAGAAAAATGAATAAGAATGTTTTCCAGTTCTCCCTGCTCGCTCCCACATAGCAAGAAATCGCCACAAAAGATGACAGCGAGATAAGAAACGAATCGAGGTGAGAGTTTACGGAGTCGGTTCATAACATGAACACTGGCTGGATTTAGATAAGTAATGTTAAGCATTAAACATACAGAAGAAAAACCAAAACAAGCTAGTAACTTTATGAGAGCTAAGAGACCCCACATGGTGGTTAGCTGAGAAATAACGACAGGAGAGAAGAACAGTAATAACTAGGAGCTTAATTAGATCAATATGAATAGCACTCTCAACAGCTGAAGGTGTTGTAAAAAGAGTACCTGTTCGTCATGTGTGTGTAGAAATTCTTCTGGCGACATTTCCATAAAGTTGACATCATCAACAAACGAAATCATTTTCAAGTGATTGATTGACGTAACAGCTGCACGATTTAAATATTACATCAACAATTTTGCATTTATGAACTCGATGAGGACGTTTGTGTCCACGAAGGCACACAGTTGTGTCAACAGGGCATCTGTCAATCGATCGATGGTAACGAGTAGCACCTGTTTCGTTCCGTGGGCTACATTGTTACCACGAGAACAGCACTCGTTAGGAAGAATACGGAACTGGGAAATCTGCAAGAAAAGGAATCTGACATATGGTGACAAATTCTTGTGACAAAACACGATGCTAGTAGATTTTCTTTTTTTTTCTATGTTTTCTCTTTTTGTCCTTTCGGAACTGGATTCTGACACATGGTAACAAATTCCTGAGACAAAACAAGATTCGAATAGATTTCCTCTCTACTTTTTTCTCTTTTTTATCCTTTTTTTTCCTTTCGAGAAGTGTTTTCTGTGATATTTCTAGGCCGTTGCCGCCAATGACCTACTGCCTCATAATCGATGGATAGTGTTGGTGGGTGAGAAACCTCGATGTACAATAGGAGTTTATCCACCAGTAAGGTTAAGACGTTCGATCTAGGAACGAGTTCGACATTTCCAATAGGAAGCCCAGTTAGATGTAAACCTATGCCACAGCGCAACCTAGAAAGTTGCCCATAACTGCTTTCCCGTCACAGACACTGATAGCAAAGTGCGCTGAGCGTGAAGTATAAGGTTCCTTGCTTCCCTCATTTGAGCGAAACCCGCAGAGCTCATTAGGTTGCAACAGGTGAGTGGACTATTTGCTGGTGCATATTCGAATAACTCTTTGATTAACGGGATTAGATGAGACAAAGGTGAACTTGATCGTTGTTTCAACCGTCTCCTTTTTTCCCCGTTAAAGCCGGTCAAACGATTAGCAAAACTTCTTATTTGGCAAAATTGTATAAAATTAAAGAACGGTTTGTGCTCTATGTGATTAGAACGAGCAAAAAGTAGTTTATTTTAAGAGCTCATGTCTCATTTTTTGTTTGCGGCGATGTAGCAAAACACACTGTGAAAGACAACTTCCCTGCCTCGCTCGATTTTGCCTACCCCATTTTCCACGTTAGTTTCATCGGATTACCGTGATCGTGGAGCTCACTATAACAATTATAATCGTTGAAATTTGTGTTTAAATGGAAATTTATGATGCAATCTTAGCTCTTCTTGCTTACTGTTTCTTCTTCAACTGGTACAGCACTCCAATTTGCCGCCAGCACCACCCAGACTTGGGCGCGTGTGACGCAGTGGGTCAGAGGCGCCCTGCAACACACATGTGGGATCGATCCCCGCGCTCATGGCCCATCAAGCCCTCCATCCCTCCGGGGTCGGCAAATCAGTACCAGGCTTGCCAGGATCGCAGCACTGACTCGATACATCGGTGGGCTACCGCAAGTTATTGTAAAGGCCATATATGCTTTCAGTCATCTCCAAACGATGCTTAATGAAGTGGAATGCACGGCGCATCCCTCACGGATTGATCAAAGCCAAGAGCTTTATCCTTTTTATCCTTTTACCACCTAGACGCGAATATAGAGAACGTACATTGTAAAAGCCAGAGAACTAAGCTGCTCAGAATCATGAAAGTTTTAATGGTCTTGTTAGCTTCGTGAACCAGTCACATAATCATCACCGTTTTCCAAGCCAATATTTCGTGAAAGCCGTCTTCATGGTGTAGACATGTCAGTGTTACATGATTTTAAGCACATAAAAAATACTTATCCGTTAGTTTAAAAGGTATGGCTGAAATTAGATGGAGCAAATTATTAAGATAAATTCATGGTAAAGGGAACAATTTCATTACGTCCTGGACACTTTGTAATAATGTGGTTTCCATTTGCGCGAAACCAAAAGAGAGGCGATCGTACCTCTAAATCTATCAAAGTATTTGCTTCCATTAACACCCTTATATTCATAGCGAAAAGAAACTCTGATGCAGTCCTACCACTTTAAGAAAAAGTAGAATTTGGCTTTGTAAAATCTTTTCAAACATTTTCAAGATAATCCGCTTATGTGTTTTTAATGGACCGTTTTTTCCCAAATTATGTGGATCCTAATATAGTTTCCATTTGACTAACATTTTCCTGACTGAGAAAATTTTCGCACGACCTCTCCACGCTGTGCTGCATACCACTGAGATGGTTCTTCTGACATTCCAGCGTTAATAAAAAAAGGGATAATGCTCTCGGCGTTGATCAATCCCTGAGGGATGGTTGATGCATTCGACTTAAGTATCGTTTGAGGTGATTGAATGCATATCTGGCCTTTACAACAACTCGCGGTGGTCAACCGATGTATCGAGCCAGTGCTGCTATCCTCCCAAACAACTCTGGTACCAATTTACCGATCCCGGAGGGATGGAAGGCTTTGTGGGCCATGGGCGCGAGGATCGATTCCACGTGTGTGTTGCAGGGCGCCTTCGACCACTGCGCCACACGTGCCCTTCAGCATTATTAGGGCTCACAAAATCATACTAGCTCTCTGTCCTTCAAAAAAATTTTGTACATTTTGTTGTTGATTGGTTTTAAGAAGAGAAAGGATGAATTTTCGTCCAAAACCTAACATCCGCACTTGCCAAAAATCGAGTATTGACTCGAATGTGTTAAAGTGAAAATGGTTCTAACGTTTATACAAATTCTATCAGCTCATCAATGCAGAAATATTATGATATACCACTCTTACCACTTTTTTGGCGTATCGATTGTGGCTTCTGGCGACCAACCACAAGGCTAGACATGGCGTCTCAATTAAGGAGCAGATAGCTTCGCGCTATTTTCTGTAATCAGTTCTCATTTGTTCGGAGAGCACTATAGTAATGCGCAGTCGTTTTAACTCCGAATAATAGAGCAAAAAATAATGCAAATTTTCAGTGTTGATACTATATTATTGAACAACCACGACACAAACACTAACATATTTGAGACAAGATGTGTCATTATAACTAACGCATTACGTAAAAACTTGGCCTAGATGAGTCACATATGGCTCATTTGGTTTTCATCTTCTATATAGCCACACAGAGTTCTTTTTTTTGGCTTTTGTTGCAACCATTCAATGACTCATCCAGCATAAATGTTGTAGCAACCTGGGGCGGAAGAAGCTATTTCCTACGACTAACAATTTACAAAAAACTTTCGAACGAGTTCATCCATTGGTAATTTGATTTGTAGTGGAGTGATATTTCACTATAGAACAAACGGATACGAAAAAATCCGGGAAAAGAAACTAAATATAAGGTGCAAAACACTTCCAGTGCTGGCAACAAAGTGTTTGCTTGGCGGACATTAATAACGCAAAGAAAATAGCAGCGTTCATGCTGAGCATAACTCTAGAGTAACTCTAGAGTAAAGTAGTGTTTAAAAATTCTTCAAGTTCTTTTGTTGTCGAGAAAGCAACGTTTACTGTCATGAAGCCAGCAAGTCCGCGATGGAGATAAAATAAGGTGTCGACACCAGTGCGTTGAAGAAGAACTAAAAGATACATCTCACATGCAGAGATTTCCTGTCCTGGTATTTCATTTTCTTCAGAATTAGAACCTCATAGCTTTCGTACTCAGGCTTTATCTGCCGATAAGCTGTGAGGTCAGCAAAAACTTGAATGGGAGTATGTTGGAGATGTTCCTCCTATATAATCCTTCATTGAGTGTAAATTGGTTTCCATCGTGTATGATAGACAAACATGTGGCTTTCATATATTGTGCACTAGCAAGATGCCCGAAGATGGTGTTGATGCATAAAGTTGCGGTATAGCTTTCCTGTGACGATTATCACAGAAGTGGCAATGCCAGAGTCAGCATTTTAAGTTGGGACGTTTCGTTTCTCGTTTTTTTTATGTGAAGTTTTTCAAACGGTTCAAATATCTTTCTAAGAATTCAATGTTAAAATTTCAGACTTAATTATTTCCTATGACACATCAACAGCGACATCTTGTGGCATGCCCCTCGATGAAATTGTTGTGAAGGCTCGATCAAGAATCCTCGGCCGACTTATTTCGCACGAAAGTGGACACAGGATGGCCAAAGTATGTCAACTAGTGTGCGACTTATTAAAGCGTTTCTTTCGGTCTGCAGAGCAAAGTGCAGCTTTTTGTAGTTTTCGAAGTGCATTATTGATTGGAACACAGCAATGGTGGTCATTCCGTGTTACAGGAAAACAAAAAAAACACCGTGTAAGTAGGATAGCTTATTTAAATACACTGGGATCACTAACAATACTTCGGCCCATTCAGTTCCAATCATAATTTACAATTAAGACGATTTTCCTATCGACAAGCATGGACAATAGCGTCATTACACACGAATACTGAAAAAAAGGAAAGTCAGCGGTAAATCAGGAAAACTAGTTTCTATAACTCTTTCTTTCAATTTTAATCTTTCGAAAACTCTGATTTATCGATAGCTGATGACAGTTTGTCGATCACTAAGCATTTAAGGAGTTCAGATCTTTATATATTAATAGAAGAGATTTCTCTTCATCTCATTAGTTGCACATACAAAAATTTTACGCGGTTTTCTTCTCTAATTTAAATGCGTCTATAATTGAGGCTTTCAAAAAATGGTATTTAAGATTTTAAAATTATCAGCAGGAAAGGGACAACTGTAAAAAATCACAATGTTTGCTTTTTTATTTATTGCCTCTCACAGTTTTCACGGCAAGGTATTATGCGGCAAAAAACCACGACGATCCTGAGATATTCACAAAACTTGGACCCTGGGCCAGATCGAACCATGACTTCCCTTTCCGAAGGATCGCGCATTACACGCTGCTCCCACGGAAGACCTTGATCCGAGTTTCTGCAAGCTAGTATTCTCCCTAAAGCGCGCGTGAGCCCCCGGAAAGGAAAATCGTGATTGCCTGAAATCGGAAACCGTGTCCTGGCCCGGGCTCCAAGTTTTGTTAATATCTCAGCATCGCTGTGGTTAAAAGAACGTTTTACATTGACGAACACCATCGTGTGGTGCCGGATGAAATACTGCTTGCTCTTTTGCTTTCATGTTCGAATTATGGGTTTTGAAACAATGAAGTGAAATAAATATAAACCAGGCCCTGCTGGGAATTATAATTTTATAGTCGCAAGAGCGTAGAACTTTTTGCTTGTAAAAATTTGTAGGTTCTAACAGTTCTCCATATTCTTCTTGAGCAAACAGTTTTTGTTTCAATCAAGAAAATTCACTAACACCTGAGATTTGTTAATTTAAAATTGAAAGCAGTCGGTCGTTATTTTAGGATAATGTGGCTCCTACAGAAGTTATGTAATCGCTTACGTTTCAAATACATTTGGAATAAAAATGCTCAGAAATAGTGAACATGAAGTTCGCATGTTTGAAAATAGTAAAGCAAGCGCTATGGCCGCGAATACCAAAGATGAAACATCATCGGCTCTGTTCTGCTGTACGAAATCTCGTTTTTTTTTCATTGCTTTCGTCTTCCTAATACGGCCCTCAATCGGAGAGAAAATAAAAAAATTCGTTAAAATTAAAAATTTGCAGTTCAAAAGCCGACTTTGCATTAACCTCGGCACGGCTGTTCGGCTAACGTTTCGGCACCTAAGCCTTGCATAGAGACGGATTGCGCTAAGTCGATGGTCCACACTTCTTCCTTCTTCTGATTGTCCGATGAAAACAAGTTGTTATTAACGAGCGATCACTGCGAACAACGATCGTGCTGTATAAAAGAAGACTGCCGAGTGAGGATCTTCATTGTAGCGGCTCTCCACTGGATTTGTTTCGATGCAATCGCGTAGATCAACGCCGGAAGAAAGAAGAACTGTGGACAATCGACTTGGACCATCTGGGTCGAGGAATGCGATGGCGTCAAAACCCTAGCCGAAGAAGGCTTTTTTAAAAAGAACTTGTGTTAGCTTATCAATTGAAGCATACTTAAAAAATTGTATTTCGAGGGACACAGAATCTCAGAATTCCTTCGTTGTAAAACAAAAGAATTCATATCATATGTGAAGAAATTTGTACGTTGTAATAGCTGTCATTTTAATTAACAAAGTATATGTATCACACTCAATGCATGTCGAGCGCTGTGACTTACCACGGAAAGTAGTGGAACTCATCATTTATAGATTTTTGTGTGGTCCCTTTTAAATAGTTCTATGATTTCACATAAGAATGCCAAGGTTTTCCTCTTCTTTTTTTTCGTAGGAGCTATTTATCATGAGCATCTTTAACTTCAGAGAAATAAAAAGTGGGTCATTGCGTTTTATTGGTTCATTATATTTAACACAAAAAGGGGGCGCGTGTGGCACAGTGGTCGGAGGCGCCGTGCAACACACATGAGTTCGATCCCCGCACCCATAGCCACCAAGTCCCTCCATCCCTCCGGGGTCGACAAATTTGTACCAGAAGTGTCTGAGAGGATAACAGCACTGGCTACATGCATCGGTAGGCCACTGCGAGTCATTGTAAAGGCCTGATATGCACTCAACTACCTCCAAACGATGCTCAATGAAGTCAAATGTACGACGCATCCCTTTTATCTGATTGATCAGCCGCGACAGCTTTATTCTTTATCCTTTTTATCATAATGGACATCGTCTGGATGATGTTCTTGTATATTTTCACCTTTTCACATGGTTCAGGGAGTTTTTTGTATTCATGATATTCTTTGTTCAGTAGGACTTTGTTTACTACTCCATCCAATTTACAACTGGATTTGCAATAAGTTGGACAGAAAAACGATTTCAAATATAATCACATGGGTGTTGAGATACCAGCAAGACTCGAGAGCCTATCTGGGTTCCTAACTCACGACTACGCTTTCCAAGATCTCAATTTGTATCTACCACATCATCCGAGGCTTTTGGTTTGCTTTTCTCTTAGCCTTGTCTCTACTCTGCCGATGATATCAGTAATCAGCCGTCAGTAGGAATGATCTGGAAGCATAAATCGGTATGGGATCCAGTTAAGCTGAAGCTGCAGTCGAAATCAGAATGTTAATTTCTGACTGAGAGAAAGGCAGATCAAAGGCCTCGGTGGTGAAGTGGGTAACACGCGATCCCTTGCAAAAGGTAATCGCTGCTTGAACGTTACACTTGCGTTAGGAGTTTTGCTCATATTTCAGCATCATTGCCGTTGTCCATTTTCAGTTCAGTGCATATCATAATCTTTTTACCGCACCATATATATTTATTCGGCAGCTAATCGGAATTAGATCAAAGTGGTAAGTGTGGCACCAGAAAACTATACCCTGCAGCTGGTGCCTTACAGAAACCCTTTTTTTGAAAAGGGTCATTGAACGATTGTTTGAATAACAACTAACTGCGCTTTAATTTTAATCATCATGGTTATTGTATGGCAGGTGCGGATATAAAAAAACACCGGAACTTGGATTCAACATAAGGTACAAAACACTTCCAAGTGCTGACCTATCGGCTTTAATTCCTGAGGGTTGCGCCATGCATTCGATTTCATCAGATATCGTTAAAGGTGACTAAATGCAGAATCGGCCTAAACAATGACTCGCGGTGGCCTACCAAAGTATCGAGTCAGTGCAGCTATCCTCCCAGACAAGTTTGCTACAAATTTGCCGATCCTGGAGAGATGGAACGCTTAATGCGCCAAGTGTACGGGATCCATCCCTTGTGTACTGCAGGACGCTTCTAACCACTACGCTACACGATCCTCTTTTAGAACGATAGAGTTCTCCAATTCCGTCATATTCGCTGTCCTGGAAGTATTCTAGTTGTTAAACAATTGCTTACTGTCAGAAAGCCAGAAAGTCCGCAAATGACGAAACATCGTACACGTGCCGCTTCCTTCCAGGTTACATGACAATGTTGTGGCTGGTCTGAAGCATTCTATTAGAAGGCACATGGCGTGGAAATATCTTGAAGATTTAAACGGAAATCTTGAACATTTCATATTTTCATTTGTTTAAGGCATACGATTCCTTTTTGTACTTTTAGGATATTTTGAGATTAACCTACTTTTTATGGGGTACATAGCACAGTGGTAGTGATGCCCGTCATCACGAGCATGGTACTAGTTCGATCGCGCTCCGGGCCAACCAGGCCTCTCAGCCCTCCGGTGTCGGGAAATTGGTGCCGGACTTTTCTGGAAAAAAATTACTCTCTGCAGCCCAATTGCGAAGGCTCCTGCCGGGATATCTCAGTACTCCAGGGAGAATTGCTCGACCAACATTCAACGACATTCAAGATGAAATGAAAATCCGCAAGCAGCAACCGAAGCCACACGCAAAAACTTGGAAGATCTTCGTGGATGATGTATGCGAGGAAACAAATTGGATGTGGGAATTGCTGGGACCCACACAGCAGACGTGAAGACGGATCAAATAAAATAAAATAAAATAGTAAAAAGACGCGCTTTTAAAGATGCTGTCACGCGATGTTCCAGCTAATGAAGTACCGTTTACTACAGGATGCACTGCCAAGCAAGCAAAAAAAAGGAGAACATTTTGAATGGTTGTCCACAGTGATGCTGAGAAATGATCACATCAACATTTGACTACTTTAAAAGACCACCACCTGGTGAGATTCCTTATTCGAGCCGTGCTGCCTCTAGTGGATTGGACTCGATGCGCTTACAAACACCCACATCGCGACATGTACCAGCCGTGAATCACCGACTCGGGTCAATGCATCTCGAAGCGAATACTCCGAAAGGTTAAACCAGTAAAAGTTTCTCATACTGACTTCGTATCAGCTCAGTCATGCAGAAAAGTGGTTATCTAATAGGATTTATTCAGCTCTTGAAGCGGAAAACAAACAACGCAACAGATAGTTCATAACAGCTGAGTGTATTACAAGGAAATTCCGTAAGCATTAAAGAACATATGGTGGACGGCAGATAAGATAACGTCGTAGAAAAAAAAACGTTAAGATGATATGAAAACCGATTGATCCAACAATAGCTAAAATCTGTCTTTCACGAATCCCATTCTTTCAAAGCTTCTTCAGATGTTCAGCCTTTTGGTAACGCGATTTGCTCGGATTCCCAAATCCACCATAGGTTTCCTAAATGGCAATCGTTTTTCTGATATTTTGCCTTTTAATTACTATTTCCTGGTAACAATACGAAAGTGTTGAAAGATTTTATTGCGCACTGCCTAACTAGTATTCAAGGGGTGGGCTTTGTGTCTCTACATTATTCAACACCTCATCTACGCAGGTTATTATACTTCTGCCTAAATATGTTCGCGTGCATTCGCATTGTAGCGTGCATGTCGATTCGATCAAATATATGTAGTCGCGTAATTGGGAGCTGCATGATAGGCAGTCCTGAACTGAATTGAATCGTATGAAATGAATCAATGAATTCAAACGTCGACAGCCGATGAGTTCGACAAAACAATCAAGGTAACGGCTTTTCTAGAAACGGTTAAAATAAACATCTCTCATAAGAATAGTCCCTGCAGCAAACGAAGCACGCTCAGTCGTTCTAAAAAAGTGAAAGCGACTTCAGTTCTGCCTTTTCGCTTTGGTCACTTGATGACTAAGAATCGTACAGGTAAATTCCTCACCTACTTTTACTTTTTGTTTCTGAGCACGTCCTACCAATTGTCCAAAGAAAATTGGGATGTACTTTGGTCCTATCGTTAGGAACTTCCAAAAATGTTCTTCTTAAGGTAGTCTTGCATATTTTGCACTGTGACTTGTCATTTAGGATATCGTCGTTGAGGAGAAAAACTGCGATTTACCTGAAAACTGTACAAATGCTCATGTCATTTTCGAACTACAAGAACACTAACAAACTTTGTGCCAGAGGTCTTAACCTTGATGATGCTTCTTTCAGTCGCATTCCCCAATATATATCTAGCAGCAATTTTAGACATGTTTGATCTCGGTGCTCTTGAACACGTAATGTCTATTTGACAGTTGATTACCCCTCATTGAATGGACGGTTTGCGAGCCCGTTATCAAGAAGTAAACACCCAAATGATAAGAATATTTCCATCTATTGATTCAGCCTTATAAAGAGCTAATCACTTAGCATTCAAGGTGAGTAAGCATTCGATTTCATACTTAAAATGTAAAAATTTTTAGTGCGTATTACTTTTCATGAAAAAAAGAGATTAAGGGCAGACAGTGCCGCTCAATCGAACATGTTGTTGTATTTGTGTTCGACATCAAAGTTTAAGTGAATAAACGTGAATTTGGCTTAGGCGAGAACTCATCTTCCCTCTACATCCATACAGGGTGAGAGGGATAGAGGGAATGTATCGTTTTATTAAAGCGGAAATGACCTGTAAGCACAATTGGATATGCGATCTAGTGAAGGCTTGTTATTCTTCTGCCTCTACAGTTACTACTCAATGAAAACAGTTTGTGCCAGTGGAAAACAGACTTGTTGTGGAGAAGAAGAATTCGCTTATGATGTTCTGCAGTGGAGTTGTAGTACTTCTAGATTGTCATCAATGGTCACTCATATTCGTGAATTACTTACTAAAAGTATCCAACTGTGCCCTATCTTTGCATAAATGCTGATTTTCACTACTTTGACACTAGAATCTCGTTCACTTAACCGAAAAGAGTAAGATCGATAAGAAAGTGGTAAACAACGGAGGAAAACTAGCACTCATTCCGCTCGTAGTATCGTTCGAATAACACAATTCGTGGTCGTCTCTGATCCGAAATCAATGTGCAGGAACAGATTAACTAAGCAGTACGGCGAACATCACTGAATTTACAATGATGAAAACATTCTCATCGTAGTCACATAATTTATATGTATCCCAGCAGTTCGATTCAAGCGACTACTACATCACAAATCTGTTATTACCTCCAAAAACTTTTTACTCATGTAAAACTATAGCCGTACAAATGGCTGAACTCGTAAGTAATATAGAGAAACATTTGTTTTTAGGTAGAAATCTGCAGCATTTAGAATGTAGAGATTAAATATAAAAAGTTATCTACATTCTTGTTGAGCAAACACAAGGTGTTACTTTATTCTAAAATGCCTATCAATATACCCTTCCATGCTTTGAACAAGGCGATACTGCCAAAACCTCAGCTTTAACGGAACAAAGAATTAAGTAACACCTCGTGTTTGCTCAATAAGAATATAGAGAATTATTTGATCAATGCTGAGGTTGATAGAAAGTCGGTTTTGGGCATAGAAGTTATGTCGAATACAATATTTGTGTGTATCAATTTCTCGTTACTATTAATTCAAATACTTTTAAGACTTAAGTTTTAACGCATTTTAAACGCAAAGGCGGCCTGTGTAGTCAAAATTTTCGCATCCCTTTTAATGTATCATTTAATTACTTTGTTAGAATTCCTTCGACTTGAAGTTTGCAGGTAAGAGGAACTGACGGAGTTAATCATTTCGGTCCGAAAAAGTTTCGGCTTATAAAGGGCGAAGTACTTTTCGTTGTGATCAAAGTGGTATTTGTTGAATGAATACAAAACAATTTACTGTCTTAGGCGTTATTTTGTAGGAAATCGCCATATTTTGTCAGCACAGCCCACATTTAGTCTACACGAAGTTACAATGGCGTTTCGTTATGACGACACTACGGTTGTCGATGAACCTCAGGTAAGAAACGTTTTCAAAAACAGCTTCAATCGTACAAAAAGGAAACCTATGTGGTTTTCTCGGTGGTGGTTGCATTATTGAGAAAGTAGCAATTACAAATATCGTCTCGCAAGCGCTGACGCATTTGTGTGATTCAAACAGTTATGATGATCTTATTCAGTACGGCCATTTCCTACCAGTATCTATTATAAAGATAAAGACAAAGGTTTCGGAGTTGATCAATCCCTGAGGGATGCGCCATGCATTCGTCTTCGTTAAGCATCGTTGGATGTCGATGTATCGAGCCAGTGCTGCTCTCCTCCCAGATAAGTCTGGTAACAATTTGCCGAACCCAGAAGGATGGAAGACTTGGTGAGTCACGGACGCGGGGATCGACTCCATGTGTGTTACAAGGCGCCTCCGACCACTGCGCCACACGCGTCATTTATATATCTACTATCTTATTGTGTCAAACGAATTTCTTCAGGAGACGGTATTATTTTGAAGAAGCTGTTGGCTAGTAGTTCGAAGGTTTTCACTTGTTTTTACACCATTCATTCTTCTACGCATGCTTCACTGAATGTTATAGTTCTGCATGGATCGATACAAAATTCTAATTTTGGGAAGAAGTGGATCAGGAAAATCGGCGCTTATTCATCGCTTGAAGAACAATGTTTTCCCTGATTCGGATGCCATAACGTCTTTCCCGAATGTCACTGTAATTGTTCGAGCAATTCATGGAAGTCTAATCAAAGCAGATTTAGTAGAATCAGACTTGACCGATTTCCTCGCAAAGGATGCCAGTTCTGACATAGCGAAAGTCCATCTTGTGGGTGTTTAAAGAAGTTTACTGTATATTACTTAGCACGACAGTTTTTCACATAAGCACACTTTTATCTTTCAGGCTAAACAGACGTTAGACGTTAATGGACTGTTCCTTATTTATGATATTACAAATTCTGATACATTTTGGGAGATCGATGAAGTGCTACGAATCATAGAACGAATGGTAATTTTCTGCTTTTCCTCTTTAAGTTTCGCTATTTGTTCCCACCTCCCAACGGTTTACCGCGTCAGCGTAGCTGGGAGGTGGTCGTCGGTGGCGGGCTGCGATGTAAAGCAGGGGAATTCCTCCACCCGGCAGGGTTTCCCAAGCTGAGGAGTCCGGCATTTCCATTAGGAAGCCTAGCTAAGAGTAAACCAGTACCAGGATCTAGCACCGTCCTGGTATCAAACTAGTCGCATGGTGGCAAATCTCTCTCTGCTCCACAATGGCCGCGACTGCCTGTGGTGGTGAAGTCCGAGGGCAGACTTTCGCCAGGATGACCTCGGGACTCCAGTGACTCGGTCAACAAAACTCGAAAAAAATGAAATTATGTTGGGGTCCACACAAGCAGTGAATACGGGCCATCCGAGTATCCAGGTATCCAAGTATTTGTTTTCAACGGACTATGCATCCACCATCAATAAAAGTACACTTTAACGTTGAAATCTTATTATTCCTTATTAGAGAGAATTACAACTTTCATAATTGTAGCCGTTTTCGACTTTTATAAGGACGTACGGCACTAGAAGGCTGTATCCACACAAAAATAAGACTTCGTGTAGGCCCCTGTGTAATTTTGAGTCGATACCCATTATTTGTGATATAACATCTTGAGCATTCAAGCGAATAGATGCGAAGCATTTAATTAAAAATATCAGCTTTTATTTGCAGATTCCTCCGGATGTCGATATTTGTCTCGTAGGTACGAAAGCAGATATGGTAGACCATCGTCAGATTTCGTTTAAGGAAGCCGAGAACAAATCTCATCAACTCGGTTTTTCTTTGGTTGAGACCAGGTGGAGAATAGAAGTCTTCATATCAACTTTTTTTCTCTCCTTTCGTACTCTTCTTAACTGTTCGCTTAGAATAATGCAGACCATTTAAGTGATCTTTCTTCATATGACCAAGTTCCAATTCACAAGTCGTGAAATTTTTTACAGCGCGATGATGGGAATTAATTGTGAGGAGTTGTTGTTGGAAGTATTGGATAAGGCAGCGGAGAGAAGATTGGAAGTCCAACAGTACTTGTCGGAATCAACAGAGGTTTGTGCTTGGAAAATGGTTCAAGGCTATGTAAGATGCATTCACTATACAATATGGTTTAATACAAGTTTCCAGTATATAAACGCTAAACGTGTTTCATTATAACTTCAACGAAGCTGAGATATTTGCAAAACCCTGGACCGCAGGTGCCTAAGCTGGGGAACGAACGCGTTATTGTCCTTTCTGGGGAGTAACGCGTTCACCACCACACCATGCGGGTCCTTCGTTTCGCCTGTCTCTCAGCTAGTTCTATCGATCTTTTTGCCATCAGCAGTCACCCGTCAACGGGATTGATCTGGGGAGCCCAAATCGGCATTGAACCCAGTTAAGCTGAAGCTATAGTTATAATCACAATTTTAACCTTTTTACTTACTGCCTACTCTTTTTGATGGCAGGGTATGTTGCGAAATATAAAGAAATAAAAGAATAGGCAGTAAGTAAAAAGGTTAAAATTGTGTTTCATTATATTTTTCCAAAAACGCATTACTTTTGCTGAAATTATTGAAGGTCTACCAAACAACCATTTCAACAAATGAGCAAGAATCTGCTGAATCGAGCATCTTTTGTTGGATTCCTCGACTCTTATGGAGGCGAAAGCGATAATGTATCCTAAATAAAAGAAAGAAGTTTTAAAATCTTTCGCTGTGAATGTCTTCCTTCCAAATGCGTGTTGTGTATCACAGTCATTTTCAGAATAAGTAGTTTCTTTCAAAAACGACTTTCACTGGGACACAATTGGTTTGCTTATCTGCAAAATTTATATACGTTACAGACACTGCGCAGATGTCGAAAAAAGAGTGATAAATTGTGGGAGCTCTAAGTTCTTCTCCGTAGAATAAAACATTTAAGAAAGTCTTGTGCGTTAACACACTTTCACCTTCTATGCTTTTTTTCATGGTTCTTTATACCTAAGAATATGAATTCGATGAGCGCTCCACTTGAAGAGGATATCATGATAATGTCCGAAGAAGTCCACAAATATATCCATAAAATTTTACGTGTGTAGCCCAATGCTTGTGATGCTAACCAGAAGAGTTAACAGCATGGGAAATCTCCTGAGAACCGAATGCTCCCCGAGGCTAAAATTCTTACTCTGAACATAATCGCAAAGCAGAATTAAATCAGCGAGTACCACATTCGCTGAAGCAAGCAAAGAAGAGCAAAAATCCTTCCAAACATGGCTTGATATGGATTTGAGAAGTCGGGCACATTTGAAATTTTATTATTTTCCTCAAGTCAGACTAGTCGTAGTTGTTATGAGCTGTGAATGAAGTTTGCAATGTGTTTTGTTATTGTATGCGTTTTCCTTTATGGGGTACACCAATCATTCGGAAGAGGACTGGTACGAAAGATGTTGGTCGTGATTGTACGAGCGTTTGTGTAGACGGTTATTATTGATTCTAAAGCACTCAGGCCTAACCATACATTCTGAGAATTGCCAGTAAATACATACGCTTAAAGGATTGTGCAGTTATTACACAGGTCACGTATGCATCTAATCACCTCTATTATCCTGAACTCGTGTGTGGTGCATCCGAGTGCATTGTGCATCCCTTAAAGATTAGTTAACACCGATCTCTTTATCCTTTACCTCATAGACAATTTCCTTTATCTCTTATATAGCAAAAATTTTCCTTTCCCTTGCATGGTTATTAATAGATTTGTCATTTTTCTTGCTATTCATTCACCTGAAAATCTCTGACTAATGTCTTCGCATACTAGCACCTAGATGTTTGTGAAAACAGTGTAGGACGTTATGCAAGGTGACCATAAAGAGTGACCGAAAAGAAGTTCTTAATTATCACCCATCATTTTTGTTGAATATAATCTACAAGGTGATTACGAGTATTTTCGTATTATGTATAACAACGCCTTTCGGTGAGGCTAAGGGAGTAGAGAGGTCCTATACAAGAACTCTGGTTTACTGTTGTCGTAACTGCATCACGAAAACAATATTTTCCTACTGACTTCTTACCACACCAGTTGGAAATTACAGATGAATTGCACTGGATAACAAAGTCGCCCGAGTAGGAATAGAAAGGGCATGCGCACTGATGGAAAATCCTTATCAAATTTTCCTTCTGTTGATGATATGGTTATCACTCCAGGAAACATCACTGAATCAGATGCGTTGATCAATGAGCTCAACGAAGCCGAAAAAAAGATTGGAATGCGTATAAATAGGATGAAGACCGAGTTCACGATTAACGCATGGTGCAAACGCAGACAGACTGAAGTGGATGGTTCTCTGATTACGGAGAGCAGATTGCCTCGTACGTATTCCCTGAACGTTCATTAAACACAAAGAACAACGTGGAGGAGGAATTATACAGAAGAAGGGAGACCACCGTGGGCTGCATTTGCACCTCCCAAAAAAGCTATCGAATGACAAACAGACCGGAAACTCCAGCTCTCTATTTTGACTCAGCAGTCTTCCCAGGGCTTTGTTAGACAGCAAAGGCGTGGAACGCTATTCAACCAAGAATACTGAGTCTAACAAAACGCTTGAACGATCTGTTTTGAAATATAGCCTGTGCATAAAAGATCTAGTCGGGATACAAGGCTCATATCTCCGAAAGCCTATCCTGTCTTCGAATCCCATTAGAATAAAGATATATGGTGGAACAAACGGGCAGGCCCGAAATAAGAAGAAGATGGGCGAAAAGAATTATGAAGTACACTATAAGAAGTTGAAAGCGTCCTTTCGGACGACCACCTAAAAGATGGTCGGTCATATTCGTAGTTTACTTCAACTATTTGCATTCGTAAGTGGAAACGATTTCTGGATAATGAATTGCTCCGTACGGAGGTTTCTGTATTAGAAACAGACCACCACCAAGCACGACTTTGGCGCGTGAAACAAACGGATAGAAAATGTGTTAGGAGTCTCACTAATCGTAATGATCGGCCAACCAGGTGTCCAAGCATCCAAGTAAGGGGGTATAATTTCAACCCTCTTCAAATCATTATCAGCTGGGCTCAAGAAAAAGTATTATGCAACCAATAGTTTCTAAAACTTGCTTCCAAATGGCAGAGATCGGCATTTTAACCAATAAAGGCATAAAAATTCATTTCAAGGATTTCTACGGCCGCTGTTTTCAGCAGTTAATCCTTTTATCGAAAACTTGACTGTATTCAGGGATATGAGCCACTGATTTCCACATTATCGAATTGAGCTGTACTTACCGTGCACATGTAATTATATTCGTCCATACGTGTATTCTTTCACATGGACGGATTGCCTCATCCACGTCGACTACACTAAGAGCCTGCAGTGGAGAGAGCAAAGTGCATAAGAGGCGGTTCAAGCTCTCCGTCGTTTAAAAAGCACCACGTTGACTCCGAAAAAGGCCGGCAACCTATTTATGAGTACATACTATCCCCTACGACTAAACTTAGAAAGCTATTCTAGATGTCTCCTCGGCCAGATTACAAATTTAAATGGCTTTTCATACATGACCGACGACGCTTAAATTTGTGGGACGAGAACCGCGAACTACACCTAATTCTTCGTCAAGCGCGGTATGCGTTAAAAACAAGCATATGACGCACTCTGTCCTCCTCCCCTAACCACATAATTAAACTTTTTTGCTGAAATTCCATTTTTTTTCAAGCATTTTTTCACTCATTCTGTGATTTTTTATGTTCTACATATCTTATATGTGCTTCTATTCACTCTTGTTGAAGATATCCGCCTCTTTTGTGCGATGAACAGGAAAGGAAAAAACACGCCTACCGTCCAAACACATTAGTATCAGCCATAGCTAACTTTTACAAGACATGAAGAATAGTTTGGTGTTCTTCAAAGGATTTTTATAACTGCCGATTCCGTACGATCGCTTTGGAGCATCGCAGTGTTTGGAAATTAAATAACAATTATTTACGAAGCAAAAAATTTAATTGTGTAATCTAGAACCATATTAGTGGTAAACGAATTAAGGAAAACGAAGGTTTTCGAATGACTTGAGGAAGACGAAAATCACAATCAAGAAAGAAGAAATGATAGGTGTATAGCGAAATATAAGAGCCTATATATTGTCTGGTGGGCTGCATGGTGCGTTATTTGCAAAGGTTCTATGTTTCTTACATCTATATTCATTTTCCTGTAACCATTCGTATGATGCTGTAGTCCTGATTCTCCACAACAAATGCAAAAGAATGATTAGTGTTTTTAAGATTTGAGGGTTAATGAGTAAGTTGGCAGTGTCTATGGATAAAGAGTGGAAGCTGCGCAAATGATATGTAAGTCGCTGGCATTATTGAGGGCTATCGCCGATTTCCTATTTTTCCGTCACATGCTGCATTTACATCTATACAAACGTTTCAGTAATTCACCATCCCGTTATGACTACGGCTTGTCCCAATGTTTCGTACTTTAATGTGTTAGTACAGCATTAGCACTTGTCGCAGGAATCTAGTCGGAGGGATGAATTCACCCAAAATGTTGGGAATAGCTACTCACAGACCACGCCATGTAGAACATCTGTGTTGGGTAAGCGATATAGAGTGGAAACAAATTTGTAGAAAAATTCTTTGCCTTAAAATAAACATCTGGGGAGAATACGCGTTGAAATTGGAGCATGCGCTTCACCTACACCATGTGTTAACGAGAACTGTAGTAGTTTTTGTGACCAAGTGGCCAGACACCAGTGAGTAGCCAACCGGATTCCGTGTGATACGAGGTGATAAATCTGTTTCATCTTTTCTTCAAGCACTCTTTCGTCTAAGAATCTCTTTCTTTCCTTATCATTTCTTTCTTATCCTTACATAATAGGACGCATTTCGAGAATTGTGCTGAATGTAGTCCATTGTAAAATTCTTATTGTGTTGAAGGATTTCGATTCTAATTTTCCAGTTGTCGTTTTATGTTTTATGGTTAAATATGTATAAACGGACTATAGTTCGGTTTCTACGCAGTTTCTTCTTTGTTTGAGATTTGGCTGCCATTTTTTAAAGCTAGTGTTAAATGAATAACAGTGCAAAGAATTCCAAAAAGCATATTCACTTGTGCCCACATTCCACACAAATTGCAAATATCGAGCTAAGATGAGCGAACTAAGCCGGCCTACAGATTTGTTGCTAAACTGTTGCGCAGTGGATAGAACGGCCATACAAAGCACATGGCCGCGGGCCTATGCTCGCGAAGCTTTTCTTCTCTCCAACTTCGGCATTGCTACCAGATCTGTCTGGTAGGGTGGCAGCCATGGCCCGCCACATCGGTAGGCTACGGCGAGTCATCGTACAGGCAACGTGCACGTTTAATGGCCTGTAACGATGCTTGATGAAGTCAAATGCATGACGCATCCCTCTGCGATTGATCAACGCCGAGAGCTCTACACTGTACGCGTTTGTTATTCTTCCTACCTAAAATATCGCATCGGGAAACCAAAACCCAAGACAATTTATCAGCGAACGCTCGGTTTTCTCTCTCTGGTGTTCCACGAGATAAAAAGTACTGTGTGCCAGCAAAGTGAAGGAGAATGCCTCTGGCAGTCCCGGCATATGTCGATCAACAAGAATCTGCCGTTTGGGAAGACGAAAATCGGATAAGTGGCTCTTGAAATGCGCCTAACGAACAACTGCCAAACAGTACAGGTTAATCATGTTTCCTACGGGGATGTCGAGTTCACAGTAGAATAGCCACTAATTTGATAATGAGACTTAATTGATTAGATTGTTAACAATAAATATTACAACCTCTGCTCTTACCGAGGATGAACAGCCCACTTAAAAACTGGGTTGCCAGAGAGGAGGTAATCGATTCTACTGACCCTGCCCCCATAATTTTACGATCAACTGGAGAACAAAAAACACATGAAAGTCATAGGAGCCCTATCAGTGTTGAACGCCCTAGTGTTCAAAAACCCTATGAGGTTGTGTATCATGAACCTGGTCCAGATCATGCAGACGAGGTGTTTGAAGTGTAAGCCACACCTAATCTGCAAGTGCATGCGATAATGAGATGAATTGTTCTTGGGGGTCTTCATGATATTTGGCCATTTTTTTTTATAAAAATTACAAGGTAACAATTTTCTTATGTGCTAACGCTCGCATCTCGATGGAAACTTTAGCGTCTAGCGAGAAATGCTTCCAAATCTCAAATCTTCTTTCCTGTAATTATCTAAAATGAGATCTTGCTTGCTCCAAACCACTATTATCTTTAAAAAATATAGAGATTCGTAATAATCCATTGCAATCTCCATGTTGAATACTGGCGAAAACAATAGCTTTGAAGTGTGAAGAGAAAAAAGGAACTAATTGAAGGTTTTGTTGAAGATTCAAAATACTGAAATTTAAAACTGAACGGGAAATCGCGGGCTTACACCTTGTGCTCGACGTCGTTTTGCCCTCAATAAAAAACACTTTTTATTTTGTCAATTTCGGCAGCAGAACTAACTTCCCTCATGAAGCTTCGTGATGATCGAGAGCTTCTTATGAATGTGGAAATTCTGTAATTATCCGAGATTGTTATAGATATCACCTTCAAGCAATGCTGTCAAAAACTAGGAACTCAACAAATGTGCTCTTGCTGATTCCACAAATCCTTCACAGATCATAACAGTGGACATCTTTTTACAAAATTTCGTCCATTCTATTGTTAACATAAGGTGTTCATAGTTTTCAAGCCTAAATAACACATTTAATTTCCACATTGTTTTCATTCTCACTACACCGTTCATACACCAAATCGCGCTTTCTGTGCACAACAAATTAACGCAGTATCGAGAATGACTAGTGTTCATCGACTCCCACGTATTTGTCGAAATGCATTGTTTGATTGCACGAAAGTCAGCATTATTCTATCGCTCTGTTCCTCAATATGCCAACCTTAAATAAATTAGGAAACCACGGTTTTAGGGCCTCCCTAAAAACCAAGTATTTATCGCTGGATGGGGAAAGTGGTGCGATTTCAGTAACAGATTCTAAAGATTTCTACTTCAGCTGTGTTCACTATGTCCACTATAAGCTGTGTTGCGAAAATCGGTGATTGTTAGCTAAGCTGAATAGGTAGACACCTTGAGAAAAACCAGTTGATCGATTTTCAGTTCGCTTCCGTTTTTTTATTTTTTATCGCTTTAATTTTTTAGTTGTTGAAAGTTCTTCTTTGCTTTTGTCTGTTGGTGTCGTCTCTTCATGCCCATTGTCCGAGTAACTCATGGAGGCGTGCACGGGCCCCGAGCCATGATTAAGTGTACCTCAAGTTTGCATAGTTGAGTCCTTATATATAAGCCCGAAAACAAAGCATCTCAAGAAAGATACAGCAGTATTGTAACATTTTATTTGCTGTCTATTATTATTATTCTTCCAGGGTAGAATATAATGTGAAATACACCACTACGATGTTGAGATATTTGCGAAACTTGGACTTCAGGCTAGATAAAACCGCGATGGCCTTTTCCGGGGGCTCACGTGATACTCAAAGCACCACTTGGTCCCTTGCTTTGCAGCTCTCTCGGCTAGTTTTATACCATCTCTCAACCTCATCTTAACTGGCTTCAATGCCGATTTTTTACTCCGCATATCAGTTCTGTTGACGGCTGATTGCTGTTAGGTAAAAAACTGGCCGAGAAGAAGCAAAGCAAGTGCGTCAGCGGTGACGTGCGTTACATGTCGGAAAGGGTAGTGGCAGATCGATCTGGATTGGGGTACAAGTTTTGTTAATATCTGAGCACCAAAGTGGTTATACAACAGATGTTTCTGCAATACAAAAAGAATAACAACTGCACAGCGATCAAGTAGGAGTACAAATAACTCGGTTGAGATTCATCGAATTTATGTTAATCGAGAAGAGTGAGCGGATAGAATGCAATAGGAGAGTACGAATGACTTCACAAGCAGATGAAGAATCTTCTCGTATTGCATAAATCCGTAAAGGTCCCTAAGGAATGTGACTCCAGTCCAGCCAGTTCTTTCATAAGATAAGTATGCAGATGTTAAACAGCATACTTATCTTATAAAATATTTTATAAATCAGTCCTGAAGCAGTCCTTGGACCAGGAAATACTTTGGGCGGTCTGCTTTGGAAAAATAGCTCAAGGCAAATATTTTGTGCAAAAATTATCCAGCTTAAAACGTAAGAGCTATACGTGCTGACCAATTTTATAATGATGAACAAAACTATAATGAACTATGATAACCAATGCTGATAAGGCGGGTGGTGATAGGAGGTGATGAAAAGTTGATGCAAAGTTTTTTATTGCTGCTAACGTCTTCGGCACTTTAGCCTTTTTTTAGAGCTGCAATGATTCGATTCGAGGGTCTAGTTGTTTACTGTGATGAGAGTCTTCGTAGTCATTGAGTCAAAACAATTCAGTCGAGTTAAACCTTCTGTTGTGGTGCACTGCTCGTTTGCCCAGGATGATTGTTCATAAAAGTTGCTGGATATTGCTACAGTAAAATTTTATATTCACTCATCAATCTCTTTTTTCATTTCACAAAAAGACAGAAAATCGTATAACACCAAAGAAGTAGCCCGAAAACCAGCGTCGGTTGAGATACTCTTACTTCGAAGGTCGGTTTTCGAAACACAAGGTGTTCTCGATTTGAGAAATACGACCTACGTATTCAATACATTTAGAACACCTCCTCGAGGCTTTTCGAATCCACTAAAATAGAATTTTCTTTTGCTCAAGTTCACCAAAAATTAGATTACTAAGGGGGTTCAGAGAAACAATAACATTGAGGAAGCATTGAGAAGGGAAAATGAGCACCGGCGCTCTTTTTTGTTGACATGGCACCTCTTTTCCTAACGTACACAAAAAATTGAAAACTAAGGCAAAAAAAAAGTGTGGTGAGAGTTTCTAAATGTGCAACAAAGAGGAGACGCAAGGTGTTATGTGCTTCACGAAATATGAAGGCGAAATTCGGCGTTTCGGATTTCGTCGGCAATTATAAAGCAGATGGCCCGGATAACCATTTACTCATCATGAAAGCCGTGGTTTAGGGCGCAGTGTAGCTAGGATTATTTGGTCTTCGATATGCTTAAGTGGAAAGTTCATCGACGCCTATTCGTGCGAGCAGCCGAAGTACAGCCGGTACAGAGATTCGGTCAGGAACGAAAACCAAACTTTTACTTGACCATCAAAATGACTATTTAAGAGACAGCTATGTACGATTAGCAGAAACAATACTGTGCCTAGACTCAGAGTGAGACTGAAGGCACTTCACGTTTGTCATGTATAAACCCTCAGTCATCAGGCACCTCAAGTGGGAATCATTAAATTCCTCATTGGTCCACTTTGCGGGTCGTAGTCATCTAATAGGTTCTGTTCGCTCGAGGAGCGTGAAGAGACTTTTTAAACTAGGTCTCTTACTTTCTACATTTCCGACTAGAGCGTAGAGATGGGTAGGTTGCTTTTCTCTCAGGTTTAAGTTCCCATCAGCCATCTGAGGATGCTCCACATATTCTAACCAGTAACGAACTGTTCCTTATGTGAGTACATTTCGCGGTTTTGCCAATATTTTCATGTTTTCACGAGGCAGTAATGGAGCTAGACGTTAAGCATGAATATTTGCTCTTCCGTCATAAAAGTAGAGTTAAGTCTTATCAAAATCAGCCTTCCAAAAACGTGTAAGAACATACTGCGACTTTTAATGCTATTTAGAAAATTGCCTTCCCTAAAGTGTTTTCTACGGAAAAAGACTTTCGATAAGCATAAAATTAGCGAAGACACATTCTCATGCTCCAATTGTCAAAGCAAAATCCCTAAGAAGAGTAAGTTCAAAAAGCAGTTCAAAAAGTTTTTTAGCTTTGAATAAAACGCTGGACTAGTAGACAAAATTCAAATCATTTATTAATGAGATAAGGGATTTGGCAACTAAATGACATGGGAAGGACGCGATTGAAAACAATTAGGCTGCAGTTCGCTCACAACTCGGTGGGAACATTAAAAAGTTGACTCGTTAATATTTGTTCATTTGTTAGCTTTCTATTTGTTTATATTTTGCTGTTTCAGCGATGGAGTTCCGTTTGGAGATTGTTCGTTCTATGCACGTAAAACGAAAAAATCCCCTACATTTAAAGTTGGATTAATAAATTGTTAAAATGAATTCAGGAGTCTTCGTTTGGTCGCTCTTTGGAAAACCAACCTAGAAATGAAGAGTCGGTTATCGTCCATCGTGGCGAGACGATTGTTTCGACGTCATTACCATATTCAACAACGCTTACACATTATGTTCTTAGCGCTCTAAATGAAAAAGAAACAGTGCGATGACTTCAACTCAGAAAATATCACACATGATTCATTTATCATCAGTTCATTAAAAATCCAAGAAAAAATTTGTTACGAACTATCACATCTGGAAATTTTCTGCCCTAAAATAGGATCTTTTCCTCATTCGTGTTTGGGTTCATTTTTATCTAAGGCGGCCGTAAAATATGCTTGTCACTTATTAAGGATTTGTGAATTGTTTGTTTTCTTTCAAGTAATTGTTAATCTTGCTTCTTTCTGTCTTCTTGTTTCCCTCCTGTCTTTTTTTTAGAAAGTCGAATCTACTTTACTCCTAATACAAGCTGTGGTTGTGAAGCCGTGGACTGTCGTTTTCCAGAAATTTTGTTGGAAGACCCTTAAGCTCTAGCACAGGAAATGTCATTTTAAAAAAAATGTCTTGCACTATCAGAATCAATTCAAAGCAATTTTTTTCGCTGTTTCTGGGAAGATCAAGAATAGTTTTGGTTTTTCAAAAACGCACGTTTTCCAGTTATGTAATAAAATATATGCGAGATCCTCTTCCAACCATTAAGCGACTCACAACGATTTGTTTCATGGAGTGTTTTATTTCGTGAGTACACATTCACATCTAGAGATAGTTTAATTAATTAAACTAAGGACATTTACACATTAGCATTGTTCGGCTTAAGTAGAAATATCAGTTCTAAGTAGGAATTCTGCATGCAGTGAAATGTGGAACTTGAAACGTCTCTGCTTGGGAAAAAACGGTCCTATGATGAGTGTTCAAAAAATGACCCAGTTATAAATAGCCGTTTTTAAACTTCTATATTAGCAAGTAAAGAGGAGGTGCGTGTATCGCAGTGGTTAGAGGATCCCTGTAGTGCACATAGGTTCGATCCCGTGCTCCAGGCTCACCAAACTTTCCGTCGCTCCGAGGTCGGCAAATTAGTACCTGACTTCTCAACGACAGCAGCAATGGGTCGATACTTCGGTAGGCTAAAGCGAGCCATTGTAAGGGCCAGATATGCATTCAGTCACCTCTAACGATGCTTGATGAAGTCGAATGCATGACGCATACCTCAGGGATTGGTCAACGCCGAGCGCTTTATCTTTTTTTGCTTTATATGAAATAAAGTGGTTGGATATAGGCAGTGTGTTGTTCGCTTTATTTTTTTGGCTGGATAAAAAAATGTTGGCAGAAGACTTAAAGGGTCTAGAAGAAAGATATGATGCTCAGCGAGTTCCTAGAACGAGCAGAACACCACTGGGCTATTCTTGCACGCGACAGGGAAAAAATAGTAGACGGTGCGCAAGTTCTTGCTTTTAAAAAACTAGTAGAATAATACGAAGAAACTATGAGAAAAGCAGGAAAATTTTCTAAATATAGACGCCATCATAAGGTATTGCATAAACAAGAGATTACCTAACTGAAAGAAGTGAGCGAAGATCACTGTGCAGCTATGCTGGTAAACAAAGACGAATTGAGGCTTCACTGCCGATAACTCAAAGCCACTTGACGATTAGTGTCACAACGCAATGAAGATATATTTCTGCCTAATTCTTAGTAGCTCCCCTAATGGCCTGCTGCTTCATCGTAGATGTAGGATATTTCTTGGTGTCGAACTGCGACTGACTGTTCATCCTCAAGCAAGGATCATCCCTACTGAGAAAAAAGTTTGACATCTTTATTCGAGCTACTTGAGGCCGAGTTCTTATTAGAACGGTGTAAGTAAAGCGCAATATACAAAATTGTGATTCTCTACATCTGTCTAACTACGTTTGGAAGTTGCAGACTCAGATATTGACGTATGGAAGCTCTAGTGCTGCCAGCTCTTGTTACCCCCAGTATCGACAGCATTTCAGGTTATACAGACGAGCCTTTAGAAAACCGTTGGAACACTTCGAATGGTGCGATTTCTTGCATGGGTCAGCTGGCATTTAGATAGTTAGACTCGTATCACTGACGAGGGGGAAAGGTGGCTTACGCTGTGTACGATGCTCCGTCTATGTTCTAATAGTATTGTAGAGATATTACGACAGTAACTGGCGACAAGCATTTCAACACATTATGGAGACGATTTCCGTATGTGTTGATATCCTCTTGAAATGAACCTCTACGTTCTCCTTGTTCATCCATCGTCGGCTCATATCATTATATAATCAGCCACGTTCTGCTACCTTCTAAATATATGGCTTTCAAATTCATCTATCTTTAAGACAATGCATTTACGACATTAAAAAAACGAAATTCGACTTGAATTTTGAGTATCGTTGGCCTCCATTTTCCTTCAATAGGAAAAAAGCTACAGCTGAACAGCAGAGGAGACAAGCTACAATCGTGAAAGTTCAAGAAAGTTTTCTTTCTAAGACATATGGATAACGTAGCCATGCGAATATTGTGGACTTCTGTAGTCGTTTCAAAGCCCGCTTTTTTCTTACTTCACGCACAAAGTCGACTTTAGCCTCTCAAATGGCTTACCGCCTCATCGTGGCTGAGAGGTGTTCCCAGGTGTCAGGCTGCAATGTATAATGGGGGCATTCATCCCTCCGCAGGGTCTGCCAAGCTGAGAAGGAGTCCGGCGTTTCCATCAGGAACCCTAACTAAGAGTAAACCAGTGCTAGGATCGATCACCGTCCTGGTATCAAACTAGTCGCATGGTGGCAAATCTCCCTCTGATCCACAAAGGCTGCGACTGCCTCTAGTGGTTCAAACCTGGAGCAAGCTTTGGCCAGGCTGACCTCGGGACTTCAGGAAATCACAATAGCTAAGCCAGCAAATCTGCGAAAAATGGAGATTGTGATAGGGTCCGCACAACCTGTGAAGACGGGCAAACCAAGCATCCAAGTATCCAATCAACTTTAGGTCCGATCATCTGCACTGATACTTATTTAAAGCTAAAGTAAAATAGAAGGATTTTCAAAGTTTAATGTTTTTTATAAAATATTAGGTGCATGCGGGGAAAATACGTGTTGAATAGGCTTTTTTACAAGACTTTACAACTTCTTCTTACTCAATTAATTTGTTTCTACATTTTCAGTCTTATGAGGTAGCCGTTTTCAAACAGCTCGAAAGCATGGATCTCCAGTAATTGCTTGACTTAAGTTTTGTTCCCATCTGAAGGTGTTTGTGCTTGAAAACGTTTATTCAACAAGCAACGGTTTCGTCTTGAAGGGTGCACACTAATTTGATGCATCACTAACAAGGTTGTAACAAAGTGTAGCGATTGAGTGCTTTAGCGTTGTAATCCTTCCCTTTTAAGTAAAAATACCAGCTACCATATTTAACGCACGTGTCCTATTCAATGCTAAATTTGTCTCTTTGAGCTTCAGGACTACGTTGTTGTCTTGTCCAGTAACAGAATTTTATTCTTATAAGCCTGCTGACTTTTTTTTTATTACACCTATAGTTCTTCTTTTTCTAGCTCGAGTTCCTTTAAAGTTTTCGTGCCGAAACTCACTAAATTTAGAGCAGATAGAATCGTGTTTAAGTTTCTCAACGAGCTATACTACGTTAATCGTTTTAAAAAAGAAGCAGTTGACAAAAAAGTGAACAACCCTCATCTGTGGCTTTCTACAGCGTTTTTGTCACAAAAGTGTTGGAATTAAAGCATGAGATACAATGAATCTCGATGAGCGTATGCGAAATTATTCTATGCCGCTCAACTCAAAGATATATGAAACATTGAAATCCGTTATGAACTCGAAGCCAACACGTATTTCTTCTCATTGTGAACTTATTGAAAGAGACATCGTTAAAATCTACAGATTTTTGCCAACAACATGTAACTTAGCTTCTTATCCTTCACCACCCTATTTTTTGTCGAGCATAAAACGTACTCTTTCCTCTCTTTCGTACTGGTTTTTTACTGCTTAAGTATATTTGTCTTCCTCTGCCAAAGCTCGTATTTCGCACATAGAAACGACTGATTAGGCGGAATTTCATTCAGCGAAATCAAGTGATGTTCCACAATCTATCATTAAAATCTTCAGCTTGTGCATAAACGCTAAAAATGAAGAATTCATATTTTCACTCTCCTGAAAGTCTGGACTTTAAACCGATTAAAAATAAAACAGCACTTAGAAAATTCAATTTATACAACTAGGACGACAGAGAAGAGCCTAATGGTGAGAAAGTTAAGTTCTGAGCTGTTTAAAGTGCATTAGCCTATCGAAAAACACGCGGGAGCCTGCGGAAATTAGGCTCCTTTCATGACATCTGTCATAAAAAATCAGATGTCATATAGGCACACGTTAATGCTCACTGATGTCTTGGTAGGTCTATTAAGCTCAAGAACTTACGGTCTAAATAAGACAATTAGCAAAGTATCACGAATTCTTCGCAGGACTTCTTGGCCAACATCTGATCTGATTTTGATCTGATTCATCTGATCCATCTGATTCATCTGATTGCACTTTCACAACTATCAGAGCGTCAGATTCTCTTTTACAAATAGCCAATACTGGAGCCATTTACAAGATTGTAATTGGACACAGGTCCATATTCTCGCATTGCATCTCACACACAGAATCAATTGAAAAACGCCCATCCTGGATCGTTATTTCACATTTTCCATATCTTCTAGCGATCATCCGCTTCTTTCGCAACCTGAAACAGTTCTTGGATTCTAAATACGCTTGAAAACTTTGAAAAAGTGGTTAAAAACCTCTCCAATCAAAACGGCTCTTTGTATTTACTTCACTGGTTTACTGACAAGGCTACTTTCAGCATCATTTCTTTTTTGGTTGTTCCATTTTTTTTCTATTATACACTTATTGTTCGTCTACAAACATCTATGGTGTACATGAGAGTTTATACTATATGGAATTCTCTCAAACATCGTAGCCCCTTTTCTCGAAGTGGTTTCTAGTTCCGAAATTGTTTTTCCCTCTTTCACTTCCTTTCTTTCCCTCGCTCTCCCCCCTTTTCTATCCGTAGACAACTTTTTATCTACAACTTTTTTATTAGGACATTATTGCATAATTCATACTTGCTAGAAGATTCGTTCATCTCAAGATATTTGCAATGCAATTGTTGCAGTATTCCTGGAATTATTTTATATTTCGCAACAAACTCTAAACGAAATGATTGTTGAGGGTTCTCAATGAGAAAGTGTAGCAAAATTTAGATTGTTTATGGGACTAATAATATATGCAGAACACAACTTTTTGAAGTGAACTGTTTGTCATTCGGGAAAACATGGACTGATGTGGAATGTTACACCACTTTCCCTTCTATTCACCATTATGGAGAAAAGTGACAGCAAGTGTAAAAGAGCTTTTGCTAGTTGAATACCCACTATACGAATTAACTGGATAATCGAAGAAACGCCAGAGAACATTTCAGAAGGGAAATGTGACGACTTGCTGTCCATTAGTACACAATTTTCAATTAATTCAGATAGGATAGAATAGTTGACGAATATTAATGATATATACGAAGTAGACGCTGGACAGATGGTGAACATGATGGAAGTTACTCTTCATCGCTTCGATTATCCATTTAGAAGTACTGTCACTTAAATAAACTGCAGCATTTTTCAATAACGATATTAGGGAAGTTTTAAAATATAAAAGGAATAATAGATTGTATTATAGCGGTAGTATTTGAAATAATGCAATATGAAAATGAACAATGTCAAAAACGTGTAACTCCATCAACGATGTCCTTGTGAGGTAAGCTATGTTTTTAAGCAAAGAAGAAGAAAAACAGTTCCTCCAGTTCATGATCCTTTAATCGGTGCAATATTGTAGAATTCCCAGGGCAGTTTCTTCCCCGGTTCTCTTCAAAGTTGCCCTTTCACAGTCATCATTTTTAAGTCCACTTGGTAAATGTCTATATTTGTTGAATTGCATGTAACAGCGTGGTCAAAGGTGCTCTACAATACACACGTGGTCGTTGGTTCGATCTCGAGCGGTGAGCTCACTTAACCTTCCATCCCTTCGGCGTCGACAAATTGGTAACAGCTTTGTCTGGGAGAAGAGCAGCACTGATTCAATACATCGGCAGGCCACCGCGAGTCATTGTACAAAACGGATATACATTTCGCCACCTCTAACGATGCTTGATGAAGTCGAGTACATTTCGTCTCTCTTAGATTTAGATCAACGTCGACTGCTTTATCACTTTTTGTTTGCTAGGAGATTTTAAGCATCTGCAAATACATCTAGGCTCCTTCTCATACAGGAATTTTTGAGTAGGGTACCACAGTTTGCGTAGGAATTGTTACATAAAGAGGAAATTTCGTCTTTTAACACAACTCAGTACCACAACGGTGGTTAAATGACTAACAATGCTAATAAAGTTGAGGAAATTGGCAATCCTTGCTCCCCAGAATGCTTCTCAACCACTACTCATTGGCCACCAATTGACAAATAGAGTTTTTACACTCTAAAATTGTTTTACATCAATGGAAAATGGTGCTAAAACATGTGAGAAATGAGACCACTTAGGGCTTTTGACAAACTGATCTTCCAGACACTGCAATTAAGATGGCATTTATGCATATCCTATCCTCCAGACACTGCAATTAAGATGGCATTTATGCATATCTCCTGACATATACATAACATAAAACTTGCTAATTACGATGAGTTTATTTACGAAAACACCAAAGAGCTCAAATTGTTAAAGGACATCTAATTTTTGTCTAGTGTAAGTGGTTTGGAAAACAGCTCTATCTCAGACCACAGAGATGAAGACATTAGTAGATTTGGAAGAATTTCATGCACAGCTGAGAACTTGTTGTCAGGGCCAAGCTCTTTTAGAATAGATTTGCATACAACGATGGCTCTTTTTTAGGTTAAAAATAGGAGGTTGAGCACCAAACTGACAAGTTTTGTTCGATTGGTTTATGCGTTTACGAGAACAATTTTAATACGTTTATTTCGTGATCTAGAGTTAGTCAGTTAGTTATACTTGCTTGTTAACACAAACAACAACCACATATTTTTTCTTTCGGGGGAGGTTTTGCTAAGAAGCTAGACCATATGATCAGTGATCTTTCTGTTATTACTTAACGTCCCATGGGACCCTACAAATAGCTCTTGCTCACCGATTCGTCAAGATACATATCTGTCCTGGCATCTGGTTTCTAACATCTTTACTTATGCGGCAGCTTCTCTGATCTTTCGCAGTGGACAAGAGCCGGAACTCTGGATTTCCTCTTGCGTTTTCACGATACGGAATACTGTTTGCGAGCAGTGAATTCGATAGTCATCATCGTACTTTAATTCTTTTTTTCGTACAATGTGCACTTATCCGGGACTTAATGGCTGGAAGAATCAAAGGGGTGTTTAGAGTTAGCCATTTTTTTCTGTCTTAGGCAATACACAGCTAGACCCCTTCGTAAATTCTCTGAAGCCGCTAGTTACCTTATATTTAGCTCCAGGCCTCAATTATTCATTTAATTGACGTCTCGAACCAGATACACAAAATTGAAACGTCTAGAGATGTTCCCTACTTCTAACGTTGATCGCGGCGTCAGCAGCAAGTGAGTCTCACATAAAAAACCTTTTTTTTCCCTTTGGAAACGACATTAAATGATGTGACTCTACGATAGAACTCGTTTTGGATCTGAAATAACTGAAATATTTCATTATCATAATTGAATTATCCAACTGCTGTAGCACACTTGACAAAATAACATTTCATATTCACTTCCCTCTTTTTTCATTGCTCTCTATCAGACCAATTATACGGCATTTCAATGCCATCAAATATGTAATGTTTTGAAAAAGACACGCTGAAATACTGCTGTGAGGACGGCCGTATCTCTACAAGGACATTGGATTCCTTCCATTAGCCGGATACTTTTCGGTCTCGCATATGTGCAAGATTTCTCTAGTAACACATCGTGAATGAGTTCATTTGTTACAAGAGTTAATGTGCAACGTCTACGATATTCCCTTATAGTTTATTATCCTGAGCTTAGCTCTTCTTGTCGATAATTTTCATTGTTTCTCGCATGAAATGTTACGGAATACTTGTGAATACTTCTTTTAGGACAATATTCAGCAGAAGGGTGTATGTAACATCGAAAACATTTTCTTGCAAACTCACATTACTAATAGATTTGTTTGCCGTGCTTGTTATCACGACTAGGCTGAGAAGAGCTTTGCAATTTGCATATACTTTAAGAATAATTGTTGTGGAGTACGGTGTTTTGAAGCATTGGCAATGTCCACGGCAGCCTGTGACGATGCATAATTTTCGCCGGTTATTGAGTATTTTACTACAACTAGTGTATTTAGGGGAATGAGAGCATAACATCCACTTAGAGATGGAACCTCCCTTTAACGCCCTAATTAGATGAAGATTTTTAAAACATATATTTAATCATAGAGTTGTTTAAATTTCACATGACCAATAAATTCAAAACGAAGCGTAAATTTTAAATTATTTTACAGTAGCGCTGCAGCTGAAGACGTTGACAATGCAACTGCTGACCACCCTCGTCTCACGTTGGACGGAGTCGGCCTCCTTTAACTTTTAATTTGCTTCCTCTTATTTTCTCATGACAGGACACGAGATAAAATATCGTGATTGCCGATAGTATCAATAGAGTCGACAACAGGTTGAGAGGAAGACAAATCAAGGGCCTCGGTTGGTGTGGTGGAACGTGAGGCCCTGGAAAGGGTTATCGCGGGAATGTAGCCCACTTGAGATGGAATTCTGCCTATTCAAACACTTTTAAACTCGAAATTCGAGTTACTTCAGAAAACAGCGAAAAAAAACTGCGTTTTGTAGACTCTAAAACCATCAAGTTTGTCATTATAGAAAAGAAGATGGAGCATCTCGTCCTCCAAAGTTTTATTTCATTTACTAATGAAATGGGATTTGTTTGCCAGAGTTGGAAAGGACAATTCCTTTTCTACTTGCATGAATCATATATGTTGTTATGGACAATAAAAAAAAGATAGAAATACCACTGGACACTCTAAGACACCAGCTACTTCGCAACCGCCTATATGACCGTCTATGTATAACGAAAAACTGCATAATTTGCCTTGACGGTAGAGACGGTGATTGCATGAGTTCGGGTACAGTCTATCTGATCTCTTGTAAAGCGTGCGGGGACGAATACGTTGGCAAAACAGGTAGACCGCTCTGCGTCCGCATAAAAGAACACCTAGTCGGTAAATCTAAATTAAAACCAAACACTCCACTAGGCGCGCATAGGATGCAGGTACACAACGGAGAAGACTTCGAAGTGGGAGTCACTATCCTCACGCAGGAATCCAAAACAGCAGCGCGTAAAACTCTTGAAGCATTTTGGATCAATTCCAAGAATTCAAAAAATGAACCGCAAGGAGGAGTGTCTTGTCATCATGCGTGACCTGGCGCCATATCTCAGGCTAATCCAATGACCTGGCACAGACACAGTTCTCGCCCATGTTTTGCTCTGTGCGGGTACTATCCACCAACTAACTTAAATACTTGCAACAAATAAACGGTAGGTGTTTAAATGAAGCTGTTTCTTATGCGAATGCAAATTTATTTGTTATTCTTCGTATTTTTGTTGAGCAACACGAGGTGTTATTTATCGTTATAACGATAAATAACACCTCGTGTTTGCTCAACAAGAATACGAAGAATTACTTGATCAATGCCGAGGTTAATAGAAAGTCGGACGTGGGAGTTTATTTGTTATGTTTTATCTGCTGGGGTTATGAAAGTGTTTGGCTGAGTAGATCGCATCTCAATTTGAGCTTTCCAGGCTCTGAAGAAGGCGAAACCGCCGAAACTTCAGCTATTGTGTCCTAATAAATCTATAATAACAACCTCGTGTCTGCTTATTGAAGAAAAAACATTAGAAAAAAAAAGATAGTTCAAATGATAACACCAGCTTGAGATACCTAATCGCTTTCAGGTGACTGAACCTATTACGTCTTGTTGATTAAAAACAATCAACGGCCGGGTCTTAACAACTAACAGGACGAATAGGAAGAGTATGGGGGGCATCGCTTAAAACATACATGCCAGATAGCCTGCGGGTAGGCGACTTATTGAAAACCGCACTCACCAGTTTTCCGATACTCCACATTTATCGAGTTGAAAAATCATTGAAAAAAAGATTTTTAGCACTTATGTTACCTCGGAATCACTTAAAAATATATTCAAAGTGTTGACAAAGCAGGACGTACTTATGCGCTTCTCGAGTTTTGCCTTTCAGTTTTCGTGAATCATTTTTTTCCCTCTATACTGAACATATTCCTGTAGTTGAGCAAACAGCACTTTTAATTTTTTCTATCCATGTAAGAACATGTATGATGTGAACACCTCAGTGAATTGGAGAATTTAAGCATTTAAGAAACTTCGCAACAACTGGGCCAAAAAGATAATCATATGTACTGGACTGCATCTTACTTTGATTAGTAGACCATTCACATTTTCGAACTTTTTGTGCCACATTTTTAGTTGTTTGAAATGAACTCTAATACTCTGCGATTTCCACTAGTTCCAGATAATTAATGGATGGTCCTATACTTGTTTCTGACTAAGTCAATCTATGCGTAAGTCATCAAAATAGTCCGCACTAATTCTAACACCGCTCAATTTTCAGTGTGTCCATTTTTACCTGTTGTCGTGTCACGAACGATACGCATCTTTTTCAACACTCTCGTGACGACGACTAATCTCGAGTTTGCCGCGCACTGGACGACGCCTAATTTTTCGTGAGTGATAAGTATGAATGGACTGTAGAAAAAGCTTGGCTCTGTTGCTCCATGGTATTAATGATGGGTGCGTTATTTATTATATGTTACCATTATCCATCGGGCAAACACATTACTCTCAGCATTTGGAAGCGGTTTGCAGCTTATGGATCACTGTTTCAGTAATCTTTTTGCACCCGCACACTCTGTGCTATAATCATCATTCATTATAGAAACTAGGACTGAAATAGTGGTCAACTGGCACCTAAATTTCTGGTTAGTGGACTCGTTTGGAGAACGGTTTTTTTGTAAATTCCCAAGTGCAGAATAGAGTTTTTTTTCCTAACAATGACAAATACAAAATCTGCGCTTCATAAGCTATCAGTTGATTACAAAAGCTGTAGGAAACTAGCTCTATTTGTATCTTTATTATCTACACGATATGTATACATATTCTTAAGCAAACTGAAGAGAGAAAATGAGACTTATGGTTGTCTTACCTGCCACTCCCGCAGAATCATCGTAACACAAATAGGTGCCACTTGCTTGTGGTGAGAGTGTGACAGCACATAATTTTGCAGGTCTCTTACCATATCACAAACAAAATCTGAAAGTTTATCCTTTTCACGTTCCACAAGGTTAATCTGTTGAATATTTCCGGTTCTAAGACTTATTTCATTCTAATAAACTGCTCTCTTATGTTAATAAGAACTTTTATGCCCCATTCCGAAGAAAATTACAAGTAAGATATTGTTATTTTGCGAACTTATGATATCTATAAGGTGCTTGTGGCGCAGTTGTCGGAGGCACCCTGCAACACACACGTGGAATCGATCCCCTCGACTATGGCCCACCAAGCCTTCCAACCCACCGGGGTTGGCAAATTGGTAGCATACTTGTCTGGAAGGATAGCAGCACTTGCTCGATACATCGGTAGGCCACCGCGAGTCATAAAGGCCAGATATGCATTCAATCACCTCCAACGAAACTTAATGAAGTCGAATGCATGGCGCATCCCTCATGGATTGATGAACGCCGAGATCCTCCTTTTTATCGACATTGGTGATCGACACCCAGAGCTATATCCTTTGTCCTTTTAATGATATCTGTTGAAGTAGTAGTTGGAACGTATACCTTCGTTATTGATTAACTCTACAGCTTCTTTTGAATTCAAATTTGCACACATAGAAAAGTATTAGCAATTTCCCTTCGTATATTTAATAAATTCTACTTTTTTCGTTTTTTTTGTTCGTCGCATGTGATACTGAGCTATTCTAATGGATTGGAATTGCTGACATTTCTTAAAGACAGCTGCGATTTCAGTTTTCCTTTCTTTTCTTGCTAATCATTTTTTGCTGACGAAATTTCCAGTTCTAATTTGAGTTCTTTCTTCCTACATTTCTATACACATTCATGCCATAATTTTTCTAGACTCCACTAAAAAATCTCTCCTTTGCGAACCTTGTAGATTAAGAAAGCTTTCGCAAATGTGCATGCACTTTTATATTTCGTCGCAGTTTTATTGTTTGTTTAAAAGATTTTTTATTTATATGGAAAAACTGCTATTCTACGTGTGAAATATAGGTTGAGGTTTTTTTTAACCTATACAATTACAAGTCTGATTTCAGTGAGGTGACAAAAAAATTGATAGGCAGTGAGACCATTTGTCACTTGAAAGTCACTTATATTTTGCTTTCATAGAATTTTAAGCATAAGATTTGACGAAAGGCGTCATCACTACGCTAAATGACAACTGGACTGTCTCGTTATTAGAAATCGTCTTTTATTTGCTGGCCACCTCCTTGAAATTTGTCTTTTCGACTCTAATCTCTAAATTCTAGCATGGATTTCTGGCAAATCCTACTTTTCCGTCTTAGACATGAAGAATCGGGAGTTCTTTTTGTATGTTTTATTGGCATGTTTTCTTCCTGAAAATCATATCTTTAGGTAATGGGATTTAAGCGTTACTCAATACTTAAAAGTCTCAACAAAGATTGTAACGCAGCTGGTGGAGCAAGCAGCTCATCGCCGGCAATCACCCAAACAGTGACGAAACAGGAGTCGTCATAATATCCTGCCAATTTCACCCCTAAAGTTCATTATTTCCTTCCATGTGTACTTGTATGTTGTTTTTTCTTCGTGAAATAATAGGCCATAAATAGTATAATATCAACATATATGCCTAGAACCAAAAAATAGATTTTTCATTTGTTGCAAAAGTGCTAGAGAACTTAGTTGGTGGAAAAGGGTTGAAGCGAATAAAAAGTCTCGTTTTCAGGGTGTTGGCTTCAAATTCGACCACAATTACTTGATCGTCTTCCTAATTTGTGTTTCTATATGGAGTGGCCATCTGAAAACATACATAAGGAATTTTGATATCTCAAAACTAACTTAACGGGAGTCGTTGCAAGATATTACATTATTACTTTTACACGACCTGTCATCGAATTTACCACATTATGCGCCTTTCACACTTACCATTTCCAACATTTTTTGGATCCTATTTGTTTCCTCGCATCCACTAGCCAAATATTTGCTCGAAGCTCTTTTCAGAATCTGTTGTTATAAGGGTGATCAGAAAAGAATAAAAGGATAAAGCTTTTGGCGTTTATCAATCTCTGAGACAAGCGTCATGCATTCGACTTTATTAAGCATCGTTTGGAGGTGATTGAATGCATATCTGGACTTTACAATGAATCACGGTGGCCTACTGATGTATCGACCCAGTGCTGCTATCCTCCCAGACAAGTCTGGTAACAATTTGCCTAGCTCGGAGGCATGGAAGGCTTGGTGGGCTATGGGCGATGGGATCGATTCCACGTGTGTGTTGCCCGGTGCCTTCGACCACTGTGACACACCCGTCACAAAAAAAGGAGCGCTAAGAAGAATATTAACGACTAGCATTTTTTCACTGTGTGGGTGATAGGGTGTAATGTTGTTTAGATGGTAAAAAATATATGAATAATTGTCATGTTTCATAGCAGTATCAATTGCACGTCACCAATAAGAATTGCCGCCCAGAGTTATGGGCAAGCTGGAGCAATCCACCATGAACGACGTGGATTTGCCGTGGATTTGTCAACGAGCGCTGCGGGTGGCTTTTCTTTCACTTCGGCTCAATCCACCCTCCGCTCTATAATTGTACCCTTTTCATCGACATGCTTCATGTCTGTTGTTCAGACGACACTTCCAGATTTGCATCACCAATTAATTTTTTTTATCACGATCCTTATTAGAAGCAAAGTATATTACTGTACAGAAAAAAACTAAATCGTTGCATTATTTGTCATTTGAAGACAGTTTAAAACCACTAGTGTTGATATCTAATTCAATACAATTATGACTGTTAGTTTACTTTCTTAAGACAGACAAGGCTATGTAAGTGAACATTGTACTGCGTAGGTCGTTCACTGAACCAGTAACCTGTACTGATTTTCTATGTTTTCAACTGAACCGCGGAATCCAACACATTCGGACAATGTAAACTGAATTTTCACACGGGATCTCCTCGTCTATCGATCAGACCATTTCAACGGAAACCGTCACAACTAGTAAGAGAGAAGAAAAAGAAAAATCAAGCAAGGATACATCCTAGTTTATTGCTTTAAAAAGAAGCAGAAAAATTCAGAAGCCATGTGTATTGAAGAAATAAGCTGTGGTCTATTCGTGTTTATCGAATATTTTCAAAATTAAGAAACGATTTGATTTAGAAATGCTTTGAGCAACTACTTTCCGATCTTGAATGTCCTTTACTTGTGAAAAATAAGAGAGGAGCAAACATCAGCTACATCTTAAGTGCAAGTTACAGTTGTAGAGGAAATGAGCCATTTTCTTAGAGTGAATACATGTTGGGTTTTTCCCGATCTTGATTCTTTGAGAACTGACGATAATTTCTCGAACATTAGAGTACTTGAGGATATAGGAAGGTCACCTTATCCTGCTTCACGAAATCATGCTTGTTTAACCTATTCCGTGATCAAAATACAAGCTTTCACAAAAAAATCAGATTTCCATCCTGCTAGAAGAAGAGGGAATGTGTCTTATAGGGAGAGATCTCTACGTTTTAATGGCTTTTATTTCAACAAATAGAATTTATTACATGTTGAAAGGTCTTTCCTATAAGTTGAGATATGTCGACTTTTGGTTTCTTTTTAACAGTCTAACATAACAAACCATATTTAATGTATATTTAAGAAAAACTCCGAAGAAATTTGATATTTTACATATCTCCGCCAGGTATTCTGCTATTTTTATTTATTTCATTTTACTTTACCCAACTATTCTTCCACATCGACTGTGCGGATCCCGAGCATTTTTTGAATTCGATTCGTTTTCCCTCATCCATCATCCACGAAGGTCTTCGAAATGTTCGCGTGTGGGTTCGGCTGCTGCTTGAAGATTGCCATATTCCTTATGAATCTCGCATTGAATGGCGGTTAAGTCGCTTCAAGTTGGGCTAGAACGTTCTCACTTGGATTTCAGACAATAGGCTTTTCCCAAACAAATCTGATACCAATTTTCTCACCTTGGAGGATGAGAGGACTGGTGAACCTAGTGTAGGGTCGCACCAAGACCGTTCGCGTCATGGTCAGAATCACTAAAATTACGCTGACCCCTCACTATTCTAATGTTCGAGCTAACAACTATTTTTTTGCTTTTAAACTATAAAGACTGTGTCTATCACTCTCAAATATGCTTTTTGTTTCATTTTGGTCCATGACACATCATTTTTAAATTTAGCTTGTTCTTAATACTATATGTCTTCACCTAGATTTCGGGTATGCAAATATTAAACGCTTCATTCTCAGTACAGCTCCGCTACTTCCCTTCACCCTTTCTTAGTGTAATTGTTGACATATTAGTTAATTACTCGTATACTTTTTTAGAGTGAGATGGCGTATAATATAAGTATTATGCCACCACGGAAACTTAGCGATAGTGTGGCAATACAGAGGCTCCTACTAAATGTTTCTTCTTATTTTTCTTCCTCTTCTTCCTATTCTTCGTCTTCCTCCTTCTTCCTTCTTCCTTCTTCCTTATCCCTTTTTTCCCCTCTTCGTTCTTCCTTCTTCTTCTTCTTCTTCCTCTTCTTCTTCTTCTTCCTCTTCTTCTTTCTCTTCTTCTTTTTCTACATGAAAACGCTTATATCACATTCTTGTTTTCGTTGAACAGAATCCTCACCTGCTCCTTTTCATCCGCTTTCTTTGACGCAATTGGTTACAGGCTTCAACATCTTAGATTCGCATGGACGCATTCTTTTAGATACTCGATCACATCATTTGCGTTATCTCACATTTGCTTTCTTGTACTAAAACTACTCAACGATGGATTAGTGCTTCCACATTCTTCAGAATCTGGCTCTGTTTCCTGTCGAACAATCAATTCAGTATTTTTTCAGACGCCTACGAAAGCTGGAAGTGCTGACAACTTGACTTTTTACATAAATAACGATTTCGGATCTTGGAATATTCTAGAGGAAACGTTAATAGACCTTTTCCGCTGTTTTATTGCTGGTAAGGACGCAGAGGAGTTTTATGGAAAAGATAAGTCCTCCAGTACAAACATTCATATTGCTTAGTTTTATTCTAGTGAGTAAATTAATTTGTTGTCAATAAGTAAAAGGGATAAAGGTTTTTTTATCCTATTGTTCTTCCATGTTAGCGATCAGTGTTTGTAACCAATACGACTACAATGTTTAGTGCCTGTCTATTTATTTTGATATTCATAAGCGTTTAGTATTTGTCTACTTACTTTGATATCTGGATAAGTAGGGAATGATGGAGTAGGCCAGCTTCCTTAGTGAGGCCTCAGAACAATCTACTTGACAAGTGTTTTGTTAGTTGAGCTATCTATTTCTTTTCGATTTACGAAACAGCTACGCTAATGTGCTCGCCATAATGTCGAACTGCTTCTCACTATGAGTGGCTCTGTCGGAGGATGAACTTCATGCTCTTTATTGTTGTTATCATCTCGTCAACGCTTTGCCAGTAAAAAAAAATGTTGGCTTTAACTCGGTTATGTGCAGATCTCACTTATCACGTTAAACATTTGCATGCTGAGCCAGCCATAATGAAGTATTCAAGAACTATATTAATCTCTATTGACCGGTAATAACTAGTAATAGGATTACACCGTGTGCTTTCCTTTCTGATGGTTCTACTGGATTTTTTTTTGAGAGCTGATCTGCACGCCGAATTTCTGACATTTTCGCCTGCCTAGCCAACTTTCTTCTTAAAATTCTTGAAGGCAAAGTGCTGAAGATTACTAAGGAAAGCATATTACCGAACAAATATCTCTATTAATTACTGAGTACTATAAAGGCAACAAGTTTATCTTTTCATCGAAGCCTTCTTCGACATAGGAACAGCTAATCGCCTAGGATTCATTCGTTTGTTCATTGACCATCTTTCTCTAACTGATTTTTACTTTTTGCAATTCTCCAATAGCAACTGGGCTTAAGGTGTCTGGGCGCTTAGTCAGATTTTTAGCAATATCTGCATTACAATTACGCATTTTTCATAGTTGCTAAAATAACTAGTAGTTCACCAGTTCTTAACAATCAGCGATAAAAATGAAAAGCCGACATAATCTTCGTGAGAGAGATTGCTCGTGATTCCCACTACCCTCATAACATTCGTCATAATCCACCGGTTAATTTCCGGATTACAAATGCAGTATGATGGAACATGAGGGGGCAGAATTTCGCAACAAGCAAATCTCTTGACCGACTTTCTTTTAGCCTCGCTATTGGTCATTAATTATTAACGGTCTTTCTTGATAAGCAAACAAGAGGCTGTTACTACATTATTTATTATTACATGATATCTGAATTTCTGGCCATTTCTGCCTTCCTCAGATCCTAGAAAGTTCAAATAGACATGCAATCTACTCAGCTAAACACTTTCATAGCCTCAGCAGACAAAACTTACCACATAAATTTCAACTATCATAATTAACAGCTTTTTAAGGCTTCTCTTTAGTTTCATTCTCTTTCTTTCTTCTTGACAAAATTTATGTACAACTACTGAAGTTATGGAAGTGTTTGGTTGAGTACATTACATTTCAATTTGACTCTTCCTTACTCTGAAGAAGGCGAAACCGCCGAAAACTTCTGTCAGCTATTGCGAATGAATAAATGCTGTAATAACAACTTGTGTTTGCTTATCGAGAAAAAAGAGTGGATTACCCAACAGGCTTTACATTAAATGATTTTCTTCAGACTTGCTACTGTAATGTTGAGGAATTTGACCACTCCTGAAACAACCAGAATTTCTTATATTTCATAAATATACTATACATCCCTCATTATATTACTTTATCGTACAGTTCAGAACAAAATAACAGCTTGATCATTTTTGTTTCATAGATATAGTTTTTCTAACTATTTTATTTATATGACCCGACTCTGCATGTCGTGCAAATCCCAACACTTTTTTTTTCATTCGAGTCGTTGTCTCGTGTCCGTCATCCACAAAACCCTCCGGGTTTGCGTGTGGGTTCGGCTGATGGTTGAGGAATTTTCTTCTTCTTTGTGCATATCGTTGGATGCTGCTCGAGTCGACTCTCTCAGGATGTAGCCATGTTAGGGCATTCTCAAGTGTTTACCACTGAAAGTCGCCAACATTTATGGATCGTAAAGAGCACTTCGTAGACAAAATGAACACCAGTAACTCCGATGCTGGAGGGAAGAGCGGTTTGTAAGCCCGGTGCTAAGATAAACCAGTATCATTAAGGATACTAGCAAATGTCAGCTTCAACTACTGCGCTCATCATTCCACTATGCTTTATTGTTTTCAAAATGTTTTAAACTTTTTTGTTAACAATTTTTTACGTTTTTCCTTCAATGAAAGTCGTCTTATTACACAATTTTTCAACAGTTCCTGAACCCAAGTAGTCCTATGAAGAACATTTATTTTTTATTGGCCTACTTTAGAAATCCCTTGGATATTTAATCACGTAACCATCAATCCATCGTACTTTGTGTGTCAGACTTCGTAGTCCTAAAAAATTGATTTGTGTTTCTCATTACCTCTTTAAGATTCACGCATCATTTTGTAAAGGTTATCCAGTTTACAGATTTTTCTTAGTAGATCACCTTTAACACTTTGTTTTTTGAGCGTTGAAGTTTCGCCTGAGGAAATTATCGTCTAAATTTGTCTCTTTGAATGTGACAAAAAAAGGTTAGCTGTTACAACTAAATAAATTTGTCTATGCAGCACTCGTTATTAAGGAGTACTGAAAGCTGGTTCGGACGATTTTATCCCAGTTAACAGATCGCGTACCCCACTGAATTTTCTAAACAGTTTTTAGTCGTCGAAGAGTTTTACTCAGTGTGATTAGACTACTTGAAATCGATGTTCAGACGTTTTTTCCCCCACCAGTATCTTATTATACTCCATGTGCATTTGCTAGTACTCACCTTTTTAAAGAATTCCTCCAATCAAGATGGAACTTTATATTCTGCCATCAAGAATGCGTGAAACCTTGTATAACCTTCCAAGAGGAAATCCTTAACAGGCAATCCGCCGCTAAGATGCCTTCGATGAATTTATCTTCTTCTCAACATAAAATTGATATGCTACTGGAATAAATTGACTGGTTTTTTGTTCGCTAATATGCGATGATTCAATAATTAATTGAAATTTCACCTAATAAAGTTGTGCTGAAATTGAGTTCTAGTAATCCGGTGAAGTCTTCACAGACCAGTCATTATTTTCGCGGAAATTTAATATTCATGCTCCACGAATCTTCGTCATGTGAATTAGCTCAAGTCGATTAGTCGCAGTCTTACATGCTGCTCCCAGGTTGCGGGTAAGCTGCTAAGCACGAATCAAAAACGGCCACGTACTGGCCAAGAAATGCAGGTGGACTCACCAATTGCACTCCTGATCTCTAAAGACTGGGCTTTCTTTTCATTTATTCATGAATGTATAGACATTCATTCATAAGCGTATAGATGTCTCTGAATACAAATGGATATGCATGTTGACTCGGCCGAAATTTCAAATGACTAACAAGTAGATGCTTCTCGGTTCAAGGTTACCTGCGGATTTCAAAGTCATCTACTTTCAGATAAGCTAAGAAACTACTCAAATCTTTACTACCGTAGAACTTTATGGGGTACCTATTGGTACCCTCTTTTTACCAAGAACAATAAAAATATTTAGCGCTTCAAAAAGTATCATCGTGTAACAGACTCCTCAAGATAGTCACCGGAGATTTCTGATTGGTGGTTGGTAACATTAAATAAGAAACAGATGGAGATTATATTGCTTTAAAATTACTTTGGTAATGATGATGCATTTTGCAGCAAAAGGTCCCTATTCGATTCATTTTCTATTCGGTTTCATGCCAATATATTTGGACTGTGACGTACTACTTTAGCTTACAGTGTGTTGTCATTTGAATTATCATCGTAACTTCCCATCTAGAAACATTTCCGCTCCTTTTGTTAATCGGAAGTGTAGCGCTATTATCCAGCAACATTCTTTTTACAAGTCGTTGCTCTACGGAGTTTATCAAAGACTGATATTAAACATCGTGTTCACTACCTCGGCATCACTTGATATTCATCTACCTCAATACAACTTACTGGCTTCAGCGATGCGAGTCATTCTTGTCTTTAATCATATTAGCAATATTCTTGCGATCGCAAGATCTTTTTCCTCTTTCGTTGTCTCCTTTTTGCACAAAGGTGCCCAGTTACGTCGCAGATTCATTCGTCAGTTTTCTTTGTTCTCTTCTGTTAGTTCTCTACTTAGGTAAGTTGTGTAGTAAATGAAAACGAAATAACATCAAAATTTTGAGTTTACCAAGAAACAAGACTACTGTGAAAGCTAGTGAAGTTTTTGTATCATCTAGATTACCATGAAATTAACGAAATAACCTCAGTTATTCATGGACTTTTTTTTAATGATTTTTTATCCTACCTCTCTTCAGTGCTGAATAAGTATTACAGACTTTACGACACCTGCTTCTAGTTTCTTCATTCTAATGTTAGAAAAATTTCCTTTCTTTCCTAGCAATGCAGGAATTTTAAGAAGTTCTAACAGCCGACTGGAAAAATGTACTTTCCCGTAGGAGCTATGTGCTTTATATTAAAGATAAATATTATTCAAATGAAGTTCGAGGACTTTTTCTGTTCTCAGTACGAATTTTAAATGACCTAATGCAGAGAATTTCCGTGAATTGATGAAAAGAGTTCCACATCACATCATCATCACATTCCTACTCAGAATGATGTTTAGCTAGCTTTTAGCGAAATTTCTAGTCACTAGTAATGCAACCATGAGACGGGGCTCCTTAGCAACTTAGGTTTCCATCTCTATATTGCAATTTAGGTCCTTTCAAATATCTCGTTATCTTATGAGATTTGTTGCTTATGATGATCTTTTTTTAAAGGAATCGAACAATTTAGCTATGTTTCGACCTTTTTTTTTGACTTTTTTTCACAGTATTTACTCTATTTAGAAAACGAAATTTTTCACAAAGATGAGGCGATACTTCGTTCTCTTATTTTAACAAAGTCACATAAATTTCTTACAGTATTCTTTATAAGATTTTCGTCTTCCGAAATACCTACAATGACCTTGTTAAATAAAAATTCCTGGTACTATTTTTTTAAGTTAAGCACTTATCAGGAGTTCATGGTATTCACCTGTGTTGTGGCTAGATCTTCAAACGTAGGCTACGAGTATAGATGTCGAAGTGCAAATCGTCTTTGTAGTACTTAACGGATATTAGTAGAAAGGTTTAATATCCTTTTCCGTTTTCGTTCTTCTCGACGCCGTCGTCAAGAGGTACTCAGCTTTGAGGAAATGAAGTAACTTTTTTTGTTCTACGAGATATAAATCGGCTCTTTATGGACAATTTTTTCCAGCTATTAAGGGTTAAGTCTTTTTCTGGGTCTTAGTAAAAGTATGTTATGCGTTAATTCAAATTTCTATATAAGTATACATAATGATCACATGCTAAATGCCATGTGTAGTACCTCTACAGCTTACAGCAAGATGTACAATGATGGTGAAGAATCGCTCCTCAGTAGCTCACCACATGAGGAAATGAGGTGAGTTTAAGTAAATTAGTAACTTTATTACTTTATTTTCCACTTGCATCACTTTTAATGCCACTCATCACCAGTGTGTAATCGGGCATGCAACAGTAAAATTTTGTTCAGAAAGGTTTTCTTTACTAAACAGATTGCCGTCAAGCTCACAGTACCGTACTACTTCCTAATAACTTCTGTGATGCATGTACCATAAAGATTTCCTTTCTTTTCCTATGATAATAAAATCGAAAACAAAACTTTTTTAAAACCGTTGCTAAAATTCCCACGGCGAGATAAAATCGCCTCACTGGATTTTTCTTCGGCTAAGTGCTTTATGCCTTCATAAATAAATGTAGTGTTTCAACTTCTTTCAGCCGATTTTTCAGTATAAAATTACGTTTTTGATTTTTTCGTAAACAAATCGTACACTACAGTTCCAATAGACTAAGATAAAAAAATGAATAGCAACTGTTGGTGTTTCGTTGCGACCCCCTACGCTTATATCTCTGATCAGATTCCGAACGATCTTTCTTCTTTTTAGGACTCAAGATCTCAACTTCACTGAATAACTATAATATTAGGAAACCATATATTGATCAAAACGAATGACAAGCAATATTTCATCGTTCTCACCATAGTAACTTCACCTAATATTATTCATGGATATTTCAACTTTGAGGAGCCATTCATGTCAAGTGCAGCCATCCAAAGAAATTCACTCGCTTTCGGAATGCAAATACATTATCTGATTCTTTGAATATTATTATTACTACGAGTCAATGTACAACTTCATTGCATTCTTCCGCATTGCTCCAGCCTATATCACCTGCACCTCTGGTCTCGTTAATCTTCGACTGACTTTAGCCACCGCCAGTAATGTCTGCTGCATTCGTTCATCTCACGCGCTCTATCTGCTAGTGACTTCCGCAAGCTCGGAATACCCGATAAGCGCCAGACTTCCCACTTGAAACTCTTTACCTGTGCTGTTTTTTATAAAGAATTATCCCAAATATATAATAAAATGTCGAAACGTACTGATTACACTTGTGCGTACTTTGTTAATTCCACACAAATGAGGGGTGAAGCCTTCTCATTTGGGATAAAATGTCACTAAATTGGCGAAGCAGAACAAAAAAAGTTTTTACAAATCGCATACCGTCCACGAATGTTTAGATATTCTGGAAAAATTCCAAAATTTCACTTGATAGCAGAATTTAATAGAGCGGCCTTGGAACCGTCGATATAACTCACACTGGAGTTGCCTGATTTCCTTAAAGTCCATGTTAGCAGACTGTTCAACAGGGCCATCTTAGTCGCAAACTCAATACTTTTTGTACAAAAGAGCACATTCATAAGCATCCAGTCGTTCAAAATTAGAATGCCTTCATAAAATCCATTTCAGTAAAGATATTTGGTCGAGAGACAAGTTATTGTTATTTTTCAATAAGTGATATGGTTGTTGAATTTCCATCTTGCAAAACAACTTGTTATTCCTGTTTCAAAATCGTTAAAAGTGCGAATCGCAGCCGCATCTGGAGGCATCTTGATCGCAATGTTGTAAAATTCCTCTGGGCTACAAAGGCTTCCAAGTGCCTGTGACGAAGATCTGGGAACACCTTAGCACGCGTACCACCGGATTCTAGAGAAAACTGCGATCAACTAGCTATCAGTATGTAAATAAGGAAAACATTTCCCCACAATTTGTTATGCGCACCTGAAACCAAACACAAACTCGACCACCATTATGAATGATGGCTTCGAAACTCGAAAAGATGCTGGAATGCATATAACACTTCAGGATCGGCCGCATAAGTACGTAAGCCAAGGCCGTACTACCAGTTATGTTAATCATTGGACTTAAACATATACTCCTAGAAATCGCAACGTATCTGCAATCAGATTTACTGTGATCATATCTTTTAAAATCTTGTTAGATAGATATAAGGAAAAAAGCATGGATCCTCTTTGCCGTGAATTGCTTTTCATTTCGCAAATTTACATAATTTTTCATCTTTATTGCCATCTTCTCTTCTTTTCAACCCTCATATTCTACGTATCTCGACGCGAATCCTAATACATCTTGTTTTGTTTTCATCTCTGTTGTCGTCCTCTCAATCGGTTTATGGTCGCATTTAGTGGTGAACTAACGTAATTCTCTTCAGTTAGACTATGGTTTTCTAATCTTCCGTCACCACTATTTTCACTGCTACTCATTTGTTTTATTACAGTAACATAACGCGTTAGCTATGGACATTATCCAGCAAAATAATTCAACATTCTTCAAAGGTAAGAATCGTTCCACATATTTCTTTTATTGGCGATTTATTGAGATTTTTGAAAATTATGAGAATTTCCGAAATTACTCAGAAAATAGCAAAAAATATTTCGGAGGAAAAAAAACGCTGATGTGCTTGTTGCCAGCGAAACAGTCACCTTTTCAATGTTCGTTTCATTCAGAAGGTTTAAATCTAGACTCTCCTAGATGACAGTAAATGTTAGCATTTCTCACTTTATGAGGCACGTTTTCATCAATATTAATTACCATGTGCGCTTGCTGTATCGCTACCTTCGGCCATAAAAATCTCTATGACCTGTCAAGTCATTACTAGGTATTACAGCTGTTTTACGATGTTCCTGTTCCCTTCTAAATGTCTCTCCATCCGATATTGTGCTTGGTTCAGATGAGATCATGTGGCGACATCCACTATTGATGGTTGTTCTGGCTGCATTCTGTCTGCTTACTGTTGCCGGCAATTGCCTTGTTGTTATTGCGGTTTGCACGAAAAAATATCTACGCAACCCGACTGGGTACGTATTTCGCCACTCCTATACAATACAAATCACCTTGAAAATGCAGTTTTGTTTTAAAACGTGTAGCAATGTATCCACTTGACGATTTACTATCTTAGGTATCTGATTATTTCGCTCGCCATTGCTGATTTAATCGTCGGATTAGTGGTAATGCCATTGAATTCTTTGTTTGAAATGGCGAATCACGAATGGATTTTGGGTGAGACAATGCTGTTTTGAACTACTCTTGTAAATTTACTGGCAGTCGGGCTCATCTTCTCTCCAGATTTCACTTCGCTTTACATTAAATTTCATTTTTTCAATGTATAGTAAGCTGCATGTGAAGGGCAAGGTATGACGCGTTTGACGTTGATCTATCTCTAAGGGATGCGTTATGCATTCGACTCCATCCACAGCATCGTAGAGGTGACTGGAAACATATCTGGTTTATACAATGACTTTACAGTGACCTGGCAATGACGAATGTAGTGCTGCTATCCTTCCGAACAAATCTGGTACCAATTTGGAGATCGTAGAGGGATGGGAGCCTTTCTGAGCAGGAGCGTAATTCAACCAATGACCTACTTGTATATTGCAAAGCTATTCTAGCCGATGCACTAAACGTTGCTTATAAATAACAGATAAATGCAGCAAAACAATGATAGTGTTTGAATACTAAAATCGTATTTATTGGGGAGCTATACAAGTACTAGGTTGAGTAGAATGTTCTAAATGGTTGTAGTTTCTATTGTGAACAGTTTTTAGGATCGAGTAAATCGAGAAAATTGTAGAAGAAGCAGCACTCGGCCGCTCGTTATAAAGGCGCATAAAAAACTGTTTGACATTATGTTCACAACCAAATGTCATGAATGTTCCGCAGTGCTGCGAGCAATACAAATCGTTCTAGATGTTCAGTGCTTTCCCTCTTTATTCATAAGTTCGCGCGCTATGCGATTACCAATCCCTAAGAGGAAGAACCTTTGTACACGTCAGCAGAGGTCAATCGATATTGATCGTGATACTATCATACACTATATATTAATCATGGATCATCATATCTATGAGTCAAATTATTTAATAAAATAGAGAATGCGTTTATCGTGAAGCATATCCTGCTCAAATCAACAGTGGTCATAAGTTTTATGAATACAACGACTTTAGTAATAGAATTGAACAGCTATGCTGCCAATGTGATGTTGTCTGTCCAGTTTCCTTTCAGGCTTAACCATGTGTGATTTATTTCATGCGTTGGACATACTTGCATCAACAAGTTCCATTTGGAACCTATGCGTTATAAGTCTGGATCGGTAAGGGATTTCGCATGTTTGTTTTCGTTTTAATATGCTTAGAAAAGAACTGAGAATTTAGTAAATGGATTTACTACGGAATAAATATTGACATTACAACGAGCAAAATATCCACAAATCTAAACGTTTCGATGAAAATAAGACTTAGACATTTTTACAGTTACTTGTATACTTGGACTGCCCGTCCTCACTGGTTGCGCTGACCCTTACACATGACGTGACGCTTTGAACGTAACGAAAAACGTATCCACGTACCTGCTCTGAGAGGCATGAAGGATTTAGTTGATGATCTCCCAGTATTCACTGCACAAATTACTTATGCTAGCCTTCTTCATATATTTCTTTATGCGTCCGCTAACAAATGTAGTTCTGTGGAAACGCTTCGGTGTCTTCTCTGAGAAGTAAGCACCAGTTTTACTCAGGCGCGGTGCACATCAGATCCTGCACTCTCTCTCTCCCTCTCTCTCTCTCACTCTCTCTCTCTCTCTCTGTGTCTGTCCTTCTGAGAGCAAGTTGTTGGCACCAGCTCTCCGAAATCTTAAAAGCAGGTGATTGATAAGTTGATGATAGGTGGTGTTTTTTTCATGCCCTATAGCAAGAGGAACTCAGTAGGAGGTATCTGGGTTGAAATATGAACAATTACTTTCGTCGTATCTGCTGGAGTCATTCGATGATGAGTGAGATTCCATGTGGTCAAGAAGGCGACATATTTATAACGGTTTCCTAATGTTGTGTAGAAATCGAGCTACGATCTTCTTTATTCACTTTCTTGTTATCTCAGATACATGGCGGGACAAGATCCTATCGGCTATCGTGACAAAGTCTCGAAGCGACGCATTTTGATTGCGATTTGTTGCGTATGGATGGTTTCTGCCCTGCTTGTCTTTTTCCTGCCATTATCTGGTGGCGATCGACTTCACCTCACTTATACGAAAACAAGGTCGTATTTTTTCTTAAGTTTATTTTTTTGGAACCCTGGAAAACATATAATTTTTTTTGCTCTACGTTATGAACAACTTTATAAAATCTTGAAGGCTACATGGAAATTTTCGCTGAACTCTGTAAGACAGCTTAAATTATTTGTCTTGTCTCCGTTTAACTTACACAGTTTAACTAATGGAGTTGGGGAAGGGGTGGGGTTGATAACTAGAGTACACTTAGGAACCAGCACGTGACTGGACACGAATCCGGTATAGTGACAGAATAGTTCGAAATCTTGTGTGTTCATGAACTTGTTGTTGCTCATCTTACTTAATAATGATTATTTGTAGGAGAAGTGCCTCTTCACAGACAGTGCTATGTACGTTAGCTTTTCGTCGCTGGTTTCATTTTACATTCCTCTGTGTCTAATCCTTTTCGCCTATGGTAAAGTCTTCATTATCGCCACACGACATTCTCGTGGTATGCGAACGGGAATCAAAAAGGTAATATAACACGGTTGTAATATTTTTAGACCTGACGTGAAAGTTTGAAACAAGTATAGTTGATTCACTCACTAAATTACTCTTGGTTGACTACAAGGTCATCGTATTAAACCACACCAACATGGCGTCGAAATCTTGAAGTGTGTTCTTCATCGAACTCACCAAAAAGAAAGAAAAATGAATCGAGCAGTGGAGTCTATCGCTAAGAATTCTCGTACAATTTCTTGGAAACTTGCAGCAATAAAAAATTTTAGTTAGCTACTTTAACCTGAAATGATAAACTCTGCTCCACTGTGTGCACGATGCATCAAAAGAATGGGCACGGTTTCGGTTGCGGAAGACTAATATTTGCATCAGCATGTATTTCATTAAAATTTAATAGTTTAACGTAAAAGGCATATAACGTGAGATGAATAACCAAATAACTGCGTAACTTTCACTTGTTTATATGGACAGGAACTTATAGTGCATGAAAACTGATCTATGTATAAATTATATATATGCTTATACATATATATATATATATATATATATATATATATATATAAACGTACACACATACATATACATATACATATACATATACGTACATATACGCATGCATATACATAATATATAATATATACATAGATCCAGTTTTCATGCGCCTGTCCATATAGGCTGAGAGTGAAAGTTACGCAGTGTGGTTATTCATCTCGCAGTCCCATATCTTTGCTTTACAGTCAAACTAACATTTTGAGAATACGTGGCGATACTGAATGATCAGCTTCTGACCAGCATTCTTTTGATGCATCGTGCACACCCAGTGGAGGCAGAAGTTTATCATTTCAGGTCAAATCAGCTAACTAAGGGCCACAGCACACAGTTTCAAGTGCGAGAACTAACAGCGATAGACTTGCGCTCGGTCATTTTCTTCTTTTTGAGTATTCGATAAGCTGCACCAAAAAGAAAGAAAAATGAATCGAGCAGTGGAGTCTATCGCTAAGAATTCTCGTACAATTTCTTGGAAACTTGCAGCAATAAAAAATTTTTAGTTAGCTACTTTAACCTGAAATGATAAACTCTGCTCCACTGTGTGCACGATGCATCAAAAGAATGGGCACGGTTTCGGTTGCGGAAGACTAATATTTGCATCAGCATGTATTTCATTAAAATTTAATAGTTTAACGTAAAAGGCATATAACGTGAGATGAATAACCAAATAACTGCGTAACTTTCACTTGTTTATATGGACAGGAACTTATAGTGCATGAAAACTGATCTATGTATAAATTATATATATGCTTATACATATATATATATATATATATATATATATATATATATAAACGTACACACATACATATACATATACATATACATATACGTACATATACGCATGCATATACATAATATGCATATATACATGTGCATATACATATACATATACGTGCACATGTACACACACATACACATGCACATATACATATGCATATACATATACGTATACATATATATACACATGCACATATGCAACGTGATGTCCCTTGCATTATATATCAAGACATACGGTCGCTTCCGCCACGACCACGTTTTCAGGATCATTCCCATTGAAAACAGCTCTGAAATGACAGAGAACGCTACTAGTTCCAGGTGAAATACAAAAAATGGTCGTAAAAAGCATACAAGTGCCGAAAGCGTTCCGTCCGACGAGAATGAGCCGACATTGAGAATTCACATTGGCCGAGGGCGAAAAAATGAGCCGGAGCTTTCAACAAGCGGATAGTAGTGACTCAACACCGTTTTTGCTCAAAAAGGTAGTTTAATGAAATACTTCGAAATAGGGATCTAATTATGTTTCTCTTAATTCTCCGCGTATTCGTCGTATTTTCAATGCCCATCTAAAGCTCTCTGGTCGTGGTGATGGCGAAAATGAAATATACTTGAATCAACGTTCACTGCTAGTGAATTCGAGGCCGGTAACTAACTGTACTAGATAGTACTGCGGTAAAACTCTAGTCTAGCAGAGTTATACACCTCAAAAAAAGAGTGATGTCTTAGACGACAAATTATTTTGGCTTTTCAATGAGACTGAACGAATGATAGGAAACTATCAATGCGCATCTTTTACGTGCCACTCAGGGTGCAGTGAACAAAGAAGAGTACATTTTCTAACAATAGTAGTATCCCATTCAGTTCCAAATGTACCTTCTGTCTATAAAAGGACAAGAAAGATCCAAATCCTTCAAATAACGATTATCATTACAATCGAGCGGTTTATGATGTTAGAAAGCTCAAAGGATGAAGCTTTCGGTGTTGATCAATTCCTACGAGACACGCAGAGCATTTGACTTCGTCAAACATGGTCATAGGTGACTAAATAAATATCTGGCTTAATGAATGAATTTCAGCGGCCTATTGATGTATTAAATTATTGCCGCTATCTTCGCAGACAGATATGGTACCAATTTGCCGACCCTAGATCTTTCTGAATGGAAGGCTTGGTGGGCATGGGGCACATGATCAACCAAAGACCTGTTGTGTATTGCACGGAACCCTTAGCTATTGTGCAATACACACCTCTATTAGTGATGTTAATGGGACGAACTAAGGTAATTACTATCAGTTTCTTTGGAAACTAATCCTTTAAAGGTTACAGATATATGGACCTTTTGAAATTTGGATACTAATTACTTGCCTAATAGGAGGACGTATCTCTATTAGTTTTGTTAAGAGAACACTTCTTGAAAGCAAAGAGTGCTCAAATAAGCTCAAATAATGGATCAAACTTTTTTTTTCCCAGATGTCATCCAAAAAGCTTGAACGAGCGCGACGATCGGCCACACGTTAGTGCACGTGTAGCACTCCTTCGGCACAAGTCTAGAAGCGGCAAGAAGAAAACGAATTACCTGTTTCGGGTTCGAGCGGCCGAAGTGCCTTCACTCCGCCCAAGTGCATTGAGTGCTACTAGAAAGGTAAACATTCTCCACTGAACTGGTCTTTTGTGTCATTTGAAAATGCCACCACGTTCGATGAAGCTTCACGTTAGGCCAGGGAAATGATACACAGGCGTAGATGGAAAATATCCATAAACAATAGGATAAATGTAGTTTGTCTTATCATCATCTCCTGTGTTATTTATCAACTTTGGCGTAATTCTACGATACGGTAGGTGGTCTCTTTGCAAAAATCAAGTAGTTTAAAATATTTTGAACATTTTACCACAATCTAATTTGCACTTCTGAGAAACGATCTTGTTGAGCTGATGTGAGGAGGGTATAGTTGTCGCTGTTGTTGTTCAGTCACGCATAGTTCTGAGGAAAGCGAAATCGCCGGAGCTTCAGCCGTCGACCAACAACAACAACAACGCCAACTATACGAATCTCGCATCAGCTCAACAGGATCGGCTCATAAGAACGTATAAATACATATGTCGATTATTTATGTCAAAGTCTATGGAAAGTCGGTCTTTTGAATCCAATTCCTTCTATATTGGCTCCCATATCATATTCAAACAAGCTCCTCTAAAGCCTCTAGCTCCGCTCGCGTAGCAAAGTGCGCCATGGTGTTGAAATTCCTCCTGTTCTGTTCTTCATGTCTCATGGAGACGAGTGGTTAAAGCCCTCTTGTCCAATAGCTTTATCCTAAACTCAACCATTCCACGAGTGGACGTTCGACCTGATCTTCAATCGTCGGGATTAGATGAAACTCCCGATTTTTTCTTTTTTACTGGAATTCTATCATCACGCTCTTTACAGCCCCTTCGACAATGATGACTGCAATTTGATGCATTTTAAGTGCCCATCGGCATGCTTATGTGTTCTCCACCGTGCCCTCTTCCTCCTTGCGCAATTCAAATAATATGTTCTTACGTCAACTATCCATTTACGGTATTTGATGCAACTACAAAACATGGTGTTGTATTTGTACTTTTGAGAGCCAATGGAAGGTCAGGAAGAAAAAACCATTTCTCATTAACATCACTTTACTAAGATCGTCGTAAAGATGAGTTTTAAACATGAAATTTGACAATCATTAGTTCTGGTTATTATTTACCGTGGGCGCGTGTGGCGCAGTGGTCGGAGGCGCCCTGCAAGACACACGTGAAATCGGTCCCTGCGCCCATGGCCTACCCGCCTTCCATCCTTCCGGGGTCAGCAAATTGGTACCACACTTGTCTAGGGAGGGCAGCAGCACTGGCTCAGTACATCAGTAGGCCACCGCGACTCATTGTAAAGGCCAAATATGCATTCAATCACCTCCAAACGATGTTTAATGAAGTCAAATACATGGCGCATCCCTCAGGGATTGATCAACGCCGAGAGCTTCTTTTTATTATTTACTGTTATCACGTCGTTCATTTGCCAGCATGAAATTCTCTTGCCAAGTCTTCCATTTCTTGCTTTTTGTCACGTTTTCCTAATGTCGAGTAATTTTGACAGAACTGTTCTTTGTTTTCCTAACTTCTTGTTTATATCGATGATGATATCGCTGTAGGATAAGCAGAATCTTCTTGTGGAATTGAGGAATGCCTTATTAAGCTTCTAAGTCTATTGACCAAAGATTCTGCAAATGTTTAGGACTCTTGTAATCGCTCTAATCTCGACAGAATCTGAAACCATCTTCTTGTTGGTGAACATGCGAAGTCTGGCATCTATTACTCTGAGTCAAGTCAACGAGTTCAATGACAGCATGGAAATTATTCAATGCACTGAATCGTTTTTCGATACCATGCTTGTTGGAATATCTGCCGTTCATTCAATCTTCTCTGAATACTTTTGCGGATTACTTGAGTAAGGAATCTGGAAAAAAAGCACGGGCGCATATGGCAGTAGTGGTTATCCAGCTTGCTTGAATTAATTTTGGGATGATAACTTTCCAATATGATAGATTCTCCTGTTTCGGAATCAATCTTGAACCGCTAAGATAAGAGGGTAAAGGATAAAGCTCTTGGCGTTGGTCAATACCAGAGGGATGTGCCATGCATCTGAATTTATTAAATATCGTTGGAGATGATTTAAGGCATATCCGGCCTTTACAATGACTCGTGGTGGCCAACTGATGTATCGAGTCAGTGCTGCTATCCTCCCAGACAAATCTGCTAACACCTTACCGGGATGGAAGGCTTGGTAAGCATGGTGCGTTGGTACCGATCTCATATGCGTACTTTGCGGCAACACTAACGTCGCTTAATCAAAATCTTCGCCAAATAATGATGTAGTCAACTTCGTTTTAGTACTCTCATTTGGATAAATCTCACGTCTACTGCCAACAAGGGGGTGCATTAAAACTCATTTATCGCTCTTCATTTGTTAATCGAGTTGTGAAAAATCGTAAGAATGACGACAAGAATTGTTCAAACCAGCAGTGATCATCATTCTTTAACCCAAGTCGTTGGATATTCAAAAGAATCGAAGATAACTGCCGAGATTGCGTTGACAAGCATGTGAGGCGAAGAGAAAGTCTTTCCCAGCGTCGTAAAAAGGTTTCTAAACAGGGAGTGTGTTCACTTTTACGACTAGTCCTATTTTGTAACACTTGATCTTTCTAGCCTTTACCAGCAGAATCTCAAAGAAAGCATTTAACACTAGCATACCTCAGTTTTTGCACATATCGTCACTATAGTTCTTCCAAGTTTTGGCAGTGTGCTATATCCTTGAGATCAAATCTGCTCTTTCGTATTCATTTTTGATGACACTACTATATAGAAGGCCGTTCTATTATTGCGAAAACGCATCATTTACCTTTATGTAAATCGGTGAGGCACACCGACTGGTATGTTGTCGAATTCTGTCTTGGGGCTAAGTAAGCTTGAAGGACATCTTTGCTGAAGGAAACCTCAAACTATCTCTCACTTATGAGTGATATAGCTTGTATAGCTTTAAAGTCTGATGGTTTTATTTTTATGGCGAGTTGTTATTGAAATCCTAAACAGTGAGAAACTATAGAAGCTTCAGCATTCCTTCCTTATACGGCGTGACATGAATCACCTGTCGTCCCGTAGATCATAGAGTGACTCTAACGGGCGCCAGAAAACCTTCCATTACTACATGTCGTCTTTAAGAGCACCAAGCAGGTTTTGATCGCTCTAGAGACTCGCTGTCCATCATATCTTCTTTCTTAGGTCTTCGTGAAGAACTCTTACCATCGGGTGGGTGGTCTTCATGCTGTGCATTTAAGATCTTTAGGAATCTAAGTGCTAACGACTCCCGTCCAACAGTTGTGTTCTAGACGCATTAAGCGTCGGCTCATCTGATTTCTGATATTTTGGCATCTCAAGCGTCGTCTCCAATGTCGTCCACGTAAGTCGGGAGATTGTATTTCTTTCCTCACTTGCACTATTCGGGATATTTCCAGTATTATTCTTTTTGGCTGCGCTGTCTATAACGCTGAGTGACCTTTCGGCCAGCTTACATACGGACCAGGATTCTTACGCGTTCAGTAAGGCGGAAGAATGGTGTTGTTCAAAAAGTGGAAATGGAGTCGTTGGAAGCTCTCCACCATGCTTGCTTCCTCTTGCTCAGCTCTGGAATTAAGTCATTCATCATATTTACATCCCACCCATAACAGCGTGTACTAGTCATTCGGAGACATTTTTTTCGTTGGGCGTTAGTAGTGCATTAAATAAATTTGGATTTAATTTCCCGCTTTGTCTCTGTTCTTCTAAAAATGGAGTTCTTCGCTATGGCGAGGGTGGTTCGATCACCTGTAAAATCTTGAGGTAGCAGCGATTGAGGGTGGAGTTTCTGGAATTACTGGCTACCATAAATGGTCCTAGTCATTATAGCTGCTCACTCTGTTTTCTTGCAGGGTACCAAATCAAAATAGCTAATATTTCAGCCATTTAAGCCACTTAGTTAAGAAAGCAACATTCGAAAAAAAGCAAAATAGTATCAATGAAAACAAATGTATAGTACGATTTTATGTGCAAAAAGAGATTAAGCTGTTAGCTTTGATCACTCCCTGAGGGATTCGCCGTGCATTCGACCTCATCAAGCATCTTTAGAGGAGACTGTTTTTATATCTGGCCTATATTGACTCGTGGTGACTCACCGATGTATCATGTGAGTACTGTCCTTCCAAACAAGTCGAGTACCAATTTTTCGGATCTCGGAGAAATGGAAAGCTTGCTGAGCCCGGGACGCGAGATCGCACCAACAACGACCTGTATATTGCAGGGGGGACCGCTAACCACTGGGACACACACCCACCTTTATGTGCAATCTTTCAAATAAACAAAAAATTTCGATCTGCACTGAAATCTTTGAGAAGTGAAAACTTTAAAAAGATTTTTAAAGAAGCTAGTGCTTACAGATCCAACGGGAGGAACCGAGTGATGTGTCGACATCCAGTTCACCACTGGTAACCAGACGAAAGCTGAACGTTAGAGAGAAATCACGGCAGATGGTGAAATACGTTCATGAACAACGAGCTGCGCGGACACTCTCTATCGTTGTCGGAGCTTTTTATTCTTTGCTGGACGCCCTTCTTCGTCTTTTTCACCGCTAGCAGTCTTTTTGCAACTCCGTATGTTATCGCCACTTTTATTTCTTTGTTGTTTATTCCCAAAGATTAAAAAGGTGACTTTGGTTGATACGGAATATTCCTCTCAGAAACGCGCATGGTAAGTTGGGGTCCATTACTAGTCTTGTTCTAGTTGGATGTAAATTTACAACAAAATCAAAGAGAAGTAGTTCGCTAGCTTGTTGCACACATAAAAAAAAACATTTGTGCAAAATGAAAGAGATGCTGATCCTTTTTTCACACCATTTAACCCTAGCAGAACGTTATGTTAATTTCCTAAGCTTTAAAAAACGGCCAGCATGTAATCCTTTTACTTTGCTAGTTTGTCAAATCACATGTCATTTAGTGCTTTGTGGACAAGGAGACAATCTTCACGATAGTGACTTGGGCTGGTCATCTGAATTCAATGCTGAATCCATTCATTTATTCACGATTCTCACGTGATTTTCGGCGTGCTTTCAAGCAGATTCTTACGTGTCAACGTGAACAGAAAACGAAGAAGGCGTTTAAAACGCCTTTGTCACTTGTGTTCACCCAACTTATCTCAGTAACTCAAATGTGGGATCAGACACAAAGCACCTCCATCGATTGATAAGAGAGAAACAAGGTCGTTCGACGATTGCCCAATCCGGTTTATTTTAAATGGCTTGTCAGTTCCATAGATAATATCAACGTATTATGAATTGTTAGTGCTTTTGGAAAAAGTTAATTTGTTATAATTTCATAAATGGGGGTGGAGTGAGGACGGCAGTATTCATTTCGCTTATGTCATTTCATTCTGCATCTCTTATTTTCTATTACTGCTAGTTTTTTGTTTACTGTGCATATTACTTGAAAAATGATAGAATACGGGGTATTGCGTGCGAATCGAATTGCTTAAATGTTCTGGATCTTTCTTCAACAATGTTTCCGTAGATAATCTCATTGATAATTAGATCAGATATGCCGTCAAGCGTTATTCCACGCTCATTTGCTCCATAGTTCGAGAAATCTATCTTATTGCATATTTCATTTTTATCCTCAGCCTGCATCGTTCTTTGTATGACCCAAGAAGTTGAATGGAGTCCACTAATACCAGAGGCTTCTTCGGAAACGAAAACTGGAATGGCATCTTTCACCAAGCTAGTTGCTAATTTCGATTTACCACTATCTAATACTTTTATGTACTACTAATATATCTCTTCTGAAACGGAGGAGGTAAAAACGATCTCAATACGAACTATTCTCTTCTTGTTGCCTATCCTATTACTTTGAACCTCATTACACTGCATATTTGAATGATTTTATGTGACATTTCTATGTAATATTTAGGGTGAATGTTTATGAGTCCAGAATTCATCTAAGATTAAATATTTGAAAACTTGTTGTTCAGGTGGAGTTTACTTTATGTACTAACAACGCACACGTATTACTTCACAATCTTGGTGCTTCAAATTTAACATCACAGTGGTTCGTTTTGCACTTCCGTATAGTTGATAACGGTGAAAATTTTCTTTGTTAAAGTTCAGTTTTGGAACAAGAGCATAGTGGAGCGAAGCGTTGCTGATTAGATCTACGTGATACCGAGAAGGAGATAAGTATTCCTAATTGAAAGCGCTGTTAAGAGTAAGTCTACACCAGAAATGACCGCTTCCTCGATATCGTAGGCACCTAGTCGTAAAAATGTAGAACATTCCCTCATCCATGGCGACCACCAACTTAGAGGACCAGTTGACATGTTAAACATGGGATAGTTAGGAACTCCTAAGTAGATCCCACAGAACTTGTAACACACCGGTTCAATGGAAAACGTGCTAGGGAACACTCAGTTATTCATAAGTATGGCGAATTGAATCATCAAGTATTTAACTAGTACACTTGTATTCAACTGCTCTTGAATTTCGAATTAAAATGATGGTCAACAGGCCTCTTAGAGATTGAGATTACAAGAGCTTTGTGGTACTTGTTAATTTATATGGTTCGTCAACCTGTCCTAATCTATACTTGTTATGATTCGTTCAACAGGGAAAAATAAGGACTTTTAGGAAATATGGAAAAAGTTCAATTGTTAGGGTGGAAATTTAGAATTTGAAGACAATTATTCTCTCTTTCAACTTCTTTATTTTTAACATTTTTCTTAATCCTCTTCCTAAAGAGTATTGGTATAACCTAAGCAACGCAGCGACTATTGAAAAATGAAAAAAAAGATAACTCTGAAATATTAAAGCGTCTTTTAAGGAAGTGTTTGTGCTTTTAAAAGATTGTGAGTTTGGTGCGAATAGTTAATGTTGCAGTAAAAATAATGTAATGTAAGTAGAAACAGCTAATATCGCATTGATAGGAGTGTTTGCGGCTCATTTAGGGCACGCATAAATGCTGTAGTAATCGGTCTCTTCTTCCCAATGATTAGAGATTTACTCAATTCTACATACACAAGAACAATGCGGAATTTCGAGAAAAATCAAGGTAGTAATTGCTTTCAAATATTCAATGAGTAATGAAGTAGTCTCTCGGTTTCCGTAATGACCTAGAATAACTGTAACCCACTTCTTCTTAGTACCTCGGATCTTTTCAAGTACAAATTGCAAAAAGCTTTCCAATTTGAAATTCCATGTTTGTGGTTTTATTCACTTAAAATTCAAGTAACATAATGGTTGGTAACGCAGTGTCTCAAAAAAACCAGGTGCTGGTTCGATTTCCCGCCCAATGCTCTTCTTCAACCCACGTGGGAACGCCTTTGCTCGGCTATCTCCAAAGTTCCAAGCAGAGGCGATACGACCAGCATTCTACGATATTCATAAAAAAGACGAAATTCTCCACTAGCAGTCGAGAACATGCGAAATGTTCGAAGACCCTTGTGGAGCGATGAATGCGAGGGAGAACGAATCCAAGATTTGCTGGGATCCGTCCACTAGATGTGATGACTGGTCATGTAATAGTAATTAATAGCAATACTTGATACTTGAATAGCCCGTCCTCACTGGTTGTGAGAGCCCCAGCATATTCTCTGTTTTTCGGATATTTGCTGGTTAAGCCATTGTAGTTCCCCTGGGATCCCGGCGTCAGCCTGGCAGAAGTCTGCCCTAGATCGTCACCACCACAGGCAGTCGCAACCCTTGTCGGTCGGAGGGAGATTTGCCACCATGCGATTAGTTTGGTACCAGGACGGTAGTGGATCCTGGTACTGGTTTATTCCTAGCTAGGCTTCCCGATGGAAATGCCACACTCCTGTTCAGCTTGGAAGATCCTGCCAGGTTGATGAATCTTCCCGCTCTACATCATCCGACACCCAGGATCACCTCCCAGCCACAACGAGGTAAACCGTTAGGAGGAATTAGTAGCAATAATAATTGCAGAAACAATAATAATGATAAAGTTGATTTCTCGTCCCATTCTTATTGATGCATCGTCACGCTGCCATCTCGCTATTCTGCTGAGAAAATGATGTGTGATATAACTGCTTTTCCTTGTATCACTTAAGCCTTGGGTTGCATAAGATACCCTATTATTGTTAGCGTTCGTCTTGTTATTTTTTGTAACATCACACTAGCCAATTTATTATGATATTTCTACGTTTTTTATGTATCCTCCTCGTGGCATCACCAGTTCGTCGTTGCTTTTTTTTATATTTTCGGATATAAAGAATTAATTACAAACGTTTGGGGTTCGAACAAGCTGCAACATACAGCGCACAAACTAAGTGTGGCACACATCTTAGCTGCTCTTCAGTACTCTGGTAGTTACCCCACACACTCGTCCACTTTTGTGAATCGGATGTAGGGTTTACAATTATAGCACTATGCTTTTTCTAGAATGGATACGATTTTATACATTGCTGTAACAAGCCTTTTTGAACAGAATTGCTCTCACCCTGCCTCTTGAGAATTTGATGACCATACCAATGGAATGAAGTATCTGTTGCTATAAATAATTGGGAATAATGAACAGAAACAAAGCTTCTACTTTATCGCCAACAATTCATAAAACTAATAGCATTTCTCAGATCAACTTTCTATTAATCTCAGCACTGGAATATGAATGCAACTATAATCAGCTGTTCTAATCTTCTTCATTGGAAGTCACGAAAAAAAAAGCGGTGATTTTTTTTGGAGAAGCTGCTGGTCATGTAATTTCCATACAGTTTTTCGTCTTTTTGCAAGTGTTATTGAAGCGTTTGGCCTAATAAATTGTATATCAGTATACTCTTCCAGGCTCTGAAGAAGGCGATACTGCCGAAACGTCAGCTACTGTTGTATTGTATTGTGTTTTTCCATGGAAGCCAAGTAATTATTTCCTCTAAAAAATTGTTCATTTACTCTAATACTACTAGCATGTAAGAATTTCATTCTTGATTGTGTTTGGCTAGCTGAAGAGATTGCTGATGATGATTATGAGACATGTTTGTGACAGATAGACGCGTATAGAACTGATCTGGGAAGATACCAGCACTGGCACAATGCATCGGTAGGCCACCGTGAGTCAATGCAAAGGCCAGATTTGCGCTCAGTCACCTCCATCAATGCTCAATGAAGTCGAATGCATGGCGCATCCCTCAGAGATTGATGAACGGCGAGAGCTTTATCCTTTACGCTTTACATGACGACATTTCGATCGAATGTGACCGCAATGGAGCTGACTTTCATTGAAACATTCTCGTTTTATTCCTAACGTAATTCCACCATATTGTGTGGATTCTCTCACAATCAAAAAAGTTTGATGTATTTACATGCCTTCATAGTTTACTCAACGAATGCGTGCTTATTTAGGTGGTTCGATGATGTGTCTTAACAAAGAGCGTGCACCTTGTAAGTTTGCAACTATTCTTCTTTTTAGACAGGTTCTCAACTCCAAACAATTGTCGGCCTTTTTAGATTGGAGAAGTGTCCATCGACCTGCGACAAATTCTTCCCCAGAATTTGATACATCTGTAGGCCACAGCAAGTCATCGTCTAGGACATATATGCATTCACTCGCCTTTAACAATGCTTAATGAAGTCGAATGCATATCGCATCCGTTAGAGATTGATCGAGGCCGAACAATTAATATTTATATAGAAATACATATATACATATATATATATATACATATATGTAGGATGCGTGGTGGATTATCCGTTGAAAAACAAATTATTATCAACTGGTAGTCATATCAGAAACCGTCCTATGTAAAAGAGCACTGCCGTTTGAGCATCCCTTATTGGTGTGGTGTTTCATTAAAGAAGATCCGTCACAGTACGACTACGACTAAACCCCATCGAGAATACGAAGAAGTGTGGACCATCGACTCGGATCATCGACTTTGATGAAGACGGAGACGTCGAAACGCTAGCCAAATAAATATATGAATGAGTCGTTTTCTTGTTCAGCAATCGCGAAGTTGTTAAACAGCATACATTTACTTCCATAGAAAAACACACAATGCAATACAACAGTAGCTAAAAGGGCAGGTATAGAGGAATCGGTAGCGATAGTTGAAATACCACCGGATCCTCTACGTCGTCAGTTAGTTCGTAACCGCTTGTATGACCGCCTATGTGAAACAACAAATTGCGTAATTTGCCCTTACGGCAGGGACGGTGACAGCATGAGTTCAGGTACGATATACCTGATCTCTTGTAATGATTGCGGAGATGAATATATTGGCGAAACCGGCAGACCATTGTGTCTCCGTATAAAAGAACATCTAGATGACAAACGAAAAGCAAGTCCCGAAGTACCCCACTAGGCACGCATAGGACACAAAAGCATAGCGGAGACGATTTTGAAGTAAAAGTCAATATCCTTGCACAGGAGACCAAAACACTAGCGCGAAAACTTCTTGAGGGCTTTTTGGGCAAAGGCCAAAAACCCCTACAATAGATAGTAGGGACGAGATGCCCAGAGGTCACAAGCGACCTGACCCCGTATGTTCTCATCAACTCCTGATGTGGGATGGTGCAGTCATCAACCGTATGCGGCTCTAATCAGCTGTTCTAATGTTCCTCATTGGAGGTCACGTAAAAAGCGGTGAGTTTTTCGAGAAGCTGTTGATCATGTGATTACCATGGAGTTTTTTCGTCTTTTTGTAAGTGTTATTGAAGCGTTTGACTTAGTAAAGTGTATATCAGTATACCCTTCCAGGCTCCGAAGAAGGCGATTCTGCCGAAACGTCAGCTACTGTTGTATTGTATTGTGTTTTTCTATAGAAGTAAATATGTGCTGTATAAAAAACCTCACGACTGCTGAACAAGAAAAAAGACTAGTAAGTGATACAAAACATCGTTTTAATCGTACTCATTTAAATACGGGTTCCTTCATCGACAAGCTAACAAGAGGTTGATAAAAAGGCTTATTCGGCCAACATTTCGCCGTCTTCGCATTCATGAGAGCTAATTATCCCAGTCGGTGGTCCACAGTCGTTTCCCTTCTCGATGTGCTGTCTTCGTCGTCGTATCGAGTCGGATCTCGCTCACTGAAGCACCGCTCGAATGAGACAGCCTACACGGCAGCGGTCCTTTATACAGGACGGTTGTTGATTATGCTGGTAGTTGGTAATAACGCGTTTTTTCAACAGACTATTCATGCTGCAGCAGTCGGTATTATGTTAGCTAGCACATAGCAAATCAGTACTTCAAAAACCGATTTGCCCTTAACCTCACCACATCTAGTGTCTACTCATACTTCAAATAAACTCATTTACGCTTTATCATGATGGACACACAGGCATTCTCGCCTCTCTCTCTCTCTCTCTCATTATGGAAGCTGAGAGACAGGCGAAGCGAAGGACCCGCATGGTGTGGTGGTGAACGCGTTACTCCCCGGAAAGGACAATAGCGCGTTCGTTCTCCACCGCAGACTCCTGCGGTCCAGAGTTTGCAAATATCTCAACATCATTGAAGTTATATTTCTCAATATACCCTGACGTTAAAAAGAGTAGGCAGTAAATAATAAGTTAAGATTATGGAAAGCTTCCGAATAGTTACATAGAATTAGGTGCATGCAAAGTATTACATTGCCATCGAATTCAGGAAAAAAAGAGAAATCGAAAAGAAAAAAGCCACAGGTGTAGTTGGTATCACACGTTGTATCCGCAGTAAGAAAAAAAATCGTTTCTAGCGGAAACAGAGTTAGCAAGAAGTGAAGGAAAACTTAGACAAATTACACTATGGCACCTATTCTATTTTTTCTTCCACCACCTTGCCAGTGCTCTGTTGGCGCAAAACCTGTTGAATCTAGTTGGAAAAGCGGAACCATTTACTGTTGAACAGAATCATGTTTAGTAAGGCCATATTCTCTTCGGCTGCTAGAGCATCTTTGTGCAACAACTCACTTAAAATCATCATTCGGATTGTTCATCACCTTGCTAGTATTCTATTGGCGCAAAACCTGCTGAATTTAGTTCGGAAAGCGGAACCATTTACTGTTGAACATTTACTGTTACTGTTATGTCCCGTATTATACCAATTTATCAAAACCCACAGGTTGGTATCCAGCGATGGTCTTGTATCTACCGACCCATCGTTATTTAAGGTCAGACCAATCATTAGTTGTGTAGGCGGACCAACGGATAGGATAACGTAGTTAATAACCCTAATACGTACCCAGTTGTTGAAGTACGTTCCAGCCCATCTAACGAACAACCAAATGGTCCTGGATCGTCTACGTACTGTGCAGCTCAACAGCGCGTACGTGATGGAGTCCTTCGACGTCACCGCCCTCTATACAAACGTGTCGAATGACTCCGCTATGCAAGCCGTCCGCGAGCTCCTTATACAACACGAAGGAGCAATAAACATGTATGGCTTCTCGATTCAGCAGTTGATGACACTCTTAAAGTAGTGTCTAAACTGCTCAATCTTCAGATGGTCCGGGAGGTATTACGCACAAACGAGAGGGCTGGCAATGGGACAACAACTGGCAACAAGCCATGTCATTGCATTCATGTCTAAGGTGGAAGCACCAGTAATCGATCTCGGGCCGTTACTCTACTGTAGATGTGTAGATGACTCTTTCAGCATTTGTTCAACACAAGGGATAAATGTTTTGAGTTATTGAATGGACAGTCAGAGAATATCAAGTCCACGCGAGAAAAAACCGAAGGAAAACTGGCTAGCATTTCTGAACGGGCAAATCAACCTATCAGAAAGCGGCTACATTACGAAATGGTGCCGAAAGCCAAGTAGCAAAAACATACTTGTTCATTACCTCTACTCTCATCCTTCACACAAGAAAAGGGCGCTTGTAAGAAACACGTTTCGAAGAGCAATCAACATGTGCACAGGAAGAGAGCAGAGAGAGGAGTCCCGGAACTTATCACGGCAATTAGCCATTTCTAACGGCTACGAAACTGTAGCTCGTGATAGGTGTAGGGAAAATCTTAGGCCCCTAAACGACAAATCTAGCGATAAAAAGGTCCCGTTTATCTTATCGTTCATCTCAAATGATGTAAGTGCAGCTATAAAACGCTGCTTAAGAAGGGCTGGTCTAGAGAATTCGGTAAACGTAGTTGAAAAAGCTACCGAGCACTCTTAGGCGCCACTTTGTTCGTAACCGCCTATATGACCGTCTATGTGCAACGCAAAATTACACAATTTGCCCTATTGGTACAGACGGCGATTGCATGAGTTCGGATACACTTTATCTCATCTCTTGTAAGGCGTGCGGAGACAAATACATTGGCGAAACGGGTAGACCTCTCTGTATCTGTATAAAAAGAACACCTAGTCGGTAAATCTAAAGTTAAACCAAGTATCCCACTAGGCACGCATAGGACACAGAGACATAATGGGGAAGATTTTGAAGTAGAAGTGACGATCATCGCGCAGGAGTCGAAAGCACAAGCGCTAGAAATTCTCGAAGCATTGTGGACTAATTCCAAGAATCCGAAAATGAACCGCAGGGAAGAATGCCTCATTATCACGCGTGATATTGGGCAGTATATAAGGCTGTTATTCTGATGAGATGGGTACATTACGATTCCATGTGAATTCTTCGCTGTTGGTTTCCAAGCGACATACTCAGTGGAAGACTCACAGAAAGCGGTGGGTATGCAAAAGCAGATATTCTGTGTTCAATGTGATTGAAATCTTGGTTTACCGTATTCTCTGTTTGGTTGTGGAGGTGTTTGGCCGGGTATACCGCTGTCAACATGACCTTTCCAGGCTCTGAAGGAAGCGAAATCCGCCGAAACGTCAGCTTGTACGTAAATAAAGAAATAAAATAACACCTAGCGTTTGCTCAACAAGATTATAAAGATTTATTTGGACGAGAGTTTCGAAGTTCGTCGTGCACACGTATGTGTGTTTTCGCAAACATAGGAAATGTATATTCACTGAGTATGATCTCAATATATCAGGTTATCTTCATAGTTTAAAATTACAAATACCAAAAAATCTTGGAATAAAAGGGTCACTCTCCAGACCTTGTTTCGAATCATAAAACTTCCTTTCTGCACTTTACTAAATATTACTTCCTCTAGTACGGTCTCGATAACAGTCGGCATTCTTCCTTTACCTTCAAACCAATCCTATTTGCCAGTTTTTCCAGCTTAAACATCGTATACTACCTGACAAAAGCTTTTCTATAACATATAAATTAGTCCTACTTTTACGACCGACTTTCTATTAACCTCGACATTGGTCAAGTAATTCTTCGTATTCTTGTTGAGCAAACACGACGTGTTATTTTATTCTTTATCCACGAACAAGCTGACGTTTCGGCTGATTTCGCCTTCCTCAGAGCCTGGAAAGGTCAAGTTGACAACAATCTATTCGGCCAAACACCTCCATAACCAAACAGAGAAAACGCTGAACCAAGATTTCAATCACATTGAACACAGCTTTGTACACTCACCGCTTTCGATGAGGCTTCCAAGTATGTCGCGTGGAGACCAACCGCACAGCATTCACATGGAAACGTAATATGCCCTTTAATCCTACTTTGTGAGCGTATTGTTTACATTCTTGCTGCGCTTGCCAAACAGAAAATTTCACCTTATAACCCAGAGAAGGATTTCGCTGCATGTTTGCTTTTACAGAAAACACTACAAGACCAAATGTTGGACAAATGAAGTTACTTTTACATACTGGGATTGTAACAAGATGGTACCACCCACCCTCTTCTCTTTCAGTAATGTAACACAGAGTTCAACAATTCAGTAAGCTTTGGATACATTTGGAACCATCGGGATTCGTCTCCTTCGACCTAATTGGCATACAGATCATTTATCTATAATTTTTTATTTAAGCCAATGGCTTGAACGGCATTTACTAAACAATAATAATATGATCTATGTATCGCACAAATTTTTGTTTCCCTTGCTTTTCGCTGAATCCAATTCCTTGCCATAGTTCTGCGCTAGATCACTAATTTCCATTGCACTTGTAACCGTCGTGTAGAATTCTAAGGACGTTTAGTACACCATTTCCGTACTTTACTAATTTGAAGTTGACTAAGATTATATCGGACCGTGAAAGCGCACAACGTGGTTCGCTCCATCTTATCGCAATAGATTCAACGCGTTTAGCAATTAAACCTCAGTAGCAACGTGGAAAAGAAGCCGAACACAGCAACTACAGCGGAAGAAATGTATACACGTGCATACCATTCATCGACTTTCCTGAACCCGTAGAATTGAACACCATGAAAAATTTTTTTTTATTATACGACCGACATCATATTTTTTTACAATGTGGAGATCCCAACATTTCCTAAATTCGATTTGTTCACTCGCATCCATCATTCACGAACGTCTGCCAACTTCTTTTGTGTGTGGGTTCGCCTGCTGCTTGAGGCTTTTTTCTAGTAGTCATTAATATCGCTGGTCCAGTCGATTTTCTTGAAATTTTTAGATAGGCTTTCTTAAGTGTTCCCACGTAGATTGGATGAAGTGACCTTTTCCCAGAGTAGCCTGGTACTAATTTTCTGAGTTTAGAGGGAGAAGCTTGTTGGGTCTGGGTAGGTCGAGTCGCCCGCGTAACGAACGTTATCATTGCCGCTGCCTGCTGTGATATTAAGGATATCAGGCGTAACGAGCCTTTTAGCCTTATAGTTGTATTGCTTTATTTTCCACTTCTAGTGCAAGAAAAAAATCACATAATGACGAGTGTTTCAGAACAGATCAGCTTACTTCTCTCTTCAGATTGGTTTTGGGGTCTGAAGGCTACGTTGGTCGAGCATTTATTGCAACTGCAGTCTATCTATAAAATGCGAAACCGATACTCACTAACTAATGAAAACCTCTCTTCGAGAATCGTCCAGACTTTAACATAATTTCTGTTACACCGTTGCCTTGCTATATGTGGGAGATCTTATCATGTTTTAAGAAAAAACTACACGGCTGTGGTTGTGACAGCTATAAACATTCCACTATCACAAAGGAGTGTTAAAGCATTTAGGGGAAGGATTGATGAAAGTGACGATATTAGCTTTCGGGTCATTACAGTTTCCTTCTTAGTGAGAACAGGGCTTTGCTATACGACTGAACACATACTTTAATTGGGTAATTTGCAATTCGATGTGTTTTTTTAGTATCCATAACTTGACGGAGAAGTCCAGAGTTGTTGAACAAACAATAAAAAAAGAAGCCTCTTATGTAATTTATATTCTTGAATGTGACAAAACATAAGAATAAGAAGCACTTAAAGTATTTGAAAATTTTCTGATCAAATACCGCTGAGTTATTTCGTTTGAAAGAAAAAATTGTCAGGTCTCCTCTTATACTCACTTGGATACATGCCTTAACGTCTTAACGAGTTGCGCCGGCCCCAACAGAATTTCTATTCCTTTCTTTGCCTCGCTATAGTTGTCCATGGTGGTGGTTTGATTCGAACGTGGTAGCGTTCTCGAGAAACATACTGTGGTCATGAAATCGTTTCCACTTACGGAAGTGGACGGTTGACGTTGTCCACGAACACGGCCATCCAACGGGTTCGGGTAGTCTTCGATAAGGACGCTTGCATTCTGTTGATGTCAAATCCACTATTCTTTTCGCCGTCTGTCATTTGTTCTTTCTATTATGTAATTGGACCGTTTCTACTCTGCTGTCGAAATGTATTCTCTTAGACTCCAAAGTTGGGAGAGGTTTGGAAGATATGAGCCACACATTCTGGCTTGACGATTTGAGTACAGAGTTCTTGAAGTGGTTCATCTTTCCGCCTACGTCTTTGCATAGGGAGAGCGCTAGCAGGATTGCTGTATTTTAAAAGATAGCAGGGATTTTTGGGTCCCGTAGTTAGTCGGAGGCTCCTTTGGTAGGCCGAAAAGAGGCCGATGCTGCCCTTTTTCTGCTGTCTAATTCCTAGCTCACGTTTTTCTGCATGTTCACTGAACGTCCAAGCCAGACGCACGAAGTGGTCTCCGTAATCAGAGAAGAATCCAGTTTGATGCGCTCACCTTCTCACAAACTAAGATTTTCTCCGATTTATGCCTTGTCCGATCCTTCTTCTCGCTTCGTTGGGCTCACTGATCATTGTTACCGCTTCGTTGGTACTTCTTGAGATGTTGACTATGTCGCGGACGAAACGAGGATTTAATAGGAGCTCTATCAACACGTATACCTTTCCTATTCCAAATCGAGTAACTTCGTTATCCAATGCAGTGGGGCATCAAACAGCTTTGGCGATATGGTGTCACCTTTTCGAAGCCCTTTTCCTATAGGTATGATAAGAGATCGATAGAAAACCTGTATTTTCGTAGTGCAGTTCCAATAACAGGCATACAGAGCTCTTGTATAGGGCAGGTCCAATCCTCGGTCGAGGATAGGATCGCATTCGCTTCGATATTGTCAAACGCTTTCTAATAGTCGACAAAACTCACGACTATAGGCAGCAAGTATCCCGGACAAATTCTATGACTCTAGACACGGTTTAAATAAGGTCATTGCAGCAAACTTTTGTGGAAATTCTGCTTGTTCAACTAGTTGCGCCTCAACCAATATCTTCGATATGCGAGACAGAACAATCTTCGTGAGAAGCTTTTAGAGTACACTGAAACAAGCACAGCGGCCGAAAGTTACGAAGATTCTTTCGGTAAACTCTCTTAGGTAGGATAACCATGTGCGATGTTTTTCACTGGTCTGGGATTTTCTCGTTTTAAATATAGGATGTTATATGGATTGTAAGAAATACGTGTTAATTGTGGCTTCCAGCTCTAGGAAACTCTAAGGTGATTTTATCGAGTGCTCGAGCTGTGGTTATTTTCCACGATTTCTATCGTAGCTGTTATCTAAGAGCGAAGAATTAAGGATGGTTTTCCTCCTGCGGGGATTTTAGGGTTTGCTACAAAAATATTTTGAAACAAAAAAAGGTTGGCGTTGAAAACTTCAGTCAACTGACTAAGAGTGTGGCAGGAAGATCAGTTCTAATTTCCCTTCTTTTCTCGGGAAGTGGTCCTCTTGCTTGAGGAACTGAAGCGAATCCCGCCCAACTTCTAGGTCATTCGAAGGGCCGTCCGTAGCTTTCGGTCAGGTCTTCTTTGATATGCTAATCACATTTGGATAGAATTTTGTTCAGAATGTTTTCGTCAAATAAAGTTGAAAATTCTCCTTTTGATCAATAGCATGAATTCGTTTCCACCTTACAGCTGAATAGAGTCTTCAAAGGAGGAAGGTAGTGACCGAACACAGCACCATCTTCTGTTTATCAGAATATGGCCGATCTGTGCAAGGATCGTGCCGTTCGGAGACTCCCATGTCCAGCAGCGACTTGTTTTCTACGGAAAAACAAGTTTCCGTGGATGAGGCGCTTTGTAGACAGAAGTACTGCAAGACGTTTTCCACGCTCATTTCTCTTCCTTAACCCAAATTTTCAAATTCTCTGGTAGCTCTCACTGGCCATTTCTATTCTAGCGTTGAAGTGTCCGACAATAAATTTAATATATGATTTATCATTCCAGATAGCTTCCTCCAACATATAATAGAACGTATCTAATTCTTTTGTGCTCATCTGCTGCATCGGTAGGTGAATAGCAGCACTTCACGACAATGATCTTCGTATGACGTGTTCACTGAAGACGGAACACGGTCATGCTAGGGACACGGTCTTGTACGAGTCAACGAGATTCACAATGCACGGGTGGGCGAAAAAAGTCGACCGACACTTCTTGACAGGCCGTTTTCTATGCGGGTGACAAAGGTCCTGTGTTCTAGTTGACATATGTCAGTCTTCTTGCTTTTTTATTCTTTTAGGGCGATCGCATAGGATTTAATGTTATCTGCTGCTCCAAGAATAGCGCGAAAATCGCTGTCTAAGTAGAGCGTTCTGCCATTATAGGGGCAAAGTACGAAACAATCTCCATGGTATCTGGCGTGTGTTTCTCAAGTCTAGTGCTGACGGTGTCCTACGTAACTCGAGATTTCGTAGCCTTTCAACAGTCGTCTCATCGCATGATTTCACAGGATGGAGCAGCCAGTGTACTGGGTGTTAATGCCGGCCTATTGTTGGTTGGGCTGCTTGGCCTTTCCTGGTGGCCTCAATTAACCTTGCAAAAGCGTTTTCAATTCTTCGTCACGATGTAGATCCAAGGAAAGTAAGGGACTTCTTCTTTCGGCCATACTACCAGTTGATCCGGAAATGACCACCTTCATCATCCGAATCACCTGCTGTCTCTCTGGTCGTCAAGCGACCCGAGCCAGCGCGAGTAAATCTTCCATTTTTCCCTGCTGCACGCAAGAGTGGCCATTGGGTTCTGCTCGTTCTAGGGACTCGCTGAGCATCACACCATTCTCCTATGCCCTTCTTGAAGAACTCTGACCAATGGGACGGCTGTTTTTTGCAATGTGTTTGACAGCCCAAAGAACTAAGTCACCAACGGCTCTTGTCCATCGGTTGTCGTTGTTACGCATTACGTGTTAAAGCGCGTTCAATAACGCTGAGTGGTGTTTTATGCATTTTACACAGTGACCACGTTTCCGACACGTATGATAAGGAAGGAAGTACCATGAAGTCGAAAAAGAGGGCATGGTGTCGGGCGTCCTATGTTCCCTTTACCACATCCCCTGTGCTCTTGAAAGCTCTCCAAGCTGCTCGTTTCTTTCTACTTAGTTCTGGAGCTAAGTCGTTCATCATGTTAATTTCCTGACCTAAACAGACGTAACTGGAGTATTTGGAGATGTTCATTCCGTTGAACGTGAGTGGAGCGTATTGTAAGATTTAATCGAATATCAATCTTTCCACAGGCTTTATCAAAGTCGGCAAGCATTCTTTCCACTTGGGATTTGTTTGATATTGTAAGAGGGAGATCATCAGGAACGCGAAGATGGTGTAATTGCCGACCATCGATTTTCACTCCCATTTTGTCCCATTCTAGTGTTCACATGGCGCTCTTAAGGGTGGGGGGTAAATAGTTTTGGCGAGATGGTGCCACCTTGTCTAATCCCTCTTTTGACGTGGGTTTTAATACCATTGTAGAATGGTGATATCGTGGTTGTGAAACTTTTTTCAGCTCATGACGAATCTTTACATACTGACTGAGGACTCCCTGACTGTCCAGGGATTCCACGACTGCTGCTCTCTCAGTTAAGATAAAATCGTTCTCTAAATAGTTCCTGCAAATGTGGCCCATCGTGCTGAATCATTTTCGAGATCCTGCTTGCTCACAAGGGTGTCCTTCGTCCAGTGTTCTGTCAATCCTGTTTACGACGACTCGAGTGAAAAGTTTGTAGACGACAGACAGTAAGCAGATTGAGCGGTAGTTGCCGTTATCGTGAAGGGCACAGCTCTCAAAAATAGCGCGGTCACACTGGTCTTGGTCTTCCACTGAGTAGGGAGCTTGCATTCAGACAGGAAGGGTTTGAAGAGCCGAACCAGTGTGTTCATGGGTACTGAAGGAAGGCTGTTCAGGGATTCAGATCTCATCATCTTCGGACCTGATGTTGCATGATTTTTCACAGACGAAATAGCATGCCGGGTTTCGAAGGGGAGAATCGTAGATACGACATATCCATTCTCCTTTACTTCATATGGAAGGACGACGTGGCTCTTAAAGAGATCTGAGTAGTATTCATGAATGAATTTCTCCATTGCTTTTCTGAAAGCTGCAACTTTAATTTTTGATCTGAGCATCGGAGTGCTGCTTCGGTGGGCTTTGCGAATGTTTTGCCCAGGTTGCCTCTGCAGCTTCGACCGTAACTGCTGTCCTCTCTCTTTGAGATCTTTTATCGCCTGTCTACAATGTTTTGCAAGTTCGGACGTTAGTTCGTGTCTGCCTGTAGCTCGTGCGATTCCACGCCGGCGTATCAGTTTGAATGTTTCTGGAGATGAACGTCTCTTAGCGAAATTTCAACTCTCAGCTTTCACAGCGTGAATGTCAAGATGTTGAACGAATTGATCGTATTCCCCCAGTGGTCTACTTTGCTATAGTATTCTTTACTCCGAGACTCTCACGTCCAGCGCTGAAAATGGGGATTCTATAATCACGAATTACTATGAATGAATGGTCTTGGTCGTCATGATGAACTCAGACAGCCGCTCAACCTGCTCGTTCCATTCCAATCCGTGGAACCCAGTGTGACGTTCCTCAGATGTTCTCCTGCAAAGCCGGTATTGATCCACATCTTTTCAATCGTAGACGTCCGATCCTGATTGTTAGCCGTTCGAATGAATCGATGTTCACGGCCAAATTCGTGTTGACGAGAACGCCGTCGCCGCTGATTCCTCTACTGCCGTATGTTCCGAGGAACGGTTCTTCTTCGGTGTCACAGACGTCGATTAATGGGTGGCATCGTCTCGTTTCGGCCAGGCCGATGACGTCGTATTTTATCGTTCTTGCTTGCATGATCAAGTCTTCTATCGAAGACTCGGATGAAAAGAGTGCGTGCATTGCAGGTACAGATCGTCACCTCAGTTTTTTGCGATTTAGGCAGCTTAAAATGCCCCTGAGATTTTAGCAGCCTCTCCGTACTCGTCCCACTGAACGCTGCCGAATGGGCGGCTCTTTTGAGGTCAGGGAAATGAGGCCCGTTTATTCCACTGTTTTTAGCATTTTGATACCCACGTGTAGCTTGCTGGGCTCTCAACGTGGTTGCTGGGTATGCTCATAGGGTAGCTTGCCAGTCTCTCCCAGAGTTGACATGGTGCTTATTTGTTGGAGGCGAATCCTAACCGCCTCCCATGTACTTCCCCTTCAACTGATTGCAGGCTTTTGGGCCAATTGACTCGTAGAATACAATCCGCGCAAACTGGAAGGAACCCACACACGCGCGCATGAATACGCGTCGTAGATACATAAAGTATGTGCCATATCGGCGCAGTTGAAACAGGGAGTCCATCCCCTGGTTCCAAATACGTCTCAGGAAAGCAATGATCACTTTTGCTCTGCGATTAACCTTCTATTCGCCACCAGAGGACGCGCCCCGTTGCCTCGCGACTAGCCGGCTCGAGCTCCTTCATATGAGGGAGATCTGTGGGCCAGAAAGGCTTACAAAACTAAAAACTTATTTAGTGATAGCCTAATGCAAATGTGTCACTGTCCAACGTTAAGAAGCTGAGGAAAAGTGGTTTCCACTTATATTAGGCGAAAATAGTCGTCACTTTCAATTCTAATCCAACACATTCCCCATTCACAGTTAACTTCTTTAATGTAGAAAAAAACTATTTCAATCTGCTGATCGTTCACTAAAACACAAGCTTTGTTACTCTACTACGACAAAATTGTAGTCTTGCCTAGCTCATAAATCACAATCCTGTCGCTGCATCACGTCGCTGTTCATGCTTGGAACACAAAAAGTAGTTGAAAAAGCGGAATTTTGTCCAGCAAAAGAAAGGTACAGTGTTCCCGAATGCCGTGTTTGTGTCATCGTACAACTAGTCAACAACCACAACCATCGAAACATATTTCTGCCATCACAATGCACACTCACTTGCATCTGAGTTCTCGAGAGATGACTTGATTATGCCGGCCAGAAGGATAGAGTACGGCGTAATCGGACTGGCTGAGAGGAGAAATCGTCACTATGACATCTAAGAAAAAAGTGTTCCTCGGAACATGCCATGGTAGAGAAGTTGGCGGCGTCAACGTTCTCGTCAACATGGACTTGGCCAGAAGCATCGATTCATGCGAGAAGCTAACAACTCGAATGGGATGATCACGGTTGAAAAGTTGTGGATCAATACCGGTTTTGACAATCTTCGTCGTCTACGCACCGACATCAGTCTATGACGAAAACGATGTCCGACCGTTCTGCATGGACTTGGAGACGTTCTACAGAGAAGACCACGCATTCTTCGAGGTCATCATTGGCTCATTCCTAAGATTAAGACTTAGCCAGAAGAACGTGTGAAGAGCATCACAATGATACCCACGGATAAGGATGGACCGCGAAGTGTGAGCTTGTTGTTCATGCTTGCTATCACGACCAAGACCATTCAAGGTAACTCTCAAATCCAAAAGCTCCACTTTCAACGCGGGACGTAGGAGTCTCCTAGTAGAGAGTACCATAACGAAATAGGCCATCGAAGGTTTTATCTAGCCGACGTCGCTGTTCTCCCAAAAATTCTGCGATTAGACCACCACCTGCCTCGTGTAAGATTTCATTCCTAGCGGAAAAGAGAAAAAGCCGTTAAATCCGAAAACCGGGTTTCAAACCCACCATAAACTGGGAATAATTCACTCCACTAGTCAGCTTTTGGAATATTTCGCTCCCGATAACGTCGATGAGAATACGATCGGCTCATTCAACATCTTCACATTAGCGCCATAAAAGCTGATAGTTCGAAAGACACCAAGAGACTTCTGTCTCAAGGAACACTCGAGCTGTGAGCCAGTTGGAACGCACGACCTATAAGCAACCACAAACTCGCGTCCGAACTTGCAAAACAATGCAGACATTCTATAAAAGAAGATCTTATGATTGAAGTTGAAGAGGGTGGTAAAAACATTCACAAACACACGGAAGCTTCGCCAATAACAAAACCAAGATGATTGCACTCCTATGCCCAGATTGAAAAGTTACAGCGTCCAGAAAAGCAATGGAGAAACTCATGCACAATTTCTACGTAGATCTCTTAAACAGCCACGTCTCCTTTCCTTATATGAAATAAAGGAGGATGGATATGTCGTACGAAGTATAGAAAAACACTCGGTTCCCATAAGACAAGACATGAACACCTGAGGAACCTGCCGCCGGCCCTCACCAACACACTGGTACGGCTTTTCACAAGTTTCGTGTCAGCATATAAGGTTGCCTTTTAATAGTAGGCAATCAACGCTATGTTATTGTTTAAGAATGGTGACCAACGTGATATCGCAACTGTCTGCCAATCTACCTGATGTCTGTCGCATATAAACTCCTCACTAAAGTCATTCCAACCAGGATTAACAGAACAATGGACAAAGGACGTTTACACGAGCAACTAGGGTCTCGAAAAGGATTTACTACGATAGACGATATCCTTACAATAAAAATGCTCATCGAAGTATCGCGAGAGTAAAAGAGACCGCTGTGCTTCACTTTAGTCGATTTAAGAAAAAGTTTCCACTCAACTTAGATAGAAGTAGTCCTAGACGGCCGGGCCGTCCCTACTCAGTATACAAAGATTCTTCATAAGCTGTCTAAAAATTTCACAACCAATATATCACCAATCTACAACGAAATTGGCGTCGACGTCAAAAGATGGGTTAGGCAATGCCATCTAGCCTAAATTATTTATCGCCACCATGGAGAAGGTTATGCGAACGCTGCAATGGGACAACATAGGGGTGGAAATCGATGGTCTCCAATTGCATTATCTTCGCTTTTCTAATGACATCGTTCTTATGGCACCAAATATTAGCCAAGCGGAACAAATGTTTGCCGACTTTGGTAGAGCCTTTGGAAAAAATTGTACTTCGGCTAAATCTCACAGAAACGATCCTCAAGAGGAATGGAATGGTCACCTGTGCTCCACTCACGTTCAACGGAATGATTGTCTACCACTGCTCCAGTTATGTCTATCTAGGTCGGGAAATCAGCATAATGAACGGCTTAGCTCCAGAGCTGTGCAGAGGGGAATAAACGGCCTTCAAGAGCATCGTGGATGTAGTGAAGAGAACAAAGAACAGCTGGCTCCTACCCATCTTCTCGACTATAAAGTTCTTGCTGTCTTAACTTATGCGTCAGCAACCTGCTCATCGCTAAGTACAATGTAACGCCACTCAGCTTATTGAAGGCGCAGTCGAAATGACGATGCTAAGAGTAAGCCGTGTCATACATCTGAGAGAAGGGATCCGAAGGTCGGAGCTGTGTCAGTGATCAAAAATCAAAGATGTCGTGCTATACGCCAGACTGTCGAAGACAAGATGGACCGGGTACGTAATGCGTATGAACGACAACCGATGGACAGGAGCTGTCAGTGAATGGATTCCTCGCGATGTCGAACGTACTGCAGAGAAACCACTCAGAGTTCTGCACGAAAACCCTAGAACAGAGGTATGATGCTAAAAAGAATCCCTGTAGTGAACAGAATGCACTGGGCTACTCTTGCACTCGACAGGGGAAAAAATAGAAGATTTACTGACTCCCGCTGTAGTCAGTTTAGGATCAACGACATTACAGGTGATACAGTTGGTACAGTTAGGTACTCTATTGACTCAGAAAGTGACAACATTCCTTCTAATTCAGAATGGCGTGAACACAATTTATGGTGAGTGCATCTGCATACCTCTAAATAGAGTGCTCTACTGGCAGGCTGTATAGATTCTAATATCTCTAGGCTGTTCCATGTTTATGCCGATTGACTCGATTTTTTCCTTCTTTGTTAGTGACCATGTTGAATTTTGTAATCGTTTTGCAGCACTATCTATCACTTTTATTCTTATAGAATTAATTCTATATCACGGAAGGAACTTTTGGTGATCACATCTTCGTTCAACAGGGCTGGCAGTGGAACATTATGCTCGCACAAATCCAATCGGCATTTCATAAGACTTCTTCTTTTTGAGTCGTTTCTAACATTTTCTTCTGCCTGTACCGTTGTAGATCTTCTTGCAAAGCTCTTCTGGAACTGGTGTTTATTACTATTCGCGTAAAGTATGTTGTAGTAAGATCAAGCGCCAGTTCTTTCTATTTTCTGGCAATGGAGATGCGACCAGGTGTTTTTGCTAGAGGAACTGTGGAGAATTTAGCACAACATCTAAGTTCTCCGATAAGCAGCTGTAGCCTTCTATAGGCTTCTTTGTCTTGCAATCACAAAAGGAGAAGCCTTTACTGAGATAATACCAATCATACACAACTTGTTCCGCTTTTTCTTGCACGATGGCAGGATTTCTTTTTCAGCTTATGGCTTAATAAGTTTCTCACAGGGAAGGGCGGCGGTCGCAACCAGTACAGAATGACAGGACTACCGATGTTCCAAGCAGGAACCAGCATCTATATGTCAGAATATGGTCGATCTCCACCTCAGTCATGCCGTTTGGAGATTCCCATGTCCAGGATGGTTTTTCTTTCTCGTGGAAAAACGACTTTTCATGGAAGTGGCACGCTATAGACAAGAGTCATATGAGACCATTTCCATTCTCGTTTGTTTATTCTGACCGAAATTTTCCGACCCTGAATTCACATCATGGGCCTATCTTTTATCTGGCTGTAGTCTCCAACAACAAGATTATAACACGGCTTATCATTTTGGATGACTTGCTAAAAGTGGTAATAAAAGGCATTTAATTTGTATTCATCAGCTGCATCGTTCCCTAAGTAGGAATTTATTGTAGCGACCTTCCTATGTCACACTGAATAAAGATGGGGGGCGGTTATGCGAGAGGGAAAAGACCTCGTACGAGTCGGCGAGGTAAACAGTGCTATGGCAGAGGACCAAACCTACGTCACCGATATTTCGTGACGAGACCTTCATTCCACGGATGACAAAGGTATGTTGGTCTTCTTGCCTTTTTTTCTTGTGGAACGATCACATAGAACTTTGTGCGATCTGCTGCTCCAAGAAGAGCCTGGAGAACGACGTAGTGTGTCGTGGTACTACTCGTTCTCAGCAAGAAGTAACCTCCACAGCATGCGTTCACCAGATTCGGTTCCAGTGATATTTTACGCAACCCGAGATTTTGTTACCTCTCACCGGTTGTCTCACCGCCTGACACCATAGATGCCACAGATGGAAGCATCCAGTGTGCGGAGTATTGAGGCTGGCCCATTTTGGCTTAGGCAATTTGATCTTCCCTGCAGTCCTGACGCCACGGATCTCCGTCATATGAGGGACCTTGAGCCGGTTAGTCGCGAGGCTACGTAGCGCGTCACCAGGTGGCGGATAGGGCGGTTAATCGCGGACCAAAAGCGACCGTATGTTTTCCCAAAACGCACGTGGATCCAAGGGATGGATCCCTGTTTCTGTTGCGCAGATTCGTCAGATACCTTCTGTATTTACGAAGCGTATTCATGCTTACGTGCGTGGATGCGTTCTAGTTGGAGTCGAATGTATTCTACGAGTCAATTCGGTCAAAATGCTACAATCAAGTGAGAGGAAAGAATATGGGAGGCGATTAGCAGTCGCCTCCAAAAAATAAACTTTATGTCCACTCTGGGAGAGACTGGCAGGCTACCCATGGGTATACACAGCTACCACGTTCAAAGCCCACCAAGCTATACGTGGGTATGAAAGAGCTAAACACAGTGAAAAAAAACAGGCCTCGGCCAGAAACGGAGTTCAATAAAAATCAATAAAAATTAAGTACAAATAAATGAGAGTTAAATAGAAAATAAATGAAATTGAACAAAAAATTAGATAAAAACAAGTGGAGGTTAAGTGAAAATAAATAAAAAATTACGCAAAGGAAAACAAAAACTAATAAAATTAAGTAGCAATTAATTGAAGATGAATAAGTTCTAAATAAAGTTGGACAAAAAAACGGATAAAATTCACTAAGAAAATACAGGTTAAGTGAAAATTAAATGGATTAGTGTAGAGCGTGGGACTTCTGAATTGAGAGGTACAATGGGTGGTCCTGGTCGAAATCAAAAACTCGGACATCCGTCGGTTTTCTCCGTGAAAATCCCTGCTGTTCATACAGCTCATTCCATTCGGTTCATTGGATTCCATCTTAACGCTGTTCAGACGTCCTCTGGATTGAATTTTAACGTTGGGATCCTCAATGATAACTCCAAAGAGTGTGCGGTCTTTTCTACAGAACTTCACCGAGTCCATGTAGAACGTTTCAAATTGATCGCTGTGTGAGCTTGATGCCGGTTCGTTGACAACAGGGATTGTAAACTCCGGCAATAGTTGTTCGAATTAATTGGTGTCCATGACCAAACTAGTGTTGGCGGAAAGTCTAACGCCGCTGACTGTTTTATTGACGCATGTTCCGAAGAACAGCTCCTCTCCAGAATCACAGACGGCGCCGAATGCGCGGCGCCTTTTCGTCTCAACTAGTCCGGTGATGTCGTACCCTTATCCTTCTAGCCTGTATCATCATCTCCTCAAAACTCAGAAAAAAAGTGAACGTGGGTCGAAGCTGCAGATCGTCACGTTGGGTTTACAAGATCCTCGCAGCCTAGAATGGCACTGAGATTTTGTAGCTTTCCCCATTTTTCTCATGCATCGAATACTGTTTCTGGCTCAACAGAGCGATATTTTTTACTGTATTTAGCGATTCACAGCCAAGAAGGGTTTAACGAGTTCTAGTTTGTGAGCTAGATATATTCACGGATAGCTTTCCAATCAATCCTAAACTAGTCGTGAAGTTTATGTGTTAGATGCGACTCCTAACCGCCTCATTTGTACTACCCAGTCAATCGATCACAGCATTTCGACTGAACTAACTCGCAGAATGTAATCCGCATAAACGTCAAGACATCCACCCACAAATGCAGTGAATACATCGTTGTAAGCACAGAAAGTATGTTTAAGTCGGAGCAACAGCAAGTTGCAAGGGAAAAGTTGATATGTCTTGAATCCGACCCTAACCCACCCGAGCACGCTTGCAAGGAGAGCTCATCTTCTAATCTTGTGCTTTCGGTCGATTTTCCCTGTGTCAATACATCGTTCTTTTTCAAATGTTATGAGCCCAGAAACAGCACGTTCTCGATCATCACGTGGCCAGAACTATAGTATTGTTCTAGTTCAGACCAAAGCGTCTATTGGCGAATATACACACGCCTAGTTTGAGCGAGGTAGGAGATTACGGAAATTCTCGATGTGAAAAGTTACTTTAATATTCTGAATGCAGCACTACTTCATTTCGAACACTTTATTTCAACTAAAGTGTTCAACAAGGAAAAAAATAGTGTTAATAGAGACGAGTATGATAGTTGATCTAGGCTGTCAGACGATAGCTCTCATTCCGCCGTTAGCCAATGCACGAGATCTGAAGTAACTATTGCACTTAGACAGCAAACAATCTTGTTAGAATTATAAATTTCTGAAAAACAGACCTCTCTATCTCTTCAGGACTCGAAGGGATATACTTCAATGCGACTGAACAAACGACTGGGAAAAGCCATCAACTAGTAGGCACGCTGCAGACGTCGGGTAGCCATCTGAAAAATTTGCAGAGCTTCGAAGTCCTAAATTACAATGAACAGGCTTTCATACTAGCAGAAATCACAGCCATTGTTCCACACCAACTCAAAAGTTCACGGGAACAGTGGTTTTCTGTCACAGTTTAGCAAATGCTAGACTCACCTTTCTGGCGATGCAGATGTTATTGCAGGGATGCGGAGAATGGTGAAAAAATATAACTCGCAGCTCTTTAAATACCTACCATTTGATAACGTTTTCTTGTTTTCTTCACTATCTGCTTACGTGCTACAACTTGCTTATCAAGACTTATCATAAGCAACTAGTGGTATTCGACGACTAAAGTGGTTGATTTCATGTGAACGATGGATAGGGGAATTTTTCAGCTAATAATAACATTACCCTAGACGAACTGGTTAGGAGGTCAGCAGAGCTAGGGGCAATATTCTCTCATGGAAACGTGCAGGACTTCGTCCAATAATCCGACCTACGTAATATAAATAATAAGGATCCTCAGCATTACTTTATCATCCAAGCAACAACATTGGCTCCTCGACTTTGTTCTCTTGAATGTGATGCTTAATCCACAAACCGTTGTTGCTTGGAGATGACGTACGTCGGATTATTGGACGAAGTCCTGCACGTTTCCATGAGAGAATATTGCCCTAGCTCTGCTGACCTCCTAACCAGTTCGTCTAGGTAATGTTATTATTAGCTGAAAAATTCCCCTATCCATCGTTCACATGAAATCAACCACTTTAGTCGTCGAATACCACTAGTTGCTTATGATAAGTCTTGATAAGCAAGTTGTAGCACGTAAGCAGATAGTGAAGAAAACAAGAAAACGTTATCAAATGGTAGGTATTTAAAGAGCTGCGAGTTATATTTTTTCACCATTCTCCGCATCCCCTGCAATAACATCTGCATCGCCAGAAAGGTGAGTCTAGCATTTGCTAAACTGTGACAGAAAACCACTGTTCCCGTGAACTTTTGAGTTGGTGTGGAACAATGGCTGTGATTTCTGCTAGTATGAAAGCCTGTTCATTGTAATTTAGGACTTCGAAGCTCTGCAAATTTTTCAGATGGCTACCCGACGTCTGCAGCGTGCCTACTAGTTGATGGCTTTCCCAGTCGTTTGTTCAGTCGCATTGAAGTATATCCCTTCGAGTCCTGAAGAGATAGAGAGGTCTGTTTTTCAGAAATTTATAATTCTAACAAGATTGTTTGCTGTCTAAGTGCAATAGTTACTTCAGATCTCGTGCATTGGCTAACGGCGGAATGAGAGCTATCGTCTGACAGCCTAGATCAACTATCATACTCGTCTCTATTAACACTATTTTTTCCTTGTTGAACACTTTAGTTGAAATAAAGTGTTCGAAATGAAGTAGTGCTGCATTCAGAATATTAAAGTAACTTTTCACATCGAGAATTTCCGTAATCTCCTACCTCGCTCAAACTAGGCGTGTGTATATTCGCCAATAGACGCTTTGGTCTGAACTAGAACAATACTATAGTTCTGGCCACGTGATGATCGAGAACGTGCTGTTTCTGGGCTCATAACATTTAAAAAGAACGATGTATTGACACAGGAAAATCGACCGAAAGCACAAGATTAGAAGATGAGCTCTCCTTGCAAGCGTGCTCGGGTGGGTTAGGGTCGGATTCAAGACATATCAACTTTTCCCTTGCAACTTGCTGTTGCTCCGACTTAAACATACTTTCTGTGCTTACAACGATGTATTCACGCATTTGTGGGTGGATGTCTTGACGTTTATGCGGATTACATTCTGCGAGTTAGTTCAGTCGAAATGCTGTGATCGATTGACTGGGTAGTACAAATGAGGCGGTTAGGAGTCGCATCTAACACATAAACTTCACGACTAGTTTAGGATTGATTGAAAAGCTATCCGTGAATATATCTAGCTCACAAACTAGAACTCGTTAAACCCTTCTTGGCTGTGAATCGCTAAATACAGTAAAAAATATCGCTCTGTTGAGCCAGAAACAGTATTCGATGCATGAGAAAAATGGGAAAGCTACAAAAATCTCAGTGCCATTCTAGGCTGCGAGGATCTTGTAAACCCAACGTGACGATCTGCAGCTTCGACCCACGTTCACTTTTTTTTCTGAGTTTTGAGGAGATGATGATACAGGCTAGAAGGATAAGGGTACGACATCACCGGACTAGTTGAGACGAAAAGGCGCCGCGCATTCGGCGCCGTCTGTGATTCTGGAGAGGAGCTGTTCTTCGGAACATGCGTCAATAAAACAGGCAGCGGCGTTAGACTTTCCGCCAACACTAGTTTGGTCATGGACACCAATTAATTCGAACAACTATTGCCGGAGTTTACAATCCCTGTTGTCAACGAACCGGCATCAAGCTCACACAGCGATCAATTTGAAACGTTCTACATGGACTCGGTGAAGTTCTGTAGAAAAGACCGCACACTCTTTGGAGTTATCATTGAGGATCCCAACGTTAAAATTCAATCCAGAGGACGTCTGAACAGCGTTAAGATGGAATCCAATGAACCGAATGGAATGAGCTGTATGAACAGCAGGGATTTTCACGGAGAAAACCGACGGATGTCCGAGATTTTTGATTTCGACCAGGACCACCCATTGTACCTCTCAATTCAGAAGTCCCACGCTCTACACTAATCCATTTAATTTTCACTTAACCTGTATTTTTCTTAGTGAATTTTATCCGTTTTTTTGTCCAACTTTATTTAGAACTTATTCATCTTCAATTAATTGCTACTTAATTTTATTAGTTTTTGTTTTCCTTTGCGTAATTTTTATTTATTTTCACTTAACCTCCACTTGTTTTTATCTAATTTTTTGTTCAATTTCATTTATTTTCTATTTAACTCTCATTTATTTGTACTTAATTTTTTATTGATTTTTATTGAACTCCGTTTCTGGCCGAGGCCTGTTTTTTTTTCACTGTGTTTAGCTCTTTCATACCCACGTATAGCTTGGTGGGCTTTGAACGTGGTAGCTGTGTATACCCATGGGTAGCCTGCCAGTCTCTCCCAGAGTGGACATAAAGTTTATTTTTGGAGGCGACTGCTAATCGCCTCCCATATTCTTTCCTCTCACTTGATTGTAGCATTTTTGACCGAATTGACTCGTAGAATACATTCGACTCCAACTAGAACGCATCCACGCACGTAAGCATGAATACGCTTCGTAAATACAGAAGGTATCTGACGAATCTGCGCAACAGAAACAGGGATCCATCCCTTGGATCCACGTGCGTTTTGGGAAAACATACGGTCGCTTTTGGTCCGCGATTAACCGCCCTATCCGCCACCTGGTGACGCGCTACGTAGCCTCGCGACTAACCGGCTCAAGGTCCCTCATATGACGGAGATCCGTGGCGTCAGGACTGCAGGGAAGATCAAATTGCCTAAGCCAAAATGGGCCAGCCTCAATACTCCGCACACTGGATGCTTCCATCTGTGGCATCTATGGTGTCAGGCGGTGAGACAACCGGTGAGAGGTAACAAAATCTCGGGTTGCGTAAAATATCACTGGAACCGAATCTGGTGAACGCATGCTGTGGAGGTTACTTCTTGCTGAGAACGAGTAGTACCACGACACACTACGTCGTTCTCCAGGCTCTTCTTGGAGCAGCAGATCGCACAAAGTTCTATGTGATCGTTCCACAAGAAAAAAAGGCAAGAAGACCAACATACCTTTGTCATCCGTGGAATGAAGGTCTCGTCACGAAATATCGGTGACGTAGGTTTGGTCCTCTGCCATAGCACTGTTTACCTCGCCGACTCGTACGAGGTCTTTTCCCTCTCGCATAACCGCCCCCCATCTTTATTCAGTGTGACATAGGAAGGTCGCTACAATAAATTCCTACTTAGGGAACGATGCAGCTGATGAATACAAATTAAATGCCTTTTATTACCACTTTTAGCAAGTCATCCAAAATGATAAGCCGTGTTATAATCTTGTTGTTGGAGACTACAGCCAGATAAAAGATAGGCCCATGATGTGAATTCAGGGTCGGAAAATTTCGGTCAGAATAAACAAACGAGAATGGAAATGGTCTCATATGACTCTTGTCTATAGCGTGCCACTTCCATGAAAAGTCGTTTTTCCACGAGAAAGAAAAACCATCCTGGACATGGGAATCTCCAAACGGCATGACTGAGGTGGAGATCGACCATATTCTGACATATAGATGCTGGTTCCCTGCTTGGAACATCGGTAGTCCTGTCATTCTGTACTGGTTGCGACCGCCGCCCTTCCCTGTGAGAAACTTATTAAGCCATAAGCTGAAAAAGAAATCCTGCCATCGTGCAAGAAAAGCGGAACAAGTTGTGTATGATTGGTATTATCTCAGTAAAGGCTTCTCCTTTGTGATTGCAAGACAAAGAAGCCTATAGAAGGCTACAGCTCTTACTTCAACATACTTTACACGAATAGTAATAAAAACCAGTTCCAGAAGAGCTTTGCAAGAAGATCTGCACCGGTACAGGCAGAAGAAAATGTTAGAAACGACACAAAAAGAAGAAGTCTTATGAAATGCCGATTGGATTTGTGCGAGCATAATGTTCCACTGCCAGCCCTGATGAACAAGATGTGATCACCAAAAGTTCCTTCCGTGATATAGAATTAATTGTGGAAAAGTTTTACTTCAATACTTTTCGTTCCGCAATTCCCGTCCCAGACCCTAAAATCCCAGCTGGAGAAAAACGAAGAGGAAAAAAGAGGTCGGGCTACGCATAAATTGGAAGGATATCCATTTCATGAGAAACCCTTGGTGCGATGGCGAACAGATCAAACCGTATGGTTCTCTAATTACAGAGACCACTTCGTACGTGTAGGCTGAACGTAAAATGAACATGAAGAACAACATTAAATAAGAAGTAGGTGGAAGAAAGGGGAGCAACCGTAACGCATCCTGGAGTCTTAAAGATATCATCGACGAAGTAAAGCACACGACAATCCGCGCTCACCTTTTCGGTTCAGCGGTCCTCCAACTGCTGTTTCATGCTCCAGAGACGTGGGCTTATACTTCAACGACGTCCAGAATTCTGGGCACTACTGCACTACTCACGAGAGCTCGAACGATGTCTTCTGAAACATAACCAGCACACACAACATCTTACTGGAATGCAAAGTTCAGATCATCGAAATCTACTTCATTTTCGAGATCAAGGAGAACACATGTAGATAGCTAAGTATAGATGGGCTAGAGACACAATGATAAGAACAGACAACAGATACACAAGAGGAATCGTAGAGTGGATTCAACGAGTATCCAGGCGTCTTCCAGGAGGACCACCGACACTTCGACCGTACGTGTTCGAAACTATAACCAGCCAGCTGCCTTCCAACGGCATACCGCATCATCGTAGCTGGGAGGTGTTCCTGGGTGTCGGGCGGTGAAATACAGCGGGTGATTCATCCCCCTGGCAGGGTCTCCCCAAGCTGAGAAGGAGTCCGGCGTTTCCATCAGGAAGCCCAGCTAAGAATAAATCAGTACCAGGATCCACCACCGTCCCGGTACCAAACTACTCGCATGGTGGAAATCACCCTCTGATCTACAAGGGCTGCGACTGCGTGTGGCTGTGAAGACCTGAGACAGACTTTGGCCAGGCTGGCCAGGTTTTCTTCCCTTTAAATCTGCCCGATACCGTGTTTTAGTTGGATTTCCAAAAATAACACGGTGGAATTCCATTACCTTTTTGTAGTACAGACGCATCGAGATCGGAAAGCCTTGAAGTGCTGCGACGCATCGGTTAGTTCAAACAATGATAACAATGATGCAAATGAAACTGACACCATTCCTGTTTAACAACAACATAAAGATCTGCAAGAGATCACCCAAGTTTTAAGCTATAGTGAAAAGTGATGCAATCGATCTCTTTTTCAGGCTATTAACTTTGCACGATTTTGCAGTACAAGCTTTGTTAGGTTTCTTTTCGTCGTCTTGTTTTCATCATATGTTATCCATCAATCTCATACAGGATGCTCGGCTCAACAACCACATTGCTACTCATACTTCTAATGTGATATTGTCTCAATTGTTTCAAACAATAATTTACATGGATCAGCGGATAGACGACTGAGTGCTCTGTTATTCGTAGTCGAATTCTCTGCTCTGTTATTCGTAGACGAATTCTGTTACGGCCAACCGGATTGGGAACAAGCGGCTGGGTTGGATGCGTGGATGGTCATTCATTGCTTCATTTAATAGTGCCTAGCAATATAAAAGCTCTATCACACGTGCGATAGAGCTATGCAAGCCACCAAGCACCTTGTGACATGTTTTGGAATTGTTGCGATCATGCGCTGAAAAGCTCAATGAAAAGCATATTTTGTATTCCAGATATTATTGCACAGACTTCAATATCTTTTTTCATCACGTGTAGTCTTGCTAATAATTGAGCAAGTCGAACGAACACTAAGAAACTCTTTATCCATTGTCCAGCTCCAGAAATGCTCGATGGAGCTCCACTTGCTCTAGGAATATGAGGAACATCAGGTTTTTTCATTAGCAGAGAGGTTCTTTCTTAAGTGCTTTGGTGAGAGACTACCAAAGTGAGTAGTAATGTGCCGTTGCGTGGTGGGGTTAGCATACAAGGGGTACTCTATCGAGTTTTACCATAGAAGACGTTAGACAAGATCTTCATCGTTCAATATGTTCGGCGAGAACTGTAATTATTACGTCGGGCCCTTCCTGCTGCTACTTATTTCTGGAACACAGTCAGTGAAGGGATTTGCTTCGTAACTATCGTTCAGCCGAACACGATTTCTCCGGTGAACTTGATATTTGAAGTATTGAAATATGCCAGACTATCGATTTTCCTCGACACTCAGAGGAGGTTAAAACTCTTGACTTTTCACTGCGTTTTGTTAGAGTGAAACAAAATAGCTTCACTTGTGCATTCGAAAACACCGACTGCACTTTTACTCTGATTGTGTAGCGTTGAAATCTCGAGGTGATGCACATAACTGCTTTTTTCTTTTGCCTTCTTTACTGTCTCAACCATGACCTCGTGAGCTATCTAAGACACTTCCCTACGGTGTACATTTCTCTCTGTCCAGCTAAGTGCCTCATCATACCGACTGTTAAATCTACATATACGTAACTGGTGAAATGGAAAATCTTCAGTTCAGTGACATAAATGAGGAACCAGGAATACATCAGTTTATTATGAACAACTTTTAGTTCAGCTACACACGCTAAACGAGTTTTTAAACGAGTTGTTGAAAAGTCTGCTTCTCCTTCCAGTAGTTATCAAAATAATGTCAAGATGATTGTGTTCAACCATATATAACCCGATGTGTCGTTAATGATGACGAAAAGCTGCTAGCTCCACTATATTCATTAAGGCTAAGATAGCAACAATATGTAGGACAATCAATCAAACAACATAACTAAGAGTTCTTTTACTAGTTCACTAGGTAACTAACGTGTGAAGCTTTTTATAAGCAAAACAGAATCATGGCACATTTGACATTTTCTTCATATCCTCTACTGAAGTAAAATGAGATTACTTCACAACCACTGCTCGTGAAAAAATGTTGAGGCAGACAAAACTTTTTATATTCCCTAGTTTTTATAAACCTAATGCGAGATTCGTAAGTGCCAGAAATCAGGAAAAATACACCATACTCATTCCGGATTTGAATAACTCAGTTCTACTTGCAGTGCTATGAAACCATAACAAGGGAAAAAAGAAAGCACTGAAAGTATTGTCAGCATGAATCTTCTCAATAAATAGAAATGAAACATTATTAGCCAATTTTGATGGAGACTCAATGACAATGGAATAAGAGATGTGGAAAAGGTAAGAATTACAATAGCGACATCGTTGAGTGAGTTATTTCGCGTTGTTCTACTAAATGTTTACCAATCGCTTATTAAAATAGTGCAGGTAAAGCATTGTTAAAAAAACAAAAGAACTCATGATGTACATGAAAAAGTAGCTAGGAACAGCACACAGATACAACAAAATTTCCAAGTAATCAATAAGATGAACTAATCGCTGCTAGAACGAACAATATTTATTCACCTTCGGTCATTATAACAACAACTGGAAAAGTTCGGTTAGAAAGATCACGTATATCACTATTAGAAATTTAATCCTTCTTCTAAAATATCACCGCTCTTTTGTTAGCTTTTTATCTAGAACTTAATAAATAGTGATAAGATCAAGAATCATTTCCAATTATAACACAACATTTCCAAAGTGAGAACAAAGTCAACCGGTAAGAGTTGCGGAAATAAGGCGCAAACGGAAAATTTTATAACATGATATAACATTATTTGCATATCAATGAAAATAAAGCTATAATCCAACGAGCAGAAAATCGCCAGTCGAGCCTGGTTCGTCGATCCGTCGACATCGTCCGACCTGCCTGCTTCACAACTCGTCAGCCGTGCATAAATAACGCCACTATCTGCTTCATATTCCTAGCTTTTATTTTCGTTTGATTACATTTGATGCTCTTGTTCGACGTACGCAGGCGAAACAACAACTACATCAGTATCAGCAACTTCGTGTTCTCTGACGTCATCACTGAACGACTTCGAATGCACAAGCGTTCTTGACTGAAAGTTGGCAGTCTCATTCTCTACTTTAAATCATACCATTCATACTTGAATCCTTTACAATATGACAAAAAAGAGGATAGAAAAAATCGAAATTACACAAGACCTCGCCGTCACTGGTAGACTGCTCATCTTCTTCTTCTTCGTGGCAGAATTCGTTCTCATTTGACGTGCTCTTTGCCCAGCCACGTACTGAAAAGTAGTGGGTTTTGATACCGAAACCATTTTACATTTAAAATTAGTTATATTACGTGAATAATAGGAAAGCTGCCAATTGAATAAACTGTAAAAATAATCTACTATAAGTTAATAATACATACTGTGTAATTTCTACACCTACTGCCAAGAGGGCGTGTGGTGCAGTGGTCGGAGGCGACCTGCAACGCACAGATGAAATCGGTCCTCGCGCCCAAGGCTAATCAAGCCTTCCATCCCTCCGAGGTCGGCAAATTGGTACCAAACTTGTCTGGGAGCATATTGGCAATGGACTGATACATCGGTAGGTCGCCGCGAGTCATTGTAAAAAGCCAGATATGTATTTAGTCACTTCCAAACGATTCTTAATGAAGTCGAATGCGTGGCCCATCTCTCAGGGATTGATCAAGGCAGAGAGCTTTATCCCCTTTTTTTACCCTTATTGGCTAGATGCATTAAAGGTACTTTGTTTTCAAGGACTGATTACTGTCCTTTGAAAAACTACTGAGATTTGTACATATTTACCTGAAGACGAACTAAAACATCTAACTTTTTGGGGCATACAGCACCTATGACTGCAAGTTTTGTATACATTGTCCCAGAAAATTTAGAGAACAATAACTAAATGAATATGGCAAAGAGGAAGAAAACTCTTGTTCTCACAATTATTATTAAGAACTGAGTAAAATTACCAGTCTAAGGCCAACTTTTATATTGCTATATTCGCGAATAGAACCCAGTAAAAAATCAGACCTTGCCGCCCAATGGATGGTCTTCGTGCGTTTGAATCCTTATCGGAACTGTTCAGTACCGATGCATGGTCAACAGTACTCTCATGAGGCAAAAGTTGCATGGCAGCGCGGAAAAAGTAGAAAGACGGATAGTGCACTAAGTTGTAACAGGAAGAGGCATACAAATCAGCGTATCTGGAAATGCCAAACAAAATTTCCTCTTAGGAGATGTTGATTCTCCTTTTGTACTAGAACAGAACTGAGCTAGACAGCTGAGTCAAGTATTCAAAGACAATCAATGAACCACTTTACATACCTAAGAACATTAAATAATGTAGCGAACATCAAGATATCCTACACTGGAAAAAATACCTCTCCACCTGGGAGGCAAAGAAAGTGGTGCGTGATCCAGCGCGGAAAAGTGATCCCAAAACACCATATTCCTGATCCATTTCATGCGCAATACTCTAAAAAAGACAACTTGGATCAGAATTCCAAGATGCGTACTTCATTACTTATTATTATGCAAGTTTCTGAAAATAAGATCAATTTCAGTGCAATGTGTTCGTAGCCTGCAATCCATTCGTATGTAAGTTATCATCAAAAGTATAAGTACTGACATAACAAGATAATTTGAGGCAAAAAAGTCTTAAATAAACATTGTAACGATCGTAGGATTCAACACGTTACATTTTCCACGAGTGGCGAGTGGTCGGTTGATAAATCGCAGAATTCACTGTTTTAATGACGAAACCCGAGTCGCAGAGCATCAAAAATTCTTTCACTTCACAAACTACAGATCAGGAGAAAAATTCTTCACGACCAGTAATCAACATAAAACCAGTGGACGATGGTTACAAAGCAGCAAAACGAATGTAGGTAGTAGGAACTAAATAATTGACAAATTGACTCATCTAGCTATCAAATGATAGCGGTGGATTGTCTTAAATTGTATCGTAAACTCTTAGCGTTATCGTTAAAGCTAATCTTAGACTTCTATTTTTATTACAAACAATTTATGAAGGCCAGAAGGTATCAGTAAGAATCAAAACTTCTTCATGTGGAAGAATTCACAAGCGCAAGAAAGCCTACCTTCACTTTTTGAAGGATAGTGTGGATTTGCGGTTTTCTTCTCGCTGTCGCGTCAAGGTTTTTATAGATGTCTGCCAACGTGTTGTCAAGTTCATTGAGCTGCTCGAACAATGGTCGACGATCTGTCCAAACCGTCAGTTCGTGATGTAACTCTGGAACCACCAAAAATGTCCTCCAGCCACGAGATTTCTTTGACCTAAAAGGTACACTTTCACCACTGCCAAAAAAATTAGGATTATTTATGGCAAACAAGGTGATAATTCTGCACAAGGTTGTTTCGTCATGACAATCATTAATTTAAATCCAGCACGCTGGCGTCAGTGACGTACGGTTCTGAAGTGGGAAGCCGTTAAATGTACAAATAATGGACCTACTATAAAAACCTCATATTTTTACATCTTTATCTGAGTTCTTCTATTCTAATGTGTTTTGAAACAACGGAAATGTAGGAAAACTGCATATTCGTTATATTCACAAAAAATGAAAGATAAAAGGCAAGCGAAAGAAGAAATAGGAGATCCTACCTCAGTACATCACCAAAGATATGATCACCAATGTACAGCACATCTTTACCACGAGCCTTCACGATTTTATGAAAGGCATCACATGAGCCTGAAATTCTATAAGTCAGAATCGGATCAAAAATACGGAGTGTTAAAGGGCAAACGGTTAGTGAATGTTACTACCTCCAGAGTACACAACACCCTCCTTCAATGGACCCGTATGAAATCCAAGTTTAACAGCACCAGTGGAAGTATCGACCTGCAATCACTGAATTCAAACTAACGAACACAATGTTCAGAATGATAAAATAAAAACGAAACAATTTTAACTTTTTTATTTACTGTCTATGTGATACAACCACAATAATGCTGAGAAATTTGCAATACTCCAGACCGCAGGTGTCCACGGTGGGTAACGAACGCGCCATTACCTTTTCCGGGGGTTGTCGCGTTCACCACCCCCATCATCATGCTCGGTTGGACTAGAGCGTCAGCTAAACTGGGTTCACTACCGATTTGAGCTCCCAGATCAATCCCGTCGACGGGTGATTGCTGACGGCACTGATCGATAGAAAACTAGCTGACAGACGGGCGAAACGAAGGATCTGCATGGTGTGATGGTGATCGCGATAACCCCGGAAAGGGTAATAGCTCGTTCGCTCCCCATCGCAGACAACTGCGGTCTACAGTTTTGCAAAAAAAAAGAAAAAAAAACACCAAACACCTGCAGTAAACTTTGATACTTAGATACTTATGCAGCTCGTCCTCACTGGGTGTGCGGGCCCCATCATATTCTCCATTTTTCCGAGTCCTGCTGGTTTAGCCATTGTGTTTCTCTGGAGTCCCGAGATCAACCTGGCCACTCTGCCCCAAGTTACAGTAAACTATGGCGAACAAAGCAATCCAATTAATTACGACAATTTCCTAACGGAAAATAAAACAGCACTTAAAATCTCAAGAACTACGAAGTCACTCAGCTTAAAAAAACAAGTTTTTTGCACCATGCTAAAATTTGGTTTGTGTCAACAGCTAAGCACCTAACATAATAATAAAAGCATTTCTATATTGTTATAACACAGTTAAAGTGCTCTGAAGCTGCCAAAGTTTTACTTCCCACTCTTCTGTTAGAAACACATTTTAATGAGTAGGTGATTTTATTTCTCACCCAGACAGGCTCTGTTTACTCTATCGGTGGTATCAGCAATCACTATCAACGGGAATGATCTAGAGAGCACAAATTATGGATGGCACGTGAACCAGTGGAAAGGGTAATCGCGGATTCTGAACCCCAACTGAGGTTTTAAGGTTTGTTCATATCTCAGCATTCCTATGCTTATATTTCACACATTACGCTGCCATAGAAAAAGTACAGGCAGCAGATGAAAGTTACATATTGTGACATTTCTTATTTTATCGCAAGAACCACTTTATTTCCATTAACCATCTGTATTTCAGATGGCACACTAAATATCTGGATGAAAGATAAATCAATGAATTAGACAGGATCTCATAGATTTTCCGATAGCAATGGATTAATAAAATAATTTGTTTGCTTTCTATCTCCTTACCCTTTATCCTGAAGTGGCGCATTACAGTAGGCAGCAAATAAAAAAGTTAACATTGTGATTCCAATTAAAGTCTCTGCTTAACTGTATTCAACGCCGATTCGTGCTTCTCAGATCAATCCCATTAACGGACGATTGTTGATGGCACTGGTAGATAGAAAACTAGCTGAGAGATAGGCGAAACGAAGGACCTCGCATGGTGTGGTGGTGAACGCGTTACTCCCCGGAAAGGACAATAGCGCGTTCGTTCCCCCACCATAGGCACCTGCGGTCCAGAGTTTTGCAAATATCTCAGCATCATAATTAGTGTTTTATTGTAAGTTGTTTGTGTACTTGATTTTACAAATGCATAATTCACGATAAATATCTAGTATCGATATGACAACAGAATTTCGATGTCCATCTTTCAAAGCAAATTTTAGAAGCCGATGTTTATATTATCGCCTAATAGTGTAGTTTGCAGTTACATCCAACTTAAATAAAAAATTATCTAGTTTGAGATTATTGTGAAGAAGTGGAATCACGAAAAATGTCAGTTACCATCTAATCGTTGATTGGATTCAAAGATCCAACTCTCATACCCTGGAAGCCCATCACTACATCAAAAAATTGTTTTGGGATAAAATACATGGATGTTGACCACCGTTTGATATTCTAGCACATTTTTAAAATCCAAATCCTTCAGCGAATTCACCAGTGAAAAGCGAATGTGGCCATGATCGTCCATCTCGCCTTTTTTCATGGACTCCAAACATTAGTCTGCATAATGAGTTGAGCCGAGAAGTCACCACCTCACCTCACGAAATACTGTACCCTCTGCGAACCATTTTGGTTTCCGAGCGTCCACAACGGTAATGTTAAAGAACGATCGCCATTCCTTCCCAAGCATAAAAGTCATCATTTTCTGCAACAAAAAAAAGAACACGGCTTTCCTTCTTATTTTCCACCAAAAATCTGGCGAGATTAATGTTAATCAGGAAATAATCACATTAGTGTAACTGTACTCGCTATTTGTCAGTAGAAATGTTTGACGTCCAGCTTCGCGTAATTGTCGTAATAATAAGGCTGCTCGATCATCGTACAACACGTACTTCTCCACGTTAGCGAGGATGATTTCTTTCATGTTGCTCTGCAAGATATTTTTTACCTCAATCATAGGACAACCTGAAGAATGAGATCTTTTACATGATAGCCTTCCATTTCACCACATTATGTAGCGACTACAGGAAATACGAACATGGTTTTTCAGATATTCAGTGGTTCCTATCGCTTCTCCTTTGCTCACATTCCTCTTATAATACGGCGTATTAAAGCTGGAAATAAACAACACACTCGGCCCCTAATCTCTCGACGGATGATCACAAACTCAGGATGTCACTTCGAATTTCGGTAAACTACTACATCCGCCTTACAGTCGGAATTTCAAAAATCAAATTTCCGGACGAAATTCGCAGGAAACGAAGGTGAGTAGAGTAAAATAGGATTCCACGAGGACAGCTCGTCTTCCGTTGAAGATGAACATATAAGGAGAGAGTTGCGAACATTCCCCTCAATCCTGTCCAGATATTAGATTATAATTAAACAGTCAAATTCTATGACGCTCATTCAATACTATATATTGTTCTATCGCCTTCGCTAGTTTTTGAATTTACTGAAACATGAGTGTTGCACTACAAACAGACTTGTGAGTTCAAAGGCTTGGCAAACAGTATCACCGTCTCGGCAAATCTTGTGTTAGGCATTTCAACAGCTGACATGGGTTTCTAAGCTGACAAAGGAGATCAGCAAAAAAGCTAATGACCACTATTCTAACTGTGAAAAAATATAAGACGCAGAATAGAATTACGCGGGCACATCAACAGGCTTCAAACCTCACCAGCACGCTAATAAGATGAGAGATGAAGGCGTCGTAGGCTAAAAAACAGCTAGCATCCATTCTAGAAGATAAGACGTCAGTGATTACTTTTTTATCCACGTCTCCGACAATACCGATGTAAGATAAAGTTGACGGAAAAACGTCCTGAGACACAACAGAAAAAATAAGGCCATCGTTGTTGAGCAGAGATGAAACAAAATTACAAAACGATACTATGAAGGAGTCCTCACCATAATTTCATGAGTGGTGTGATCAACAAATTAGGGTTATGGAGAACCGTATGATACCATTCAAAGTAGTTGATAAATGTAAAAAAAGAAAAGTAATGTCGCATGAGTGGAGCAGTTTGCATCAGTGAATTCAGCCATTCAGTGAATTAAGTGAGTCAGCTATTGATGAGAAGATGCCGTGAATTCATCGCAAAATCTAAAAAAGCGGACAATGCACATCATATCTAAGAAATAAAAAAACCTTAATGTTGAATGCGCCAAATTGTCCAAAACATAACATTATTCAACAATGACGAGGAAAAGCCCTATTTTCGTTCAAATGCAGGCTGACTACTCCACCTACGGTTTCAGAACGACTTCATAATGTTGAAGACTTGACCATAATAAAGGAGTGTAAACGAGTGTAAACCACCAACAGTTGTCACCGAAACTGAAACAATCTGATGGAAAAACAGCGATTACGGACCATGACCATGCTGAACTTAAAAATTTTCACCAAAGGAATCAATGCAGAGAGACGTCGCATACGTAAGAGACTTTGGCTTGGGTAACAAGTGTTCTTCTTAGTACCACATATTCCAGACGTTCGATAGCCTGAAGAAAGAGAAAACGTGGATAGGGTGAACAGTTATTTTTCGAGTCACTCCATGTAATTTCCATTGGTGGTGCGAATTCTGTTAGAGTCTATGTGACCTGGAATTCCTAAACACGAGATTCGACGAGTGATCTGTCAAACAAATTGAAGCTCAACCACGGTCACAAATCATGGTAAAAGCGGACAGAATTCCAGTCGATAAACCAAGCATAAAAAACACTGTGAAAAGATGTAAAATATGAAGCCCCATGGCAATAACTCATTTGTGATCAAAACGAGCCCATAAAATTCAGTCACTGCGACACCAATTAAAAAGACATCGTGATGATAAGAGGAAAGATGAACTCGCGAACTGCACGGGAATGTGGATACAAATCAGCTGCTATGAGCCATGATGGCCAACGTCATATTTTCAGATATTCATATGAACTACAAAAAACTAAAACTCAGTTCCATTTTTTTATTTTAAGGAATCCGGTCCTTTGATAGTGTCTCAATGACCAATTATATAACGATAACAATACCTCTAGGTGCACCCAGTCGATGGCACTACGGCAATCATGAAAGATTGACTTGTATGACATTAGGACATCACCACCACGCAGACCAGTTTTGTCCTCTAGCCTAAAACGTACTGGTCATCCATTCATTTGCATATGAATTCACTTTTCAATCAACTGTAACAAGAAATAAATTAGTTATTAGTTAGTTTTCTTTCGATTTGATTGGGATTCTCTGACGACTTTCCGACAATTTTTTTGGTTCCAAATGATGCGATCTTTCCTAAGACCATTATCGATATCATAAAGGAAAGTTATTTCGAGTGCTTATGGCGTCATACTCTCCCAACGGCTTACTGCGTCATCGTGGTTAGGTGTTCTTGCGTGTCGGACTGCAATGTTGAGCGTGGGGATTCATCCCCAGCAGGGTCTCCCAAGCTGAGAAAAAGCCCGAAGCTTCCACCTGGAAACCCAGATAAGAGTAAACCAATACCATAATCCACCACCGTCCTGGTATTAAACTAGTTGCATGGTGGCAAATCTCCCTCTGATCCACAAGGGCGATCACTGAGGGTAGACTTTGGGCAGACTGACCTCGGGACTCCAGGGAAACACAATGGCTAATCCAGTAAAACTCCGAAAAATAGGAATTATGCTGGGAACCGCACAACCAGCGAGGATGGGCCGTCCAAGTATCCCTAGTAATTAAGTATGGCGCCATATTTCACAGTTCCCTGTGCATGTCTGTCTCGTCTGTCGTATGTCTACTTTTTTATAAACATCTTATCACTCTTACCGATACATCTGACTATCGATAACGAATACGAAAATGTGCTTGCGAAAAAATTTCCTCTCAAAGGAACGAATTAACAAGAAGATTCCTTAACGTTATCGTTGTTATCGTAAGAGAGCAAACAACCCTAATGACCATCGAAACGACTATTATGAGTTCAACAAGAGATAGCACACCGGCATTGAGAAAGTTCACTTTCTACAAAACAAAATGAAATTCATTTTGAAGTGACGTTCAGTAAACCAAGTTGAATCCTTACGCAGATGTTTGAAAAACCGATCTTATTAGAACTCGCCTTGTGAAAACTTCGAGAATGTTTTGACAGAATATTGCACAAGTGAGCTGAATTCGTATAAATTCGAATATTTAGAAAAAAGCCTACTACATTGTTTTGTGGTAACCATTACTTCAAGCAAGATGAAAAACGCAAAGCTATAATGATAGCCATTCCAATTTAGGCTGTTGAAAGCTCTAGCACGACTGCTTCAAAACACCATGAAATCACTAATTAAACGGAAAGCATACTACGATCTGAATGATTTTTCGTTGGAACAGAGTAGCCAAGTATCAAAGTAAGCATCCAGTCTCTAAGTTTAGTAACAAGAATGCAATTTGTCACTGCACTTGAAAGAAGAATTACAATGAAGGCGCAAATATGACAGTGATACTTTGTACACATCCACGATTCATAGCATGGAAGTATTTTATCTGTTGTGACAAACTCCATCTAAAGACATGTCCATTTGTCTTCACCGATTATTCAAGCGAATCGAATAGCTCTGCGATTATACTGATAATTACTGTACTGGTAGATCGAAAAAAGAAAAACGCACGGCGTATAATCCAGATGGGTATCGAAAAAGTCGATAAGATAAGCAAGCAGGTGGGTCTCCGGCAAATTGAACAACGTATTGAGTACGAACACACGAGACTCAGACAACTGTAGGTATCTGTTCGGATACATTTCCTCAATTTCTGCCCTAAACCAAATTATGCGTGTAGCAAGGTCAACTTTTGTATGACCTCAATGTAGTAAACTGCTGACGCTTTCAGAAATTTAAACCCGTGCATGCCAACCAAGATATTGCCAAATCCATCAACTTTTAGAAGATTTCCATACGAATAATCGAACCACAGTCCTCGAACTGGAAATATTGGGTCATATTTGAATTTACGAATTCCTTCTGGATATCCTATGTCGATAAGTCGTTGCACGGCCAAGTCAAATGCTAAGATTTCGAGATCTGGAGACTTATACTCTGAAATATAACACATTCGATTAGATCCACTGTTATATAAAGGTATAAAGACGATGGTTAAACGCTAACAAAAAAGACCACATACGTGGTCCAAGATGCAGGCGAATTCGAAAGATGGACACTCTACATTTGCTCTAGCACAGTGAATTATTCCTCCCGTAAACATGTACTCATATTCGTGTACGTATGTACAGGGGTATCACGTATGTACGGATCGTATGTTGCAGTGATCCAGAAGCACATACAGGCAGCTTGGAATCATTTCCAACAAATAAGCGTCTCGTGCATTTCTGGGGAACCGGATAATTTGCCTGTGATTATACCAATCTCCAACAGAGATCTAGCTCGGCGATTTACCGGTCGTTACGCCCTATGAAAACACGGCGTTTCACGGAAAAAGTGTGATGATCTTCACGTCCCTGGTGTGATCAGAGCAGGTATGTCACGCGACATATCTAAATGGTGACATTATCCGTCATCGAGTAAATTTATGCCTAGAGCTACTGTGGGTGGAATTGATGGCTGACGGTGATCCATTCTGACACTAATTTCCCTTGACGTCTGGTTATTACGTAGACCTGAACACACCGCATCATCTAATTGTGGAAACAAAAAAACCTGGACCATAGTGCACTCATGGAAAGTGTTCGGTACAATGGTAAGTCATCCGACTGGACTGGAAGACATTGTATTGTTAAATTCTCGATGAATAATTAATGAAACATGTAAAAAATTAAACATATAAAAAAGATAAGAACTCACGAACGAGTGTGTAGTCCATGTCGAAACCAAAGAAGTTAATTTTCTCCATACGAAGCGAACGATTCACAAAGACCCTGAAAGATGCTGTATCGTCAAATTTCCAGTAAATAATTAGTGACATTGCCGAAAGCCCAAAATAACTAGGACTGATGGTGCGTAGTTAACACTCTTGACACTTTCGCGTTTTTTAAAGTTTGCAATTGCAAGGAGTCAAATTGTTTCCCAAGCAAATATCGTTTTCAAATAAAACACAACATAGGTAAAATAGTATGAATGAAAACTGAAACCTTTGTTCAGGAGCCCGTTTGTGAGGAATAGTGTCAGGGACCATGATGTGGTGCGAGCGAGATATCAAGAAACAATTTCAGGAAGAGTAGAAGTAAAATAAGAGCACAGGAAGCAACAACGAACTGCAACTACCACCCGCAACCACGGACAGACCGCCTACCAACAGTGCGATAAAAAGCGACACATTTCATCACCTCTCGCAGCTCATTCTACAATACTTTGGTGCTTTTCAAATTCATTTCCCTCCTTTGATTAAAAAATACTGCGATACCAGGATTATCTGTAGCGTTGATAATTCAGGAAAAAGAACTCTAAAACCGTCACCGAATAGTCAGCTGAGTTCATCAGGTGTTCATTTACAAAAAACAAAAAAGGTTTTCCCCGCATTTCACTAGCAGCATTCACTAACGCTCGGTAGTCTTCTTTGTATAGCTAGTGTCTCTCTACCCAAAATCCTTCCAAAAAAAATGAACTCTTCTGCTGTTCGCCTATATAATGAAGATGTGCTTCTACAGCTAATGCTAAAAGGTAAACATACAGACCCTCTCATAAAGCATAATTATAAAACAAAACTCGATGTGAGCACCCCTTGTTTGAACATTCAACGCAAACACAAGTGTATACAATCTCATGTCCATGATCGCCGTTGTTATGTGTTCACTTGAATAGAATTCCTCAATGACAACCAATTCCAGGTGACTGCTGTTGAAATAATGAAATTAGTGGACGAAGGTATAATTTCATGACTCTGATTTTATCTATGACCGAGCACTATTTGCTCAGCACATAGAAGTGCATGAGCAAACTTTGACACGTGTCCGAATAACATCACACCCGAAATGAAACCCTCGAAGAAACCGTACAATTTTTTTTATTAGAAGACGTCAAATTAAAGATGAGAGAAAAATAGCAATCTTAAAGAATTTCAATATACCAGTAAAAAAAAAGAAAAAGGAGGACAACATCAGCAAAAATATTCGCCAGTTGATTAGCTGTTAGGAAAAGCTCAAGAGATCTCGGCGAATTGATGCTGTACAAGAATCGTAGTTCTTCGAAGCGAACTCTAAGCTATGGTGTTCTACTTTCAGATGACTTTAATCGCGATCATTTTTTACAACAACCTATTGAACATTCTTCCTAGAGTTCCAATGAAGCTGAGCGAGAGACCAAAGGCTCTTTTGAAGAATTTTCTTCAGTTAACTCTAGCTCTATTTAAATAAATAAGAAATATCCCTCGTCACATGTAGAAGCTAAATTATCTTCAAGCACTATTAGTTCGCGCCGTCATGTCGTAGTATCAAATATATCTGTTAGAGATGGTGTTTTCAAAATTTCAAACATTTGATGTTTTTCATTAATAACAGTAAGACTTTTCGAATTCACATCAGCTGAGTCCTTCGGGAATGTATGAAGCTTCTACAACACTACCACTGTAACACATCTGTCGTGCTCTCTTTTACCGAGTTGTTGAGTGATTTGTTTCAGTCATGTTTTAATGAACTGAATAATAGCAATAAGTTACAAATCCCACCTCTTAGCCGGATCACGTTTATATATGCGTATATCCTTTGAACTTGCCATATCCTGAAAATTATCCCGTATTTTTACAAAAAAATGTGGACACTTCCATCTTCCTCACAAAATTCACAGAGACAGACGTGAGTTAAGAGAGAATTCAAACTTGCAATTCAAACCCGAACAACATTCTTCTGAAATAAGGCTGTAGAACGAGAAAATTAAAAAAAATCACTGGGTGGACGCAAATAGAATGACAACACACATTAGCGAAGGATGAACGGATAAGACCTTCGGCATTGATCAATCCCCCCAGTGATGCGCTACGCATTCGACTGCACTCGTATCATCATGTAGATGACTGCATTCATATTTCGGCTATACGATGACATTCAAGGAGCCGTCAGTTTTTCAAGTCAGCGTTTTTATCGTCCCAGACAACTCTCATACTAATGTGCTGCACCCAGAATGATGGAAGTGTTGGTGAGCGCAAGCGCGGAAGCGAAATAAAGCACGTGTGTACTGTAGGGTACCATTTTAACACTGCTATTTACTTAGCTATTTTGTTTTCAATGATGTGACGTTTAAAATCTGCACTGTGTTTGCCTATGGCAATAATGTCAATCAGCTCATGAAATGAAAAAAATAGGAAACAAATAGTAATAGTGGAGGCAATCAAGCCTAAAAAGAATTTGGTAAGAAGACCAGAAGATTTTCCACCATTATCTTTCTTTGATGAAAGCATTTAGAAAGCACGACAATATAAAATTTCAGCAAAAATCGGAAAAATTGAATTCAAAATGAAAAATACGAAAATCCAGATATGGAGTCGTTTTGGAGAACAAATCTCAATAATTTTCTAACAGAGAAGAAATCTTGCTCAGCATCTCGCAAATAAACAGAGCAAGAATTTGAAATGACTAAGCGGTACGAAAAACAAGTCCTGCAGCAACCAACGATCCAAGGAAAAAAAATCATCATCAGAACATCGAAGAATTTCGTAACCAAAGATTGTAAAGAATTACCGGTTCTCATTCTGGATGACATCATAAACCTTGTGAAGTAAGAAATTTTATTCTTGTAGTTAACAAAATTCTAACTGCTTACAACCACAATGATGCTGAAATATAAGCAAAACTAGGGAAGGAAGAACAGCTTTGAATCCGCGATTACCATCTCCACGGGTTCACCTGCTATCCACTGCACCACCGAGGACATTCCTTGAATTTCCATTCATCGAGTTTTTTACCTTAACGGTGTTACCAGCAATCGTCCGTCAACGGGAATGATCTACCACAAATCGATATTGAACAGAGTTAAGCTGAAGCTGCAGTCAAAATCACAACGCTTCACTTTTATTTACTCTTTAAAAATTATCCATGGCAAGGTGTTATGTTAAATACAACAACAATGAGGGTGAGATATGAGCAGAGCTCGAAACTCAGATAAATCCCGTAGATGGATGATTGCTGATAGCATCTTTAGGGCAAAAAAGGCTGAGAGAAAGCCAAGGCCTCCGGTGGTGCAGTGTGTAACAGGTGAGCCCATTGAAAGGGTAATCGCGCGTTCGAAGCTCACCTGGGTTCTCAGCCTTGCTCACATCTCAGCATCACTGTGGTTGTATCTCACATCATACCCTGCTATAAAGAAATATGGTAGTAGGCAGTAAATAAAAAGTTAAACATTGTGATCTAGTGACTTAGCTATTTTTTCGACTGTTCGTCAGATAAGTCGATAATTTCTATTTCTGGAATTATTGTTACTAAGGCTTGGAAGTGTAAGAAGAAATCTAACCGAACCATAACCACCGAAATATTCCATTTCTCGTTGGACAATAGATGCTATGGGAATCGAAAGTGAGTTTTTTTTTGCTCATCGAGCAATTATTTATGAATTTCTCGTTATATAGGATGTTTACCTTTTTATTACATAGATTTCATGGCTCCTTCACCATTCACAAGAAAATGACTGGTAAATCCAAGATTAAAAAGAAAACTAAGAAAAAGAAGGGAAAAACTTGTCACCACTCCCGTTTCAGAGCTTAAAAACGGGAACGGTAAGTATCTTTGTAGGCGTCTCGCTCATACAGCGATCATGTCTGTCATACAGAATCTCGTTTTTCTAGAAGACCACTTCATATTTTCTACTGAAAAATGTAGTTTAAATATAAATGCCAGTTATCGTCCATAAAGAGGCAATTCGGAAATGACTAATAATTTGCGCTTAGCCCACAATCTTGAAAATTTTGAATGATCTCTTAATTAATAGTGAACAGATGGTCCATCAATAAGGAGTCATCATGGAATATGTTCCGTTTCATCGAAAACTTCATGTCTGTGCCGAATGAACATCGTTCGGCAAACGCGTTACTAGCGCGCATCGCCATCAGTGAATTGCTCTCCGACGATAACTTGACAGATGGCTTATTCCCACCAAATAGAAAACGTGAATATGCAAAAGAGCATTGGCAAAAGATTCATAGCAACGAAAAGGTGAAAATACCAGGAAGCATGAGAGCAAAAAGTGACATAAAAAGCACTTGTTTTTTTACTTAAATAGGTCCCGTTATCGCGCGATTGCTGATAGCACCTACAGCTTAAAAACACGGCTGAGAGAATGGCGAAATGAAGGAGCATCGCGATATGGTGATGAACGCGTTAGCATACGGAGAAGGCAATAGCAAGTTCGATCACCACCGCAGACACCTGCGGTCCGGACTTTGTACAAATATCTCAGTATCATTGTGGTTATAGTTCACACTATACTATCCCATGAAAAAGAATAAGCAGTAAATAAAAAGTAACCTCATAAAAAGTACTGTTCAGATAAATACAGTCGTACTCCGTACTCACCACTTCAGACGATAGACTTTCTTATCTTTCTTGCCGAAAGAGCTCTCTTTTATCCTTTCGGAAACTTCTGTACCATACCCAAATGTCTCTACTGGAGATTAACGAATTTGGATTTTTGCAGCACCAATACAAACCGCAAGGGGCGGATACCACAGTGGTAGTGATGCCGGTCATTATGAGCACGGTGCTGGCTCCATTCCGCTCCGGGCTCACCAATCCTATCGTTCCTCCGAGGTCGAGAAATTTGTACCGGACTTGTCCAGGAAAAAAAATCACCCTGTAATCCATTTGGAAACTCTCTACCCTGCTTATTCCAGAACTCTAGTGAGAATCGACTAGACCACCATTCTACGACATTCAAGATGAAATGAGGGTCCCCAAGCAGCAACCGAAGCCAGAAGTTGGAGTTGGAAGGCCTCAGTGTATGATGAATGCAAGGAAGCGAATCGAATATGACGAGTGCTTGGATACTCACAGTGGATGTGAAGACAGGTCGTACAAAATAATAGAAAACACAAATCACATTGTGCGAGTAGCTCAGCTGTAGAGATGATGCTTAAGGCTCCGGGTAGACCCGGCGTCGCGATAACCTGTCCTCCTATCCCTACAAGGTTGACAAATTGATAGATTCGTTTGGGAACAGATTCTTCTGATCCATAAGAAGCAGGATTGTTATAAGTTTTGGGAATGACCTTGCACGGCTATCCTAGGATTTTATGCACAATGAATTCGATCAGCATTCAACGTCAATTATAAACAAGACAAAAAAATCTCCATGCAACAGCCAAGGCAAAGGAAAACCTCGGGACGTCCGTGGAACATGCGTGCGAGAAAGGGAATTAAATGCAAGAAGAGCTGAGATACGCACAAAATGTGACCTTGAGGCCCTCTAGAAAAAAAAACAAATCACAAGTTGCGTATACGAAGGCTGAATTCTCATCTTTCGTCGAGCAAGGGCGACATAATTTTCGCTCTTACTTATATACAATACCTTCGAAAGAAACTTATTCAAAACGGGGGGGGTATAAAGTGAAAATAATGCTCAACCAGACAAACAACTGTTATTGCCTCCAAAGTTAGCGGTAGATCTATTTTTCTAGCGAGCATTCCTAACCTTTCAAAATCACTGTCTGGAGCATATTAAGCTGAGGGTTATCCCCAAATCTCGATCACTCTGCGTTGAACCAAAAATCCATCTTCGCTAAAAGACATTAAAAACAACGAGGTGGTCGAAGAATCTGAGACTATTATATATTATTGTAATAAAAGCGAAAGATAGTGCTTACCTAAGCGCTATATAGAAGGCTTATAATATAAAACAATGGCCCGCTTCAATTAATACTTATGGAGAGCACATGAAAGCAGGTAACTAATTCAAGGGAAAATTCAGGGTGAAAAATCACTGTGGAAATTCCATGGCTGAAGACATAATGTGCATATCTTATTTTAAAAAAACACTTATATTGGCCCTATTCCCACTATTAAGTCTATGGTATTTCGCAGGCCAACAAAACTTTCCAAATTTTGTGTGTAATTTTACATTTTGTTGACGAGCAGACACGAAGTTGTTGGAATAATGTTTGTCCGACAATTGCTGACGTTTCGGCGGCTTCGCCATCTTCACCCTAGAAAGGTCAAATTGATACGCAGTCTGCTCAGACAAGTAATTCTATAAATAAATACGGTAAAACTCAAGATCTACTAGTTAGTTCAATGGAATATTAAATAGACCGATGCAGCAACAAATGTCTTAGTTCTGTTCAGATCGACTTCTCATGAATTACCATATGAGACCTTTATGGTTGCTGCAGAGTGAACCTCAAAGCTGGATAATTAGCCCTTATATAAATTTCATAACACCAACAAGATAACGAAGACAACAGTGTACAACGAGAATGTGAGGATTAAACAGTGAATTTAATGCATCGATGGTGCAGAGCTATGACTGCCTATGACAGAGAGATGAGCGGGAAAGATCAGGATGAGGAAATCAGATCATCAACTGATGGCGATTTCTGAGTCCCGAGTGGAGGCAAATGTTCTTCCAGCAAATGAGACCATTCCTAGCGAGTGTTTTTCCGGCTGTGCAAGTGTTGACATTCAAAGACATTGCACGCACTTTCAAGCCAAGCGCGAGCAATATACAAATGTCACAGCGGCGAGGATGTGATGGTATCAACAGGTAAGTGAGGTGAAAAACAGTCTCTATAGTCCGTAGTTGTTAAGAAATCGCAGAGTGGTTACTTTTTACAAAAGAGTAAATATATGCATAATTATCAACAAATAACGTCAGATATGTAGTAGTACGTGGTAGAGACAAACATTGATAAACATAGAGAATACACTTTATGAAATAGAGAGCACTCTTTATATAGGACCTCAACTTCAATCGCATTGGAAACTAATTCCCAGATAGGAACGCAGGAAAGAGTACCTTGTAAACAGGCGCAACTCTGCATAATATCTTAGGCTGCTTTTTTTAACGTTATACAGGCGCATTGCTTACTCATGTGAACTCTATGGAGTTGGTCTCCATCAATATGTGGAAGGCCTATGTAAAATGGTGAATTTTCCAACAACCTATTTCCCCATTCGCTAAGAAATTAGGTTCTGAGTTTCTTGTTGGTGTTATATAAGCATTTGGCTGAATAGAATGCACACTAATTTGGCAGGTGAACCGCCGAAACGCTAGCAACCGTCGAATAAGCATTGTTTCAACAACCTCGTGTCTGCTCATCAAGAAATCAAATTGCTGATAAATGTCGAGGATAATAGAAAGCCGTTCCTGGGAATTACTTCGGATGGAATAATTACTGAAATAACACTAAACAAGATCGAATCAGTTTCCCACTAACTGCTAAATGTTTAGAAAAAAAAGACTTCTCAAAGAAAGACGTTGAAGCAGGAACATCAATTTTGGCAATATTGGAGAAAAATAACGACGCGACTTGGTCTATCACTCTCAAGAAATGCCATATCTGGAAGTTACACGAGGAAAGTAAGAGAAAAAGAGAGACCGAAAAGAAGTGAACTGTGTTATGTTATGTGAGAACTGTGAGAATTTTTTGTTGTACATACAAATATTGCATGTGTTCATGATTTCAATCCGATGATCTCAAAAAATAACCAGCTTTAGAAAATGTAATATTAGAAATTCTTTCTTTGCAAAAACGATCCGTTCAGCAGCTGATCACTCGCACTTTAGGTTGGAACATCATGTCGGTTAGTCTTAGTGGATGGAAACTCATAGACAAATACGCACAGAACCTTCAGCTTCTATTACCTCGAAGAATATGAACGAGCATCGGCACTACCGACCACTGACCATAAGTTGTGCGGTATAACACAGAGATGAAGCAGGAATTTTTTTTGAACTGAAGTATAACTGCATGTTCCTATTTTTTTGCCCAAGAACTTTAATTTTCGCAACAGCGAGAGATGTACAGAAAAAGAAAACGATACTGGCGGATGATATAGTAAACCATCATTGAGGGGGGGTCATAATAAAACTATGATAAACTTCACAAAAGAAAATGTGTCATTTTTTTGCACTCCTTTACCACATTTTCTCAGGAAATCTTTGAATGACAGAGAGGAGTGATAGCTCACCAGTATTGATCCGGAAGTTATTAAACTGGATGAACATCTATTTGTGCTTAGACTCCTTCAAATCCACATGTTCTGAGTGACATTAAGCCCTCTTAAAAAAGACAGCTTTTGCGACGACATAGAAGACTCTTTATCATATCACATCAAAGCTTAGGCTTCTGGAATCTTAGTGTCTTCTAAACGCGCTTTCAGCGGCAGCCTGAACATTAACGATTTTTTCGGAAAATCAGCTGTCGAATTACTTAAAAAGTGGCTGGATAAAAGTATACTTAGCATAGTGCGACGCACAAAGTTTCGTAGCCTAATTCTTTCAACTTCATCGCAACTAGTGAACACCATGGGGAAGAATGTGGCATAGCGAGTAATGATCTCCGTTCATCACGCGGATGAACCAACCTGTCTATGCACTGGCTCAACCTCGCGCGGGACTCACCAAACCCTCCATTCCTCCGGGGGTCGTGAAACTGTTACCAGACTTATCTGAGATAAGCTGACTTCTTCACATTCGTGTGAAAAACGCCACAGCACAGTTTATCCAAGGATGCCAGGTAGAATCAACTCGGCCTGCATTCGACGACATACATGACAAACAAAGAAAAATTCCTCAAATAGCAACCAAACCACACAAGCAAAAAAAACTCGAGCACATTCGTGGATGACGGATGAGAAAAAGCGAGTCGAATGAAGGAACTGCTTGTACCCGTACAACATGTGATGTCGAGTTGTATGAAATAGAAAAGAAAAAAAGAAAAGAAGATGAAACGAGAACAAAAACATCATCTTGACATTGTAGGGGCAAAATACGCGCCTTGAATTGGTATATAATATGAATGCAAGGACATAGAGGTCTTTTCTGAAAATAAAGTGGGAACGTTTGAGAAGAGGGAAAACGAGAAAAATATGCACTATAGAAGGAGCCCCATTAAACATCAAATGTTGGCATTTTCTGCGTGGTTCGACTTTCCAACACTAACTGATTATGTTCCTTCGTTATTCAAAATATACTGAAGTTTGAAAAAAAAGTTCATGGGCGTAGCCTACTAATACATTCAAGCAAAACGCGGTGGAAAACGATGAATCGTCGTCGTATTTGTCAAATTCTTAAAGAATAGCACATAGTCATACAACCGTCCGAAATAATTATCGATTTCTGTAGAGGACTCATTTTCAGAAGTAACGCAAGTGGCACTTTGGAAGAACAGGGCCAGACACGGTTTCAACAATAGAACTCTTCAGGAACCGAATTCCACTCATGGTTGATTGAGCAGAAGGCAAACATTGACGAGGCTTGCTTACATTCGAATTCAGTCTCAACTGTGCTGACCGCTGCAATTCCGGCTGCGGCCAAGAGGAGCAGCGTAGGTAATGTAGTTAGCACTAGGCAGCACTAGGCACAATGTTTTGCACGAGCTCCATGGTGAGGCAACAACGATCAGTAAATTGCCATGATACACTGGAAGCGGCTGTAAGCTAGTAGAACCGTCTAGCTCGGTTCGTACACATCAATATACACCAACCAGTATGAGAACACCAGGGCTTCATCGGCCAGCACGTGTGGGTGGTCCTCAGTGAGAGAGCGGTGATAAGCCAGTACTTGTGTGCACTCCGATGCTGTTTCATGCGGCTGCGCATCTCGTTACAATGCACAGCTGACCTTGACCTCGGCGAATTGCAACGCTCATGCTGTCATTGAGAACTAGCAGAACACAACCGAGTTACGCACAAGCCTTCCACTAACATAAAGTCATAATTGTCTGCAGCACGCAGTTGCCATGAGAGTACTTTTTAGTGCATGGTTATTAGAATCCAATATTTGCTCAGTTCTTCTTTGTCGATTTATACTGAAAGCAGTGTCATCCTGTACCTCGGATGGGAACTCTACTGGGATACGTTGTAAAAATTTCACACCCTCGCCTGAAAAAATATGTAAAATAAGATACTCTGTGTGCGTTGCACTTTTTTCCCATCAACACAATACAAGCTGGTTTATTCTTTAAAAAAAATGTATGGCAGTTACTGTACTCACTCACTTAGAAAGACATCAAGCAAAAATAGTTTGAGGAGTAGGAATTTATTAAAAGGCAACCAAGGAAGCTTTCCTAGAAGTAAGCAGCTTAAAAAATCGACCATGTTTGAATGAAATGAGATGAAAGAGTCGGCTCAAAAGACAACGAAACCCTAAATTGTATTCTAACCAGTTTTCTTTTACAGGTTAACCAAAGACCCTCTCAGGGAAGAAGCTGGAACGGTAGCGAAAAAGACGATTCGAACGTTACGATTAATCTCCGTCATAAAAAGTTAGAGGATCAAGTGAAGCGCTCGAAATTCTATAACGAATGTCGCTTTTGATCACAAGCAGGGAAAAATATTTCTGTGGAGTAATTTCGGCTGCTTGTTTAAGTAAATACACCACACCAAAGTAGGGTCATACTGCAAATAAGCCGGTTTCCATTTTCTGCTGTATATTTGTATTGAAAAACCACCATATTTAAAGCGGCTTTTCATACCACCAAAAGCAACGAGAAGACCTGATTCCATAAAAAAAACAACGGTTTCACTGGTGTGAATTAACCGAATCCAGAGCTTATCAGGTAGTATGAAACTCTGGTATAAAAAATATCTTACCTTCATATATACTTAAGTGAGCCGTCTTTCGATGTCGTGTGTATGCCAGCACTTATTCCATACGTTCTGTTGTCTTGCACACGACATTCACCCAGGTAGTGGCGCAAGCATGTGGCGTCGGTTTCGCTCGCCAGTCGTGATTTCCTTTACGAACACGAGATAGCCCTTCTAGGGCTTGCTCTGATCGCCGCTATAGACAGTTGTCAGTCACTGCGGATTGGAGGGCAGTTTGTTGCCTTGAAACTCGGATTCCTCCGGAACAACATGGATTCCACTGACGGCAGCGAATTCTGTGATTAATCGACCAATCGCATGAGAACGTTGTAACAAGCCGAATCACTTTAACACATCAGTTTTCGTAAATATTACGATGAGGAGGAAGACTGACCATACAAATTGTTGATATTAATACCGATGAAATCTAACAATTGTTTAAATAATCCAACACTCCCGGTGACGGGTGATTGCTGACTGCGCAGATCGATAGAACTAGCTGAGAGACAGGCGGAACGAAGGACCCGCATGGTGTGGTGGTGAACGCGTTACTCTCCGGAATCCAACAGAGATTTCGAAATTCTGAACACGTCTTTGTATTGCCATACAGAAAGATAAAGCAGCATTCTTTGTCCTTCGTATTTGCAAACTATTTCGCAGTGGATGTGAAAGAAAAAGAACAAAGGAAAAAAAGTCTGCTCTATTTGAACACACACCACTCTACGAAGTTGATTTATAACTGGATTGAAAAAGTTAAAGTCGGCACATTGCTTGAACTACAGTAGTGATGTAGGCAGGCCTGGAAATATTAGGGGTACAATTCTGTGGTATACTCAGGTACTCGGAGGTTTTATTACAGTAAACGGCAAACCTCGCAAGAGTTTACCGCCTCATCGTGGCTGGGAGGTGTTTCTGGTTGTCGGGCTGCGATGTACAGCGGGGGAGATTCGTTCCCCCAGCAGGGTCTCTCAAGCTGAGAAGAAGTCCGGCGTTTCCATCAGGAAGCCTAGCTAAGGGTAAAGCAGTACCAGGATCCACCAACGTCCTGGTACCGAACTAGTTGCATAGTAGCGCATCTCCCTCTGATCTTCAAGTGCTGCGAGTAAACGCGGCAAAAGATTCACGTCAAACACAATCTTTCTCGAAAAGTAAACTATAGAAATGTCGGTGTGGCCTGATATTTGCAAAATTACATTTTATATAAATCCTCTGTACTTTAGATATCCACAAATAGATTGTTACGCTGGCTTTAACGACGAGATATCATCAAGTATAAGACAAGTTCTGAACACGGAAAAATACCAAGGTAAAGTCTCACTGTCTAAAGACGAAATTATAACATTTAGAGTACTTTGGTATTGGACTAGAAAAACAGTATCATTGTTAGAATGTGGAACGATAGTGGGCTTTTGTCCCTGCCGAGTGCAATGTGGGCAAGCCGTCGTATCGATTTTTCCGGGCTTTTTGCTGTTATTGGTGTGGACAGGCTCGATAGTGGATTGGAATACTACGAAGTTAGATGTAGTAGTTCCCAGGATCGACTTTCTATTAACCTCGGCATTGAAATATGAATATGTAAGTATACCCTTCCAGGCTCTGAAGAAGGCGATACTGCCGAAACGTCAGCTACTGTTGTATTGTATTGTGTTTTTTCTATGTTAGATGTAGTTTTCTTCAATCTCATTACTGTCGTCCAGTTTTTCCGAAACCTTACGGTGTTTCTGTACCGTATCGAACTGTTTCTCAGTACTTTGTTTGGACTGAAGTCACGCATTTATTAACACCAACGAGCAGAATAGATGTGCCTCATATTATTTTATGGAATGCAAAATTTTGTACATATTTTCTGACCGATTTTCTAGACAGTCTCTTTAGCTTTGAAGAACTGAAATTCACAATAATAAGAGAACTCGAGAAATAATGTAAACGCATTGACAAAAGCGAGTGTTTAATGCATGAAGAATCGTCATCACAATCACCTAATGGCCTGGTTTCGAGAGAGCGAAAAATTGCTTGTGTTCTTGTAGATGGGAACTCTTTAGCACATTAAAAATCGTTATCACAATGTCCTTGGCGTATTTTGAGCAAACATTCACAATCTAGGGGTTTTCTTCGTAAATGAGCAGCTTAAGGGCGAGGTGAGTTAAGTGGTAGTGTTAAGGTGTGGTCGACGAAATCGTACGGAGATAGAACAAACCAGAACGAAACACCCTACCAACCAGCTTATCAGTGTAGTTGATGCATTAAATAAAAGGATAAGGCTATCGGCTTTGATCAACCTCTGAGAGATGCGCCATGCATCCAACTTCATTAAGCATCGTTTGGAGGTGATTAAATGCATATCTGGCTTTTATAATGACTCGCGGTGGCCTACCGATGTATCGAGGCAGTGCTGCCATCTTCCCAGACAACTCTGGTACCAAGCTGGCGACCAAGGAGGAATGGAAGGCTTGGTGAGCCTGGGGACGAGGATCGATCCCATGCGTATTGCAGGGCACCTGCGACCACTGCGCAGCGCGCACCATTTTTTGTTGATGCGTTGTACGATATGATTATCTGGAGAATGTGAACCATAATGAGAACAACTAACGTGTTACTTATACTTGAGTAAATATGCTTACTTCTAATCTTGACTCTCGAGTCTGTTCATCCGTCTCGTATTCTAATCCGAACTCCGAAGACCTGTTTCATTCTTGGCACTGCGATTTTTCTTCCAGCGCCTGTGTAAACACAGTAGAGCCTTGGTAGCTTTAGTACTGAATGAAGCTATAACACATGTCTTCACTGCATCATTCACTTCCAAAGTCGTTGTTCATTAGAATACTTCTGGAACTACTTGTGGCTTCATCCTCAAATTAAACTTAGTGAACGTATGAAAACGTACTTCCTGTTCACTTACCGATTACTGTAATAACAGATCGATGTTTGAAGAGTTGCTATGCCTTGATTCCAACCTGTAAGATGTAAGTCAAATAAGTGAAATGCTCAGTGACCTGTAACAGTCAGCCACATCACTTTTCACTTTCCTAGCCTTTGCTCCATAATTCGAGCTCCATAACCCGATAATAAATCGGCCCAAGTGTACATATATATATATATATATATATATATATATATATACATATATATATATATATATATATATATATATATATATATATACACATACATATATGCATATATATATATATATATATATATATGCTATATATGTGTATGTATGTGTATATATATATATATGTGTGTGTGTGTGTGTGTGTGTGTGTCTGGTACGATACTTACGTTGTTGCATTCTTCATAAGTAATGGTATCGTTTACGTATATGATAACAATGAATCACTCAACGAACGTACTCAATACGACTTTCATCACAACTCCAGTTAAATCACTCAGTAGCTAATCGTAGTTCAACTCGAGATTGTGCTTATTACGAATTGAACAGAATGCATTAGGTTACGTGTTTTCGTGCTACAGTCGAAATTCGCAGCCCCGTGGCGCCGAGCGGGAGGCGCGGGCGGTGAATCGTCGTCGTTAGGGCGGCTAGCCAGTCAGCGACGACGGCGATCATGTGAGTAACGGACGTCCGGCGACGAGTGGATGCTGCTCGTCGACGTTCGACGCAGAGAGGTGTCGGTCGCCGTCGAGTCGCCGTCACGGGGCCCATTCGGACGGTTGCTTATCGGTCTTCGTACCCCGTGTAGACCGCTTGTGACATGTTGAGACCGTCGTTATCACCTCCTACCAGGTGAGTAATGGCACTTTTCCCGCGTCGAACACTCATGCAACATGCATACGAATGCTGATGCTGGCGTCGAAGAGCAAGCTGGTGAGCCCTGTAAACGTTTCCATACGGCAAGAAGAACTCTGAACGCGCGTTCGTCTGATGCTTGTCGTCTCGACGTGCTATCGTAATGTTCTCGTTCACCCAGTGTTCATCTCCTACTTTTTTTCCTACATGTCTTTCCGTTGTCGCCACGTAAACGGAGTTCCTTCTTGTATTGGAATGTCTGTTGCTTTCTTTGAGCGGTAGTTTGGATGTTGAGTCGTTTCAAATCTTCTTGAAGAGATAGAGTAGTATTAGGGGCGTCCTTACAATTTTCTTTCCTTCTTTTCTTTTTGGCTTATGAAATGTGATCCAGTCATAACCTGCTGGATATACTGCTCATGACAAACTGTACTGTTTGGACTGTACTGTGTGATTTAGTGCTTTTTGATGTTATGTGTGAACCATGTGTCCAATTTTCCTTATCACCTCGCTTTTCCTCATTTTCCTCATCATCTCGCGTTTCTTCTTTTTTCCCACTCCTCAGCTCATCTTCCTCCAGTGCATGTTAGCTACCTTTGTAGCACTACCAGTTCCACTGTAACGTTTTGTATTGAGAAGTATAGGGACTGTAAATAAACTGTTTTGTTCCTCGACATGCTTTTTGCTGGTTCAATGCTGTGTGTGTCCATTTTCGGTGTCATATTTCGGTATAAGTGGCTTGAGCTACGTATCTCCATCAATGTTCTTATTTTAATGTCGCGATTCTGTATTTGGTAACATTCAGTATTTATCCCTGAACTTCTGTAGTGAGTTTGCACAACGCCAGATTTGGCCAAATTCGCGCTTTTTAGTTTCTCAACTAGTTCACCATTTGGTTCCTTGCAGAATCACTGTAGCCACAAGCGCTACGTGCGCCTAAAATAATGATAGGTCTTACTTTACAGCATCACCTATCAGTTCAGTAACTGTTTTGTATAGAAGAGTGTCCCTTAAGTAGTAAACACATTTGTACGTAGATTTTTACAGACCATCGTTGTCGTATGAGACCCCTATCACAGTCATGGTACTACTGGGCTATGGTCGCACTTCTCATCGCTCAGGTTAGTCGTATACTTTCTATGCACCAAACGTTTTCTTTTCAAATCTGCTTTTAACCTATTGTGAAGGTTGACAGCTTGATGAAAGGTTACTTAAGTTTCTATTCGTTAATTAGGTAAGGGATGTGTTGTGCAGTGGTCCGAGGCGCCCTACAATACACACGAGGTCGACTCTTGCGCCCAAGGCTCACCAAGCCCTCCATCCGTCCGGGATCGACAGATTGGTACCAGACTTGTCTGGGAGGCTAGCAACACTGGCTCGATACACCATAGGCCACCGCGAGTCATTGTAAAGGCGAAATATGCATCCAGTCACCTTCAACGATGCTTGATGAAGTCGAATGCTTGGCGCATTCTTAAGGGACTGATCAATGCGAAGAGCTTTATCCTTCATTATTAATTAGATAAGGATTGTAGTGTATTTCTTTAGCGTTGCCTATTAGTTGGCAAGTACAGTGATTTTTCAGGTGTTTCTTTCTGTGAACTATCATATTCTGATTTGTAACTTACCGATTGCAAATACACTGCTTTTACTTGTGATTATGGCTCATCATGGATATACGCTTGGAGACGAAGCTCGTCCACTTTTTCTCACAGGTTCATCCCTTCTATTCTTTCCTCGATTATTATGCCTCCCACTTAAGCGATGGTTTTGATATGAATGAAGTATTATGGTTCAGATGGTTAGTCTCCGCTTCGAGTGTATTCGTAAACAGGCTTGATTTTTTCTTTAGAATCTGTGGCTGTGTGGCGTTCATTGCCGTATTGTTCGTGAACACGACTCATGCACTTGAACTTCTTACCAATTATGGTAGTGATGATGGTCATTCTCATTCACATAGTGATGAAGATCATGATTCGAACCACACCTATGGATTTGTTCCAAGTCCGAGATCAATTTCGATCAATAAGTTTATTTTACGTTTGATTTTCTGCTGCATTAAATTCAACTGAAGCATTAGTGGGGCTCTTTTTAACTTCAGTGGCCAGCTTTTACGGGTTTGTGGTTAATTTAGGGAAGTTCTAGTATTGGAGTTTTAGGATTTATTAGATGTTAGAATATTGCTTCTTTCTGTTTCTACAAGGGGCGCGTGTGGTGCAGTTGTCGGAGGCGCCGCACAACACACACATGTGGAATCGATCCTTGCGCCCGTGGCCCAACAAGCCTTCCATCCCTCCGGGGTCGACAAATTGGTACCAGACTTCTCTGGGAGGAGAACAGCACTGGCTCGATACATCGGTAGGCACTGCGTGTCCTCCTTGTAAAGCCCAGATATGCATTCAGTAACCTCAAAACAGTGCTTAATGAAGTCGAATGCATGGCGCATTCCTGAGGGATTGAATAACGCCGAGAGCTTTATCCTTTTTATCCTTTTTTATCTTTTTCTATTGAAATTGCTAACGGAGACAAAATATTGTCTTTGATTATAATTAACTTTTTGAAAATGTGCCTCTATTGTGTAATACTTACTTGGATACTTAGATGGCCCGTCTTCACTGGTGCAGCCGGCCTCAGCATAATTTCCACTTTTTCAAAGTTTCGTTGGTTTAGCCATTGTGGTTCCCTAAAGTCCCGAGGTCAGCTTAGCCAAAGTCTTCCCCAGGTCGTCACCACCAGAGGCAGTCGCAGCCCTTGTGGATCAAAGGGATATTTGCCACCATGCAACTAGTTTGATACCAGGACGATGGTGAGTCCTCGTACTGGTTTATTCTTAGCTGGGCTTCCTGGTGGAAACGCCAGAATCGTTCTCAGCTTGCGTGACCCTGTTGGGGAGATGAATCTCCCGCTCTACATCGCAGCTCGACACCCTAGAAATAGCCACGATGAGGCTGTAAACCGTTGAGATTCTGTAATAGTAAGGATAATAATGGTACTATTTCGTTTCCATCAGTGTCAGCGACTTGCCCTGTCGTATTCTTTGTTTTTTTAATTGTAAATGTAATTGTTGTGAAAGCGAATTTCCCAGTTTTCAAAGTTCTGTTACTTCCACTGTAGCGCAGTTTTGAAATGATCTTAACAATCAAACAAGGCAATCGTCTCACGGTTCTTAATTATTCCTTGTTTACTTTGCATTTCTGGTTAACAACTATACTCTTGGTGCATCTTCTTTCTATGTCCTATGTTGTCAAAATTTCAGAAGAATACGTTATTGTGAGTATCTTTGACGTCGCCCTAAAATGTCTTGTGCTAGCACTGGGTCATATTCCTTCAATGGGATTGCATCCAGTGCCACGACTAGTATTACATACACTTAGCCCAACTGTGGTTATTGGTAGGTCTTTTTTAAATTGTTGTGGTTTTGTCTAATCTCGGACTCATACATCGTTTTCCACTTTACAAAGGCCCAAGATTCGTAGAGCTTGGCTAGTTAACTTTTTTTGAGAAAACATTGGAATATTGCAGGGATCTATGTTGCTGGGCTTTCAGTCCCTCTGTCATTTGGTGAGACATGGCTGTGGCAACATGTGGATCCGGTGATTGCTGTCATCTCAACCATATTATTTTTCTTTCTTATCATTCCTTCATGTGAGTTGCTCTTTCCATATCGTCCTGTTCTGACATCTCAAAGTTACAACGCTTATGGTTGTCGTTAACGTCCCGACGAATAAGCGGGGATTTGGGCATTTTCTCAGTGCTAGCAACGGTACGATATTCCTTAACAAGTAGTCTTCTTTCAGTTGAAGAAATGATGCCCTACATATTCGCACATACACCTGCTAAATTTCACGTAGAGTCATTTCAAAATGAAATTTCGGCAACAGTGAGTACTTTAACGTAAGGTGCAAGCTACTTTAATGTTGTACACTGTTTTTCTATTCGTAATAATGTTCTAACATTACAATATTTTCACATACCAGTTTCCCGATGTGACGTGTACGCATATACATGCGTATAGACTCTGGCCTGGGAACGTCTTTGAAGCGCTGATTCATTTGAACTTTTTGGTATGTCATTTTCTTCACCCATGCACTCACCTTCAGCTTGAAACAGTATTGAGTAGTCATTCTTGGAACCAGTTATACAGGAAGAGTTCACATCTCAAGGTATGGGACTGAATCCGAATAATTAGTAGGTATGAGGTCTCAGGTTTGTACTATCATTATAAACATTCAGACAAGAAGATGTATGCCTTGTAGTGCTACTGTTAAACTAGATTTTTTATTTCCAGGTAGACAAATCAAAGGAAAGCTGGTCTGCTGAGGCTGTTGTGCGCTACTCCGAAGTTCGGCAAAATGTCACAAGTGTGCTGACGAGAGCAGGCGCTCAGAAGGTGACTCACCGGAAATCCTGGCTTGTTTCTTTTCTTCCAGTGTTTTTTCTTTTATGATGTAGGAGACATTTCTTGGTGGTGTTTAATTTATTAATTTCCAGGTCGTCGTTGAACCTTGCTTCCTAGACGCCACTGAGATCGGACGCCCATGGGTCGGATGCGTTGGTGCCACATGCTTCCGGCAGGATCGTGGGTGTTGCAAAGTGGATTACAAGTCGGAGGAGGCACAGAATGAGTGCTGATGTAGTGCTCAGCAACCATTTCTAGATTCTCACTGGATGTTTCATATCGCGCCAGGACCGCAATGCTCATTCTTCTGCTATATCATTGAGAGCGGGTTACAAGCAATACATGTACATCCTCTTCTCAACTAAATTGTTTACAATTTTAAGCATACAGAAGTGATATTACCGTCTATCCTATAAAGAATTTGTGTAGTTAGTAGTCGTCTACCATCCGTTAACAAGTATATTTCATGTTTAATGAATTGAGTTATCATTCATATATTTCTGTGTGTAAAAACTACCACTTGGAATGGCGTGTGGAACAATGCGGACAAAGAAAAAACGCAGCCTCAAGAGGAACTGGCAAGAGAACAGTAGATACACAAGGAGAAACCCTCACAGTAATAAATATTAGTATAAATATCACAATATTTCGCGACTATGAAACAAAAAACCAGAAAAAAAAGTAGGTCGAAGCCGCTATACATGCTCACTACGATCAGAACTAAAAAGGATTTGGACCATGCATGTTGGCCAGTGGAAGCGAAAAACAGAAATCAGAAGGATAGTAAATCAACATCACATTTCGTTGGAATCTCCTATTCAATATATTACTATATACATATTAAGTGGTGTTCCATGAACCCTGCAAGAGACTAAGTAATTCATCGTAGGGTAACGGGATGCAATTTGAAAACTGTTGTAAGGGTAAACAAAGTGTTAAAAACACTGAAGGCGACGGAAGAGACTGAGTGTGACAACCAGCAATATGGCATAGTAGAAGTGCATATAAGACAAAACAACATGAGAATTCGTTAATGATTAACATAAAATGGCTTAGAGATAACTTAGCACACCCCGTCAATTTCGAAACGAATCACTTGTTCATAGATTACCGTTATCAGAGCATGAATACCATTTAGATTACAGGACAATAATTCTATTCAGACGATGCCAGTGGATCCAAAACTTTCAGCCGAGAGATAAGTTGATCACAAAGTAGTTCGCAACTCGCTGAATTGCCCGTAATGATTGCGAATTCAACGTAAGACTTCTGTTCCACAGGTAACGTAGCACAACCGATTTCAACGCCGGTTGAAAGCGATAAACGACGCATTTCTAAGGATTATAAAAGTAGAAGAAACCTTGAAGACGGGAACGACTAAAAGATATCGCTTTGTAGCAAACCTTGGTCCATATAGACAACTTCATTGGTTTCTTCAAATTGAATCTGCATTTCGTTTAAGCAATTTTTCAGCTCATAGACCACTTCAACAAGTGGGAGAGAAGAAACGAAACTCTGCAAAGAAATAAAACATTAGATGGAGCTGAAATCGTCTTATAACAAGCTGTGCTCTTCCAAATACAAACTAATTAAAATCAGCTAAGTATAAATTAAAAAACGAATAGAGGACGATAAAGGACGAAAATTGTTAGCTATAAATATGAGTTCAAAATTGTTCTATATGTATATCCCAACTAAATTTTGCAAGTCCATCACGATCTCGAAGAATTTTATTCGTCTGGAAAGTCCTAACTAGCAGTAATAAGGAAAATTGGATAATCCATAAACCCTTCGCGAAATAGCAAAATTCGATACCTCGGAAGTGTTCTCTAGTATATTTCTTTCACTCCTTCAATTCAAATCAAAGGAAAGTTGGCTTGCTGAGGCTCCTTCAATTATCTTAAGACCGCGATCCACCACGGAGTTCCCTCTCGCGATGGTGCCATCTGTGAGGACCATTCCATAATTCACAAGATGCTTCTAACTATACATAAAACCTGGCTCATACGTCACAAACATATGCAACCATATTGTAGGTTTTTAACCTCGTGGATGCCTTCATGTTCTTCACATCCACTCTACAGAACATCACGTATATCACGTGTCGTTCAAGTGCTCTGTGAATGTTGCTTAGAATCGAATTGGTTGAAGTATCAACAACCGTTTAAAATGGAATACGGAGCGTTGAGAGGATTGCTGAGTTTCACAGAGAGAGCTTCGTATCACATATCAAGTTTCGTATCACATTTTCAGGAAACTCCTCAGAAATACGAGTCATCAGCAACGTCGTCCTCTCACCGTTAACGAAACTTTCCATTAACAGACTGGTGCAAGCATGGGTCATATATTACTGAAGTATGTCAGGGCACATTCACCAGCATGAATAACATATAACTGGGTTCTGACTGCCAATTAAGTACCTTTTGCAACGTCACCGAAAGATAAGAACTGTTATTAACGAGGACAGTATAACGCTCTCACAGCTGACCGACATGAGTCATTAGATCTACTTTATTATTCACTGCTATCACAAGGAAAGTTTTCTTTTAATTCCAAATCTTAGCAGGATGAGCGTTACCCAAAGTGCTAATGTACGTAACAGAACAGTCTTTATGAAGAACAATGACAATTAAAAATGCGCAATAGCGGCAAAAGAACCTATCAAAGTTTGCCTTCCTTTACCAGAATTACCATGCATGGAAGATGTTATTCTTGCACTTGGAGAACCACGCATCTCTATTTCACCACTGCACTGTAGATTTTACTTTTAAACTGTTCCATCTATTCCCCGCATCTTTAAATTCGGGCATAACGTACCCCCTGCTTCACCAACGTATCGAGAAATTATGATGTTGCTGCCAAAACAAAGGTTTTATATGAGTTGATCAATGAATCCCCAGTAGTGTAGCACGACGGTTAGTGGGAGTTCTATCATGTTGAATTGAGATTACTACTACACTTTAGGTTTTATTCCCTCAGCAGTATCGTCCGTAATGAGGATTTCAACATCTCCATCCAAAATGTCAACTATAAGCAGACCAATGTCGTAAATTACTCTAGGCACCAGCTGCAATGTCGCCAACCTCCCTTCGACTTACATGAGCTGCCGACCGCTTATGGTAAAGATTTGAAAAGCCCTAGCAAAGCTAACACTGGATGAAAACAGCGTATATAACTCAATCAGCAATGAACAAGCAACATTAGTCCGCACAATGGTCGTTCTCGTCTATAATCACCTCACATGTACCACTTGTCGTCTCGTTCACTGTCGAGTGATTCCAGCGGATGCCAGTAAATCTTCCATTTTTTCCTTGTCGCGTGCAAGAGTAACAAAGTTGATTCCACCCGCGTTAGGGGCTCATGAAGCATTATACCGTTCTTCTAGGCTTTTCGTTAAGAACTCTGACCATCGGATCGGTGGTCTTCCTGCAGAACGTTTGACATCCCGAGCAACTCAGGCACTAACGGCTCTTATTCACCGGTTATCGTTCATATGTAATACGTGTTCGGCCCACCTTATTTTCGACAGTCTGACGTATAGAACGGCAGTTTTAATTATAGATTCCCTGATTTTGACCAGAGATTCGGAATCCTTCCCTTACTTGCGTTACACGAGGTACTCCTAGCATCGTTCTTTCGACTGCGACTTCAATAAAGTTGAGTCAACTTTCATCCTGCTTATGCAGCGACCAGCTTTCTGACGCATAGGATAAGGCACTAAGTATCGTGCAGTCGAAAAGCGGCACGAAGTCGGGTGTTCTTTGTTCTCTTCACTACATCCTCGATGCTCATGAAAGCTCCACAAGCCGCCCGCTTCCTTCTGCTCAACTCTGGTTCACCATACTGAATTCCCGACCGAGATAAACGTAACTAATAACTGAAGTATTCTGAGATATTCATTCCGTTGAGCGTGAATGGGGCATACGTAACAAAAATCCTCAATAACATCATTTTTGTGAGATTTAGTCAAAGATCAATTTTTCCACAAGCTTCATCAAAGTCGGCAAGCATTCGTTCCGCTTGGCTAATGTTTGCTGCCACAAGAACGACATTATCAGCAAAACGAAGACGGCGCAGTTGCCGAATATCGATTTTCACTCTCATGTTGTCCCAATCTACGGTTCACATGACGTCCGTGAAGGTGGTGGCAGCTAATTTTGGCATGACATCGACGTTAACATCGTCGTAGAATGATGATACCTTGGTTGTGAGATTTTTATACAGCTCACGAAGAACGTTTACATACTGAGCAGGGACTCCCTGCATAGTCAGGGCTTCCATGACTGCTTCTATCTCAACTCAGTCAAAAGCACAATATTAATAATTTATTTGCCGCCTACTATAATTTTACAAGGTAGGGTATGATGTGAAACGCAACCACAACGATGTTGAGATACTCGCAGAGCTTGGACTTCGGGTCAGATCGAACCACGATTACCCTTTCCGGGGCTCGCGTATTAGCCACTGCACCACGTATGTCCTTGCTTTGCATCACTCTGTTTTCTACCCAGTGCTGCCATCAACAATCACCCGTTGACGGGATTGACCTGGAGGGCCCAAATCCGCAATGAACCCAGTTAAGCTGAGGCTGTAATTGATTATGATTATTGATTATTAATGGGGGTTTACACCCGACTTGGGCTTCTCAAACAAACCCCCGTTGACGGGTCATTGCTTATGGGGCCGTTGGGTAGAAAACTAGCTGAGAGAAACGCAAAGCAAGGGCCTCCGTGGTGCAGTAGGTAAAACGTGAGGCTCCGGAAAGGGGTAATTGTGGCTAGATTTGGCCCGAGGTCGAAGTTTTGCGAATATCTCAACATCATTGTAGTTGAGTCAAAAGCCTTCTTTAAATCGATAAAAGTGAGATAGAGCGGTCCATTGTACTCTCGCGATACTTAAATGAGTCTTGCTATCGTATGGATGTGGTCCATCGCACTGAATCCCTTTCCAAATCCTGCTTGCTCATAAAGCTGTACTTCCACGAGTGTTCTGTCAATCCTGTTGATGACGACTCGAGAGAAAAAATGGTAGACGATGGACAACAAGCAGACTGGGCGATAGTTGCTGATATCGTGGACAGCACCCGTTTTCAAAAACAGCACGGTCTTCACGGCCTTTCACTGAGTAGGAGCTTGCATTCAGACAGGTAACATGTGGACAGCCGAGCCAGTGTGTTTACGAGGAGTGCCGGATGTTTTTCGGATGTTCGAATCTATCCTGTCCGGACCTGATGCTGTTCGATTTTTCACCGACTAAAAACTATGTCGGGTTTCGGAAGTGAGAACGGGTGGTACGACATATCCATCTTCCTTTATTTCACATGAGGGAAGGAGGACGTGGTTATTGAAGAGATTTGATTAGTTGTCCTGAATGATTTTCTCCACTGCCTTTCTGGACGCTGTAAATGTTGCGTCTGGGCGTCAAAGTGTGATCATCTTGGTCTTGTAAATGGCGAAGCTTCGGTGGGGTTTGCGACTGCTTTTCCCAGCCTCTGCAATTTCGACCATAACTGCTGCTCTTCTCTCTTTAAGACCTCTTTTATCGTCTGACTGGATTGCTTCGCAAATTTGGAGGTGAGTTAGCGGTTGCCTGCAGCTCGTACGATTCCATGCTGTCGTCAGCTCGAGTGTTTCTGGAGACAGAGGTCTCTTGGTGGCTTTTGAGCTCTCAGCTTTCATAGCGCTAACGTGAAGATGTTGAGCGAGCCGATCATATTCTTCGTCGATGTTATCGACAACGACATCTTCCCAACAGCCGACTAATGATTTACGGTGGTTCTGGGACTTCGGTTTTTTGAATTAGCGGCTTTTTTCTCCTTTCCGCGAGAAATAGAATCTTGCACGAAGGAGACAGTGGTCTGATTCTGTGTAGAATTTGGAACAACAGCGACATCGGTTAGGCAAAACCTATTTACTATGATGTGGTCTACTTCGTTATGGTACTCTTCATTGAGAGACTCCTATGTCCAGTGTTGAGGGTGGGGCCTCTGGAATTGCGAGTTGCCATGGATGGTCTTGTTCGTCATGATAAACTCAGACAGCCACTCATACTGTTCGTTCCATTCCAATTCGTGGGTCCCAATGTGTTCTTCAGGCGTTCTTCTTGGTCCAATCTCGGCGTTAGAATCTCCAATTATGACCTTGATGAAAGTATGGCCTTCTCTATAGAACTTCTCCAAGTCCATCTAGAACGCTTCCACTTATTCTTCGTCATAGTTTCATGTCGCGCGTAAACGACGAAAATTTTCAAAGTCGTTACTCGTACGCATCTCTTCAGTCGTAAACGTACTGGTTGTTAGTTGTTCGAATGAATCGATGTTCACGGACAAACCCATGTTGACGAGAATTCCAACGTCGCTGGCTCCTCTACTGTCGCACATTTCTTCTCCAGTATCATAACGGCGTTGAGTGGGTGGCGTTGTCTAGGCCAGTCCGATGACGTCGTACCTTATCCTTCTTGCTTGCATAATCAAGTCTTCTATCGAGGACTCAGATGATAGTGTGCGTACATTGTAGGTACACATCGTCACCTTAGTCCTTTCCGATTTAGACAGCTTAGAATGGCCCTGAGATTTTAGCAGCCTCCTACTCGTCCTACTCAATACTGCCAAACCGAGGCTCATTCGGGATCAAGGGAATGAAGCCCGCGCTTGTGTTAAGTGCATTTATTTATTTTATTTAACTGCATTTAGCTCTTTGATACCCGCATATATCTTGCTGAGCTATTAACGTGGGGGTCTGGTATACTCACGGGTAGCTTGCGAATCTCTCCCTGAGTGAACATGGAGCTTATTTGTTGGAGGCGATTCCTGAACCGTCTCTCATATAATCCCTGTCGCTTGATTGAAAGCTTTTTGCCGAATTGACTCGTAGAACAGAATCCGCATAAGCAAGAACACACCCACGCGTTCATGCATAAATACGCCATAAGTACAGAAAGTACGTGCTGAATCGGCGCAACGGAAATAGGGAGTCCAATCGTTGGATTTACTTGCGTCTCATGGAAGCGAAGGTCGCTTTTGGTCCGCGATACCACCCCTAAACTGCATTAGCACGCTTCACATAACCTCGCTACTAACCAACTCGAAATCTCTCATGTGAGGAAGATCCGTGGCTACAGTGGCACACGTTGAGAACACTGGTGAGGGGCGACTAAATCACGAGTTGCATAGTACGCCAATGGAACTATATCAAAAGAACACGTCCATGACATGCCATACAGACGGTTCTACTTTTTGCTCTCCAACCAAAAGATCAGAACAGTTTTCTCTAGTTTCAATCTTCACGATCTTCTAGAGGCCGGAGTTTTTTTTACAAATTCCACGTCATCACGTACGGCGAGACGAAGAGCTAGAAAAACGATGCACCAAATTAAAAACAGGCGACGATGGTTAATTTCCGTTGACTTTCGCTCATTCTTCGAGAAGCACTGTACCCGGGAGGTTGACAACTCCTTACGCAACTTTTTGTAGAAGACGAGTTGCTCTATCGCATTCATTGTACATTTAACTTGTAAAATACCATCTAAGCACTGTTCAGAAATCATTTTCAGGACGCATGAACCAATGTTCAAATTTTCAGATTTCTGACACATGGCAGCAGCATTAAAGATCAACATAGAGTGGGAGACACTATTTTATGTTGCTGGAAGTAATAATAGTTGTTCTATCGCTTCGCTTTTCCAAGCGCGAACGTCTACGAAGAACAGCAGAAGAATTACATTCTCAAATCCCCCAAAAAATGGAAACTTTACTTCTAAACAATGCTGATGTCTCTACTTCAATTAGAAGATGTAGGCTTATTTGAACATCCATCCGTTATCCATTATGTCAACGAGCTGCCCATTTACCTCGGTTGCTTAAAAGTTGGTTCCGCGAAATTTATCTTTTCAGAAACTTCACATTGTCACAAAAAAGAAGATGGTTCACCTCCACCTTGACATCCTCACGGTGGCACTTTTTACTTACTCAACTGCTTTGGCATTTTCCAATGCCTTTAATGTGCACTCTTTAATTATCATTGCAAACAGTCTAAAAAACATAGTCAAGAAGCAAATGTAATTGGATTACTACAAAGAAATATATTGCCACACAACTAGAGCAAGAATACGGAGCATCTGGCCTTCCCCCTAGTCTTCGATATGCCCCTTCTAAAGATATTTTATGTGTCTCACAAAAACGTGATTTCTGCAGCTTTCATAAGCGGTCTAAAGATGAGAATCTTCATGTTTTCTTATAGCTACTTGCAGTTCTAGTAGAAGAAGTCGAAGAAGTTTTGTCTGGTTGGAATATTTGAGTCTGATAGGAAGACTGTGTAAAAGATTAAGATATAAAAATTAGAGCATAAGTTTTCCGCTGCCAGTCTTACAGCACGGTGGAAAGCGGTAAGAACCACATTACCGTTCATTACGGCAGATAGTGAACCTGTATTTTCGAATATTTCAACATTTTTTTAGGCCGGTTCTTTTTTTCTAAGCCACTTTTTTTCTTGCATGTACAGATGTAAATCCTCGTCTAAGGATCTCCTGCATATGACTTTTATTATGAGTGAGGTTACAGGTGTTAAAATTAGAATTAGCTACAATTCTCCTCTCGAGCAACTAACTACTAGTTGGGTCTACATTAAATGCGATCCGGATTTCTTTCTTGAAGGGCTGAGGTGCACTCGGAATAGTTTTGGGGTCCAAAATTGATAAACAGCTTGTAGTGCTGTATTTCGCTCTTCTGGACTTGGTAGTCACGTAGGAAATGGGATCTCTCAAGAATGTTTAAGCCACGTATGACCTATCTTTTTCTTTTTTTGAATAACGACAGTTCTTATCGTACTATGAATGTATCAAGCCTCCATACTAAAAAGAACTTCGAATCAACAAAGATATATGGAATTGTGGTTTTTTTTTCAAGACAGCAATTCTATCTGAGAGGTCGTAATCAATACCATCATGGTTCATGCGGTTACATTACATTCATGTCGAATGCCTTATTTCTCAAGAAGTGTATTTCAATGGGAAAGGCGTTTAGTGAACTAGAATCCAATGAAAAGCTTCTACATTTCTTTAGACCATTTTTACACAAAAATTCATCAACCGTCCAATTCCACCAAACTCCTATTAAAAGCACGGGAAAAATGGCAGCAGAAAGTTATTTCCTGTCACTTTTTCGTTCGTTTATTCATGTAAATTGGTCTTCATAGATAAGAATCTGTAGTCGGCGCTTAAAACTTAGGCGTAACGAGGAATCCTTATATTATAAACAATGATTACAGAGACAATATATAAAGAAAGCTAGTTAGAACTGAACCAAATTTCGATGTCAAACTTTAATGAAAAAAGGAAAATATAATCTCTAAAAAACGAAAAAAAAGGGCCTATGTGTGTAGATAAATGTTGAAACAATTACCTCAGAGATAAACTATAGAGAAAGATGGCCAGAACACTAGAATCAAACTAAATTTCGATTGATCATAATTTCAAAAAGTGTAAATCCAATCTATAAAATAGCGCCAACATACTTTAACCCGGTCATCCATATTTTCTCTCTCGTCCACTCTGATATTTTGCTCAGGAGATGACGTCCCAGATTTGGATGTCGAGGCAAATCCGATAACGGTCGCTGGTCGTTGACCAAACACTACCTCGTTTACCTTTTAAAAAGACATATCATAAGGGATAAAACTACATTAGTAATATATCTAAGAACTTTTATAAGCGAAGACATACCTTCTGCTCAAAAATGCTCACCGGATCAAATGAGCTCGATGCTGCAGCCAAACTACGGTTATGCTCATCTGTTATTGAAATTCGAGGACATCCAAATGGTTTCGACGGATGACCAAAGTGTGTTGGCGATAGACTTGCACTACAAATCACACACAGCTTTACCACGAAATGTAGTAATAACCTTAAGTTATTAGTGTGAGGAAACTAATACGAAAAACATGCACAATATATATATATATATATTTATATATGTACATATATGTATTTATATATATATATATATATGTATATGTATATGTATAAATGTACATAACCACTTGATGGCAACAGCGAGCACGTCAAATAACAATATTGGTTAAAAATGAAAATCAATAAAAAAAGTTAATAACAGACGTTGGACTGCAGCTTTGAGCGGCAATTTGACCGAGTCTTTGAAATTCCTTTTGCAGTGCTTGGATTCCCATCAAATCGTTGCCGCCTGAACAACATTTTCCAGATCATGTTTAATTGGAGAAGGATAGCATCTACAAAGAAAGTCACAGTATTCAAATAATAAGACTGGCTCGAAAACGTGCAGAACAAGCGAGGTTTCATCAGCTCTTGTAAGAGGAAACTTGGTAGAAAGTTAAATAATTAGAGATTAATTGACAGTTTGACTACGTTTGGCGATATGAATACAAAAGATGTGATCGAAATGCATAAATAAACAATAAGAAGGAAATTGAAGTTTGGTAACTGTAAAAAGATGTTACGGCGGCTACATTTATTTACCAACTTAATACCAAGTTCTCGTCATAACATGCTCTAAGGCCTCACCATAAGGTGTTCTTGGCCTATTAACTGCAATATGGCAAGGTTTCATCCCTGAGTTCAACTAAGAATGAAGTAGTGCTATGAATCAGTTACTCACCTGAAAGAAATTCCACTAAAAAGTAGCAAGTTTCAAGTAAAAGTATAAATGATAAAGCTCTCAGCGTTGATAAATCCATGAGGGATGTGCCATGCATTCGACTTCATTAAACACTGTTGAAGGTGATTCGATGTATATCTGGCCTTTACAATGACTCGTGGTGGCCTACCGATGTACCGAGCCAGTGCTGCTATCCACTTAAACAAGTCTGGTAGCAATCTGCCGACCTCGGAAGGATGGAAGGCTTGGTGGCATGGTGAGCCGTGGGAGTGGGGATCAGTCCTATGGGCATAGCAGGACGCCTCCATCCACTGCGCCACACGCGCCCCTTATAATTAAGCTTCCAATATCTAAATGATCAAAGAACGATTTCACATAGGTTTCTCGGGAATCCACATAAAAACTTTGCTGAGCTGTTAAAACAACAAGTAATCACAAAATGGATTAGGACACTCAATGTTCACCATAGTAATAGGCGCTCCATATATTTGAGTATTCAGTGGTTAATTAATTGAAAGGGACGGGGAAAGTTTAGCGGTTAGTGATGCCGCCCATCAGGAAGCAAAAGACGCTAGTTCGATACCAGCCCCAGCGCTCTCATCCTGTCCACTTGGGAACGCCTTAGCCCGGCTATCTCTAGCGCTGCAAAGAGAATTGATATTCATAAAGAAAACGAAATCCTCAAGCAACAGCTGAAGCAACATGCGAAATGTTCGAAGACCACTGTGAATATAACTTCAATGGTGCTGAGATATTTGCAAAACTCCGGACCGCAGGTGTCTGCGATGGGAACGAACGCGCTATTACCCTTTCCGAGGGCAAACGCGTTCACCACCACACCATGCGGGTCCTTCGTTTCGCCTGTCTCTCAGCTAGTTCTATCGATCAGAGAGAGACGACAAGAAGGACCGCAAGGTGTTGTGGTGAACGCGTTAGCCATCGAAAAGCGTAATAGCGCGTTCGTTCCCCCACCGCAGACATCTGCTGTCTGGAGTTTTGCAAATATCTCGGCACCATTGTGGTGGGATTATAGGATAACTTGTAGGAAGACGGTGATGGTCTGGCACTTCACACTTACTCATTCCTCTCAAATTACTGCAGAATGAAGGAATAAACAGTTTATCCAACCTTGTGAAATTTTAAAAGAAAACTATTTGTGATAAAAATAGCACCAAACAAGACTGTAAAGTACTAAACTGAAACAACATAATGGAATTCAAGGCGGTCATAATCATACTATTTACCTGGATTCGATACCGCCTGCCTGTACATTCGTTCCAGTTGTTGATGCTGCTGTATGGTAATCGCCGATGAAGCCCAACTGCTTCGTCTTAAAAACGAAACTATGTAAACTAATAAAATGGGCGAGATGAATGAAGAAGGGCGAAAAACCAAGGAAACCTTTCCGTTGATGATGCCTTCGTATATGGACTATGTCGTGGTACTGGCGACGAAGATCCGAATGGTGATGAGGCACTATGTACAGTGTTCCTTTTTCCGGCATGCTTACTTAGATATCTGAGATTAACAGCAAACCGTACACCTATCCAGAACCTTTATAAGATAATAAACAAGAAAGCAAGAAACTACTAAGGCATTCTGTGATGTACAACCAACTTACCCCTCACCTTCCTCCTCAATACTCCTAACCAAATTACCCGTTGGAGAAGACTGAACAAGGCGACTGAAATTTTCTGTGGTATCTGGATTCAAGAGATTCTCACCCGCCGAAGCACGCCGTTCACCTGATGAACAGTGAATTGCAAATTTGCTCAACGCTCTTAAAAATCAACGTAAATTACATTGCAACATAGAAGGAAAAGAAATAAAAATTGAAACTAACATACTGTTTGGAATAGGTAACATTCGTTTACAATCCAGAATTGGCAAAAGCGATAGACCAGGAAACTGAGGGAACTGAGAAGTTACTAGATTAGCTCCACCTGGATTTGTTGTCAAATAAGTAAGAGCAGAGTGATTGAGGACCGCCTAAAATTACTGGAAACCACCTACAACGAATTTCAACAATGAATGATTACGAACCATACACGGAAAACGAATGACAGTTAAAAATTAGTATGCCCATTTAATTTATGTCACCTGATGAAGCGGTGAATCAAGAGGAAGCTGAGCCATCACATCTGGCGAAAAAATCTGCTCACTCGCACACAAGGTATGTCGCCTTGAATACGATCTTTCCGTTACATATTTAATATATTATAATATAATATATAGATTTTCTAGAAACAGAGAGAGATACTAAAGACATAAAACATGCATTTGATAGTTTAAAAAGAAGGAATTTAACAATTAACATAAAACCAACAAATATACAACCCTATACTCGTTACGGTTTCCATGTTCCTGTTTTATGGCGAGACCAAATTGACACTGCCCTCTAGTCCGACTACGACTAGAACTTGATGGTGAATCCTCGCATATATCAGAGGTAGACGAGTCGTCAGAATCCTGGAGTAAATAGTCAACAGATTGGCGAAGTTAGCAGAGCTACTGCTTTTTTCTGTACCCAATATCTAGATAGAGGCTAACTACTTCCGACAAAATAAAATGTATATATTTCAACTCTAGGCTCAGTTTAACTGGGTTCAATGCCGATTTGTGCTCCCCAGATCAATCCCGTTGACGGGTGATTGTTGATGGCAATGGTAGATAGAAAACCAGCTGAGAGACAGAGCGAAACGAAGGACCAGCATGGTGTGGTGGTGAACGCGTTAGCCCCCGGATAGGTGCCTTCGTTCCCCACCGCAAACACCTGCGCTCCGGAGTTTTGCAAATATCTCAGCATCACCTTGTTCAAAAAATATACGTTAGTTCTATTATTGCACTATTATATTAGTTCTACTAATGAATTTGTATATGGAACGGAAGTGCGTCATAAAGGGGAAAAAAAACTAAAAGATGCGAAAAAGATCTTGCTCTGTTGAAAAGATAGAAAAAAAGTCCTGAAATTAACTATCGGTTAGCATAATTTACAAACCGAAACAAGTGTAAAAACTAACACATTCAACAGTGGCCGATAAATTCAGTTGAGCCAGATGATGGGCAGAGATCGGTGTTGCCGACGGATCCGTTTCAACATTTGCTTTCCCACTAAGAATAGACCCACGTGATCCTCGTCGTGGATAGTCATCTGGGCCACCTGGAAAGTTTGTTATTAAGGGTTATTAAAGCATTTGCTGCAAAGCTGGAATTAAGCTCATTTTCTCATTTACTTTATTCCAAATATTTCAATCTTATCGGGAAGTGAGCAGTAAGCGTATAAAAACTAATAAACCGATATGTGTTCTTTCATCGATGAGCTAATACGAGGTTGATAAAAAGGTTACCCGAATGACGTTCTGACGTCTTCGTTTACCTCAGAGCCGATAGAAGGGATGGTCCACAGTCATACGCCCTCCCCATGTGGTTAGTGTCTTCGCCGGATGATTGGCTCTGAGGAAGACGAGGACATCAAAACGTTTGCCGAATAAACTTTCCTATTCAATTCGTGTTAGCTTATCAATGAAAAAAATACATATCAGTTAGTCATGCCGAGGTCAAATCAAAGTCGGTTTTCGAAAAACTAAGAATTTCAAAAGGATCTATAACTCGTTTATCTCTAGAAAGTGCTATTTGAAAAAACGTGTGGACAAGAGCCAGAAATATAAAAAAATAGAGTAAAACAACAAAATAGTGTTAAGTCCTAATCACGACGATTCAGACCTTCAAACGAATTTTTCCCTAGTTTGTCGCACAGCAACTCATATGTGGCAAAAATAGAACTTTCAAAGTTGTGCTTCAGAACGTCATCAACAATCTGCTCCTCTGACCATCGTCCATGCTGCTGCATAAACAGTAGGATCGTCGGATTTAGTTTAAGCGAACGTCGTTCCGAAAGACATGTGGCCGATGCCAACATGCTATTTTTCACAAGCAGATGCGTTTGTGCAGACTGACAATTTGTCAGCCATCTGTAAAATGGGAATGCAATGAGTCAGGTCATGAGACATGAGTCATGACGTGAACAAAACAAGTCAACTAGGAGTTTGGCCTTAACGTCACGTTGCGAATTTGTACCACTGCAGACGTTCACTGACAGTAGATAACTCATGAACTACAAAATCAACTAAAGATTTTCATTATATCATGCCCAAGGATGACGAAAATGAGGCTAAACGAAGTTCTTGGTCTGCCGCAGATGGAAGCGAGGTTATAATTGACGTTAACTTTCTAGTACAAAAACGATATCAGTCTTGATCCGGAAAGGACTTCAATGTATAATTCACTTTTTTCGACGGTATAAATCGTGGCGATCACATGAGACGATTCACTGCCAAACGATAACAACATACCTGTGCTGCATAACGGCATTGATGCTCCACCGTTTAGATGGATTGAACACCAGCATCTTCTTGATCAGATCGGCACATTCTGCAAAAAACAACGCACAAGTAAAAGCAATACAATCATTTATCTAATGGAATAATTAGAACAGTTTTATAAACCATAGCGATGCTGAGATATTTGCAAAACTCCGGACCGCTGGTGTCTGCAGGTGGCGATCAAACACGCTATTACCCTTTCCGGGTGCTAACGCGTTCACCACCACACCATGCGAGTGCTTCGATTTCTATAAATCTTCGTTATTTTTTCATACGGACTGTAAAGTGGGCTGTCAAACAGACTCAAATAATTGAATTAGGGAATACATTACAAAAAACCTTCGATAAACAAGCGAAATCGGAACCACGAACCAACAGAAACCCAGTAAGGAATTTTCATCTGACACGACAACACTGCTCGTTTCAAATTCTCGACATTGTCGCCCGGAAATGGGAAGCCACCGGTAACAAGAATATACAGAATCACACCAAGAGACCATATATCAGCCTTGAGCCCATCATATTCCTTGCCTTAATGAACGTGCTGAGACCGGAATGAAGTTTTAAAACAACATTTAAAAAATTTTACGTATGAGTAGTGCGAACTTAAAAAGTTCTTACCTAGCAGAAGTTCCGGTGCAGCGTATGGAGGTGATCCACACCATGTCCGCAGCAACTGTGAAGGCGCCTGCATGTTAGAAAATCCGAAATCTATAAAGTGTTTTCAAAGAGGAAAAAGAAAAACTTAAAACAATCGCCAATAGATAAAGTACAAAAGGTCCTCACCAATTATTTTAACATTGCTATTTTTATCCAAAAGGATATTCTCAGCCTTCAAGTCTCGATGAACAATGCCTTAAAATACATACTAAAGTAGACGAAATGGAACATTACTGAACAGATGCTTCTAGAATGTCTTACAAAACGACTGACAATCTTTTCAAAACATAAATTTAAAAAAAAGGACAAAGCTCCCAGCGTTAATCTATCCCAGAGGGATGCGCTATGCATTCGACTACACTAGGCATCGTTGGAGGCGATTGAATGCATATCTGGCTTTTACAATGACTCGCGGTGGCTTTCCGATGTATCGAGCCAGTGCTGCTATCCACCCACAGAAGTCCCGTACGAATTTACCGGACCACGCAGGGAAGAAAGACTTGGTAAGCCTTGGGCGCGGGGATCGATCCCATATGTATTGCAGTGCGCTTCCGACCACTGTGCTACACGCACCCTTTTCAAACCCCTCCAAAACATAACGTGTACTTCTTGTGTAGGGAACGTGTAAACAAAAAACTTTCGCCAAAAAAGTCCTCCACCACAAATGCAACATACTCGTTCGAAGGAAGAAAAAAGAAAAACCTTTATGGTGTAAATATGCAACAGCCGACGAGATTTGTCCAAACCATCGTCGAGCCTCATCTTCAGCTGTTCTACCACGCCCGATTAGAACTTCTGGAAGAAAACGAATCATATAGCAGGATATTCTTGTGTTCTAAAATGATGTGCCTTCTCAACGATTTTCCGCCTCATTGTGGCTGGTAGGTGTTCCTGGATGTTAGGCTGCGATGTAAAGCGGGGGATTCATCCACCTATCAACATCTACCAGGCTGAGAAGTCCGGCGTTTCCAACAGGAAGCCCAGCTAAGACTAAACCAATATCAGGGGCCCACTACAGCCACAAGCCCCAGGTATCAAAGTAGTCACATGGTGACAAATCTCCCTCTCATCCACAAGAGCGGCGACTGCCTTTGGTGTTGACGATCTGGGGCGGACTTTGGCCAGAATAACCTCGGCATTCCAAGGAACCACAATGGCTAAGCGAGCAAAACTCCGAAAAAATGGAAATTCTGCTAAGGCCTGTACAACTAGTGAGGATGAGCCATTCAAGTACTCAATCAAGTAAGTAAAATGGTGTGTAAATTACCGAAAAGCTCTCCACCACTATAGTACTGAGTTACTATATATACTGACGATTCGGTCCGCATTATCTGAAATGAATTTACTGACTTACGAGAAGTCGAACACACTTATATCATAGGTAAAACTAACCTCATAAAGTTTCACTATATGGGGATGATTAACACGTGTTAAGATTTGCACTTCTCGTTCGAGACGTATCAAATTCTCTTCGTCAAGTGCTGCCAGATCCACGATTTTCATTGCTACCTGGACAACACGGTTGAATACAGTCTCACTGTGAGAAGATAGAAACGAGAAGTCGACTAATTCGCTAAACTAAAACTAAACCTTACCTTCGTCTTAGCGATGTCATGTCTTGCTAATCGGACGGTAGCGAAATTTCCACGGCCAATCGCTCTTCCTACTTGATAAAGCCCGACCTTAAAACGTTCACAAGTAGATGAGTAAGTGGTTTCAGGGCCAATAACTACTTAAGCTGCGCAAACTATATTTGTTGCCGAAATCACTGGAATGGCAGAACTAGTTCAATCCAAAAAAGGGCACAACGAGTTACTCTAAAGCAACGAGAACACAACAAATCCGTTGAAAAGCACAAGTTTTGACTTGAAATACACCCAAAATACAAAACTCCTACATCCTATCGTCATAAAGGCGTACTTCGAAGTATACAAATGTACTGAAATGACCGGAATTCGATGTCTAACTCAAGACAGAAGTGACACATACACCACCGTTAGCTATGAATACCGATATTCAGGAAATGTGACGGGGTCTGGAGGACAAATTCATACCTTCTCGAGCCGCCGACATGGGTTCCCATCCATACTGAGGTCCAGAAGACCGGACCAATGAGGTCCTCCGCTCCCACAATATGGGTCCCTCTCGGTGCTGCCCGTGCGATAAGCGGCCGCCGGTAGCGTTCCGCCAGCGACACGCCCCGATCGCGACGCAGCCGCCGCTGCCGCCGCAAGTCACACCCACACCTCGCTCGTTTGCCGCCGTACACATTCAGGCATCGTCTGCAGGTTTCATATAAACATATAAGAATTGATTTATACATCATTTGTAAGATGCAACCACAAAAATGCTGGAATGTGAGCAGAAGTCGTGACTTCAGGTGGGATTCGAACTGGCGATCACTCACCCTTAACGGGGCTCTTGTCTTATCCACCACACCAGCCGAGGCCATTGCTTTGCCTTGCCCTCTACCATATCTTTACCCTTACGGTGATAGCAGCAGTATGTGAAGCTGCAGTCGAAATCGCAATGTCTTACCTTTTACTTATCGACTATTCTTTTTTCATGACAAGATACGAGATGAAATATCGTAATTGTTGATCTGCCGATAGAGTAAGAACAAGTCTGAGACAAAGGCAAAGTAAGAACCTGGCTTGGTTTGGTGGGTAGCACGTGAGCCTCCGTTAAGCCCACGGGTTTGAACCACATTTGAGGTTCTGAGTTTTATTCACATCTTAGCGTTCTTGTAGTTGTAATTCACATAGTACCCTGCCATGGAAGGAGAATAAGCAGTAAATTAAGATAAGAGATTATATCGTTTATATTGCCAATGCCATTTTGTACTAGATAAGGTGTTCCTGTGTATCAAATTGCGATATGCAGCAGAGTTCGGTGTCTAGTAAGGCCATCCATACCAATAAGAGTTCAATGTTTCTGTCTCGAAGTCCAGCTAGATGTACATACGAACGACAGGCCAAGCGAACCACCCATTGTTACCTTATCGCAAGAAACAATAAAAATAGAAGGTTTCCTAACAAAAGTGTGACGTTCTTCATGTCTTCTGAACATGCAAGTCCATTGAACAATTGATTAACGCGATTAGTTCATACCATTGATATACATATGTATGTACAATACTAGTAACAACACTTTTCTAAATGTCATTGTCCTAGGTCAAGTGCTCCAAAGTTCTCAAACACCATATACCAACAATATGTAGTTGACTAGGTCATAACGATGAACGATCAACGACGACAAACAAGGAAACCATACATCAATACAGCCCTTAGTTAAATCAGCATTTTTTTGATACATTGAAGCTTCCCGACAACCTGATAGAGATAGAGACTTTTAACGACAGTGGTAAGTGCCATCTATCCCTGAATACGACCCCCGAAGCAAGAGTTTTGATTGCAACCTGAAGGCTTTCATCTGTTTTTACGCTAGCAATTCGATAACATTGTTCACAGTACAGTGAATGCACCTCTCGTCTACAATCTTTCAGTGTCCTCCTTGCACTTTTGTGAGTTAATGCTTGCCTTAGGCATGTTTGCTACTTCGAGAACGTCACTGCATTTATAAAGTTTCTAACACTGCTATATTTTCAGAACTGTCGTCCAAAGTAGACTCGAATTTTTTACCCCCCAAGCCCTATAAGCTTAAGAGTTAGCTATTGCAAACGTCATTTGCTAAAAGTGGCTGACATACTGACTTGGTGGAGAAGGGGTAATCACTCTCTTGTATTTTGTTCAGTGGTAAGATAACACCATATCTTAGAAGTATGTTATGTTTAATGTCACTTCGTTCTACCACTTGGCCCCTGACAGATCAAAAAAAAGGTAACCCTGCTCGTTTTCGCCTTGTCTTTTCATTTGAGTGAAACTATCCCAGTGAAGTCCTAAATGCGATATTCGAATTCAGTAACACGACTATGAAGTCGCTTATGTTCATCATCTTTATAGGTAAAATGGGTGCGAAGAAATGATATGGATAAATCTAACAGGGAAGAACAAATGAGTGCTAGAAGCCTCGATTTACGGTTATCCAGCCGATAAACAGCACTTGACAAGAAACACTGGTGCGATACGGTAAATAAGTGGTACATTTCTTGCTCCCTCGTAGTTTTTTTTGTGTCAGATGATCCAGAACTGAAATGTTGCTTTTGGATCCGAAGTTCTCCGTTAGACAACGATTAACGGATCCTATTAGATGCGGAAAGTTGACTGAAAATCAATAAAACACCTGAGCTGTTGTAGAATAAATGCAATGCATTGTTGTTTTCGATAAAAAACAATTACAATTCTTATTACCTTGGTGAAACTTCTTTAAACGAATCAAAAAACCGTATATCGCCACAGGGGTTGCGAAAGGATTAGCAGCCGAAATACATCAACGTCTGTAGATGATTGATTTGGTCGTTGTTCGTAAACGATATACTTAAGAGATGATAAAAATAAAAAAGAAAACTACATTGTACTTCTCAACCCATTTATATGCAGGGGATTTTTTTCAACTTTTAAAATATAAACAGAGCATCAAGGATCTGCAAGAATACAGTGAAAGCATAAGAACAAGGAAACGCACAAAACATAGGTGAACTACAAAAACGAGGAAGTTGACGAGATTAGGCCACAATTACTTTTCGTCTTTAAAGGACTTGAAACATTAAGTACACCGTTTGAATCGGACCATTTTAAAACGTTTTGGCCTCCATTTATTTCCTATCCTGAGCGCGATATGAAATGCAAGCACAAGGATGAGACATGCGTAAAACTCGTGACCTCGTTTGGGCTTCGAACACGCGAATACCCCTAGTAAAGGCTCATGTGCTATCCACCACACAACCCAGGCCCTTGCTTACCTTTATGCCCGTTTTGTTTTTCCTCTGCAGATGCTACCGGCAATCACAGCATTCTACATAGTAACACGCCATTGCCTAACCGATATCGTTGCTGCCATAAATTCTACACGGTATCAGACCATCGCCACCTTCGCGCACTCCTATCGCAAGATTTCATTTCACGCAAAAACCAGGAAAGGCCACTGAATACGAAAAAAAAACGAACTCCGAGAAGCACCATAACCCAATACTTATGTAGCTCATTAGTCGGCTGCTGGAAAGGTGCGGTTATTGGAAACATCGATAAGGAATATGATAGGCTCATTCAACATCTTAGCGATATGAAAGCGTGATGATGCACCAATTTGGAATCGCACGAGCGACAGGCAACCACCGACAACAGTCTAGACAAGCGAAAAGAAGACCTTAAAGAGGGAAGAGCGGAAGGTAGGGTCGAAGCTGCAGAGCCTAGGAGAAGGATTCGCAAACACCACCGAAGCTTCGCCAATTACTAAGACACGGTGTATATTAGCCGTGGTACCGAGATTAGATGTATATCAAAGGAACGGTCTCAACGAAGTGGGTACTAGAGACGATGGTTTCCAGAAAACCCTGTTAAGAGTTACTCGCAAGTGAAAGTTAGCAAATCTTTTCTGGTCTGTGGGGTCTAGCTATCGGCCGAAGTAATGACATGGGGATGATCTTGCATTCACTCTTTGCATGCATTTGCATTTGCGCTCTGTATTTAAAAACTACCCGCACTTCTAGCTGCGCTTGTTACATCTTATTTTCAAACGGAAAAAATCGCAGACCACTGGAGGACCTCACGCACGGTCGTCCTGCCCATGAAGGATGACCGAAGGGATGTTCCTTCCTATGGTCTGATATGGTTGTTAAGTGTATGCTGACACCGATAGTATGGATCACCGACATGGAACATTAAGCTCTAGCCTTACACATGTGCAAAAGTGTGGTATACACTAGGTTAGAGAGCTTTTGAATTCAAAATCTATCCGACTCTCTGCTATTGGTAAAGGTGAAGAATTTATAGTTATTCTTGGTCAGTTGGATGTTAGAATAACAGAAAAAACATCTCCACGACCTTTCGCTCTACCCACCATGCTCTGAAAAGGAATGTAGAAGTCAATACCGAAATATAACTTCAACGAAGCTGAGATATTTGCAAAACTTCGGACCGCAGGTGCCTATGGTGGGGAACGAACGCGCTATTGTCCTTTCCGGGGAGTAACGCGTTCACCACCACACCATGTGGGTCCTTCGTTTCACTTGTCTCTGAGCTAGTTCTATCGATCTTTTTGCCATCAGCAATCACCCGTCAACGGAATTGATCTGGGGAGCCCAAATCGGCATTGAACCCAGTTAAGCTGAGGCTATAGTTATAATCACAATTTTAACCTTTTTACTTACTGCCTACTGTTCTTGCAGGCAGGGGTATATTGCGAAATATAACTTCAATGAAGCTCAGATATTTGCAAAACTCTGGACCGCAGGTGCCTATGTTGGGGAACGAACGCGCTATTGTCCTTTCCGGGGAGTAACGCGTTCACCACCACACCATGTGGGTCCTTCGTTTTGCCTGTCTCTCAGCTAGTTCTATCGATCTTTTTGTCATCAGCAATCACCCGTCAATACCGAAAATTAAAAGGGGAGTCGGTCAACACGGCAGAAGCATAGGATATAGAACCTTTATTTATTTCTTAGCTAAAAAGTGACTATCTAATTTTTTCCCTGTCCTACACCTGCTCATTAAGATGAGCTTATTTCAACTGGTGATATTACGTCCACCGATCCATAATCATTTAAAGTCAGACCTATCATCGGTTGTATAGGCGGACCAACGGGTAGTGGTTCCCTAAACCTCATCCTGACCCAGTTACTAAAACTCTTTCCAACCCATTTACCAAACACCAAAATATTGCAAGACCACCTACGGTGCGCGCAACCAAACAGCACGCACGTAGTGGAGTCATTTGATGTCATCTCACTTTACTCCAATGTGTCGGATGACTCCTTAATGCAGGCCATATTCGAGCTGCTTGTAGAGGAACAAACAAATGACTTGTCGATTCAACAACTAATCACTCTCTTAAAACAGTGTCTTAGTTGTTCAATATCTAAGTGGTCTGGAAAATATCTTGCACAAACTAGAGGGTTGGCCATGGGACAGCGTTTAGCACCAAGCCTTGCCATCGCCTTCGTGTTTAAGGTGGAAGCTCCAGTTCTCGATCACCGACCCTTACTCTACTGTCGATACATAGACGAATGCTTCATCGTCTTTTCCACACAAGAACTGATAGATGAGTGCTTTGAATTGTTAAACCGACAGTCAGAGTGTGTAAAATTTACACGGGAAAAAACCTACCGAGAACTGGCTTCCATTCCTAAACATCCAAATAAAGTTCTCAGAAAGTTGCTATATTACAAAATGGTATCGTAATCTCCTCCCATTCTTCACAGATGAAAAAAAGCACTTATCAAAAAACATGTACGGTAGGCTAAAAATGTCTGCATAGGAGAAGAGGAAAGGAAGCAATCTAAACCTGGCACGAAAAATAGTTATTTCCAATGGCTATGAAGTAGAAAACCACACGGGTTAGACAAAAACGCAGGGTGGTTCCCCAAAATAATGTTTCGGACGTAAGTAAGATCCCTTTTAAGCTACCCTTCCTACCAAATTAAATAAGTTACGCCACAAAGAGGTGCTTAAGGAAAAGTGGTCTTGAAAATTATATAACGATTATTAACATCCCACCCAATACCCTACGCCTTCAGCGAGTTCGCAACTGTCTCTGTGATCGTTTGTGCAGCTCAGAAAACTGTATAACTTGTCGCAAGGGGAGAGACGGGGATTGCATGAGTTCAGGTATAATTTATTTGATCTCACGCATGCGGTGAGGAATATATTGGGGAAACGGGTACAGCACTTTGTGTCCGCATAAAAAAACACCTAAATGGGAAAGTTAAAATTCGTCAAAACACTCTTCTAGGTACGCCTAGGGCACAAAAGCACAACGGCGATGATTTTGAAGTGACCGTGCGGATTCTAGCGCAGGAATCGAAAATATCAACGCGCAAAAACTCTTGAGGCGTTTTGGATAAATTTCAAAAATTCAAAGATGAACCGGAAAGACGAATGCCTCACTATCACACCTGACCTGGCGCCCTATTTCAAAATGACCTTTGACCCCGGGGTGGGTCTCCCTCGCGACCCCACATGAACAATGCGCGGGCTAGTCCCACTCGTAACATCGCGGTGAGTAGCCTTTCTGATCAATATGGCGTCTATTTAGAAGTTTGATCTTCATTAATACTTTCACTTTTTTTCCACCAATATATTAAAGTATTCTTGCATAAAATACGTCCAGGCTCTGAGAAAGGCGAAATCGCCGAAACGTCAGCCATTGATCAACAACACCAACAACAACGACAGCGACAACGAAGACCTATACCAACCTCGCATTGGCTAAAGAAGACCAATTTATAAGGTCATATAAATAAATATATCAGCTATCTATCCTGAGGTTTATGGAAAGTCGGTCTTTTGAGTTGTTAGAATTGTGTTTTTAACATGTGCTGCGATGATGCGCTCATAAGCGAACAGAGACACACCGATTGACGGCACTGTCGTTTACGATCATGTAGAGACACGGTGACAACATGTTCGCAATGGTACGCGTGCTTATCGATTGGTGAAGATGAGCGGAGCACAGATGTCAGTGGTGCAGACCATCAAGAAGCAAGGTTCTGGTTATGTCCTCTAACGACACGTTTCTCCTAAACTAACGAACGAACACCTTAGCTCCGTCATCTTTAAAATTGGAAGGAGAATCGACTCGATCAACATTCTACGACATTTATAAAGAAGACGAAATCCCCATGCATCAACCGAAACAAAATGCTAAGCCTTCGAAGCTTTCATGGATGATTAATGTGAAGAAAAGGAATTGAATGCAAGAAGTTCAGGGATCCGCATAGTAAATGTGGTCATGGGTTATCTAAAGCAAATTAAAAAAACGGTGTACCTAAAATACCCAAGTGAAATCTCCCATTAGTTTATTGCTTCATTGTTGTTGTTCCAGCGTATCGAACTGCGGATGTCAAACACCAGCTCACCATCATCAAGGTTTCCCGATCTGCTGCGAAGTTCGACACTTGCTTTCAGTGTCAAGAATAAATGTCATCTTGGCAGCAATCTAGCTACCTACTAGTAAATGGTGACAAACTGAGAAAACCCTAGCACGACTTTTAAAACTCTAGAGAAAGAAGGTCTTTGCCAATAGGCGAATTACCAACAAGTGGAAAATTTGATGAAGCTTTCAAAATTTGTCGAGATCGAGAACGACGTGCTGTTTTCAGGTGTTGAAGTAACCTTTTTCAGCCACCAAGGAACAAAAAATCTTGTAAATTGGCTGGCTGACGACGGCCATTACGACGATGTTGAAACTTCACGAAAATGAAAGCACACCACCGTAAACGGAAAAGATGCTTTTCGAAAAGCATATTTTCTGCTTTTCAAAGCGAATGATAATTTCAGTGAAATGCCGAAACCTTCCAAGAAATTGTTCACTGCTTTAACGACTTTCTTATTACAACAAAAAAAAATCACAGAATATTAATTACCATTTGAGTGAGACGGAATTTTAATAATCATCGAGTGAAACTAACCCATACAATTCGATAACATTAGCCCTCTTTGAGCACCAGAACTGCTAAATGGATTGAGCTAGTCCCAAAGGACATGAAGAGCATGAAGTTTTTGATAGTATGCCAGTTCTTTTTTTACTTCGTTTAAAAAAATAGATCTACAATGCTAGTTCCCTAGTTTCTGAAATGGCATAGTTTTGTACTTAGTCGGTGGCAAGTGTAACAGTATTGTGCTCCTCAGCTTCGATTACCGTCCAGTGAAAATGCCCTCAGACCTCAGCAGCTAATCACACTTTGACAATTGGGAGCATGCTACGCCACAGTCATACATTGAACCATACGAGAAAAATATTGGTTACCTTCGAAGCATAAAAGTAAATGTAATAACCAACGTCAACATGTAAAACTATGACGAGGATTAATCACATCGAATACTTTCACGCAGAGATTGTAGTTACAACTGGACTTCAGCTATATTCTAAGCGATCACCTAAAATTTCCTGAGTGTTTCAGCGGCCAGCCATCCAGCACTCCTCCACCCACCTCCATTGTTACATCTATGGTTGGATGTTTAAGACCCGTACGCGAGTTCCTTTCAATTGAAAATTTTCTACATTGTTTCAGTCATTTCAAAACGCGCATGGCTATGGCGTGGTTCCAAGTAAAATCGACTTGACCAGCATTCAGCTACCTTCGTGAAGAAGAAAATCCTCAACCAGGAGCCGAGCCCACAGGATGCACTATCATAGTTCTTTTTCTCTTGTAACCCAACAATGAAAGCGGGCGCGTTCTATGCAGTGATGTCTAATGAAGCTCGTCAATTATTTTATTTGTTTTTACCATGCACGGCCCAATATCAAATCTGCTACAGTGTGAGTGGTGGCATTTCCTCCACTCGGTTCGTTTTTGTCGCACTCACCGTCCACAAGGTATTTGAACATATCACATAATACCCTGCTACCAAAAAGAATAATGGGCAGCAGATAGAACCATGCATTATGATTTCGCTTCTTGATTCCGTATCTGCTTGAAAACTTCGTTTTCGTTATGGATGTCGTAGAATACTACCAATCACGTAGACTCTCCTTACGATGCTGAAGATTGCTGCACTAAGGCCTTCGTATGTGGATTGTAGAGGAGCACTGGACAAGGGTCGAACCAGAATCTTGTTTCCTGATAGACTGTATCACTAACCACTGCGCTAGCTCAAGACAGATACTCCTTCAAATTCCTCCTTTATTTGATTCTCCATATTCATTGCACGCCATGGGTACACGTAGAATTTTGTTTTCATAATCAGGGGAATAATCGAGTTCGACTCTAGCGCCTTCTCATTTTAATCAAACGAATTTGCTTCAGTTTTGTGAACAATGCTGCCATTTTCCCGCGTGTCAAGCCGTTTGAGCATTGCCGATGCTTCATCGATAGTCCATGAAGAGATAATGATGGCTTCGAATAAATCGACATTTGATATAGATTTTCCACCAGAATATACGCTGTTTTCGACCCATTAGAGAGACTGTTATCCAGTGCAGCGCCGTGATAAAAGGCTTCGAAAAAAAGTGCTTCTCAATTAGGTTCTTTTTTTGCAAAGATGCTAAGGTGTCGATAGAAACTGCAATGTCCTAGTGACCGGGTACTCCTTGATCGATGGCTGCTCAAAAATGCACATCAGATACAAAGGATACAATGCACTGACAATTGGGATTCTGTTCTTTCAAATGAATGGTCTTCACCCGGCTTCCCTGGTATGCAAAGTGAGACAATGCTTGTAGAGCAGACTTAACAATTTAATTGGACGGCAGATTTTTTTCATGGATCTCTGAGCTCGTTGTTTTAACAGGATGACCATTCTAGAGCTCCTTTGCTAGTCAGCTCTTCTTCCCTTCTAAAAACAAGTGTACCATTGGTTGGTAAAAGGGCATGCAGTTTATGGTTTCCACTTAAGAGGAAGTCGGCAGCTGTTATCTCGTCCTGGATTTCTATCTATCCTCTCTTCGGACTTTAGAGTGAGGAATCTTAGGTTGTCTTTTCCAACACTGATTCTAGGGGGCCTGCAAAGAAGACTAAGGAGCAGGAAATATTGAAATATAATCTGTTCGTCGCCAATCTCGTGTCATATGGGAAGGTGATAGTGGTCCCATCTTTGTTTTTCTATGCATTCGAGCAAAATAATTTTTGAATAAATCGTACTGGCGTTTTTTTACCTTTCTTTTTTGGAACTGCCTTCCTGAAGTCTTCCTGAAAACCAAAACTGGCTTCTATTACCTGCCAATTTATTTCTGCAGCAGAAGGATAAAGTTGGATCCAGTATAACATTTATGCCCTTCAACGAGGAACTTGTACTATCGATTGAATCTTGTCAGATTTCCTTTTCAGCCCGACCAGTTGGGTGGCAGTGGAATTAACGACAATGTCTATGCCAACGAAATTTCATGTTATCTCTAGAAACAACAGGGTCGCTTCATTGAATTAGCTTACTTCATTCTTGCTGTTTCTTGTTTCTTGTACAAGTACCACATGGGATATTACGCAGCATCCACCCTCAATGGAGGGCTCGGAATCGAGGTCTGAAGAGACACTGCCTCACGTCATAAAAAAGATGCACCAACTATGCGGGCACTGAGGCTGGTCTATTGGTTGTGGTCAATTTGTTACTGTGTGTAGTCCAGCCGTAGCCATGCCAAAACATTTTTCATCCCAGGCGGAGTTTTTTGTATCGGAGAGAAGCTTCGTTTGGCAGAAAGTCCGGTAGTTAGCCGACCCTCTAGTCGAGTAGAATACTATGTACTAGGCGAAATTTAACTCTGTAAACGTGAAAGCGAAATTTTGTCGATTTCCTGAGTACGATGTGGTAAGCCGAATCTGATACTGATTAGAATGTTCCGCGCATTATTTGAGTTCGGTTGTAACGTGGTATATTATTGTCGAGTACCCGGTCATCGCAACGAACCTATTTTTGGACTACTTAACCTCGGAAGCGTGAAGGTTGACAAAGAATTCGTTCCAAAATGGAAGAGAAAAAAAACTTTAGTTATTTGTCGATCAGTATTTGTTTTGAGCTAGCGCAGTGGTTAGTGATACAGTCTAATAGGAAACAAGATTCTAGTTCGACCCCTGTCCAGTGCTCCTCTACAATCCACATACGAAGGCCTTAGTGCAACAATCTTCAGCATCGTAAGGAGAGTCTACGTGATTGGTAGTATTCTACGACATCCATGGCGAAAACGAAGTTCTCAAGCAGATATGGAAACGAGACGCGAAATCATAATGTATAAGTTCTATCTGCTACCCATTATTCTTTTGGTGGCAGGGTATTATGTGATATATTCAAATACCTTGTGGACGGTGAGTGCGACAAAAACGAACCGAATGGAGGAAATGCCACCATTCACACTGTAGCAGATGTGATGGTGGGTCGTGCATGGTAAAAGACAAATAAAACAAATGACCCAGCCAACTAGACATCACTGCATAGAACGCACCCACTCTCACTGTTGGGTTGCAAGAGAAGAAGCATTTATTTGGCTTGGAGTACCTCAGCAACGATGAGACGGTGTACCAGGCTACCCATAGAACCTAAAAAAGAACGTGTGGCGGCCTTGTCGGAACTTCGATGCAAGATTTTCTTGCAGGAGAAAAAAAATTGCATGTAAGCAGGGTGGCAGAACAAAGTTTGTAAATACGGACCACTCGACGTTGACTCGTCTTCACATGTGCTGCAGGTTCCAACACTGTTTACCGTCGGATGTCGCCTGCTGTTTTATGATCTACAGCCCTCTGTTCTTATTCACTTGTACACTACTGGTTACTCGGCTGTAAGTTTGCAACCTTGCGACAATGCTTCCTAAAAAATGAGAGGAATTTTCGTCATGAATGAACCGGCTAAACAGAAGAAAAAAATCGAGAGAAAGGCGTTGACTCAATTTATCCTATATAACGTTATATAATTACTGTACGTCATTGCTATCTACGGTATTCATTCTCTAGCTAAGAGACACCAACCAGTGTTGTGAGACTCCGTGTCACATCCTCAGGTAGCGAATTGAACGCCGAATAAAGGCGACTTTTTTGCTTGTTTTGAGATGAGAGTGGATTAAAAGGACTCTTGTTTCCTTCTACGTTGTGTTGAATTCACCTATATATTCCTTACGCACTTAGACATAGCCATACATACGTGAGTGTTACGTTTGTCTTTGCATAAAAGTGGATTGTATCCTGGTGGTTAATTCTTCCCTTTCTAGTCGAGGCACTGCAAGGCATGTGGGTTGGAGTTATGTGTCATTTTAGACAAATAAACTCGGATTCCCCTGTGTAAAGCCCACAGCCGACTCGATCAATATAGCGAACTGGGCCTCATTTCCTTAACGGCGAATGCGTACTCGATGCGTCAGCATTCATTAGATTGGCATGAGGAAGCTTAAAATAGCGGAGGAAAAATCATTTGATTGATTATGTGACATCAGAACAATTTTGTCGCGCTTATATAATCTTCAATGCACGCTTGAGAATAAACATTGGTGTCTTCAAACAATTAACCAACTGAATCGGAGGGCTAAGGTCGGAAAATTGTGAAGCGAAGCTAACTTTAAAAGTTGTAGTTGCCTATGCACTAAATTCGAACTATGAGGAGAACGGGATTAAGGCATGCTACACGGAATTGAAGGAGTTTCACGACGATGTTTACACCTTGGCATGACTATCACCTGGTAAAACGACTACCCTGCTGATAACGCCTTAAGCAATTCACATCGGGAACCGTGGAATCGAACAAGATTACTGACAAGGTATCTGAGTTTTCCTTAATGACCAAAGCTACTCGTGGTGGCGGAACTGATGAGTCTAAAATTCTTCAGAGAATTTGTAGTTTCTACAATGTCGTTGATGGTAAACGAGATGCCAACACTACCTTCAGGGATATTTGTGGAGAACGCTACTCGGAGATCTACAGATTACCATAGAATAAGCAGGATGCCAAAATTCGTCACAAGATGATACTCAAGCGTAAGGCTACAGGAGCTGCAGCTAAGCACCAACATGCATTCAAATTTGCGAAGCGCTGCAGTAGAAACCTATGAGTGGTCTTAGAGAGGAGTTGTAGCCTTGGGGAAGCGCATCAAGAACGTCAATCGAGGGCTCATCAATTTGAAGACCAATATGGGTGCTCTTCATTGCGTAGTTAAAAAAAATATTGGGGCAGGTTTTCCACGAATTCGATTTCGATCCATTTGAATCTCACGTCGTCCGTGCTTCAGATCATTTTAACAAAAAGTATGTCGCTCCAGCGAACAATGGAAATCTATCACAATCACGTTGTTGTACAAAGTAGGCGAAGAAAGTTCCTTGTCCAAAACATTCTCAATAGGTGCGGCAAAACAGGTCGAAGAACAGTCACTAGCGTGAGACTGTCTTCGAAGGCATTCAGCACGTATGAAACATATTCATACGATAAGGAAGCTCGTGAGAGCGAAATCTGCCACTATGTCTCACTTTTTCTAGTCGAAAAGCGAGTTTGAATTTAGTTGGGAGACAAACGGTAAAGGAATCTCTTCATATTCACGACTCTCTTGCTAATACACATATGTCCTTCATGAGCTATATTACAGCCTCACAACTATTATTTCACTCTTCTACAATAACGACATTGTTGTAAAGAGCAGTTGGATGTGGCGATGCCATAATGCAAAGTTTGTGATCCATCTGGATAGCCTCATTGGTTTGAGATAACGTTGGAAGTGAAAATCATTGACTTCTGATTTCATCGCTTTTGCGGTATCGGTGTTAGGCGATGAAAGAAATAACAGCTCTTAAGATCGACTTTCTATTAACCTCTGCATAGGATTATGATTGCGTTGTTTTCTTGTTCAGCAATGGTTTCTATTTGACTAACCTAGTGGGATGAAAGAAATGGTGGGCCTGGGACGCAGGCTGGAACAAGCGACTGGTGCAATTTGTGTTGCAGGACACCTCTAACTACTGCTCAAGTGACGTATCAAACAATATGCACTTTGACCTCTTCACGTGGTTGCAGTACCAGAGCCTTCTTGCGAACCTAATCCATATCCACTGACCTCCTTAGCTGGGTAATGAGCAACAGAATGATCCACCCATATTGTGAGTGTGTCCCCTGCTTATCTATCTAACTTATTCTGGTTTTGTTCACAAAATCTTATTTGCATAGCTCCCATATATATGTATATATATATATATATATTTATTTATTTATATATATGGAGCATATGCATATATACATATACATATATACAAGTGCTCCTACATATTTATTTATATACATATGCCTACATGCATATATGTATTCTTCTGAGATGCCAAATCTCACTCGTAGCTTATCGCAGTTTCATAAAGCTCTCAGTTCTCAACATCATAAAGCAAACATATCCTTTTCGCATGCATCGCAGTAGTAAAATTAGTGATGATGGTGGAGGTAAGAATTTGATGCACTGATTTAAAATTGTTTCAAGTAAACTTGACGAAGAAACCACGAAAAATCAAGGAAAATATTATTTTGCAGAGTAATGTTGTCAACATTGTGTCGTTTTTTTTTCAGAAATCGCGAGGTTGTTTTACAGCAGTAGGTTTTTTTAGAAGCTGTTGTTCATATAATTATCGTTTCAGATTTTTATCCTTCTGTTTGTGCTGTTGAGAGTTTGACCTAGTTAGTTGCGGATCAGTGTACCCTTCCAAGCTCCGAAGAAGGCTATACTGCCGAGACATTAGCTACCGTTGCGTCGTATGTCGTTTTTGATGGAAGCAAATGTGTGCTGTATAACAACCATGCGATTGCAGAAAAAACGACACAATTGCTCATTATATGCATAATCATCTAGCGAAAAAGCTTTGGTACTGCAACCAAGTGAAGAGATCAAGGTGCGTATTGCTTTGATACGTGACGTGAACAGTAGTTAGAGGTGTCCTGGAACACAGATTGCACCAGTCGCTTGCTCCAACCTGCGTCCCTGGCTCACCAATTTTTCATCCTACAGGCGTAGTCAAATTGAAACCATACGTGTCTAGAAGGACAGCAGAACTGAGTTAATTCATGTCCGGGCCACCAAAAGTGATTGTAGAGGTCAGATATGCATTCGGTCGTCTCCTTGAAGCCTGGTTAAGTTTAAGGCATGGCGCCTATCTTAGGGATTGATCAAGGCCCCATGCTTTATCCTTTTATCCTTTTTGCACATGAAGAATATAAAATGCAAGTAATAGGTAAAAGATGTTCGATGAACCTTTTCCAGACTGTGCTACTACGTGCAAATGCAGACTTCCTTGCGCGAAATACAGAACCCGTAACAGAGAAACAAGGTGCCCTTGTTTTATCCGCTGTGGCCAACGAGGAGCTTTAAGACCAAGGATTATGTCAGTGTTCAATTTCATCATAAATGGTGTCGTCCTTTTGTGTGGGAGGCATGAGAGCAAATGAAAAATTCGGCAGTCTTCCACCGTTTTTTTCTAGAAATGCATTTCGAAGCAATAAAAGAGAAAATATCGTCATCTAGAAAGTAGTGAAAGATCTGCAATTTTATTCCTCTTCTACATCCCTTAGAAAACCCTGCCTTTTTTTAAATTACGTACCACTACGACTGTTTAAAGCGACGGTTTGAACTCCTGTATTCTCTCCATTAAGCGTTACCTGTAAAAGACGTCGAGCCGATACATATGTGCACCTCGCAAATTGTAGTTATATGAATAGTAAAGTTTGGGAGATTTTTTGAACAAAATGCGCTAATTCTAAGAGCTTTAATCTATCAGAAGTATATCTGTGAAACATCGAAAAACACTGTACAGGAACGAAAGTGGAAAATGGCAACCAGTTGGTCAAAAAATCTATTTGTTTTCCATATTGTGCTCATTCCTCCCAACGGTTTACCGCCTTATCGTGGATGGGGAGGTGTTCCTGGGTGTCGGGCTGCGTTGTACACAGGGAGATTCATCCAACCGGCAGCGTTTTACATGCTAAAAAGGAGTCCGACATTTCCATCACGAAGCCCAGCTAAGAGTAAGCCAATACCAGGATCCGTCTCCGTCCTGGTACCAAACTGGTCGCATGGTGGCAAATCTCCCTTTGATCCACAATGGCGATGGCTGCCTATGGTGGTGATGACCTGCGATAGAATTTAGCTAGGCTGACCTCGGGAGTACACGGAAACACACTGGCTAAACCAGCAAAACTTCGAAAAATGGGAACTATGCTGCGGCCCACACAACCAGTGAGGACGGGCTGTTAAACTAACTATCTAAGTATGCAAAAAGAATGTAAGGAGTTTTTAACAAATCATTCCATTTTATCTCAGGGACGAAGAAATGCGTGGGGAAGCGATATCAATAAATTCACAATAAAGTGAGAGATTAGGTTCGAGGAATTTCTGTAGTCTTTAAAATAGTTCAGGCACTCTCGTGAAACCTGATTTGATAGTGGCGACGCTCAACATTCTGAGTAGCGAGCAAGACTGTCGACAACGAAATCCTTTTACTGTTGGAAAAAGGACGTACACGGAATTGCTCGAGAGATCTCATAAAATAATCAATCGGTCCCTTCTAAGTGATCACAATAGCAAGCTAATGAGACTGGTGGCCCAAAGGTTAACATAAAATTTATTCAACTGAAAAAAAAGATATTGTTTGTATTGGTTTTCATTGCATTATGAACAACTTTTTCTTCCGGCTCATTTCCGAAGCGTGACAAAGTCGCTCCATCTTCAAACTAGGGAATCACGGTGCATGGAAACTAGCTCGGGTATAACAACGTCGAACAAAAGTAGTGATCTAACTGGTTTAACCACAACAAGAGCCAGATTATATCTAAAAGTATTGCCACCACGCATTTGCGGTGATTGAAATCAATATAATAAAACGAGGTAATTATCACATGGCTACCAGCTATGGGTGACTGTCAGGAAAATAACGATAACAGGAGTCACTATTGAAAAAGCCGAATCGATAACATATACGGCAATAGCCGTTGATTCCAATGCACGCATGCTCAAAAATGATTGAGTCTTCCGAATTCAAACGAAAATGTGCCAGCCTACTGTGAATTTCCAGCGACAGGATACGCGATTTCCACCACGATGAAATCATGATTTTCTGGCGAGCACAATACCTAAGTTTTCATTAGCGTGCTTTCACCCACACGAGCACTTTGTGCAACCTAGCAGTTTTTACATTTCAATCATCTCCTCATATCGATTATTCACAGAGGCATCCGAACTTTTTGAGTGAAGGCTCGCCCTCTAATTGAGGATATGCTCTTCGTTATAAACATCGTTGAATGCTAGTCAGGTCGATTCGGCGTCGATCTCATGACAGATGTTCTTGGACGGTCCCACATGAACTGGACAGAGTGAGCTTATTCCAGATAAGTTTAGCACCAATATTCCGGCGCTAGAGTGATGGGAGACTGGGTGGGCTCGGTGCAGCGTCGAACCACAGCATTCGTTGTAATGAATGGCGTCACTGACCTGCACTAACAAGCCTTACAGTCTCTGCGAGATATGACTTTTATACGTGGCACTTTTCTAGGCTTTGCAACGTGAAATTTTTTCAAGTAGCAAACATTACATATGACGCATATTCATTATAAACGGCAACCTTTACAGCTTATATGTTTTCATATAATTTACATTGAGGCTGTAATCGTAGGCACTCCGTCTTCTGAAACCATGAAGATTCTGGGTCTTCAACACATCTACTGAGATTTTCTGGACAGCAATCTGGTCTACGTGCCAAAAGATCTGCAAATACGTTTGACGCCTTGGCGAAAGTGATAGTTTGCTCCAAACTCTCTGTGTTCTAACAGTTAACAATCACGAGGAGTTGCATAATCTGACCACATCAATAGCACTATCATCAACTGCTCATTGTCTCGAGGGGACGTTGACGGATGCTCCGCTCAGTCACTGATTCAATTCAACAATAGAAACAGAAAACCTCAACAATAGAAACCTTCCTCAGAAACAGTAAACGCATAGCTTTACTAGAACAAAACGAACAACATCGTGCAATAAAATCTAAAAAATGGAACTCTTTTTAAGGAGCTCACCCATCGTATTTTCGTTGCCGATGCTTTTAACTGGAATTGCAGAACGACTGAACAAGTGAGATATCCTCCACCAGAATATTGTGGTACTCCTCAATGTATAGGTAATGTTTGCTCTGCGCTCGTTTACCACGGTGCTTGCTTTTAAGACCTTGGATTTGTGCAGAAATTTTTCAACTTCTTGGCTGCACTAACTCGACGCATGGGTAGGTGCGAGGCGTTATATATGCCAGATATGCATACAATCTCCAACGAGGATGTTCGATGAAATCGAATGCATGGCGCATTCGTCAGCGATTGACCAACGCCGAGAGCGCTATCCTTTATTCTTTTTTGTAGTTGGTGAACCACATGAAGGAGTACTACTTGACCACACGTAAACTAGATCCCTACTTAAGGCTGATTCTTTGACCTGACCCAAGCACATTCTCGTCCATGTAGTACTCTGTGCAACAATCTCCACCAAATATTTACAAAGAACAAAAAACAAAACAGTGCACTGTTAGAAGAAGACTGCTTATTACGCGAATTAGAGCTCATACATCAAGCTACACCTACTGATGTTGTGGAAGTGTTCGCCTGAGTAGGTTGTCTACAATTTCATCTCTCCAGGAACTGAAGAAGAAGCTGTGGAAAGGTCTTATCAAGAAAGCAGTGAATTATTGAATCAAGGAGTGTTTTGGCAAGTGGTACAGAGTGGAGTGAGCAAAATTTGAAATGTGTTGAATGAAAGAGCAACACTCATCTGGTCAGTTTACCTAGATAGGTCACTACGCAGCACTTTACACCTAATAAGCTTCAATTTAAAGAAACTTTTACATTGTTAAAAAAGATTTTTTAAAATATAGGAATGAGAGTCCACATACTTACTCAACTACATACTTACCCATTACTTTCGAGGAGACAAAACAGTTACGGCTTCAAGAAAGGCAAAGGAGAAAATTATTCCCGATTATTACTCAGATCTCTTCAGTGGCCACGTTCTCTTGCCCTCATATGAAACAAAGGAAGATATGTCGTAGCAAAGCGTCTCTCTTCAGAAATCCAACAGGCTATTTCGTCGGTGAAAAATCGAACACCGTGATTTTCGGAAAGGATAAGATCTGAACACCTGAAGAACCTTCTGCCATCTCACATAAGCACAATGGCTCGGCTCTTCACACATTGCCTGTCCAAGTGCAAGGTCCGTAGTCAGTCGAGGACCAGCAAGACCGTGCTTCTATTTAAAAATGGGGACCTCCACTATAGCGGCAACTATCGCCCAATCTGCTTATTGTATTTCTTCTACAAACTTATCGCTGGACTCATCTTAAAGGGGGATGGACAGAACACTGAACGAAGAACAGCCATGTGAGCAAGCAGAGTTTCCAAAACGATTCAGTACGATGGACCACATCCACACGATAAGAAGACTCATTGAAGTATCGCGAGAGTACGAAAGACCGCTCTGCCTCAGTTTCATCGATTTAAAAAAATGCCTTTGACTCAACTGAGATAGGCGAAGTCATTGAAACCCCTTGATAGTCAGATAGTCCCTTTCCAGTATGTAAAGACCCTTCGTGAGCTGTACAAAAAATTTTCACAACCAAGATATCACCATTCTACAACCGTATTAACATCGACATCAGAAGAGCGGTTATTCAAGGCGATACCACCTCTCCGAAATTATTTACCGCCACCATCGAGGTCGTCATGCGAACACTGGAATGGGATAATATGGAAGTGAAAATCGATGGTGGGCAGTTACACCATCTTCGCTTTGCTAATGACATCGTCCTTATAACACTAAACATTAGCCAACCGGAACGAATGCTGGCCGACTTCGATAAAGCCTCTGGAAACATCGGTCTTCAACTAATCCTCACAAATCGATGTTCATGAAGAACGGATTGGTTTCATATGCCCCATTCATGCTCAACGGAACGAATATCTCCGAATGCTCCAGTTATGTCTATCTAGGTTAGAAAATGAACATGATAAACAAGTTATCCCCAGGGGTGGGAAGGAAAAGTGAGTGGTTTGGGTATTTACCAGAACGCCGAGGATGTAGTGAAGAGAACAGAAAACACCCGACTCTGTTTTTAACTCGATGATTCTTCCTGCATTAACGCATGCGTTAGGGACCTGTTTGCCGCGTAAGCAGGGTAGAAGTTCCCTCAGCATTATTGAATGAGTAATCGAAAGAAAGATGCTTTGAGTTCTCCGTGTCGCACAAGTGAGCAAAGGGATCTGAAGCCCCCGACCTGCGTCGGCGACCAAATATCAAAGATGCCGTTCTATACGCCAAGTTGTCGGATGGACCAGAGCCGTTAGTGACTGGTTTTCTCAGGATGTCCAACGCACTATATGAAGACCATCGACCTCATAGTCAGAGCTCTTCACGAAAGTCGTAGAAGAAAGGTATGATACTCAACGAGTCCCTAGCGCGATACGTGCAAAAGCCCAAAAGCCACAGGGCTACAATTGCACAAGGAAAAATGGAAGATTTACAAGCACCCGTTCCAGTCGCTTGACGTTCAACGGGACCGCAGGTGATACAGGTGTGAGTACGAGTTGTGCCTATTGCAATACTGTCGACAATTCCCACGGCCGACTTTCTATTAACCTCGTCTCTTGCTTAACAAGAATATCGAGAACTGCTGGTAATCACAGAAGCGTTTGGAAAAGAAGGTGAATGAGCGCATGAACCTAGGGTGGCACTGTAACGTGAAAGGAAAACGTTTCCAAATGCTAACTCATTACTACGTCTGCTGATGATTCCGAATCCAGCGATCAACTTGTGTCAAATTCGGAATTGCATATTCTAAAGATTATCGTCATCAACCAAACGATAACAACAAAACCTTTGGAAGCTCTCTACATTTAATGCAATTTTGGAGACAATCAGTTTACCAAATACTCAGCCAATTACTGAATACCAAGCTAATTTAATCCATAAAAAGATATGTTCGACGAGGTTCAAAACCGTAACTTTGCCATATTAAAAAATATTCCGTATGTTACGAGTTCTTTGTTCTGAAACAATTCCAAAATGTTCAGAAGTATTTTTTATTTCGAAACGAAATGACTTACTGAGCTCGTTGAGTCGTGTCTTTCTTACCATTATCAGCCTGATTAGATATCAGCTTAATCTAGCCGGAAAGAAAACATTACACAACGATGAAGACTATTCCTTGCCTTATACAAAATGATCTTTCGCTTTGCGTACTGTCGCATTTTTTGTTTGCACACAACCGGACGAGAGAAATGCCACTACCCGAATCAACCCCCTAATCTCTTGAGTAGGCATTTCACGCCAAGCTATTTCTCCTTGTACACCATTCGTTTCAACTAACCAGTTATCACATATCAAAGAAAACAGAAAGCTTCTAAATTTTTTGTATGCAACCGCATAACCACCTACGTTTTAACTTCAGTTGCCGCGGCGGCGACGAGGTCGTAAATTTCGGCACCGTCCTTTGTGTCAAAGATAAGAAAGAGGGCGCACCTATCATCCGCATTCTCCTTGGCCATTAAAGAAGCCAACGGCATACTCGGAAACCGTTTCGACTTTTCTGAAGTTTCCAAAGCCTATGAAAAGTATAGCGAACTCTTTTCTATACTACTTAGAATAGACTACGACAAATCGTCAATATTTACAGTAATGCCTTTTAACTGCAACTTGTCATTGCCGTGTTTTGTGAAGAAAATCAGCATGTTTTTCAGCAGCACAACATGTAGTCTAATCGTTTTTTCACGACCAAACAGACACGTCAGTGGCCCGTGGCACACAAGCCGATATCTAGAGAAGATTTCACTAGACCACCTTGCCTTAACTGACTAGCTGACTAACTAACACATTTCGTGAAGCTGCTCAACTCTCTTCAAAGAGTGCATTTGCAGTTGCTCTTATAAGCTTGGGACAAAAGTAGCACTACAAGTAGTCTAAGTTGTCAAGTCCAAGTGGGCGTAGTCATGGTCTCCATACTCCTTGTCGAACGGGGTTGGGTCCAACCGCCGTTGCAGCTCTTGAAAGAGGCGAACATTTTTCGGCGTTTTCTACTGCCGTATTCACGACTCTCAAAACGCGTTTCGTCGACTCCACTGTACGGAGAAGACGATCGCGTTCCTGGAAGCTACATCAATTTTGCTCATCTAGGCACTATCGTATCTTTGCATTGAGTGCCTTTCATCTCCATAATGGGCTAATTTCCAACGGATTAGGAGACTATGCGATCACATTTCACAATATTATCCACAACATATTCCTGTGCAAATCACATTCATGTTAGAGACCAGAGAAACTTTTTTCCATTTCACTTCTATCAAGGAAATCTGCAAAAATAAAATTTGGTGCAAGCAGATTCATCTTGGCAACTTTCTTCCTTGAAAATAGGAAAAAAGGCTTCTTTGTAACAGCAATGATAATGTACTAGTAGAAGTGCCACACAAACCTCGCTCTCCACGTCCGTATATTTGGCGATCGCCTCCAATAGAAGCGGTTACTTTACCAGCCGTTGCATCTCAAGTGGGAGATGGTCCTTCAATTGCAATCTCCGGCAAAAAGGAATTTCTCCGGCTTCGACGAGGAATCGCACCAACGATTCATCTTTATCCGTTCTGCATCTTGAATAATTCAGTCTTTGATAGTTGATCTTTCTTCAATTCGTCTTTTACCTCCTATTAGGTTGTTTGAAAAGCAAACAACGAAAGTCCAACTTCATCGTGGTCGTCCAAATTAAGAACTTGAATTCTTGCATCCTTGGGAAGTCGCAAGGCGTAGATCTCGAATGCTTGCAAGCCGAAGACTGTCTAAGGTGACACTTTAGGAGCCCGATCTTCATGAGTAACCCGGAAATTTCAGGAAACTAAAACTTTCCCGAGAAACAAGCTGTTGGTTAAACGAAACCTATTCTGGGAACTGTACTAATTTCGGTTATGCAGCATCCATTTGCCTGTGATCAGCTCTTTTTCTAATCTTGGTATGCCAGTAGGAGGTCATTAAAGAATATAGTATTCTTCAACCATTGATAATGATATCATCAACACCCTGGAGGAATGAAGTGGTATGCAGCTTTCGCAATCAACTACTTTTAACCCTTCGTATACGTGAATTCCAACAGCAATAGCTAAGAGCTACACAAAAATTGGAATCTGGGTAATTCCTGCTAGAGTTATTGTTTAGACTATATTCCGGTATTTTCGTGACAATTGGAACAGTGAAACGCCAAAATCCTCGCCGTTAATCATTTCCAGGTGGCATGGGCCATGCATGCACTGGACTTGAACAAGCATCGCTAGAGGTGATTGGATGAACATCTGGTCCATACCATTACTTGATGTGGTTTATTGATGTATCAAAGCAGTGCCACCATCCTCGCAACAGCATTGTGGTACCAATTTGCCAAGCCCAGAGGGATGGAACGGTTGGTGAGCCCCTGTGCGGAATCGAACCAGTGACCACGTGTATTGCAGGTCATCTCTAGCCACAGCGCCTCAAGTGTTAACAGCCTCTTAAAATAATGATAAAGGAATAGGAAGCAGCGTTTGGCGTTGAGTAATCCCTTAAGCGCACACTATGTTTTCGACAGCATTTGGAACAACCATACTTGTGGTTGAATGTTTATCTGGTCTGTACAAATTTGGTGTTGTATCAGATCAGCGTTTTTTATTTGCCCGGTATACTTACTTGGATACTTGGATGGCATCGCCTCCGAATGAACGAAGACCGAGCGAACGAATCCTTGCTGAAACGATAATTCCCTTGGATCTACATAGTGGTAAAGACCTGAAAACATCATTGCAAAGTTATGTTATAACTCCAGGGAGGATCAAATTGCTGCGGCAGCAATAGCCCGGCCTCGGGGGCACCGCAGACTAGGTGCTTCCGTCTATGACGTCAGGTAGTGACAGGACCAGTGAGAAGCCACAAAATTTGAGCTTACGCAGGGCGGCACTGGAACCGAATCCGTCGAACATACGCAACGCACACGGTGGAGATTGTTTCTTATTCTGCACAGATAATGCCAGAGCCCTCTCCACTGACAGAGATCATCACGCAGTTCTTGAAGCCACAGATCGTAAAAAATTTTACGTGGTCGTACTGCAGGAAACCAAGAACGGTAAGACTGATAAACGCCAAATCAACAGTGCGACTCTTGTCATCCGAGGCGAGAAGGTCCGTCACGAAATGTCGGTGACGTAGGTAGTGTCGCTCAACCGTCTATTGTCAATCTCGTCGACTGGTACGAGACCATCACCTCGCATGGCCGTTCTCCGTCTTCAGCTACGCATCACAGGAAGATCATAATCATCAGTTGCTACTCATCGACCGGTGCAGGTGATGAAGACGAATTAGATGCATTCTACTGTCAGTTGGAGGAACTTATACGCTGTGATAAAGCGTGTTATAAATCTGTTGCTGGAGACTTCAACGCTAGAATAGGAAAAAGGCAAGGAAAGCAAATGAAGGATCGAAATTTTGCATTAGGCGAAATAAGTGAGGATGAAACCGTCTCGTAGGACTTTTTCTGTAGCACCTTTCTTCAATTTAAATCCGTTTTTCCAGGGAGAAGAAAGCTACCGCTAGATATTGGAGTCTCTTAACAGCACGATTCATGTAGGTACAGACTATGAGCTGACAAGCAAAGGATCGAGCACATTTAACACATAGTTAGTCCCATCATTCTGTGCTGTGGGTTCGATCACCGCCTCCTTGTTGCGAAGAATCGGTTCAGCTGTAAGCTGGGAAAGAATTCATATAATCGGCCAAGAAGAAAAAGTTCTATTTGAGGAGAGGATTGCGGACAAATTCTCTTCTTTTTCTTACAAGAGAGAAGGAAACTTTTTAACGCTACTGACTTGTTAAGGGGGACCGGGCTGAAGACTGTGAGCTGCTTGTCGAAAGATTTAGATCCTCGAGAAAAAAAGGTCAGACCACATCTCCATTATCAATAAGGAATTGCTCTAGCTAGGACAGAAGCAGAATTAACAGTGGTTCTACTGTAACACGCTTAACACTATTAGTAATGAATACCATTTGCAAAAACTCTTGCAAGAAACCCCCCATCCCCACAAACAAAAGAAACTATTAGAAGCAACACAAAAAAATCAGTGTGTAAAAATAGAATTGCGCGACTGCAATGTTCTGCTATCCCTCCTAATTAACCAATATGGAATTATCGATGTATCCATCTGTAATATGGAATTGATAGTGGATAACTTCTTTGACAATCTTTTCCATTCCACAATCCTGGTCTCAGACTCGGAAATCGTAGGTGGAGAAAAAGCAGCCTGAAAATCTACCTCTCAAAGGTCGAGTTTCGATAGAAAGAATAAAAGAGAGACAAAGCTCAAGAAACGATGTCATCGCCACCGACTTCCTCCGAGCTTATGGCCATAAATTACATGTACTTTTCGCACCAATGTGACATCTTGCCTTCGAAAGGAAAAAATCCCACTACATCAGAGGACATCGCGTACAGTCATCCTGCTTAATAAAGGTGATCAAAGACAAAGAGAACGATCAGGGAGAATTCAAACAGGGATTCTCTTGCATGGACCACGTCTAAACTACATTACAGGTTACAGAATTCTGTCGTGAGCATCATCTACCTCCTGCTCCAATCTTTATCGACTACGAAAATGCGTTTAACAGCGTTGAAACGAATACAATCTTATCAGCGGTTGTCAAGTCAACTAAGGAGTGGACCCATCCTATACACAAACACTTCCACACTATACCGGTAGGAAAAACGGTCCGATAAGGTTACAGAGTTTCAAAGCTCTTTACTGCTGCACTGCTGTGGGTAATGAAATCGCTTGAATGGGACAAAAAAGGCATATGTATCGATGGAATATTCCTAGCAAATCTTCGTTTGGCCGAGGACATCGTCGCCTTCTCAAGAGGTACCATCGAGGTGGGACGATGAACAATAAGTCCAACGAAGTGGGGTAAAAAGACGCATAAATCGGAACGAGACCCAGTTCATGAAAAACTCGTGGTGCGAAGGAGAACATGTTTCTCTGATTACAGCGGAGACCTCGAACGTGTATCTTGGAAGTTCAGTGAACAAGGAAAACAATTAAGGAAAGAACCAGACAGAAGAAGGAGAACAGCATGAGCCACATTCAGGCCTCTCAAGGAAGCCATCGAGCGACAGGGGGAACCCAAAGCTTTGCAGTCACGTTTTCGATTCAGTTCTCTAAGCACTCTGTTATGCAGCGGAGACGTGTGCTGATACTTCAACCACGTCAAGAATGCTGCACGTCATCCATAGAACGCTGGAACTATCTCTTCTGAAATTTAAGCAACACTCATAACCTATAGCTTGATTGCGCAAGTCAGATCTTCGAAACCTGTATCATCTTCGAGATCCAGAAGAGTATACATGGCCGTGCATAGATAGGTTGGTCAAATAATGAGAAGAACAGAAGGGCGAAAATAACATTGGAGTGGGCTCCTCTTTAACGACCATCCTAGCGATGGGCTGATGTGTTCGTGGTTAAGTATACATGTGGTATCCTCGTACACTAATCTAAAACATCTTAGCGAGCAGAATTCTTGGAGCGTTCTAGAGGAATTTCAAACATCCAAAAATAAACCAAAGGAGGAAGAGCTTTTCATCACTTCTGACCTCGCGCAGTAGCTTTGGCTATGTGTTGCTGGCCTCCAAAAATAGTTGGGTGATTTATAATGAACAAAACGGTGAATCTGCAAAGCCACATTGTCGCCAAAAGCAGGTGATTTTAGGCGATGACAATAGATCGAAATTCGTCCTTTACAAAAAGAGCGCCCCCAAATGAAATTCTATATTCGTGCGGTGCTCCACTTTGCTCGATACGAGTTGATGCGACACATCCAGATCGTTAGGATGAGCACCTGTGGACCATCGTCTCGGACCAATCCAGCTCTGAAGAAAACGAAGACGTCGAAGCGTCAGCCGAATAAAACATAATGCCAACCTCGTATTTGCTTAATATTTCGAGAAATTATCAAGAATATGAATTTTTTAGAAGAAGCTGTTAATCAGTCCATTGAAACTTAAGTTTTTTTGCTAAAATTGGGGATGTGTTTTACTGAGTAGAGTGGATGTCAATTTGACCCTTCCAGGTTTCGAAGAAGGCGAAATCGCCGAAATGTCAACCAGTTTTGAACAAATCTTGTTGTTGACGAACTCGTACTTGTCAAGAATAATGCACTAACTTATTGATAAATGCCGGAGTTAGTAGAAACTCGGTTCTGGAAAATAAATGGCTATCTTGCTCGATGATTTACTCGATTTGTCAAAAATCTGAAATAACAGAGAATCAGAACTAGGGCTCGCTTGACGATCATTAAAGAACACTTTCATGTAACGGAAAATTTCCTGGTTACAGTAGTCGTTTCCTGTTTCCTAGCGGACTACATCTTTTCAAAAGGACTTCTTGAAAGAATTAGGAGAGATTATTGGTGTGGCCCCCTACCGTTGTATAATCTTTTTCACCGTTTACCTCACTGCTTTGTTGTTCTGGCGAGAGCTGCGTTTATTTCTAGTCTTTTCTGTTCGAAGGTGTCCAGAGCGGGTTGGCAAGAGGTGCTGCCCGGAAGGAAGATCGATGTGTAAGGTTGTTTTCCACCAAAGCGTAGAACTGGTCGCAGCCCAGTAAGATAGACGATCTGACTTTTAATGCGTCCTTCCTTAATTTGACTGGAAAATTCCATGTTTTGTAAAGTTTGTATCCTCTGAAGAACCTGGCTGCCTTGGGAAAGTTATCGTGCATCAATAAGATAAGAGAGTAACAGTGCTGATATTCTCTTTGTTTTATAAAGAATGATATAAATTCATCTAAACACTTCACCAACAAATAAGCGTTAATAAACATAAGGATGCTGAGAAAGCGTTGATAAAGCAAAAAAATAGTTGTGAGAAAGGCAAATCAAGCTTCTTGGTTGGTGTAGTGGATAACACGTGACCGCCTGGAAAGGATAATCTCAGGTTTGAAGTCTAACTGACGTTTCCAGTTTTGCTCAATCTCAGCATCCTTGTTGTTCTACTTCACATCATACCCTGCTATGAAAAGCGAATATCCAGTAAGTAAAAGCCCGAGCATTAAGTACAAGTAAATTTCTAAAAAGCTCATTTATCTCATCTGTAATTGCACAAGGTGTTTATTCTTATAAAACTTAATTTTGTTTTTTCTGAGGCTCCAACTATACCAAGTGGCTTCTACTCTCCTAAGGAACGAAAAGATATACTTGCCTCATGAGTTCTCTTCATAGTTTCTTGGCAGAGTAGATGCTCAACAGGGTGGGTTTCCAGACAATACCGAGGTTTTGGGTTTATTCGTGAATTCCCGTAGTAGATATAAGATCAACCTGTTGGATGGACTACGAATTGTCTCCTATGTATTGTCCTCTCATTTTCGTTGAAGATTTCTTACGAAATCGAAGGAAAGGATGTGATCACTCATGCACATTCGCTCATGTATACATGAATATGAATTAGGGAGCAAACGAGATCACATTCGAAGGAAAGTAGGTGTGTCAACGCGTCTATACTGCATTTGTTGCTTAATATGTTAACTACGTGATCGTCACATTCTCGAATTCCAGAAACCTTTTCATCACACTTTATTGTTAACAATAACACGCTAACTCTATAGAAGTTTGTTTGCTCAACAAGAATATCGAGAAGTATTCGATCAATGCCGAGGTTAATAGAAAGCCGGTCGTGGGACTAACTCTATAATTAACTCTGTACTCTGTGATTAACTTGGCAGCTAAACGGTTGCCATCGTTCCAGATTTTCTATTTCAGATCGCAAGCACAACGTCTGCATACTTGCCTTAGTTTCCCTTTCTCTGCTTGAATTTACTTGTTCACCAAGTATTTCTCAGTGAAAACCGCATATCGATCATCTTTGATTACTTATTGGGCTTTCATGCTTCCTTTTTATCCCATCACATCAACTTTTGTGAGTCACGTGTTTCTTTTTCACCGATACTTCTCAATTGAAAGATATCGAACCGACTTGTTCCATGTGTGCGGAAGTGGGATGTTACGGCTGAATTTCGGCGCAAACGCAAACTGGACGGATTTGTCTCTGACACGTTGGAATAGCTGCTCATGACTGACCGCGAATGAGCAAATTCTATTTACTGAGCGATGAGCGAATGATCACCAGAGAGTAAACTGTAACGATATTGTGTTCCATCACAGCAACACTAAAATAAACTAATTTTAAGAAGAATTGAGGCAGGTTTTGATTCGCTCCTTAACGTACTACTCAGGTACTGCACTCTTTGATCACCATTTACTCAGAGTTCATTTGAGCAATTAAAGCGCTATTAATCCCACTATTCTGTAGTTTAGCAAGAATCATTACACTGAGTTCTTTGCTAAAAAAACCTCAAAAGCATACCACCGAACCCTTGTTGTTGGATATATAGCAAAAGCCAAATATACTATGTAATAAATAGATTACAAGCCTGAACTATCTTAAGCGAAAAGCAGGACGCAGTTTTGCTTTATATTGTATTTCACATGTGAGGTGGGCAGTTTAGAGTTGGCTGTGACAAATAAACAGCACAACTAGTCGTTTGGAGTCCGACATGCTTACTCTCTATGCATAGCCATCCCGCAACGGTAGAGCTACGCAAACACTAAACGGCATCGGCTCACCAAAAACTGAAGAAAACAAAAAGCTTTGTACGCATATTGTGGTGTTCTTTTTTAGTTCTCTAGAATTTTTTAATTTTAATAGAAAGAAAATTAATTCTCGTACACTAGCCGCAGATATGGATTGCCAACGTCATTAACAAATGGAATCCGTTCGAGTTAATTGACGATTAACAGTATTGCAGCCCATTTAGGTGATAACTCTTACATATTTGTGACTCTCTCCATATTTTCAAGATGACATAATCTCCATGGAATCTCGAATACTATCTCATCACTACAGCTTTGGTTAAAGCACTTTTGGCTTGTCTTGCTTTTTTTTCGTGGTCAAAAGATTGCTAAAATTTTTTGTGAATTTTCGAAAAAAAGTGTTAAAAGTGTTAAAATCCATATGTTGCCTTTTTTGTCGTTATCAGGGCCATCTTTTCTCTGAACAATCTTCATTCCAATTTTAGACGATTCTTCAAAAAAAAACCCTCTCTTATTATTTCTTAACGTCAAATGAGGTTATGAACTAAAACGTAGGAAAATAATTGTTCAGAAATTTGTATGGTGCGTTCTTTGCCAACTAGAAAATTCGGATACTTTTTTTCTTCGAAAAATCCAACTGTGGCATCTTTTCTTGTTTTCTCTCATTTATCAGAATATAAGAAAAGGATAAGGCTGTCGGCGTTGATCAATCCCGGAGAGATGCGCCATGCATTCAACTTCGTTGAGCATCGTTTGGAGGTGAATGAATGCATATCTGGCCTTTACAATGAATCGCGGTGGCCTAGCGATCTATCGAGCCAGTGCTGCTATCCTCCCAGACAAGTCTGGTCCCTAATTTGGCGGCCTCGAAGGGATGGAAGGCTTAGTGGGCCATGGGCGCTGGGATCGATTCAGTGTGTATCGCAGTGGCGCCTCCAACCACTGAGCCGCACGCGCCCCTAATATAAAATCAGAACATGCAATCTAGAAAAATTAAGGAGTAGAAGCAAGAGAAGCTAAGTTTTAGTGCTACATTGTTACTTATTAGACATACAAATAGTGCTAACGAATTCTACATGTGTTAACTTCTACATCTTTTCATGTAACATTCGGTTGTTCTATTACGGCAGTCATTTTCATTGTTGTTGTTGCCGTCACCGTTGTTTAGTGGAACAATGACTTTGTAGTGCTTAATGTTGCTCTTAAGATATTTAGAAAAACATGCAAACAAGTTTGACACCTCATACTTGCTACTACATACACCGAATTAAGTGGCTTTAAATTTTTTTTTGTCCACCATTGAATCAGCTGGCATAAGTGTATATGTGGTGTTTAGAGCTCCAACACGGTGATATAGATTGTTCGGCGTGCTGACATTAATTCATTTACGCGAGTCTGCCTATTGTGTTCTCTTCATCCACGTCCATTCCTCCTTTCCTCACCCTGCCGTGAATTTTAGTTGGTAAATTCGGATTATTTCTAGTGGATTCTAGAAAATTTTGCTCAGCGTTTTTCTCTTTTTTCATAGTTCATAATGAACGAACTGATATCTTAACAGTTCTTGCAAACTTCATAGTTTTATTTGAGTATATTTATGTCAGCGTCGCATCGTAACTGAATACATAAGCACCTAGAGAAGAGCTAAAACAGAGCTACAATTTTGTCTAAATCATAGAGCAAAACCGTGTATACAGCCTTATCATCTTATTTTCTTAACAACCCTTTATCACATATATGTCCCACTAACTCATTCACTGCTTTATATTGCTTTATTCTTTACACAGCGGTTTATCTTCATAGCTTAGTTTTTTCTCTTGGAACATTAGGTATGTTGATTTTGTCTTGATAGAGCACAACGATCGTTTCACGAATCACTAGCGTGCTGGAATGCTCTTCACCGGAAGGTCTGCAATTTTTTCTTCGATGCATACTGATGAGCAACACGTTGTGGTGAGGACCTGAAAACGCTTCCATTCAGCTATGCCAGAATTGCAGAGGAACATGAGGTTCATCAGCATTCAACATATCAGTGGGGACAGAAACTTTTATCATCATGTGGTGGCAGAACCCGCCGTCCTCATCCCCTGACGATGGATGACACTTGCGAGAAAAAAGAGTTATGAATGAAGCGCTTGGCTACACGCAAAATGTCGTACTGTTCCGTCAATGTATTTGAGTAAACAAGTAACCTAAATTATATTACAGTAGAAGAGAAGGAGCTATTTGTGAGAGTAGGAGCATCGGATGTGTTAAAATCGACCAGATTCTATAATTGTATTCATCAGATCGCGTTCCACCAAGCATCAACCAGCCCTCGGCTTTTAATGCAAATAGGAATTAGGAAGATATATTCTTTGGAGATCGATAATTCACTTCCAATGTTTCATCCATTAATCCACATTCTTCCATGTTTTTGCATTGAATTACGTTCCATCTGCTACAATTTTTGCCTACATTATCTTTCCGAGAGAGTGGTCGGGTTTCACTCATCTATTTAAATCTGGTGTCTCGTTCATTTTTATGAAGAACACTTTAGATAACTTATCTTGATGGTATTCCGGTTTCTGAAACATCGATGCAATGGATGCATCTCATCGCACCAGGGCAAAGAGCTAAAGAAGGGAAATTGCTATTGATCAATTTCAGCTTTTCGGTTAATACCTACATACAACCTTTCATGTCATATTCAAAAAATCGAATTACGCAGTTTCTATTTGTTTCGTTTCATCGTCACTGTCATCCATAAATGTTGTCTGCTTCTTTCGCAATGAAATCTACAGGCAGCATTTTTCTTCTAACTTGTTTCGAGTAATAAATAAAACAGTGTAACTACACGACAACAACACTCATTCATCTTGCAGATAGGCACCACTATGCATGTTTGAATACTCTCAGGGTCCGAGTTGCAGTTCTCCTCTTCTGAGTCATCGTCGGCTCATCTCTGTTGATTAGCGTGAAGAATGAAATTATTTTTGTTACCACCCAGACATGTTATCAGCTACCAGAGATATGTAGTTTTTTGTCGTTTTCTCACTGTTTTTTATTATTGTTTTGAATTATTGTGGAAGGTTTTCAAATACATATCCTCTAATCTCTGCGATTAGGTAGCTTTAATGATAATACATCGTTTTTTGTGGGTGTTCTATCATGCTTACAAGAAAGCAGGCCCTTGTAATAATCCGATAGTTGCTTCTTTTGTAACGCGTTTCTAGGATATTTGCTCTCAACCTGACATAATAGAAAATTCTTAGAGCATTTCATCCCTTAAAAAAGTAGCAAACAAAAAACAAAATTTTATGAGTATGTACTAGCACTAAGATACACATCTAATTGGAAACAGCCAGGAATCTCGATTTGCTGTTTGTTTTCGTCCACCCTTTACTGCTTTCGACAGTAATTTCGACAGTTCTCTCAATTCACCTTCCATTTGTAATGCAAATCACTGATGATGATTGGTGAAAACAGAAACCACATGATTCTTCAATGATGTTGAGATATTTGCAAAACTCCGGGTGGCAGGTGTCTGCGGTGGAGAACGAAAGCGCTAATGCTCCTTCCGAGGGCTAACACGTTCACCACCACACCATGGGCCTCTTTCGTTTCGCCTTTCTCTCAGCTAGTTGACAAAAAAAATAAAAAAATACCAAAAAATAAATAGTAAAATGAATAAAAAATACTTACCTGCTTACTTGATACTGAACGGCCTGTCATCACTAGTTGTGCGGGCCCCGCATAATCGCCATTTTTCGGAGATTTGCTGGTTAAGCCATTGCGGTTCCCTGGAATCCCGAGGACAGCCTGGCCAAAGTCTGCCCCAGGTCGTCACCACGACAAGCACTCGCAGCCTTTGTGGATCAGAGGGAGATTTACCACCATGCGACCTTGCTACCAAGGCGGTGGTGGATCCTGGCATTGGTTTACTCTTAGCTAGGCTTCCTGATGGAAACGCCGGACTCCTTCTCAGCTTGGGAGACCCTGCCGGGTGAACGAATCTCCCCCCGCTGTACATCGCGGTCCAACACTCCAGGAACACCTCCCAGCCACGATGAGGCGGTAAACCGTTGGGAGGAAAATGAATAAAAAATAAGAAAATAAGTAGGAGATAAATAATAAAAATAAATAAAAGTAATAAAATGAGATGAAATAAAAAGAGGTGACATTGTGATTTCGACTGCGGCCTCTGCTTAATTGGATTCAGTGCCGATTTGGACTTCCCAGATCAATCCCATTGACGGGTGACTGCTTATAGCACTGGTAGATAGAAAATTAGTCCAGAGAAATGCGAAACGAAGGATGCGCATGGTGTGGTGGTGAACGCGTTATCCCCGGAAAGGGTAGTCGCGCGTTCGTTCTTCACCGCAGATACCTGCCGTTCAGAGTTTTACAAATATCTCATCATCATTGTGATCGATTTCTTATAATATCGTGCCGTGAAAATTTTAGTAGGAAGAAGTTGACATAGTATTTGATTATAATCGATTTACCTGATGTTTATCAGTGCTACATGAAGGAGAATTTTGGACCACATTTTTCAATCTTCATATATATATATATATATATATATATATATATATATATATATATGTTAGTGATGTATATTCATCGAGGTAACCAAAATTCTAGTCAACCTTTATTAGGGAACCAAGAAGATTTACACCAAGCTAAGACTTGGCGAATAGAATTATAAATATGTGTAACAATTCTCAAAATCGACTTTCTGTTACCCTGGGTTTTGGTCAATAATTGGCTGTTTGCCTTATAAACACAAACGAAATTGCCTTCATACTATTTACTCACAGTAGCTGGTGGATTTCGCCTTCTTCAGAGAATTCAGGTAGAGGTTAAGTTGATTGCAATGTTTTCCCGAATACCTTCGTTACCTCACCAGAAAGACCACAAAACCTGGATTTCGAACGCATTGGAAATAAAAGAGCTTCTTCAGACATACACCATTTTTTTATGAATTTTCCAACAAGTCTGCTACGGGAAAGGCACTCCACACAGAAGTTACATGGGTGAGCAACGAGCCCCTCACCTTAAGATATCAGTCTAAGAAATTATGTGATCTGGTGTGATAATCAGGTATTCCTCTCCGCGGTTCATTTTTTACTCTTGAAATTCTTTTCAGAATGCTTTCAGAGTTTTATGCTTGAAATTTTAGAGTTTCGTGTAAGGTTGGTGACTTCTACTTCAAAATCATCTCCGTTATGTGTTTGAGTCCTGTGCGCCCAAACGAAGTTTTTTTTTCTTAATTTTATGCTTACTGTCTACGTGTTGCTTCACAAGGGGCGCGGAGTGCTGCACCCGTTGCGCTGAAGTATTCGCCTCCTCTAATACTACAATAGATCAAGTAAATCTTATTCGAACCCATGGAATTACTATCTCTACCATTGGGCCAAACTACGCAATTTTTTTTCTTGTTCAACAGAGACGGCCATATAAGCGATGAAGAATTAAATGACGTTTTGGAATGTTCGGTGGGATTTCACTTCCCCACTTCCCGGTGCCGACTTTTAAGCTTGCATGTTTCTAATCATCGCTTTATAAAAAAGATAAAGGATAAAGCTTTCAGCGTTGATCAATCCTTGAGGGGTGCGCCATGCATTCCACTTCACTAAACATCGTTTGGAGGTGACTGAATGCATGTCTGGCCTTTACAATGACTTGCGGTGCCCTACCAATGTATCGAGCTATGCTACCGTTCTCCCAAACAAGTCTAGTACCAATTTGCCAACCCCGTAGGGAGGAAAGGCTTGGTGGGCCGTGGTCGTGGGGACCGATTTCACATGTGTGTTGCAGGGCGCCTCTGACCACTGCGCCACATGGGCCCTATCGCTTTATAGCTGTGCTTATTTCCTTAGAAATATAGGGGTAGCTTAAGCGAGACCTAGTTTTGCCTGTACTTGTCGTTTGGAGGCTTTATTTTCCTCTAAACCTATCCAGAGGAGCTACCGTCTCGTAGCCATTGGAAAAGACTATTTTCTGCGCCAAGTTCGGGGAGTCTTCTTTTTGCTTTTCTCCCGTGCATTCACTGGTGGATGTACGAAACACATCTCTCACAAGCGCCCTTTTTCTGTGTGAAGGATGAAAGCAGAGGTAATGAACAAGTGTGCTGTAACTGAGATTTTGGTACTATTTGATGACATAGGTATTTCCGGATACGCCACTGTGAACGTGCAAAAAAAGATGCTGGCCAATTTTTCGGTTTTTCCGAATGAAATTTATGTACTGTGTTGGTTTAGCAATTCACAATATTTGTCTATCTCCACTTCTGTGAAGCAGATGACAAAACAGTCGTCGAGATACGTACGATACAGTATTGGCTAGAGACCGAGTACGGAAGCATGCATTTTAGATATGAATACAGTTGGAACACTTGGTATCAGTCGCTGTCTCCAGTTCACTACTCTTTTAAGAAAGCCATGGGCTGCTGAATGGACGAGTTATACATGTTTATTTCTGCTTCGTGTTGTATAAGGGAAATCGAGGGTGGCTTGAAATGCGAGTCATTCGACACATTTGTGTAAACGGTGGTAACGTCGAAGGACTCCATCACGCGAGTGCCGTTACGTAGACGGACCAATAACATTTGGGCGTTGGTGAGATAGGTTGGAATTGGTTTAAATAACAGGATAAATATTAAAGTTAAAAACGACACTATTTTTGTTCATATATGTAGTAGGTTTTTCCTATTTTTATATGAGCCGTCTTCTGTTGTACTGTGCGGATCCCAGAATCGATTCGATTCGTTTCCTCGCATCCATCATCTACGATGGTCTTCCACCTATTATGTGTCGCTTTCATTGTTACCTGAGGATTTTCATTCTATCTAGAATGTCGTAGAATGCTGGTTAAGTCGATTCTTTCTAAATGGATTGCAGAAAGCGAATTTTTTCGCGGAAAAAGTGCGGTACGTTTTTTCCGACCTCGAAGGGATGAGACGCTTGGTGATCCTGGGGTGGGATCGAACGAGCACCGTGCTCGTGATGACCGGCATCACTACCACTGTGCGCTCAGCCCTTAATATGTACATGTATATATACATACATATATCGTACACATCGTTGGTGGCCTATTTCACAGTGGTAGTGATGCCAGTCATCACGAACATAGTGTTGGTTCGATCCCGCCGCAGCGTCACGAAGCGTTTCATCCCTGAGGGGACGGTAAATTAGTACCAGTCTTTTTTGGGAGGATAGTAGCATTGGCTCGATACATCGATAGACCACCTCGAGTCATTGTAAAAAGGCCAGATATGCATTCAATCCAAACGATGCTTAATGAAGTCGAATGCACAGAGCATCCCTCAGGGATGGACCAACGCCGAGAGCTCTATGCTTTTTTTTTAGGTGTCTTATATTATCTGCATGGGGCGGATGGCAGAGTGGTAGTGATGTCCGTCATCACGATCATTCGATTCCTCTCCGGGCCAACCAATCTTCTCATCCGTCCGGGGTCGGAAAAATTGGTACCTGACTTATCTGAGAAAAAAATCACTTTCTGCAATCCAACTGGGAACGCTTCCAGACCAAGTGTCTCAGTACACCAGGAAGAATGGCTCGGCCAGCATTCTACGACATTCAAGATTAAATGAAAATCCTCAAGCAGCGACCATGGCCACCGGTAAAAACTTGGAAGACCTTCGTGGACGGTGGATGCGGGAGAAACAAACTGGAACTGAGAAGTACTGGGATCCACACAGTAGACGTGAAGACGGATCAAATAAATCTAAAAAAATATCTTATCTGTGGGCGCGTGTAGCGCAGTGGTTTGAGGCGCCACTGCGACACGCACATGGTATCGACCCCCCGTGCCCATGGTCCACCAAGCCTTCCATCTCTCCGGGGTCGGCAAATTGGTACCAGACTTGTCTGGGAGGATAGCAACACTGTCTCGACACAACGATAGCCCCTCGCGAGTCATTGTAAAGGCCAGATATGCATTCAATCACCAAACGATGCGTAAAGAAGTCGAGTGCGTGGTGCATCCCTTAGGGATCGATCAACGCCGGGAATGTTGTCCTTTAGCTTTTTGTCTTTACGTAAAATATTGTTAAAAAAATTAGTGCATCGTGGGTAGCAAAGTAGCCAGTGATGCAGGGAATAGATCGTAAGAGGTAATGCAAGAAAGAAGAATAAAAAAGAACTTCAAAATAATTAGATAAGTGTTAAAATAAAACTTCATTTTATTTTAACACTTATCTAATTATTCCTTATTTTCTGGCCCTAGTAGACAATTGTGCATTATAAAGAGCAATTATTTTAACATATATTCTTTCTTTGACAAGCTCACATGCACTTGATAATAATGTTTATTTCGGCTAACGTTTCGACGTTTTCGTCTTCATCAGAGCCGTTGATCCGAGTCGATGGTCCACAGTTGTTCGTCTTCTGAATGTGGCATCCTCGTCTTCGTATTAAGTCGAATCTTCTTCATTGGAGCATCTATCGACTCGTATCATCGGCTCTAATGAAGACGAAAAAAATTTGCGTTATTTTCCGCAGTTTGATTTTCAATTAAGATTGCTCCGATGTCTATAGTTCTCATTATCTCAAGAAATTAGATCTTCTTTAGTGAACAATCGATCATGCTCCATTCTGTTTAATTTATCATCATCGTCTGATGTTAACTGCATTATTTGCTGTTCCAATGCACTCGAATAGCCCTGTTGTTCATATGATGACCAACACACCGCCAGAAGGAACTTTGATGGTAACACTCTACTCGAATCAGTGCTTTCGAAGAAAATGATAGAGCAGAAACTTCAACCACAATGGAAAATTTCGTCAGCCGTCTGGGTGTTTATCGATAACCTAATATATAAAGTGGTTGGAGTTACTTGCATAAATATTTGGTAGTCTACCTTCATAAGTCGTCCAGAACTAGGTATTTTTTCAGCCCACTAGGATTTCACTTGTTTAAAAGCTTTTTTTCGTACCTCAAAACCAAAATATTCGTGTCAAGGCGTTCCCATGTGGTCACAGTAGGCAATCGCCGATCATTTTGGATTGGATGCAAGTTCATCTTATTTTGGTTAGGTTCCTTCTAAAAAGCGTACTGGCACATCTATACCTCTTGCTCCGATTCTGAATAGAAACATTGAACTCCATTTCACCATTGGTGACCTTGCTGGAGAAGCAAACCGATATCTGTAGACAGCAATTCAGCACACGGAAATCTACTTCCCGCGATGAAGCGTAAGAAAAATTTTGGAGGATTCTTAAGTGCTTGAATAGAGTTTGGTCCATGTAAACAACAAGTACTGAGCGAATTCCACAGGGAAAACTCATCTGTCATATTGCAGTTCACTTCCTTTAAGTAAGTTATTCAGACTACACTAAAGTAGATGACTATCTGCAGAATCATTAGCTAACAGCGTAAGATTTTTTCCTCTTATGAGGAACTCAGATATTTTTACGACGTTAATATATATCGTGGATAACACCAGAGTGACAGCAAGCACTTCCCAGATATCTGATAAACGCCAAGATTGGAAAGAACAACTTTACATATCGACTTACAGATTTTAGGACGAGATGAGAAGTAGTGTCATTATTTTTTGATCATTACTTAATATTCAGTTTACCTATGAGTGATCTCATAATAGTTTTAGCAGCAATAGTAACTCTTTTCCAGACAACATGGCTAAGGTGAGATGGTTAAGAGACATTTCAGGCAAACATACTACTAGATTTTTAGATCTGTGATGAATCTCTATGCATCTTTATCGCAGACATGTTTTATATTTTATTTCTTACTCCACTGTTTTCTATTTATTACAAACAGCAGTGTATTAGACGACAACCACTTGAAGCATCCTAATTGCATACATATTTTTTTCCCACTTTTCAAGTCAGTTTCGCAAGTGAATATTTATTTTCATGCTTATTTCGGCTCTATTCATTCTGTTCCTTCTATATTCTACTAATTATGGCTTTAGAGGATCGATATAACATCGGAGTCATACCGTTGCTTCTACCAGGCCTTAGTTTCACCTGCTTGCTGTAACAATGAAATCTTGGATCTGTTTATTTGTGTTCGCAACAGAGGTCCACATATTGTCAGAATTCTGATCAAATTCATTAAACCGTTTATACTTGTGTAATGATTGATGAAGTCTCACATATGTCACCAAAGCTTAGAGCAGATATATACATATATATATATATATGTATTTATGCGTATATATATACATATACATATATATATATATATATATATATATATATATACAGATATTATGTTTCAACTCACATGGAGTTTTTTACAAAGTCGCTTTGGCATCTGGTAGTAAACAGGCTTCGTAACAATGCCAACTGGAATCGGAACTTGGGTTCCTCATTTCTGGTGCACCAGACCTACTTATGACTTTTGTACACATGTTATCATTTTTATATATAATAGGAGAGTCCTTTAGTATATGTCGCAGCAAGATTAGTCGTTTTGTCAAAGCAATAATAGCCTAAGATTTACCATATAAAACCCCGACAGTCTACTTTCATGCATGCCTGCTTCTCACAGCAGCGCTTGTGGAGCGACCCGTGGAGGCGTTCTCATCAGGAATAACAAGGGAAAGTGGAATCTGGTATGACAAATCTAACGCATTTTTTTGTTCTTTCAGCAAAAGCAGTTCATTCGACAGCTTTTATGAAAACAGGGAAGTAACGAATGTAGAAACTACTCGCCGCTAATTAAACTAATCCATTAATTATTAAGGAAATTATAGGTGATAAAAGTGACGCAACTATAGCACGTTTTTTTTAAACCATGTTTTGCTATGGTGTTCACTTGAACACAGAGTGGATTTCACTCTTATTCACATGATCATTCCTTCAAGTCGGGGTTAACGAGCTAATACCCTCGACCTTAATGATAAGGTCATTTGATAGGGTCCTTTATGAGAAGAGAACTTTTGTAATGCCCATCATTTGTGCGCGTTTGACCTATATTTTGTTATACTCGTAAAGCCCACCATTAATTTACATCATCATATTGTAGCAAGATGAGAAGATGACAGTATTAGGAAATGCGCAACAACATGGCTGGAGCCCACAACTGATTCCCAGTTAGAGTGACTGAGAGAGCCTTTCGAATTATTCGTCCCACTCGCCTATTGAATGTGCCCTAATATTGCTTACAAAATTAGCGAAAATTTTTTAAAAATCAAACTCATTTCGCATTACCCCCCGACTTCAAATAAACACAGGGTGTTTTTGAGAGCAAATCTGCCAAGACATTTGTTACAAGGATCACATCGAAATTGTAAAATAGTTGCTAAAAGTATTCAGTCAGTAATCATTTTCTCTTATTCTAACTTTTTTTGACTGCAAAAAAAGCGTCCGTCAATGTCTAAGCAAGCGCTTCGCTATCAGCGCGTGCTGATGTGCACGTTTTGAGGACTATTTTCGATCTGGACAGGCAATACATCAGGACGAATTTTACTTTTATTCTGTTAAGTACTTATAATGCCAGCTAGAATGCTGGTCAAGAAGATAGTACCATGCCTGCTAGCACAAAGAAGTTATAAAATCGAGGAACTCGTTGAACGAATAATGATAGTCATTGGATACTGTGTCACTGGATAGCCGTGTTCTCTAGTTTCATGTTATCAGCAGACATCTTGAAAAGCAGAAAGCCACATGTGTTGTTTCTCGATCGTTTTTTTAACATTTTGCTTGACGTATTCCCACTCGTTCTCATTTTATTCCTGACTATTTTCCAATATCTACTAGCGATCTTCGAGAGCATAGTAGCATTAAATTATGATACGTATCTGCCGTTTTGAGGCGAATGTAGCGCAATGCTTAGCTTAGAGGTGCATCGCTAGGTATACGTGGGTCGTTGATTTAGCGGTAGCCGAGAGAAATGGCAAGCTATCATGCCTTCCGGATAAGCATACTGGTAGTAACCGCCAATCCTCATAAAGCCCCACGCATTTCGTTCCAGCCCTACCATTTTTTCCGTTTTTTTGATTTTTTTCAAATTATGGCCCAAATATGGATTCAATTACCTCGGCGATGCTTAACACTTAGGGACCAACGTAAGCTGATTGACAATCACACGATGTGAGGTTAACGGCCGCCTACAACTATAAGACAACATGCCTTTGCTCAAAATGGGCTTTGTTAATTGTAATGGAAACCATTACAATCTATAGACTCTCGAAAATAATGCACGAGATCTCTTATTCTGCGAAAATTAGATTTTAATTTTTAAGGAGCTCAGCAATCACAGTTTCGTCATTTTTTCCTGTCGAGTCTCATACTTGGAAAACGGAAGCCATTAAAGAGCAGGTGTTTCGTCTACTAGAATGATGTCTCAAAATGCATTACTGATGTCTGTGGCTGCAGAGCTTTCGTTTTCAATTGTAAGAAATCGCACTTCTTTCTCATTTACTTTTGGCCATTTTGACTTTAAGCGAATTTAAATTTCAAATAGCCGTTTCAAAGGAATACTCTCACTTTCGACTACATGGACCAAAGTCTCTTCTGTGTGGCGATAACGTCTTCAACTTTTCAAATTTTCTAGTTATAGAAATACTATGAACAACTTGCGGAAAATTGGCCTCAAACACTATAGTGTTAATAGAGCTGAATAAACGGCACATTCTATGGCCTGACGGTGGATAACCGGGATGTTCTGCAGCATATACAAGGCGTCTGTTGAAGGCGAACTCTAATCACCCCGATGACTTGATTCCAATTCATAGTCGCTTTTGCTCTCCGTTTTTACTCTATGTCTACTATCCCCATATGCGTTAGGTAGGCGAATGTAAAATCAGATATTTCATGTATAAGGAAGTGAATCTACTTGTGTTTTTAGAGGAATCAAAATTTGACTTTGCGATCAAACTTTTTCTGTAGTACTCGATTTCGTAATAAACTATCCTAATTTGTCGGATTTATTTAGGTGTTATTCCTTCTGAATCCTTTCTTCTACTCATGTGGATAATAACTAGAATATCTCAATGTTAACTTTTTTGTTTACTGCCTATTACAATTTCTCACAGCAGGGTACTAGGTGTGATACAACTACAATGATTCTGAGATATTTGCAAAACTCCGGACCGCACGGTGGGAGACGAACGAGGTATTACCTTTTCCGGGGGCTAACACTAACGCGCTCATCACCACATCATGCGGGTCATTCGCTTCGCCTATCTCTCAGCTAGTTCTAACGATCAGCGCCATCAGCAGTCACCCGTCAAAAGGGCTGATCTGGGGGAGCTGAAATCGACAATGAATTCAGTTGAACTGAGAGCTGTAGTCAAAATCACAACGTTAGCCTTTTATTTACTGCCTGTTACAATTTTTTCACTGCAGGGTATTATGTGTGATACAACCATAATGATGCCGAGATGTTTGCAGAACTCCGGACTACAGGTGTCTGTGGTGGGAAACGAAGGCGCTAATACCTTTTCCAGGGGGTAACACGCGCGCCACCACACCACGCGGGTCCTTAGTTTCGTTCTTCTCTCAGCTAAATCTATCGATCAGTGCCACCAGCAATCACCCGCAAAATATCTCAGTTGGAGTCAAAGTGAATTCAAGATTTAAAAGCTAAAGTCATTCAGCGTAGATTTTTTTCCGTTATTTTTTACTCACAACCTGTTTAACTAAGGTCGAGATCTTTTTTAGCTTTGTGATGTGTACAAAATACCAGCTTGTTGTTTTCCATGCCCAGTTCAGTAATACTTTGTTCTACTGTATTTAACTTATTGGTTAAATGTTTCAATGATCCAGAGGACAATTTTAACCACTCAACGTTTCGTTTGTTGTCCAACATTTTTCTCTGAGATTCTTAGGTGTCTGTGCTGTTGTATTACTAAGATTTGTAGACTGGATAGTTTTGTCAACTCGTGACCGTATATCTTAATTTTTTAGTTTATCAAACTTTATATTAGCTTGCAGTGCTATTACTTACTCGCACTACCTGTTTCGTTTTCCTTGTTTACGTTGATAGAAAAAAGCTTCCATCTCTTACGTGTTGCTGAAGTCATAAATAGAACCACTACTGATTTTTTATTTATTTTATACGCCCTTCTGCTTTAACCCATCGTCACAACCTTCTGAACCTAAACATTAGTATCATTTAGTTTATAAACGTTTCCACATATGAAATATGTGCTGTCAGTAAATGAAATGGTGCTACAACGTGGTGAGTGGTCATGTCGCTGATGATTAGAGGTGCCCTATAGGACACAGAGTATCTCGATTCAATCCTCCACGATGGATCGACCGAGTTCAACGTCCTCCAGGATCGGCAAGCTACTACTAGAATTGTCTGAGAAGACAAAAGCAGGGATTTCATGCATCGGTAGATCCCATTGCATGTGCAAATATGCATTCAGCAATATCGATCAATCACCGTTTGGAATTGATTGATGTCAAAAATTCGTGTCCTTTTTAACAGCATTCACGTTCTTCAGTGCTTAATTATTGTAATTTTATTCATTTTCAGTCATGAGCATGTCACTATCTGAAGAGGACCATCTGTTTCTTATTCAGTTGTCCTTCTATTCATCGATTCTGCTTTCAGTTATTTCTGTGATTGCACTAGTTGTAAATCTGTATCTACTTATTGTAAGTTCTACTTAATTTTTTAATGAAGTGGTTTTTTTTTGTTAGATTAAGGGGTTTAGTTCAGAACAGTATGCAAATGCTGTGAGCTGGAAAAAATACGTAGCGTCTAGCAAACAGTGATAAGACACATAAAAAAATTATCACAAACAAATCCAATGGTTTGGTAATTTTTCAATGCTTCCGTTCTTTGTAGAACCGAACGCAAATGCTTTCTAATCTACATTTTTTGTCATAATTTCCTTATTTTTCAGAATGGTCATATCCTGCTGAGGATTTATTGCAAGCATTACTGCCGTTGTGGGTAGCAATATTTACTAACTTGGTTACATGGATAGCCAGTCTTCATTGGTTGTGCCGGCTCCAGCATAATTTTTTATTTTTTTCGGAGTTTTGCTGCTTTAGCTACTGTGATTCCCTGGAGTCCCGTGGCTAGCCCAGCGAGAGAATGCCCCCAAGTCCTCACCACCACAGGCAGTCGTCGCCCTCATGGATCAGAGGGAGAGTTGCCATTAAGCGACTAGTTTGGTACCAGAACGCTGGTGGATCCTGGTATTGGTTTACTCTTAACTGGGCTTCCTGATGAAAATTCCGTGGGTAGCAATATATAATGGGAAGATCAAAATTGCTTTTAACATTATTTTTAAAAAACAAAATATGTATTAATGGCGCATCCACAAGTGTTCAGAATTGTATTGAAATTACTTTCAGAGATTTTATGAAAACAAAAAAACAAGTTATTAACACCAGCGATTACTGTATTCCCGGTGTTCACATGGTTTTTCTTCGTCCTGTTGTAAAAAACGATTTCAGTGTTCACGTTATCTACGACGACCAATTGGTGTGAGTTCACGTTTGTGTGTAAGTTTAACGGCAACCGATGCTCTATGTGCTTTCTTCTATATTCTTACCTATGTAATCAATGTAATTTTGCCGAATATACTGTCTAATTGCTGGTCACTACTACTTGAGGTATGTTGGTGAGATAAAAATGAACAAGTAATGTGAATTTTCATGTGAATTCATTTCCGTCTTCTTTTTTCTCTTCGATTTCATTTCCTATACGGCTTAGGGTGCGTGTGGAGCAGTGGTCGGAGGCGCACTGCAACAAACACGTGAAATTTATCTAGCGCCCATTGCACACCAAGCCTTCCATTCCTTCGGGGTTGGAAAATTGGTACCAGATTTGTCTGGGAAGATGGCAGCACTGGTTCGATACATCGGTAGGCCACTGCGAGTTATTGTAAAGGCCAGATATGCATTCAATCACCTCCAACGATACTTAATGAAGTCGAATGCACGGCGCATCCCTCAGGGATTGATCAACGCCGAGAGCCTTATCCTTTATTTTTTTATTCTTTTATATGGCTAACGGATTTTTTTTCCCATTTTAGGTGTTCAAATTGGCGACATTTTTTGCATCTGTATTCACACTATTAGCGCTAGCACTGAATCATTATATAGGAATTGTTTATCCGTTACATCGGTGAGGAATTTTCTACATAATTTAAATTGTCGAAGAACAATATGAACAAAATACTACGAATGAAATTTATGGTAGCAGCGAATCGTTGTCGTGTGAATGGACGGGTTCCGTAATGACATCACAGCTGGTATCGTCAATTAAAAAGCATCCTACTTGTAGATTTACAGTGTATTACTTATTGAGGAATTGCTCAGTTTGTCCTACTATGCCCTACTCGGTATAAAAACTACTGAACTTGGAACTGAAAAACTATAGCATTACGTCATTTATTTATCGAGATCTAAAAATAACAACCATAGAGGTGGCAGCCTTATATCAGCTATTTTCTTAAATGTCTTTGTTCCTTTGTGCACCTCTAAACGGCCCGTGTAGGGCAGTAGTAAAAAGTTTTGCTCTGTTATTTTGCAAATTGATGCCACACTGTCTGCAAAGAAAAGCTCTTACTTTAAACATCGGTAGAGTCCTGCTACTCATTATAAAGGACAGATACGCGTAAACTCAACTCTTTGATGCTACGAACGAAGTCGAATGCATGTGGGCTCCTTAAGGGTTTCATCAACGGCGAGCATTTTGCCTTTTGCCCTTTAATGTCACCACATATGAGATCTCCTTAAATATTTTGGGCAGTTGTCTTTCGTATCTTAAATTATGTTGTTAATCCAGTCAATCGATAGGAAGAGTGGACAACAAACTGTTAAAAATCAATCTCATAATGTTAACTTTTTTTATTTGCTGCCTACTACAATTTTCACGGCAAGGTATTATGCGAAATACAACAACAACGATAGTGAGATGTTTGCAAAACCAGGGACCATAAAGTGTCTGCAATGGGGATCGAACACGGTATTACCATTTCCGGGGTAAACGCGTTCAGCATCACACCATACGGGTCCTTCGTTTCGCTTTTCTCTCAGCTAGTTTTTTATGTACCACTGCCATCAGCAATCACCCTGTACGCCTCAGCTTAACTGAGCTCTATGCCGATTTGTGCTCCCCAGATAAATGCCATTGACGGGTGATGGTTGATGGCACTAATAAATAAAGAACTAGCTGAGCGATTGCTGAAAAGAAGAACTCGCATGGTGTAGCGTTGAACGCGTTAGTTGGCCTCTGGAAAGAATATTATCGTGTTGGATCCCCACCGAAGGCACTTTGCGGACCGGAGTTTTCCAAACGTTGTAATGGTTAAGATTGGTTAAAAATTAATTTCATAGAACTTATACTTGGTGTTTCAAAGCTATTGTGTAAACAGTGGAAGAATAAATAAATTGTTCACTATCGACTGGATTTTTAGAAAAGTTTTACTAATGACAAGGAATATTAGATGAAAGGTGAAACACGAAACTCTCCAAAAACCGGAGAATGTTTAGTCTCGGGCACAAATACTATAAAGAAATGTGAAGTACAAAGTATACGGCACTGATCAATCCCTAAAGGGAGACCCATGTATTTGACTCCATTCGTAGCTTCAACGAGATGGTTAAACGCACGTCTCTTCCGTACAACGTATTATGGTGGTCTGCCGATCTATCAAGTCGATGTTGGTATCCACCCAGAAAAGGCTGGTAGCAATTTGCTGAACCCGGAGGCATGGAAGGGTCAGTGAGTGACGCGGAATCGAACGCAGAATCGATCCAGCATGCATTGTGAGGCACTTCTAAGCACTAAGAGAAACGGGGCTTCTTTTTTCTTTAACTATGATGAAGGAGTTTTCTTTAAGGCATAAAACCAAAAATCGGAGTTATTGGTCATCACAGAACAATTAAATTTGAAGGAAAAAATTCCACTGAACGTTTCACTGTAACTAGCCTTCGAACTTTTTTTTATCACTAACGTTTCAGACATATGATAACACCGCGAAGTGCTCGTTGTGCTATTGTACTTGCATATTTCGTTCCGTCAACGGTATTCTTAGTAATGTTTAGCACCGTACCAGGCGGATTTCGTGCACCAGTGCCGTTCGCATTTTTCTCCAAAGATGGATGTAACGGTGGTGGTATTTTACGTGAGTTTCTTCTCCTTTCGTGTTTAATTTACATTTCTGTGCAGTTTTATAGAATTATAAATTGACGTAACAATCATGGCTTCATCGATAACAGTAGATTTTTTTTTGCTATTGCTTTCATTGGGGCGCGTGTGGCGCAGTGGTCGGAGGCACGCTGCAACACACAAGTGGAATCGATCCCCCGCATATGACCCACTAAGCCTTCCATCCCTCCGGGCTCGGCAAATTGGTACCAGACTTGTCTGGGAAGATAGTATCACTGTTTCGATACATCGGCAGGCCACTACGAGTTATTGTAAAGGCCAGATATGCATTCAGTCACCTCCAAACGATGCTTAATGAAGACGAGTGCATGGCGCACCCCTCAGGGATTGATCAACGCCGAAAGCTTTATCCTTTTTTATCTTTTATTGCTGTCATTGTTAGGCATACGCTTCGTTTTACTGTCGTTATGACAGTCTCACTGTTTTCGTTCATGAGAATCGGAAAGAAATTGTGTTATACTAGAAAAGATCTTGTGTTTCGCAATGCACACGAGGTTGCTCCAACGCCAATGGCAGGTGCAGTTCCTATTCTTGCCTTTGCCACGCCTCTATTTCTTATTTGTATCCTATGCGAAGGAATTGACCTTTCTACCCGACGCCCCTAAGTATTCTAAATAACTGAGGACTACTACAGAATTACATATTTGGGCAGTGCTCGCCAGTTCTTTGGAGTACTATCAGTGTGAGGCCCTTGGGACTTACTGAGCTAAAGAGAATAGGAGCAGAAAATGGAGGCGTGTTGAGAGCAAGAATAAGAACTAAATATGCCATGGCGACCTTGGAGCAAGTTTATATAGCACCCAAACACAATATCTTTTCCGATGTAACACTATTTCGTTCTGATTCTTATGACTAGTACCAGTGGTTCAGTTATAGGGAGGCTGAAACGAAGATTATGCTTAACATTGATGGCCATAACAAAGGAAAGCTCCATTCCTGTTCCAGTATCGACCTCGGCATTGATCAATAATTCACAGTTTTCTTGATGAGCCAAGACGAGATCGTTATTACAGCATTTAGTAGCTGACGTTTCTGTGGTTTCACCTTCTTCACCGCCACGAAAGATTAAATTAACATGCAATCTGCTCAGCCAAGCACTTTCATATCCTAACGAAAAAAAGAAGCTTGTTACATAAATATTATTCGCTTAGCAAACAGATTCTTTTAAATACTCATTGTTTTGAACTTTGTTAGCTTTCTAGTTGTTTGGTGAAGACTAGCACCGCAGTGTTTTACAAAGGTTAGGAATGTGCATGGCTCAGGTCAAAAAATCAGCCTGAGATATGGTGCAAGGTCACGTGTGACCACAAGGCACTCCTTTTTACAGTTCATTTTTTGGATTTTTATAATTCTTCAAAATAGTTTAAGAGTTCTAGCCGATTATGTTGTGGAGTCTCATACGAGAACAGTGACTTTTACTTCAAAATCTTCTCCGTTATATATCTGTGTCCGGTGCGATGCTAGTGGAGTGTTTTGTTTGAGCTCAAAGTTTCCGAATTAAGTGTTCTTTTTATACGAACTCATACGAACGCAGAGTGGTACACCCGCTACATCAACGCAGTTGTCTACGCATGACTTGCAAGAGATCAGATACAACTTATCCGCACCCATGCAGTCACCGTCTCTTCCGCTAGGGCAAATGCCGTTTTATGTTTTAAGAAGTCGGCCCAACAAGTAGTTACGAAATGGCTGCCGACGTAGTGTTCTCTGCTAGTTTAATCACTGTTAGGTAATTCTATTAAACGACCATTTTTAAGCCTCGCCTTGTAGCTGTGTTTACATCGTAGAAAATAAAGAGCGGGTTAAACTGGATCATATTTTCTTAAGACTTGTCGTTTGGTGGCCTTGTTTTTCCTGCGTAACTTTCCCGAGGAACCACCGTTTCGTACTCATTGGAGATGGCTGTTTGACCCAAAAAAACAGGAAAACGTTTTGAACACTTTTGGCTTCATTAATCACATCTAAAAGCAATTTTAAAAGTTGACATAGAAAATTGAACGCGGAATGACAAGGGCGATAGGTTTAAAACCGTCGGTGATTTCTCACCTTGAAACTGAATTATTAAAACGTCTTGTTTTTGTATTTACCAACTAAACATCTAAGCCGTTATCCGCTGATAACCTTTTTTTTTCTATGATCCCTTGAGAATTCAAAGCTCACCTATCATCAGCTGTGTAGACGTGCCCATAGAATAATCTGGTTCATAAACGTGATATTCATCCAGTTGCTGAAACACATTCCAATCCATCTCGTGAGAACACAAATCTTCCCGAACCATGCGCGTAACGTCTCTCGATGGCACGTACATAATGGAGTCATTCGACATTATCGCCCTTTATGCAAATGTGTAGAGTGATCTCGCAATGCGAACCATCCGAAAGATCCCTATACAACAGGAATCGGCAATGAACATATATGAATTGTCCGTTTAGCAGCACACGGCTCTTCTGAAGGAATGCCTAAACTGCTCTATCTTTAGGTGGTGCAGGAAGAATTTCACACAAATGAAAGGGTTGGCAATGGGAGAACGACTGACGCCAAGCGTTGTTATTGCATTCATGTCTCAAATAAGAGCTCAAGTAGTCGGTCTCTGGCTGTTGCTTTCCTGTAAATATATACACGACTGCTTTGTCATCTGCTGCACATAAGAGTTTCGAGCTGTTGAATGAACAGTCAAAGAGCGTAAAATCCACTCGGAAGAAATGGAGCAAAAACCAGCTTTCATTTCCGAACGTTCGAAATAACTCATCCTAGAACGACTACATAACCAAGTGGTACAGGAAGCCAAGTAACAAAATTATACTGGCTCATTACCACTTCTCCCACCCCTCACACACCAAAAAGGCGGCTTATGAAAAACTTGTCTCGAACAGCCACCAGTGTGTGCAGCGGAGGACAGCAGAAAAAAGAATCTCTGAACTTTACGATCCAAATGGCCATTTCCAGTGGCTACGAAACAGCAGCACCTCTGGATGGATTTGGAGGAAAACAAAGCCCTCAAACGACAAGCCTAACGAAAACAAAGCTCGTTTAACCTGCCCTTTATCTCTAAGGAAGTAAGCACAGAATAAAGCAATGCTTAAAAAAAGTGCCGGTAAGAAAATTTAGTGGCAGTTATTGTGACGACACAAACACTCCAATAAGTCAGCTAGTTCTTAACCACTGGTATGACCGCCTCTGTGCAACATACTTGACACTTGACACTTGAACGGACCGTTCTCACTGGTTGTGCGGGCCCCAGCATAATCACCATTTTTCGGAGATTTGCTGGTTAAGCCATTGTGGTTCTTTGGAATCCCGAAGTCAACCTGGCCAAAGTCTGTTCCAGGTCTTCACCACCACAGGCAGTCGCAGCCCTTGTGGATCAGACGGAGATTTCTCACCATGCGACTTTGATACAAGAACGGTGGTAGATCCTGGTATTGGTTTACTGTTAGTTAAGCTTCCTGACGGAAACGCCTGTACAACATATAATTGCATAATTTTCTCTAACGGTAGAGATCGTTACTCCATAGGTTCGGATTCGCTATATCTGGTCTCTTGTAATTCTTACGGAGACAAATACATTGAGGAAACGGTTGTACGACTCTTGATCGACTCGTTGGGAAACTTACGCTCAAGCAAAACGCTCAACTAGGCACACATAGAACATAGGATAAAACGGAAGCGATTTCTAACCAAAAGTCAGGATCCTCGCACAGGAGTGCAGAATATCGGCGCGTAAAACTCTTACAGCGTTTTGGACTAAATCGAAAAATCTGGAAATGAACCGCAAGGAGAAGTGCTCCGTGATCGCGCGTAACATTGCGCCACCCTATAGGTTGACTTTTTGAGCTGAGCCATACACATTCTTTATCCAAATAAAACTCTGTGGTCTCCACCAGGTGACTGAAAGACTTATGAGGAGGAAAGCGATGGTTGTTTAAAAAGTTGTTTACTATGGGAATAAAGAGCATGTATTTTATACGTCAATGTTATGAAAGTGTTTGCCTGAGTTGGCCGTGTTTCAGTATTGCTTTCCCAGGCTCTGAAAAAGGCGAACCCGCCGGAACGTTAGCCACTATTGAATAAATTGTGTTATCAATAACTTTGTTTCTGCCCACCGAGGAAACAGTTTCTGTTTCGATCAATTGATATATCCTTGTATTATCAGATTGATTCTGCAAAGTTGCAGAAAACATCGTAGTTCAACACCCATGAACACCTCCCAGCAAGAGCGAGGCACTAAAGTATTTCGAAGAAGAATGCTAAGTAATTAGTTCCCAGGATCGACTTTCTATTAACCTGGGCATTGGAATATGAATGCGTCGTTTTCTTGTTCAGCAATCGCGAGGTTGTTAAACAGCATACATTTAATTCCATAGAAAACACAATACAGTACAACAGTAGCTGAGTTTCGGCAGTATCGCCTTCTTCAGAGCCTGGAACGGTATACTGATATACAATTTACTAGGCCAAACGCTCCAAGAACACTTACAAAAAGACGAAAAACTCCATGGTAATCACATGATCAACAGCTTCTCGAGAAACTCACCGCTTTTCTACGTGACTTCCAATGAGGAAGATCAGAACAGCTGATTATAGTCGCATATGGTTGATGACTGCACCATCCTACATCAGAAATTGACGAGAACATACAGGGTCAGGTCGCGTGTGACCTCTGGGCATTCACATCTGCTATTCATTGTCGGGTTTTTGGCACTTATCCAAAAAGCCTCAAGAAGTTTTTCGCGCTGGCGTTTTAGTCTCCTGCGCAAGGATATTGACTTTTACTTCAAAATCGTCTCCGCTATGCTTTTTGTATCCTATGCGTGCCTAGTGGGGTATTTTGTCTTGCTTTTCGTTTGCCACCTAGGTGTTTTTTTATACGGACGCACAAGGGTCTGCCCGTTTCGTTAATGTATTCATCTCCGCAATTATTACAAGAGATCAGGCATATCGTACCTGAATTCGCGCAGTCAGCGTCCCTGCCGTAAGGGCAAATTACGCAATTTGTTGTTTCACATAGACGGTCATACAGGCGGTTACGAACTAACTGACGACGTAGAGTAGCCGGTGGTATTTCAACTATCGCAACCGATTCCTCTAGGCCTGCTCTTCTTAAGCATCGTTTAAGAGCTACGCTTACTTCATCGCTGATAAAGTGCAACATAAACGGGACTTTCTTTTGGCCAAGTGTTTAGCTTGGACGCATCCCTCTCCTTCTAAAGTTATCTCGTGCGGTAACTATTTCGTAGCCATTGGAGATCGCTATTTGCTTTGCCGAGCCAAGTTGCGCGATTCCTCCATTAGTTTCCTGGTTGTGCACACAGAGGTAGCTGTTCGAAACATGTTACTCACAAGCGCCCTCTTTGTGTATGAAGGGGTGCAGATATGTTGAATATTGTTTTCTCGTCTTCTCTACGCGGGAGGAGATGGACAAATGCTTTGAATTATTGAACGAACAGTCTGAGTACATTAAGTTCATGCGGGAGAAACCAAACAAAAACTGGCTTCCATTTCTAAACATTCAAATAAACCTATGAAGTAGCGGCTACACGACAAAGTGGTACCGAAAACCAGGCAACAAAAACATCCTGGTTCATTTCCTTTCTTTCCACCCCTCATACATAAAGAGGGCGCTTGTGAGAAACATGTTTCGAACAACCACCTCTGTGTGCACAAGTAGGCAACTAAAGGAAGAATCGCGCGACTTGGCTCGGCAAATAGCCATCTCCAATGGCTACGAAATAGTAACCCCACGAGATAAGTTTAGAAGGAGAGCGACGCGCCCAAGCAAAACACTTGGCCAAAAGAAGATCCCGTTTATGTTGCCCTTTATTAGCGATGAAGTAAGCGTAGCGATTAAACGATGCTTAAGAAGGGCAGGTCTAGAGGATTCGGTAGCGATAGTTGAAATACCACCGGCTACTCTACGTCGTCAGTTAGTTCGTAACCGCCTGTATGACCGTCTATGAGAAACAACAAATTGCGTAATTTGCCCTTACGGCAGGGACGCTGACTGCGCGAATTCAGGTACGATATGCCTGATCTCTTTTAATAATTGCGGAGATGAATACATTGGCGAAACGGGCAGACCCTTGTGCGTCCGTATAAAAAAACACCTAGGTGGCAAACGAAAAGCAATACAAAGTACCCCACTAGGGCACGCATAACATACAAAAGAATAGCGGAGACGATTTTGAAGTCAAAGTCAGTATCCTCGCACAGGGAGACTAAAACACCAGCGCGAAAACTTCTTGAGGCTTTTTTGGATACATGCCAAAAACTGTGCAATGAGTAGCAGGGATGAATGCCTAGAGGTCATATTGCGACCTGACCCCGTATGTTCTCATGAATGCGATGATGCAGTTATCAATCATATGCGACTATAATCACCTGTTCTAATCTTCCACATTGGAAGTCACGTAAAAAAGCGGTGAGTTTTTCGAGAAGCTGTTGATCATGCAATTACCATAGAGTTTTTCGTCTTTTTGCAAGTGTTATTGAAGCGTTTGGCCTAGTAAATTGTATATCAGTATACCCTTCCAGGCTCTGAAGAGGGCGATACTGCCGAAACGTCAGCTACTGTTGTATTGTATTCTGTTTTTTCTATGGAAGCCAAGTAATTATTTCCTTTAAAAAAATTGTTCATTTACTCTAATACTACTAACATGTAAGAATTTCATTCTTGATTGTGTTTGGCTAGCTGAAGAGATTGCTGATGATGATTATGAGACATGTTTGTGACAGATAGACGCGTATAGAACGCATGTGGCGCAGTGGTCGAAGGCACCCTGCAATACAGATGGGATCGATTCCGGCGGTCTTGGCTCACCAAGCTTTCCATCCCTCCACCGCCGGCAAATTGCTCCCAAAGAGTAATTGTAAAAGCCAGATTTGCATTTAATCACCTCCAAAAGGTGCTCAATGAAGTTGAGTGCATGGCGCATCCCTCAGAGAATGATGAACTGCGAGAGCTTTATCCTTTATTATTTACATGACGACATTTCGATCGAATGTGACCACAATGGTGCTGACTTTCATCGAAACACTCTTGTTTTATTCCCTAACGTAATTCCACCATATTGTATGGATTCTCTCACAATCAAAAAAGCTTTGATGTATTTACATGCCTTCATATTTTACTCAACGAATGCGTGCTTATTTAGATGCTTAGATGACGTGTCTTAACAAAGAGATTGCAACTCTTTGTAAGTTTACAACTATTCTTCTTTTTAGACAGGTTCTCAATTCCAAACAATTGTCGACCTTTTTAGATTGGAGAAGCGTCCATCGACCTGCTACAAATTCTTTCCCAGAAAACCGTAGTTCTGACTTTGGTTTGCTACTACCTAAGTTTCCTGTTGACGTTGAACCTCTTGACAAATTGGAAGACAATTCACTACGTGCTGTAAATCTCGTTTCAATAAAAAAAGCTAAAAGCTCTGGACTTTGATCAATTCCTGTGGGATGCGTCATGCATTCAACTTTATCAAGCATGTCTTAAAGTTGATCGAATGCATATCTGGCCTACACAGTGACTCGCAGTTGCCTACCGTTGCATCGAGTCAGTGCTGCTATCTCCCGTACAGGTCTGGAACCAATTTATCAACTCCGGAAGGATGGAAGGCTTGTTGAATCCGGAGTGCGGGATTGAACCCGTTTGTTTTGCAGGGGCTCCTCTAAGCACTGCGCTACATTTACACCATTTCAATATTTTTTACGTAGTTTTTCAATGTTTGTTTAATATACGCAACAATCAGTTGTAAGTTCCTAATTGAAGGGCTCAATGAGTTCAATTTTGAAAAAGCATCTGGAAGCTTTCAAGCAGCAGGCACATGCGCATTGCATTTTATGGGCATAATATGTACAATATTTCAAATTATTGGACATTCAGATCCACTTTCGTCGTCAAGAGACGACGATTGGATTTACTCTAGCAACGTGTGATTTCAACCACGAATCCCTTTATAAGCCACATTGTGGTTATTTCGCAATATTTTTTCGATTCCTTACAAATCTGCCAATTATATGAGCCGCTCATTCAAATACTCTTTGAGCAGCTGCGATACCTGTTTACTATGTGTCTGTGAAGAGCGGTCTTAATTTGCACTATGTTGTCCATCAACGTCGTGACAAGTGATTTCGCTACTGTACCCTTATAGTATGGTTTCTACCAGGCACATCTGTTTTGAACATGCTACGTCGTTGAGAACACAGTTGGAAAAGCTGGATCCTATAATGATTTGTTGCTTCTCTGGAATACATTTGCGAGGCGCGACCGTCGCTTTGAGTTGAGCTATCGTAGCATCAATACGGAAGAGTCTGCTTCTAGATTTACCGGTTAAACCGATTAGGGGCTGTCAAAAGTGGTGTGCTGAGCTAAATGGCGTTCAAAATAGACTTTCCTAATCGACTTCTTTGCGTGACTAGCGAGCAAATTTGTTGATCCATAAATATGGACCTGTAGTCCCACTGATCCACAGACTTCACGATTTTAAAACATTTTTTGCGACACGTTTTACAACATTTGAAGATATAAACCAATTTCTTCTTCTCTTTAACTTCACTTTGAGCTGTTTGGTCACCTTTTGTGCATCTATGCATGCTTCGTCAACAATGACAATTAAATCATCTACAACCAAGGTGTGAAACAACACCAATTGAATTTTTACATTCTCACGAAATTGTTGGATTGGTCCCTTAATTGTCATAAGCACTATAACATTCACAAATGGTTATTGTGTCTAAGAGTGATTCTTGTGAATCATAGCCACCGTCATCTTCTCTCTCGGTATTATTAATTCTCGACTTTTCGTGACGACTACAGTAAACTTTTAAGCAACTTACAATGACAACTTGCTCAGTGGCCCTTCATTTTCTCCATTCAGTTAGAAGGTTGGAAGAACGGGTATTTAGTTTTTCGCACCTTTGTCTGCATATTCTACTCGAAAAGACGAATTAAATCATTAAATTTAGTTGGAAAATGCGACGAAATCCGTAAAATAACATGGCACCGAATTGATTATAGTTGTAGCATCTCCCATCGCTATATGGAATTGGCAACGGAAAAGTTCTATTCCAATCTTTTCTGTCCCACAATCCTCGTCTCAGGCACCGATATTCCAGCTGGAGAAAAAACCGCCCGGGATTCTACCCTCTGAACATCGAGTTGTGATAGAAATGTTGGATTAGGCGCAGTTCCGGAACCCAGTAATACCACTGCCTCCTTCCTGTGTCCTAGAGGACCACTAATTACACGTATTTTTTTGCAATCCATGTGACATCTTGCTTTCAAAAAAAAATAAAAAAAATAAAAAAAAGAGAAATCTCATGAAGTCGTGCACGCTCATCTTACCAAAGAAAGGCGACTGAAGGAATTTTTGTAACTGTTGTCCACTATCTCTGTTGAGTGTACTCTGAAAGGTGTTCACTGAGAGTATCCCATTGCGTATATTGAGGAAATTTATACGGAACACGACTGGTTCGGCACGTAGGATTTCAATAGAGCTTCTGCTGACCACAAGCAAACCGTGTCCTTGGTAATAGGAGTTTATTGTGAATACTATCTTCTTTTTTTTTGCTTTTGTCTAGTATAAAAAAATGTTTGACAGCAGTGAAATGAAATCACTACCTGTCAGCGCTCGTCGACCATGGAGTTGGCTTATCCTGTATGCGAGTGCTACTGATATTATCGGGACTGCAGCACAGAAATACAGATTTTCCCTCGACTCTTCACCGTACCCAAAGGAAAAGGGCTTCGACAACGGGACACAACGTCGCGAAAGCTGTTTACTACCGCAATGCAGTGGATAAAGAAGTCACTCGATCGAGGCGAGAAAGCGATAGGGCATCGATGTGAAATTTCTATTAAATCTTTGTTTTACCGACTACATCGTCGTTTTTTAAGAAGTGCCACCAAATCAAAGGGAATGATAGATGAGCTGAACTAAACCGGAAAAAAATGTTGCACTAAGTGTAATTGGGACGAAGATCCAGTTTGTGAATAACTCATTGTGCGAAGACGAACACGGTTCCTTGATTGCATAGACCACCTCATACGTGTTCCTTAGACGTGTTGAGAACATGGAGAGTAACGTGAATCAGGAATCCAGTAGAGGAAGGAAAACACCGGAGACCGCATTAGGGCCTCTTAGAGAGACCACTAACCAAATAATGGACGCAAAAAATCCGCGCCCACCTTTTCGATTCAACAGCCCTCCCAGCACTGTGCTGTGCGGCAGAGATGGGGATGATACTTCGAAGAAATCGGCGCACCACCTGCAAAGAACTCGAACGATGTCTTCCAAATTGTACGAGTACTGAAAACGTCTAGCTAGAATGTACACCTCAGATCTTCGAAATCTATCTCATCCTCGGGATCTAGGAGAGTACATATCGATAGCAATGGACAGAATGCGGCCATATAATAAGAACAGATGACAGATGAACTAAAGAAAGAGGTGGGGGGAGTGGTCTTCAACAGAATGCAAGCGTCGTCTGGGGAATACTACACAAACGATGGACTGAAGGGTTTGTGGCTAACGTCAACTATCTACATTCGCAGGTGGAAACGATTTCAGGACATTGGAATCGAAGCAAACCACCACCATAGACGACGCTGGTGCTAGAGAGAAACGAATGGGAATTGTGCTGGGGTCTGCACTACCAGTAAAAAAGGCGCCATACAAGTAAATAAGAAAGTAAGGATACAGGCATATATCAACTATATTATGAAATAACTGGACGAAATACTAAATAGATAGTAAAATAGAAATGGATAACAATGTTTGAAGAAACAAGATGAAAATAATAAATAACATCATACTACTCATTTGCCATATCGTTTTATATTGTGTTGTATTACATCATATTATATTATACTGTATTGCATTACATTGGTCATATTAATCATAGTTAATAATAATGGCGGCAATAACGACAACAGCAGTGTAAGGCAATATCGTCTAAAAAATGCGTTCAAAAAAGCGTTATCTACTCAAGGTACGTTCTAATGAAAAGAAAACTTTAGTTAGTATAGAAAAAGGATGGAACTCACGGGGTTGGTCAATTCCTGAGGGATGCGCCATGCATTCGACTTCATTAAGCACCGTTTCGAGGTGTTCGAATGCACATCTGGCTCTCTACAAGGAGTCGCGGTGGCCTGCCGGTGTATTGAGCCAGTGCTGCTATCCTCCCAGACAAGTTTAGTATCAAATTCCCGACCCCGGAGGGATGGAATGCTTGGTGGGCCATGGGCGCGGTGATCGATTCCACGTGTATGTTGCAGGGCGCCTCCGACCACTGCGCCACACGCGCCCCTTAGTTAGCATATAGCTGAAAGACGCGCTAAAGTCGTTATGGTGAAACATGACGACTCATTAGAAAACACAGTTGTCTCCGTCGATGTTCATGGATAGCGACAGATCCGAATCAAAAACTAGTGTAGAATGGTGTTAAAATCAACGCATTAAATTAGTTCATGGACTTTTTTCAGGTAACGTGGCGGTAAGATGGATACTAGTTGCTCCGTTCATAGTCTTCGTGCTACTCATTTCTTTTCTATATATGCATATTCTCCTGCATATGCGAAATGTTTCTAAAGATCCTCTTCTGAAAACAAAGCAGACGAAGAGAACAACCAACCGTAAACTTCTCGTCACACTGATGCTGTTGGCTGGTTCAGCATGTTTAGGTATGTTGTTATTCTTCCATTTAACTATGCCGATTCTTCTCTTCTATCCTTTCAATTCAAATCATCACTAGCAGACGTGGGAATAACAAGCTGGATGCCAACGATTTAAAAGGATTACTAGAAACACTCAAAGTGTGTTTCACACGTGTTTCGATCTTTTGTAGTGCTAGTAAGAAACTTTCATCCAATAAAATCAAACAACGCTTAAGGTGGTCACATTGTTGGGATCTTGCTCATTTGTTCGCTTTCGCATGCAAGAGTAAACTTCACATTATTAATACTAACCAAACCGTACCCATAAGCTTGTAACCAAATGATTAAATTTAGTTGGAAAGCTTTTTTCACATTAATAACATAATCGAATTTAAATTAGGATTATAAGCTGCGGTGAATCTGATCAAGATGCTTCATAAAACACTAATCATCTATACGATCTCACAGCACGACCTGTCTGTCGAAATCTTCAGCATATAAAATGCTCAAGATCTCAGAAATACTTGCCTGGGTGGTCCATTCTTCGATGATTGTTATATTGTTAAATCAAAAACGTTTGCAAAAGGTGTGGTGAACAGGTGTTAAGTATGGCTTCGATATCATTTTAATTCATGAATAATAATATTAATCACGAAATAACTCCGGTAGGCACTAGTATAAATTTCATTCCCTGTTATTTGCAGGACTATTTACCCAACTTTGTTAGTAAAAAAAAGCTAAAGCTGAATGTCATGGTTACCTTATCAGGCTCTTAAGAAGTAGACTTGAGATTTGTTTACTGGAACTAAAACGACCACCCCTTGTATTATAGGTTGTTGAGAAATAAATGAGCGTTTTAAAAATATTTATTGTTTTAATGTATTTTTACTTGTAAAATATTTTTTGTATCTTGAAATAATATGGATCATTTGAAAACTGATTTTGTGCTTTTTAAACATGTTTCTACATTTCGTCGTCAAGCTTTTTACCATTTTTGAGCTTTGCAATTTTAGATGTCAAAAATGTATTTTCGTCAAATTTTCTTTTATGAGTTCAAACTTGGTCACACTGTAGCAGGCGACGGCTCAAAACACTAATGAAGTTTGGGGTGAAGGCAACTTCCACTCACTTGAGTCGCATGGGGAAGACAAAGAACTCGACAACTGGGTGCCGCACGAATTAAACGATAAGCAAAAAAAAATCTCCGCCTTGAAGTGTCGTTTGCTCTTATTCTGTGCAAAAGAAACGACGATCGAATTACGACGTCCGACGAGAATTGTATTCTGTACGACAACCGGCGACCTTCAGCTCAATGGTTGGATTGCGACCAGGCTCCGAAGCAGTTCCCAAAGCCGAAATTGCACAAAAAATGTTATAGTGACTGTTTGGTGGTCTGCAGCCGGGCTGATTCATCAAACCCGGGCGAAGCGATTACGGCGGAGAAGTATTGCCAACAAATCGACGAAATGCACCGTAAACTTCAACAACAACAACAACCGGCATTAGTCAGTAGAAAAGGATCAATCCTTCTCCACGACAACGCCCGACCTCACGTTACGGAACCAGCGCTGCAGAGGTTGAAAGAGAAGGGCTACGAAACCTTGCCTCCTCGGCCATACTCATCAGAGCTCTCGCCTACCGACTACTACGTCTTCAAGCATCTTGATAACTTCCTGCGTGAGAAATGCTTTACCAACCACGATGACGCAAAGAATGCCCGCAACAAATTCATAGCTTCCCGAACTCTAAAAGTTTATGACACTCGTCTCGTTTGCAAAAAATGTGTAAATTGGGAAAAATTTTTATCTTGATGGATAAAGTTTTATTTGAAGCAAGCTATGACATTTTTAATAATATAGTTAAAAGCGCCCATTTATTTCTGAACCATTTAATACCGTGCAGTATATTGACCGAATCGAGGCAATCCACATTTGACCAAGCATACCCATGAACGTTTGTAGGAAAGCAATTCTAAGTATACCGAAGGTATTAGTTAATGAGAGACAACAAACGAGAAGGCAAAAGAAGAAGACTAACTTCTGAATCTGAACTTATTTTTCTAACGGCAGGGTTTATTGAGATATTTGCAAAATTCCGGACCGCAGATGTCTGCGGTGGGGAACGAACGCGCTATTGTTCTTTCCGGGGAGTAGCGCGCTCACCACCACACCATGCGGGTCCTTCGTTTCGCCTCTCTCTCAGCTAACTTTAGTCTAACTTCTGAATTCAGCCATTCCCAAAGAAGAGAATTCCTTGCGTGCTTTAGACCTGCATTTTATCGCCTATCATCTGTGTTGGGAATATAACATATCTCAATATTTTCTTAGACTTCTTTTTTCTAACACGACTTTTTTTGTAAAAGTTTCATTCGGCTATGAGACCACGTATCTTTGTGAGTAATCGGCTCGGGAAACCCCGCATAAGCAAAGTCCTACGTGAGCCACATTGCAAAGAACAATTATATGAACGGTATCCTTTACTTAGTCCTATTGCAATGAATGGCTTTTCATTCTATTATGTCGAACTCCTCCGATAAGAGTCCACATTTTCTTCTTCTATAAACAGCGTAGTGTTTTCTCCAGAGGGAACAAAGTTTGCATGGATTTTACAGGTTGGTTACCAACTACCGTGCTCTTTGTTCTCATATGTGATAGTTGCCTTTTCCAGCTGCCATTACGCCCGACAATGTACCTACGGTGAGTGTATAGTTTTAGACTTCATCTGCCTATAATATTCTCTATTTTTCTACTGGACATTTCTAGAATTGCGAGTCATTTGCTTAACGTGTTGAAGTTGATTGTCGACGCGTTTATATATGCGAGTCGACTAGTTGAAATCCGTTACGCAATGTGGATGTTTCATTCCAATTTACATCACAAACTTAATAGTAAGTTCGAATTTTAAAAAAAATTTAAAATACAGAGTGAATTTTACTTAATAAGTCTGCAAGCGCTGTGCATACAATTCTTTAGATTATAATCCGTCAGCCATCTAACATTTAACCCATGTCAACATTCCAGTAATTTTCGAGACTGTCAAGATCTTCAAACCTCTCCTAATAATCCAATCAGTTATTTATTCGAACTATAACACTTTTGTGTTCATGATGACGTTGCTCAACATTTACGAAGTGTAACACGGAGATAGGGTGACACTAAATGCACTATCATTCAGAGAAGTAACCGCAAATTAATGAAGAGAACGTCTTCAGAATGGGACTGAGTGTAAAGCCCATATACTGAATGATACTTACTGTGGTGATATTGAACTTAAAATTACGAATGCAGGTGTTTTCGGTTGGCGAACTCTGCCGAGACCAACACCGCCGGAATTCGCGCGGTACCTAAGCGAGACGATCGAGAGCCGAGCTGTTCGATTCCAAAAACTTAACATTTCTCGGAAAAACCAGTCAGGTACACAGCCTATGTCAATGGTGCTTCATAACACTAAAACAGTTGTTGTGTCGAATACACTTTATTTGTAATGTCAGTTAGTTGTGCAAGTGATATCAAATGTCGAATTTTCTAACAAACTACGGAATCCCACGTCCGACTTTCTAATAACCTCGGCATTGATCAAGTAATTCTTCGTATTCTTGTTGAGCAAACACGAGGTGTTATTCTTTATTCACGAACAAGCTGACGTTTCGGCGGATTTCGCCTTCCTCAGAGCCTGGAAAGGTCAAGTTGACAGCAATCTATTCGGCCAAACACCTCGATAACCAAACAGAGAAAACGCTAAACCTAGATTTCAATCACATTGAACACAAAATAGCTTCTTTGCACACTCATCGCTTTCTACGTGTCTTTAACTGAGCATGTCGCGTGGAGACCAACCGCACAGAGTTGACATGGAAGCGTAATGTGCCTCTCTCATCAGAATAATAGGCTTATATATTGCCCAATATCACGCGTGATAATGAGGCATTCTTCCCTGCAGTTCATTTTCGGATGTCTGGAATTGATCCAGAACGCCTCGAGAGTTTTGCGCGCTTGTGTTCGCGATTCCCGTGCGAGGATCGTGACCTGTAGTTCAAAGTCCCCCGCGTTATGTCTCTGGGTCCTATGCGTGCCTAGTGGGGTATTTGGTTTACGTTTACCGACTAGGTGTTCTTTTATGCGGACACAGAGGGATCTGCCCATTTCGCCAATGTATTCGTCTCCGCACGCCTTACAGGATATCAGATAGACCGTACCAGAGCTCATGCAATCACCGTCTCTACCACTAAGGCAAATTGTGCAATTTTGTGTTGCATATAGACGGTCACATAGGCGGTTACGAACTAGCTGGCTCCCTAAAGAGTACTCGGTGGAATTTCAACCACGTTTACCGAATCCTCAAGACCCGCCCTTCTTAAGCAGCGTTTTATGGCTGCACTTACATCATTTGAGATGAAGGGTAGGATAAACGGGACCTTTCCATCACTAGAGTTATCGTTAAGGGGCCTAGGATTTCCCCTACACCTATCACGAGCTACAGTTTCGTAGCCATTAGAAATGGCTATTTGCCGTGTCAAGTTCTGGGACTCCTCTCTCTGCTCTCTTCCCGTGCACACGTTGGTTGCTGTTCGAAACATGTTTCTTACAAGCGCTCTTTTCGTGTGAGAGGGATGAGAGGAGAGGTAATGAACCAAGATGTTTTTACTACTTAGCTTTCGGTACCACTTTGTAATCTAGCCATTTTCTGGTAGGTTAATTTGGACGTTCAGGAATGGAAGCCAATTTTCTTCCGGTTTCTCTCGGGTACACTTGATATACTCTCACTGTTCTTTCAACAACTCGAAACATTTGTCCATTTCCTCTTGTGTTGAGCAAAGGACAAAACAGTCATCTATATATCTACAGTAAGGTAACGGTCCGAGATCGGTCACTGGTGCTTCCACCTTAAACATAAACGCAATGTCAAGACTTGGTGCCAGTCGCTGTCCCATTGCCAACCCTCCTATTTGAGCGTAGTACTTTCCAGAGCATCTGAAGATTGAGCAGCTCAAGCATTCTTTTAAGAGTGCCATCAACTGTTCTACCTTGAAGCCATACATGTTTATTTCTCCTTCGTGTTTTATAAGCAGTTTGAATATGGCTTGCATTGCGGAGTCATTCGACACGCTTGTATAAAGGGCGGTCGCGTCGAAGGACTCCATCACGTACGCGCTGTTGGGCTGCACAGTACGTAGACGATCCAGAAACATCTGAGTATTCGTAAGATGGGCTAAAATGTGTTTCACCAACTGGGTAAATACTAGGGTTACCAGCAGCCCTTGCCACTTTGACCCATCCGTGGTTCAATTTTCGGTATTTACTTTTAAACTCCTTCTCAGATGATGAGCGATAAAGTGAAGCATCTTCAAGATGCTTTTTTCGTTATCTCAACATCTAACTGATGAGTAATTATGACAAACCCTCCACCCTTATCACTAACGGATAGTCTTATGTTTTTTCAACCTTATCAGCTCTCGTACCTCTCGGATACCACGTTTTTGCACTTCAGTGAGGTTGGAGCTGTATCTTTTCGCGCTATAGTGATTAAAGACTTTGAAAGTTTCGTCCGTAAACATCCGAAATTTAACATCAATTTCATTATTGGGCTCTTGTTGTCTAAAGAACGGCTGACGAAATGGTGCTATTGGTAGGGCCCCCATTTAGTCTTGTTCGCACCTATTTTGCGTTTCATCTCTAGCTTTTTTATGGCGTCTATCTTGAAGTTCATGTAAGCTACCCTGTGACCCTACGCGAGGTCACCTTAGGAATAGGTTCGGATGGTGAGAAACTCGGTCCCAATTCTAATAACGAGCGGCACCGTCAGGAGAGGAAGAGAAACTACGGAATTCTTTTAACTGCTAGAATCTAAAAACTTTGACTGAAAAAGAGGACTAAGTGTCTTCACTGTTTCGTTATTCTTTCTTTGCTGGTCTTCGATCGAAATATCGTTAAGATAGCAATTACGCAAGCACTCGCATTATTTTTTTGATAACAACTTACTAATCCGCCAAGGTTACCACTTTTATACACTTACATATCTTTTCTATTCAAAAAACTTATGCCAGTGATGAAACCGAAATTTTAATGACCTGTAAAGGCTTTAGTCAACTTTTGTTTACTATATTCTTGATGAACAAAGACAAGGTGTTGCTTTATTCTTCATTAACTCTAATGCTGACGTTTGGGCGGATTTCTACTCCTTCAGAGCATGGGTAGGTCAAGTCCACAGCAATCCATCCGGCCAAACACCTCCATAACCAAACAGAGGAGACACAAAACCAAGATTTCAATCACAAAAACTAGCTCCCATTTCTGAACTTTCAAATTAATCTATCCGAAAACGTCTACATCACGAAATGGTACCGAAAACCAAGTAGCAAAAACGTACTGACTTATTACCTCTCCTTTCTCCCTCACACACAAAAAGGACGCTTATGAGAAGCATGTCCTGAACAGCCACCAGTGTGTACACGGGAAGGCAGCGATGAAAGAATGCTTGAAATTGGTGCGGCTGTTCGCCATTTCCGTTGGCTACGAAACTGTAGTTACTCGATACGGCTGCGTAGGTGAAACCACGCACCCAAATGATGTCTAGTGAGAATAAGGTCTCGTCTAAAGTGCCCTTCATCTCCACTAAAATAAGGACAAGTATTAAGCGTTCTTTAAAACGGGCCGGTCCAGAGAATTGGGTAGCAGTGATTGAAATGTCACCGAGTATTCGATGATGCCAGCTAGTTCGCTACTGTTTATATGGCCGTATGTGTAGAACATAATATTGCATAATATGCCCTAACGTTAGATATGGTGGTTGCATAAGTACCGGTACTGTTTATCCAGTCTTTTGCAAAGCGTGGGGATAAACATATTGGCGAAACGGGTAGACCACATGCATCGGTATAAAAGAACATCTAGTGGGTAAACTTAAAGTTAAACCTCGCAGAACACTCGAAGCATTTTCTATAAGTTCCAAGAATCCGAAAATGAACCGTGAAGGGGAATGCATTGTGATGATTTGTGACCTCATACAGTACTTAGGATTGATATATATTAATGTGGGAAAGGCACACTGCGCTTCCATGTGAACTCTGTGCGGTTTGTCTTCACGTGAAATACTCAGTGAAAGACATATAGAAAGCGGTGAATGTGCCAAGAAGCTATTTTGTTTTTCGTGCGATTGAACTTTGGTATAGCGCCTCTCTCGTTTGTTTATGGATGTGCTTGGCCAGTTAGATAACAATTAACTTGACCTGTCCAGGCTCCGAAGAGGACGAAATCGCCGAAACGTCAGCATTACGGTCAATAACGACTAAAGTGACACCTCGTGGTTGCTGGTGAGCAATCTAGTGAATTGTTTGATCAGTGACGAGATTAAAAAGAAAGTCCGTCTTAGGAACTAGCCTCGAGAAGATTGCGCGTTGGTGTTTTAGTCCCCCTGTGCGAGGATAGCGTCTTTTACATCAAAATCGTCTCCGGTATGCTTTTGTATCCTATGAGTGCCTAGTGGGGTACTCTGTCTTGCTTTTCGTTTGCCATCTAGGTGTTCTTTTATACGGATAAACAAAAGTCTGCCCGTTTCGCCAATATATTCGTCCCCGCAAGTACTACAAGAGATCAGGTATATCGTACCTGAACTCATGCAGTCACCGTCCCTGCCGTAAAGGCAAATTACGCAACTTTGTGTTTCGCATAGTCGGTCATACAGGCGGTTACAAACTAAATCACGACGTAGAGCATCGGTATTTCAACTATCGCTACCAATTCCTCCAGATCTGTCCTTCTTAAGCATCGCTTTATCGCTGTACTTACTTCATCGCTAATAAAGGGCAAGATAAACAAGATCTTGTTTTCGCCAAACCGTTCGTTTCTTGGCGTCGCTGTCCTTCTAAACTTTTTCTAGTGGAGTTACTATTTCCTATCCATTAGAGATGGCTATTTGCCGAGCCAATTCGCGCGATTCTTCCTTTAGTTCACTGGTTGTGCACACAGAGGTGGCTGTTCGAAACATGTTTCTCACAAGCGCCCGCTTTATGTGTGAAGGGGTGAGAAGAAAGGAAATGAACCAGAATGTTTTTATTACTTCGTTTTCGATACCATTTTCTCATATAACCGTCATCTGATAGGTTAATCGGAACGATAACGAATGGAAGCCAGTTTTCTTTCGATTTCTCCCGGGTGAACTTAATGTGCTCAGACTGCTCGTTCAATAATTCAAAGTATTTGTCCATCTCCTCCTGCGTGGAGAAGATGATAAAACAATCATCTATATATCTGCAGTAGAGTAGCGGCCGGCGATCGATAACGGGGGCTTTTATTTTAGACATGAACGCAATGGCGAGAGTTGGTACCAACCGCTGTCCCATTCCTCGTTTTCATTTTTTATTTAATATTTCTAAAAATAGAAATAGATGGCGCTATTACCACTATCTCCTTTCCCCAGAGCGTTCTTCAAGAAGCAGGACCACAATGCCGAAATTGATGCAAAATTTCGCATGTTTTCGGACGATGTTCTCAAAAACCGTTGTCTACTACTGCGATAGAAAGTATATCTCTAACCTCACGGTCGTACAAAAATGTGGATGTTAAGATAACGGAGGAACATCTTTGTAATTCTGCCGTTTATCGCCCATCATCTAAAAAGGGGATACAAATGGAATGTTATTTTATCCATTCTATAAATTGCATGCCAATATACCCTTCCAGGCTCTGAAAAAAGGCGATAGTGCCGAAACGTCAGCTACCGTTGTGTTGTATGTGTTCTATATTTAGGGAAGTAAACGTGTGTTGAATAACAACTTCGATTTGCGATTGCTAGAAGAATTAGAACGACAGATTTACTCTTTTTCTTCGGATAAGCTGAATTTTTCGGTGTATTTCGCCTTATTCGCAGCTTAGAAAACTTGAGCTGACTGCAATCTTCTCAGCCAAACACCTTCGTAACCAAAACAGAAAAAAAAACACGTGACCGATACTGCAATCGCATTGAGAACAAAACAGGACCCGCATGATGTGGTGGCGAACGCGTTATCCCCCCGAAAGGGTGATGGCGCGTTCGTTCCCCATTGCAAACAGCTGCGGCCCGAAGTTTTGCAAACATCTAAGCAACATCTTGGTTGTATTCCCAGAACAATTCCTGTTTTCTATATCATCGGGTGTTTCCTGTGTATTAGCCATAATTACGGGTAACCACATTTATCATTACACTCTGTGCCAATCGATATCTGATGAAGTTTCTCTACAAGATTTTGAATTGCTATCTGATAAGTTTCATGTTAACGAAGCTTTCGGTATACCGCTTTGTCTGATGTACTTTTCCGCAAGTACCATATCTTGGTTTAAAACAGCTCTGTCAGGTTGCACTAACGAAGAAACATTCTAGAATCTCCCTTTGAGCATTATCTCTAATTTTTTCTGACAGATCTTCGCCCATTACCGAAACGAATAAAAAGCAGCATTATTGTTATTCGATTTAGTGTTCCAGTGCTTCGCCCAACTTCTCTTAAGTGTTTTTTGTTCATATTGTATTGTTATTATCGTTATAAACACTTAACACTCAACCTTGAGATTGCTCACTATGGCTACGTCAAAAAGTCCCAGGTGGCAAATTCGTACGAAGATTCTTTCTGCATTCTACTTCAAGATAGTAATTATTCGGTGCCGACCGACTCCGCAATTCAATTTTTTTCCACTACAATGTCGGCTTTTTATTAATATTAATTAACCTACGATTCGATGTTTTTCTTCAATAAGCAGACACGAGGTTGTTATTATAGATTTATTAGGACACAATAGCTGACGTTTAGGCGGTTTCGCCTTCTTCAGAGCCTGGAAAGGTCAAATTGAGATGCGATCTACTCAGCCAAACACTTTCATAACCCCAGCAGATAAAACATAACAAATAAACTCCCACGTCCGACTTTCTATTAACCTCGGCATTGATCAAGTAATTCTTCGTATTCTTGTTGAGCAAACACGAGGTGTTATTTATCGTTATAACGATAACACCTCGTGTTGCTCAACAAAAATACGAAGAATAACAAATAAATTTGCATTCGCATAAGAAAGCGTTTCACTCGAGCACCTACCGTTTATTTGTTGTAAGTATTTAAGTTAGTTGGTGGATAGTACCCGCACAGAGCAAAACATGGGCGAGAACTGTGTCTGTGCCAGGTCATTGGATTAGCCTGAGGTATGGCGCCAGGTCACACGTGATGACAAGACACTCCTCCTTGCGGTTCATTTTTGAATTCTTGGAATTGATCCAAAATGCTCCAAGAGTTTTACGCGCTGCTGTTTTGGATTCCTGCGTGAGGATAGTGACTCCCACTTCGAAAGTCTTCTCCGTTGTGTTCCTGCATCCTATGCGCGCCTAGTGGAGTGTTTGGTTTTAATTTAGATTTACTCAACTAGGTGTTCTTTTATGCGGACGCAGAGCGGTCTACCTGTTTCGCCAACGTATTCGTCCGCGCACGCTTTACAAGAGATCAGATAGACTGTGCCCGAACTCATACAATCACCGTCTCTACCGTCAGGGCAAATTATGCAGTTTTTCGTTATACATAGACGGTCATATAGGCGGTTGCCAACTAGCTGGTGTCTTAGAGTGTCCGGTGGTATTTCTACCACTCTTACGGAATTCTCTAGACCGGCCCTTATTAAGCAACGTTTTATAGCTGCACTTATTTCGTTTGAAATAAAGGGCAAAAGGAACGGAACCTTGTTTCCGCTAGAATTATCGCTCTGGGGCGTGGTTTTTCCTCTATGCCTACCCCGAGAAGCTACATTTTCGTAACCATTTGAAATAGCTATTTGGCGCGCCAGTTTCAAGGATTCTTCCCTCTGATCTCTACCTGTGCACACACTGGCAGCAGTTCGAAACATATTTCTTATAAGCGCCCTTTCAGTGTGTGATGGATGAGAGGAGAGGTAATGAACCACTATATTCTTACTGCTTGGCTTTCGATACCATTTTCGTGATGTAGCCGTTTTCGGATAAGTTAATTTGAACGTTTAGAAATGGAAGCCAGTTTTCTTTCGGTTTCTCACGGGTGAATTTTATGTACTCTGACTGTTCATTCAATAACTTAAACCATTTGTCCATCTAACCTACTACTACTTTTCACGGTAGGGCATGATGTGCAATAGAACCAATAGGGGACTGGGATATTTGTAAAACTTGGGCTGCACGTCAGGTTACAATTCGCGATTACCCTCTCCGAATGCTCAATTGTTACCCACTCCACCACTGAGGCCCTTGCTTTGACTTTCTTTCAGCCAACCGTCTACCTAACAGTGCCATCAGCAATCACTTGTCAGCGGAAGAATGATGAAAAGAACCCAGAAAACTGGTTGAGAGAAAGACAAAAAAAGCGCCTCAGTGGTGCAGTGAGTAAGTGTGAGCCCCCGGAAAGGGTAACACCAAGTTAAAATCTGGCATGGGGTCCACGTTTTGTAAATTTCTGAGCGTCATAGTGGTTCTAATGTATTAGTTCAGATTGAAATTTAAAGAGCTATTTCCATATACTTTTTCGCCTTTTCGTGAACTGCAATATCGATTGCTTTCAGGTCATTTTCGTTATAAAGAATCGGTCTCGTCTCATGATACTAATTCAACGACTGTAAGCTTTTCTCTTATAACATCATCATAAACACTTCACGGTATCGATATTAATTCAACTTTTTTTTAGCCGATATTTCCCTTACATGAGTTGTCTGAGGATAAAAACAACGATGTTAACTCAAGTGTATGATTTGGAAACATCTTACACACACCGTTATCATGTTCGGAAAACTTTCTGTAAGGCACTTCCAGATGCCATGTATTTAGTATTTGAAAAGAGAACCTCCTCATGCTCTGTCTTATGTAATTGTTTGTTGTGGGATTGTTCATAATACTGCGCCACAGATTAGATTTCATAAGGAACAAAGTATTGCTCGAAATGTCTCACAAACTGTGCATACAGTCATCTTGGTGGGCTTTGTGTACAATAGACTAGATATACTCTTTATTAGTTGTTACAAATTTGTCACAGGTGATAAAAAGCACGACGAGTAGCTACTTCTAGAGCTGGGGAGAGACACATCCATTGCATATGAAACTCACGGTATGCGAATAATGTATACAGTCTAAAATTCCTTTCAACTACTAAAAGTCCACACTCAAAGCGATCTAAAAGCAACCTGTCATAAAATCTTTTACTAGCAAGTTTCGAGTAGAAAACAAAAACAAGAACCCTGATTGTGCAGATAGTCTACGACGTTGCTCTGAATGAAGAAAGAAGAAAATAGAACAATTTTCTCTGCTGAACTTCGAGCATTTTTTGTTTAATATGAATCTAAAGTCATAAACATCGATTCAAACAAACTTTTATCGGACTAGTTAATCGAAGCACACTGATTGTAGTAAAAAATTTGTTGTAGTTGAGGCACACGATAAAGACACTAACAATCAAACCGAACGCTGAAGAAAGACAGCGAAAAAAACGAAGGAAAAACACACGAAAGACAACAGAAGCAAAAAAAACGAAGAAAGGAACTCATCTTTTTGGGACAAACGAGCTATCCCGGAGTCTCCGTGAAGTGCGGGGTCCGTGGTCTTGTTGGGGCGAGGCAGGACATGAGAACCTTGTGAAATTCACGAAATGCACGATGATCCCGTGTCCCAGCTCGCGAAACCAACACAACCCTCGGCCCCCTGCCCCTCCGTTGAATTCTCGTATCCGGCGCACGTTCTAAGTGGCCGTTCTGAGCGTGAGAATTCACCGTCTGATAAGACAGTGCACAGCACTTATGGGCGCTACCTACTATTTATAAATATTTTCGATTTGCTCCCAGGAAGATTCGCGCTACAGTAACCACCTAGTGTAGTGAGTTAGACAAGAACTGCGATTCTTTTCTTTTTTGATTTCCTTCGTCTTCCATTCCCGTAATCCGTCCTTTAAATAGACACTGAATGATTTGCTGACTTGCACTGAACACTGCACCAAACTTTCCTTTAGGATAATTCCACATATCAGAAGCACACCTAGGTTGAAAACAACAAAATACCTCAACCGCTAAAAGCTACATTTTTTAGCCTATAATTCATAGTATCATTGATGATAAACTCTTTCGAAAATGAAATTGTGAGTTAAATTTTTCCCTGGATTCAAGTTAGCGTTGGCTCTACAACAGGAACTTTCGTTCCAAATTTTGCGCTGTTATATGAAGAATTCGAAAAAGGAATTAAACGTGAAGTAGATGATGCAGTGTAATACCAGCTTTTTCTATGGAGGATTTGCCAAAAAAAGGAAAAAAAACGCAAAGATTTAAGCGTCCTTTTGCATCTTAGCAAACTCTTAAATTTGTGAGATACAGCCACAACGACGCTGAGATATTCGCAGAGTTTGAACCCCGGGCCAGATCGAACCACGATTACCCTTTCCGGGGGTTCCCGTATTACATACTGCACCACGGAGGTCTTTGCCTCGCGTGTCTCTCAGCTAATTTTCTACCTATCGCTTCCATCCGCAACCACCTGTTAAAAAGAAGTGGTCTAGGGAGCACAAAACGGTATTGGACCGAGTTAAGCTGAGGCTGTAGTCGGAATCACAATTGTAACCTTTTGTTTTATGCCTACTGTAACTGCGTCGTGATAAATAGGAGTTATTCCCAAATATCGATCTACTATGTGCTGTGGAGTTTGTCCGACCAGAAGAATCAACCAAGCTGAAGAGACGTTCGACAACTGAAAAATCCAGAAGTTTATCTTAGAGCTTTCTGATACCAAGGAGCAACAACCTTCTCGTAGCTATCCAGTCGCCGTGAATATATTAAAAATAGAGGGATGACGCCTTGACGCTCTTTGTCTCTTTTTAGCAAACCGAGCATCAGAAGGAAAGTGACAATGCTCATATAGAAATAGAATTCAGCTTAACAGAAGTAATCCTCGTACCAGCCTCCTATGCTGAATCTCTCGATCAGAAAATCGTGTTCTACTGCGTCGCTTTGGGTGTTTTCAATTGCCTTCCACCTACTGGCGTTGAAGGCTCCAAAGACAAAACTACTGACGAACTTTTCGCTGTTTCTTGTTCTCTCCAGTTGTAGGATAGCTCAATATGTGACCATCAGCTACACATAAGTAGCTTTGTTGCCTTTTTGGTGCAGGGTTTAAGGCGGATATTGACCAGAATAAAAGGCAAAATCTTCTGCTCGCGTGGTTTAACAACAATGCAACAGTTCATTGCAGAGTGGAACCGATATCACCAACAATTCATAGTCGACTTCTTCCATAAGATTTCCTCTTTAAATCGATTGATTTAGTTCTAGCTAAAATCGCATAGGGGTGTGGAACTTTTTGACAGGTTGAATGAATAAGCTTAGACGATATGCGACTACGACGTGAAAAAAACACCTCGCAAGTGTGAGCGGGAATTCATGGAAGCTGCAGCGATTGTAGTGAAGAACTGTAAAGAGTCCAAGAATGTTATATAAGGAATCTTGGGACCAACCTGCCATGTACGGTTGTTTCACAAATCCTCTCACTGTTTGATATACTACAAATTGAAACCACCTTATAATGATGCCGTTTCAACAGACCCAATTAAGTTGCTTAGCACAGCATATTTTATCCCATCTGCAGACATTTCGTTATTAAGGAATCTATAATAGTCCTTTGAGAGCTTCATACTATAGAAAAGGCACAAATACTTTAATGCCAAAGTTTCTACTCGGTTACATTTTATTCAGGCATCAGCCAAGGGAAAATGGTAAAGGTCTGTATTCATCTATTATTTTCTACTACTGCGAAGACAGCTTTCTGCACTTACATCTTGAAGGTTTTAGACAGTTTCTGTACAGTCTGAAGACACTAAGCAATCTTATTTTTGAGACAAGTTTTACAGGAAGATATGTGTTTAACGTACTCATTCTACATACAGACTGGTAACAGTGCTGCATTCCAATAACATTTCTTTCTTCTCTAATAAAATATTTTTTTCTGGCGAATCGGGCAAACTTTTTTGTTTAAGCTTCGAAATCATTACATGGTTTAGAACAAACAGTTCTAAAGCTGAGCGAAAACAGAAGCTGAAAATGATCATGCATTCAACAAACTAACTACACTATAGCTCGATAGGAGTCTCTGCACGTGTTATTTGGGCCACTGCAGGAACAGGAGATTTAATCCATAACCCTCGACGCCGTAATTTTTGCTTATCTACTGCGTAGGTACGACATCTAGTTTAACATCGCTGTGTATTTGTGGGATAGACGATAATTTTCCGATTACTAGAGGAGATGAGCCGTTGAAAATATTCGGATGAGCCATGTTCGAATTCATTAAGCATCGTTTGAAGGTGATTGAATGGATATCTGGCCTTTACAATGTATCGAACCAGTGCTGCTATCCTCCCAAACACGTCTGGTACCAATTTGCCGACCCCGGAGTGATGGAAGGCTTGCTGGGCCATGGGCTCGGGAATCGATTCCACGTGTGTGCTGCAGGGTGCCTCCGACCACTGCTCCACACGCCCCCTTCAGAACTCTAGAAGGGACTTTGCACACTCTGTGTGTATGATTGGTACATATGGCAGTAGTTACCGTCAGCATTTAAAAGTGTATTGCAACCTTTGCTGTGAGCTATTTTGTTATTTTTGTAATGACACATTCCACCCAATAACCTTGATTGCTTTTAGCGATTGGAATGAAATACCACTCACTTTTCGGTCAAATTATCGATCAGTGAACTCGTATGAAACAAATTCTTCTTTCAAATTAATAAATAAGTTAGGACAACAGTTTTTCAAGAGTGCCGATGTCTGAAATGTGGTAAAAAACAGCTGGGTAGCAAAACAAAAAGTTTGCAAGGAAACCCGAAGACGAAATGCACTTCGTCCACTTTTTCCTTCTTCCTTCACGCATGCATGAAATAAAATATATCTCGACCCGAGGGTTATGCGTTAAGCATGTATTTTGACACTTAAAAAAAAGAGAACACCGTTAAAAGCGTCGTTTCCTTCTCAGCAATCGCGAGGTTGCCATACAGCACACGTTTACCTCCGTACAGATAACACGTACAATAAAACAGTAACCAATGTTTCGGCAGTGTCGCCTTCTTCAGACCTTGAAGGGTATCTTGGTATGCAATTTACTAGGCGTAACGCTTAAACAGCACATATAAAAAAGACGAAAATGTAAATGAATATTTATAATCCAATGCCAAGATTAGTAGAAAGTCGATCCTGGGAACCGTTAAAAGCGTTAATTTGCTTGAAGTAGTTATGCAAGTTGTAGTTCCTGGTTTAGTGTCATTTTCACTATTTATATACTATACGACGGTTTGTTGCCAATTTTCTGATTTATACAATATTTAATTCTTTAAACCCATTTCAAGAAATTTGAAGAAGAAGAAGGTCTCATGATCTATTGGGACATTACTTGATGTGAATATATCAGTTCATGTTCAAGTTTTCATATTTTCGAAGAATAGTAGAAGTTTAGTAGCGTTCCGAGCTGTTTTCCTAAGAAACAGAAGTTTGCCCCTTTTCCTTTCTGTTTGCCAATTATTAATAAGAAACTTCAGTTCAAGTGCTTATAATTGTGTTGTTGTTTTGTTTTCATCAAATTAAGTCTTTGTTGTTGGAAAGAATTGGGCTCGTAAGATTTTGCCTAATCGATTCTCTCTCGAGAATTCATTCATCTTTTTATTTTCACAGCTTTCCTAAAGTAGTGGCTTATTATTACGTGCATAGTTGAAGCCTTGCTGTAGAATGGACCATCTTCACAAAGAAAGTTCAATGGACCTGATTTTCTAACGGTATGCTGTTTACTTGGTACTTTTTTCTGAACTTCAGAGGGATCTGTACCACCTCGTTTCAACGTCATCAGTGCGCATACTTCGACTTCGATGGATCGTTAAGTTGGCTATACCACCTTACGATGAAATTTCTTCAGGCTCTGTGGCGTTTCCTGGCCTCTTACTCCCAGATGAACTTCAGTATAGCGATATCAAAATCATCAGTTTAGGTCACGTATCGTTGCAGTTCGACATCTATGATTGAGGTCCACCGCTTCAACAATATGACAAATATTGACAAAATTAACAACGCAGGAAACATTACGGACGACTCTGTTTTCACGGTTATCACATTTTATACAGAATTTATTGTTCCTTAATTACTCTTCCTATCTCTGGAAGTAAGTGAAGGCAGTATTTGCCTAATGTCAACTACTTCTTAACGTCCCCACAGATGACTGGGGAGCGCTAATTTTGAACGAAGATATTCCGCTTTGGCGAAGCGAAAAAGTGGCTCGTTGAAGAGGTGATTGCCCTAAATGAAACGATTTGACTCGATCTTTGGAAAAAGCTGGAAAAAACATAAACAATTGTTTTTGTCTCAATCTCAAGACAAATTTCTCAAGCAACAAAAACTAGCAAAATTTCATGGCTTCGGTGAAGTTCCATTAAAAAAAACATTTTTGGCTTTAATGCTGTACAGTTTTTTTCCCTATAATAGAAAGTTGCGTAATAGAATTGAATGCATTTTGCTGCCAAGATCCAAATAAGTCTAGCATTAACAGTTAGCTACAATTTCACTTTCAGTTAAGTTCCATAATAAAGACTTTTTGAGTTGTTTTGATGGGTTTTTGCATTTTAGATAATGGACCCGTGTAGCGCAGTGACGAGAGGTGCCCTGCAACACAAACGTGGTCCGTGGCTCGACCTCATGCCCTTGCGCTTTTTACCCTTTCTGGGTAGGCAAATTAGTACTAGAGTTGATTGGGAGGGGAGCACGAGAACACTAATGCGATACAATGATAGGCTACAAAAGGTCATTGTATAGCCGAGATGTGCACTCAGACTCTTCTGCGATCATACGAATAGAGTTGAATATATTGCGTATTCTTCAGGCATTGATCAAACCCTAAAGCTTTACTGATTTCCTGATAAGCAGACAAAAGACTGTTATTACTGCATTTATACATTCACAACAGCTAACATTTCGGAGATTTCACGTTCTCCTGAGGCTGGAAAGGTCAAACTGACACATAATTTATTCAGTCGAATACTCTCGTAACCTCAGCAGATACTTACTTGATACTTGATACTTAAATGGCCCGTGCTCACTGGTTGTGCGGGTTTCAGAAAAAATCTCAATTTTTATGAGATTTGCTGGTAAAGCCACTGTCGTTCCCTGGAATCCTGAGGTCAGCCTGGCCAAAGTCTGTCCCAGGTCTTCACCACCACAGGCAGTCGCAGCCCTTTTGGATCAGAGGGAGATTTGCCATCTTGCGAATTTGATACCAGGACGGTGGTGGGTCCTGGTATTAGTTTACTCTCAGCTAGGCTTCCTGATGGAAACACCGGACTACTTCTCAGCTTGGGAGGCCCTGTCGGAGTGATGAATCCCCCGGTGTATATCGCAGCCAGACATCCAGTAAATGCACAAATAATACCAAAAACATGCATAAAAATATCTGCTCAACCAATGAGTGTGTTTCACTATACACATTGTGTGTCGATTTAAGCTTTCCAGCCTCTGAAGAAACCGAAACGAACTAGGCGTTAGCTATTGTAAACGAATAAATACTGCAATATTAACCCCATGTCTGTTCATCAAGAAAAACAGTGAATTTGCAAAACTCAGAGCCCACCCCAGATTCGCACCTTCGATTACCTTTCCTGGGATCACGTTTTACCCACTGCACCACTGAGGGGCCTGATTTGGCTTTCTCGCAGCCAGTTTTTTACACTACCGCTGCCATCAGCAATCACCCGACAACGGTTAGAGGCTAATCTCTGATTAGAGCCTGGCCTGGGCTCCGAGTTTTGCAAATACCTCAGCGTCATTGTACTTGTATTTTTCATAAAACCCTGCCATGAAAAAAATGATAAGTATTATACGAGAAGATCTCCATTGTGAAAGCAGTAAATTGTCCGTCAACGCCGAGGTTAATAGAATTTCGGTCCTGGGATTCGACGAAAACTTTATTTGTCGCTTGCTATTACTTCCGAACACACTCTTTTGCTTGTAGACTGTCTGTTATGAAAGTATGTTTTCTCAGAAACAAAACTTTTTGACAACAAGATCGGCTTTCTATTAACCTCGTCATTGGATTGTAAATGTGTCGTTCTATTTTTCAGCAATTGCTGAAAAACAGAACGACAGTTTTAACACCATTTCCATATTACCAATTGAAAATCACACACAATCACGTTAGATCACGTCTTAAGAAGCTTTAGCTTTTTTTTTAATATATGCGGTGGAATTGGAGTAAAAAGTTTTCCTTGCGACGAGCGTTTGAATCGACCCTATCGGCATAACGCCATAAAATTAGTTTGCGTTTCTTAGTTATGCAACAGGGCGCCAACAGTGAAGTTGAACGATGTGCTCCGAAATATGACCGGCACCTTCAATATCTAGCGAAAAATGCGAAGCTCTAATCTTCGAAACCTATCCTATCCTCGGGATCCAGGGGAAGATGCACTGAGAGCGAAACACAACAGATGGGCTGGTCACATGGTGAAAAGGACGGACGGCAGATGGACGAAAAGAACAATAGAGTGGACTCCGCGAGAATATCAGTGTCTTTAGGACGGCCAGCTACACATTGGGTGAACGTATTCGTGACTAAAGTCAAACAGCTCTACTCGCAGATGCAGTTGTTTTACAGATCACAGTCTGAGAATAGCATCGGCCACCGTGCTCTAATCCAGCCACAGACGATAACTACGAGGCACAGAAAGGAATGGAAGATATGCTGGGGTCCGCACAACTCGTGAAGGCATGCCGTCCAAGCATCCAAGTATGTAAATAAGTAAGCTGTAGTATAGGATTGAATGAATTTTCAAGCTTATATCTTTGGACCTATTTTATGCACCTTCCTAAATTTCTAACTTTGAGAACTTAAAAGAAAACATTGTGTACTTTAAGGAATTGGACGTTCAGCAATGCATAAAATACTTTTGTTTGAATATTATCCTACGTAAAGCTCAAATTCAAGAAGTCAGTATCTCTAAGTGCAAAAGTTTTTAAATTTCTGAGCACCAGGTTTTGAGGGATCTAAAAATTAGGGCTGGTTTAATATTAAGCCTAATGAAGATCATTTGCGTCACCTACGATTCTAGTTAGTTACTGAATAATTCAATGACGGCCATAAACAAGTTCCTTCAACGCCTTTCGCTCACAAGAGCAGCTCAGTAGGCTTCAAAGGAACGTGAAGGGTATCGCACTCTTGATGTAATGAATCTTTTTATACTACTTTTTGCTTTGCGACAGTCATGGATGGCTGCCAGAGCCCATCCGCAGTGAAATGCTCCTCCTACTCTTCCACTCTTAGATCAGCTTCTAGAATGAGAATGTCGAGCTCCTTCTTAACCTGAGTGTTTCTGCTGGGATATAAACCCTGCTGCCGAGTGAGAAAGGAATGCGGAACAAAAAGAGTAACGATGATATTGAAGAAATCTCGAAGCACCCGATCACAATATTTGCTGGTCTCAGATTACTTTTGAAAAGCGCTGTGTAAAAATGCTGAACGTGTTTTTGTTAAGCATGAAAAAGCACTTTTGTTGAATATATCGAAGAAATAGCTATGGAGAAGTATTTGATGGAATGAGTTCGAAAGGCTTTTTGTAAAGCGAGTTGAGCAGTCGAACTAACTCCTGCAAAAGTTGCTTAGAAAAAATGTGCATCAATTTTTACTGGTGGTAGGAAAAAAACACTCAAATAGTTTGACTTTCTGCTCTTTTTAGGCTACCGACGGAGTCCTGCACTTCTAGTTCTTAGCTGCTTTGTTCCCAGATAATAGAAGGACACAATGAGACAGATGCTATGAAAAATCACCCATTCATTTTTCACAAGATTTCAGTGGAAAAAATGAACAATAGATAAACAAGTAAATTGAGCATTCATTACGTACAGAAACTATTTTTCGAAATGCAACTTATTTAAATAAAACTGCAGAAAAAATTCGAAAAAATGTATAAGGATTTCTAGTGAACAGAATGGAAAGGCGAAATGACTACGGTAAAATTTTGCGGGGATTCAAATCGAAGAAGGAAATGTGCGGAAAATATACGAGCACTATGTTGTCAATGTTTCTTCCTTACTTGACTTTGCCCTGTCTTGATTTAACTTAAAAGAAATCAGATATACACTGAAAAAAACAAGCACCGCACCTTTATTAAGTCAATTCGCTCTCCCCGTCGAATAGTGTTGGCATGATGTTGTTGCTGTTGGGAAAGAACTGCTCGTTTTCCCCAAAAACGACTGGAAGTCACAATTTTATTTTTCATGACTGGTTCGATGTTGGGTAGACCCTAAAATTTACTACGATAATGACAATAATGAGAAAGAAACCTTGTCAAACGAAAAATTAATGCATACAAATATTGACGCCTACCGACAAGGCTGATTTTCCGAGAACACGATATTTTTTCCGATTATTAGAGCAGTGTAGGAGTTTAAAAACTCTACAGACCGAAGACTTTGATCCAGCATATATATTTCTTAAACGGCATTCTTACTGTCTTACACTTTTTGTAGCCAAAATTCAGAGGAAGCAATGAACGAGACCTAGATTTTTTAAAATTTTGTAGGCAAGAATGGCAGTCTATAAAACCTAAACACTGCGAAACTTCACCTTGACACGTTGAACAATGTCCTATTTGTTCATCTGCATTCATGATCCAAATGCGAGACGTAATGAAAGAAGTAAAAAAAAATGTATTTTGTGGCCTACAAAGGACCAGAATATCAGTCTTATGTTAGACTAAAAATTGTAGCCAGATAGGCATAAAGATAATACAGCCGTCATTATTTTCGCATCGTGTCAGCTTCTATAGATGTCGCTCCGTCTCACAGATCTTAATGAAATGATTGCTTTGTTGTTATTGTTGCTTTGCTTTGCTTTTTCAAGACTGCTGTATTAGCTGTTTTTCGATTAATGCCTTTTCCAAACACTTAATGAATCAGTGGAGGGCGGATAGCACAGTGGCAGTGGCGCCGGCAATCACGAGCACAGTGCTGGCTCGATCCAGTTCCGAGTTTACCAAGCCCCCCCTTTCCCTTCGGGGTCGGGAAGTGGTGCAGGATTTCTGCGGAAAAAAAATCAATCTATGTAATTCAACTGGCAACGCTCCAGCCCGACTATATCAGAGCTCCCGTGAGAATCTACTCGACCAGCATTCTACGGTATTCAAAATAAAAATCAAATTCCTCAAGCAGCAGCCGAAGGGACATGTAAAAAGTTGGGAGTGTTTGTGAATGATGGATGCGAGAAAACGAGATAGAATGTGAGAAATGCTGAACTCCGCACAGTAGATGTGAAGACGGGTGGTTTGAAATAATAGAAAAATGATGAAACAGTGGAAAATATTTCGATGCTCAATTTTCTGCTTACAGCAAAAAACACTACAATGATTTTTATGCGCATGCCTTCACGTCATCATAATCCTAAGCAGAATGTTTTCGATTTATAAGTAGACCCTATTAGAACAAGGAATATGAAGGTGTTTAGTTGTCGTCTTTGCTTTTTTTCATGAACAGAAGAGAAAACCTATTTTTCTTCCACTGTGTATTTTTGAGAGTCTAAAAAGAATATCAATGTGCTGTCGTCTATAGACATTATAGATGAATGTTCATGTTATTAAACATGTTTTTCTTAAGCGTAATTCTTTTGAACAGAAGATAACTGCGAGAAAACTTTCACCCATAAGTTATCGCTCAGTGTTTTTATTATAGTACTAAAACCATTAATAATAACAGTAACCACATATGTTACTACCAACAATGCGATCAATAATACAGAACACTCAGCACCATTAATCATTTATAACGAAGCATATTAGAGCTGCCACATGGCTATTATAGCCATAGCTATATTATTATTACCACAGTTATAATTCAGCGCTGTAAAAAGTAGAAGTTTTGAACATATAGGAAAAAAATTCACCTCAGCGTTCCTCGTATTGACAGTGAATGTTTCAGTATCGCATTTGACCTGAATTTAACAATAGTAAGATTTTGAATTCAGAGAACGTGTGGAGCAGTGGTCGGAGGGAGGCGTCTTCCAACACACACATGGGATCGGTAGGCTACTGCGGTCATTGTAAAGGCCAGATACGCATTCAATTACATCCAAACGATGCTCAATGAAGTCGATTGCATGGCGCGTCCCCTGAGGGATTGATCAACGCCGAGAGCTTTATCCTTTATCCTTTTAAGATTTCGAATAACAACAACAACAACAGCAACAACATGTATCTTTCATGTGGACGGAATAAATTTTCATTCGAGTGGAACTTTTTTATAGAATAATATCGAAGTTATCAACTAATGAGCGAACGAATTGTGTTACATTATGTTGGGAGAAAATTAACGGAAACAGATAGAAAAAGAACACAATATGAAATAGAATGCCATTCAGATTGCGTAACGCGTTAAAGAGATTAAGGAAAAAAAATCGCTGTGATGTATCGAACATTTGTCGTGCAGCATTAAAAAAATAACATAAAAGGGCAATTTATAAAAGGATTTAGGCGGTGGCGAATCTTCAAGGGAAGCGCCATGTATTCCACTATGTACATAACGTCGTTGAGGTTACTGAATATGTATTTCTCTTATTTAATCATTTGTAAACACTTGCAGATGAGTCATGTCAGCGTTTCCTACTCCTTCAGAAAAGTGCGATACCCATCTGCTGACTTCGAAAGGATGAAGGGTCGGTTCGCTTATGATGAAGCGTCGAAACAAATGCCAGGTGTTATTGGATGGTACCACCTCTAATCACTGTACTCATAGCCCTGTAGGGCTGGCTAGCTTTAAATTTTCAAATTTCACAGAGTTCCTATAAAAAAATAGCTTTGTTCAAGTGCTCTTAAACGATTTTGATCAATTTCGCAGTAACCTAGCTACATTATTTCGCCTATTGAGAAACTGAACTCGCTTTCACGTATTATCATAATCATTCTCATCATTCCACAATGTTTTACTCTGTTAAAAAACCTGTCGACGTGTTTTCAATTATGTCTCTTTTTCTGTTTGCAAAAAAAATTTCTTAGTGAAAGTTGCAAATTGGTTTAAAACAAGAATGGCAAGAACTTCGAAACCGACCATCATTTAACCTCGGTATTAAAGTAAGCAATATGTGTTTACATTGTTGAGCTTACACGAGACTGACGGAGATGTTTATTCGGCTAACGTTTCGGCGTCTTCGCCTTCATCAGAGCCGACGATCCTTGCTGATGGTCCACAGTTGTTCCTCTCTTCTCTGATGTCAGCAACAATCGTCCTGTATAAAAGAGCGTCGTCGGGTAAGTATGCCTCATTCGCGACGCTCCGCTAAGAAGGATCCGTTTCGATGCGAGACGAAAACGCCAGATCGAGAAGAGGGACCACTTGTGTACCATCGACAATGATAGCCGCCTTTGATGAAGACGAAGAGTCGAAACGTTTGCCGAATAAACAACTCTGTCAACCTCGTGTAAACTCAACAATATAAATACACAATGGCAAAAATTTTAAAGCAGATATAGTGAGCAAAATTCTAGATGAACGCAGTCAAAAACTCACTTATAGCCTCGAATTTAGTGATGAAAAAGTATTTGTATCAAAGATGTTTAGATTTTTCTAGTAGCCTCCAAAATAATGGAATTATCGAACGGATGTTGATTTTATTTTGTCGTTGAACATTGTGGAATATCTTAACTAATTAGGAAATGGAGATTTAGACATTTGTCGTGGAATTAACGAGATTTCAGAGCAAAAAGTAGAAAGAACAAGAGAGAACATGAACAAAAATTGACAAACAGTTGTTCCTACCTACCGTGAGACAGACAGAGGCGGTTGTCGAGAATGACGTCACCAAAAGAATAAGGTACCTTATCGCCATACCGAATTTAGCGCGAAGCTTTCAGAAGTGATTGCTTTCGGTTTTGGTTCTTTATACAACAAGATGTCAAAGGGGGCGTGGTCAGGTTGTTCGCTGACATCTGTGCAACATCGTGTAATTTGATGAGCAAATTAACTATAATAATAATTACTAATAATATTAACAACAATGATGATAACAATATTGGTAATTACAATAACAATAATATTGGTAGTAACAATCATAAAATAATAAAGACAGTAATTATAATAATAATAAAACTAACGATACTAATAAAGGTGACGATGATTATAATAATAACAATAATAATGATAATAATAATAAAAGTGACAACCACAACAAAATCAATAACAGTAACAACGACAACAAAAATAATAGCAATTGCATTAAGAACAACAATGATAATAGCAATGACAATAATAACAGTAGTAGCGCTAGTGATAAGAGCAACAACGGAAGTAATATTAAACTTGACAATGACGATAACAGTAATAAGAATGATAACAATAGCTGATAAAAAGTGAGGATACTAAGTGTTGGTATCACCTGTATCACATGCAGTCCCGTTGATCCTCGAGTGACTCAAGCGAGCGCCAGTAAGTACTCCACTTTTCCCTGTTGCGCGCATGAGTAGCCCAGTGGGTTATGCTCGCCCTAGGAACTCGTCGAGCATCATATTTTTATTCTAGGCACTTCGTGAAGAACTCTGACCGTCGGGTCGGTGGTCTTCCTGCAGCACGTTTGACATCCCGAGGAATCCAGTCACTAAAGGCTCTTGTCCATCGGTTGTCATTCATACGCATTACGTGTCCGGCCCACCTTATCTTCGATTGTTTGGCGTACGGAACGACATCTTTGATTTTTGATCGTCGACGCATATCGGAGCTTCGGATCCCTTCCCTTACTTGCGTGGAACAGCATACTCCTAGCATCACCCTTTCCACTGCCCGTTCGATAGCGCTAAGTCACCTTTCATCCTGCTTACGCAGCGACTAAGTTTCTGACGCATACTTTAGGGCAGGAAGTACCGTTGAGTTGAAAAGGTGGGCACGGAGTTGGGTGTTCCTTGTTCTCTTCACTACACCCTCGATGCTGTTGAAAGCACCCCAAGCCGCTCGTTTCTTTCCGCTCAGCTCTGGAGCTAGGTCGTTCATCATATTGATTTCCCGACCTAGATAGATATAACTGGAGCATTCGGAGATATTCGTTCCGTTGAGCATGAATGGGGCATGCGAAACCAATCCGTTCTTCATGAACATCGTTTTTGTGAGATTTACTTGAAGACCAATCTTTTCACAGGCTTTATCAAAGTCGGTAAGCATACGTTCCGCATGGCTAATAATTGGTGTTATAAAGACGATGTCATCAGCAAAGCGAAGATGGTGTGATTGCCGACCATCGATTTTCACTCCCATGTTGTCCCATTCCAATGTTCGTTTGACGTTCTCGAGGGTGGCGGTAAATAATTTTGGCGAGATGGTATCGCCTTGCCTAACTCCTGACGTCGATGTTAATATCGTTGTAGAATGGTGATATCTTGGTTGTGAAATTTTGTACAGCTCACGAAGAATCTTATGTACTGAGTAGGAACTCCTTGACTAACCAGGGCTTCCAAGACTGCTTCTATCTCTACTGAATCAAAGGCCTTTTGTAAATCGATGATGGTGAGACAGAGCGGTCTTTTGTACTCTCGCGATACTTCAATGAGCCTTGTTACCGTGTGGATGTGGTCTATCGTACTAAATCCTTTTTCGAAACCCTGCTTGCTCATATGGCTGTCCTTCGTCCAGCGTTCTGTCAATCCTGTTTAGGATGACTCGAGTGAAAAGTTTGTAGACGACAGACAGTAAGCAGATTGGACGATTGTTGCCGATATCCTGTAGATCACCCTTCTTGAACAATAAGACGGTCTTGATGGTCTTCCACTGAGTAGAGACTTTGCATTCAGTCAGATAACGTGTGAAGAGCCGAGCCAGTGTGTTTACGGGAATGACGGAAGGTTCTCCAGGTGTACGAATCTTATCCTGTCCGGACCTGATGCTGTTCGATTTTTCACAGTCGACATGGCGTGTGAGATTTTGGATGGGAGAATCGGTGGTACAACATATCTATCCTCCTTTATCTCATATGATGGGTGATTTTTCTCCGTTGCCTTTCTGGACGCTGTAACTGTTCCGTCGGGGCGTCGGAGTGCAATCATCTTGGTCTTGTAATTGGCGAAGCCTCAGTGGACTTTGCGAATGCTTTTTCCCAGCCTCTGCAGCTTCGACCATTATTGCTGCTCTTCTCTCGTTAAGATCTTCTTTTATCGCCTGTCTGCACTGTTTTGCAAGTTCGTACGTTAGGTCGCGGTTGCCTGCAGCTCGTGCGATTCCACGCTGGCGTATTAGCTCGAGTGTTTCTAGCGAAAAACGTCTCTTGGTGACATTCGAACTCTCAGCTTTCATAGCGCTAACGTGAAGATGTTGAATGAGCTGATCGTATTCTTCGTCGGTGTTATCGACAACGGCATCTTCCCAACAGCCGACTAATGAATTGAATAAGTCCCAGTTTGCGGTGGTTCTGGAACTTTGGTTTTTGAATTTAGCGGCTTTTTTCTCCTTTCTGCGAGAAATAGAATCTTGCACGAAGGAGACGGTGGTCTGATCCCGTGAAAAATTTTGGGACAACAGCGACATCGGTTAGGCAAAACCTTCTATTTGCTATGATGTGGTCTATTTCGTTATAGTACTCTCTATTGGGAGACTCCCACGTCTTGCGCCAGGAGGTGGGGCTTCTGGAATTGTGAGTTACCACGGGTTGTCTTGGTCGCCGTGATAAACTCAGAAAGCCGCTCACGCTGTTCGTTCCATTCTAGTCCGTAGGTGCCAATGTGACGTTCTTCGGACGTTCTTCTTGCTCCAGTCTTGGCGTTGAAATCTCCAATGATGACCTTGAAGAATGTGTGGTCTTCTCTGTAGAACTTCTCCAAGTCCATATAGAATGCTTCGACTTCTTCTTTGTCATAGTTTTGTTTGTCGGCGCGTAAACGACGAAGACTGTCAAAGCCGGAATTGATCCACATCTTTTTAATCGTAAACATCCGATTCGGGTTGTATGTTGTTCGAATGAATCGATGTTCATGGACGAACTCGTGTTGACGAGAACGCCGACGCCGCCAACTCCTCTACTGTCGCATGTTCCGAGGATCAGTTCTTCTCCGATGTCATAGACGCTTTGAAAGGCTGGCGTTTTTTCGTCTCGACCAGGCCGATGACGCCGTACTTTATCCTTTTTGCTTGCATGAGCAAGTCTTCTATCGAGGATTCGGATACAAGTGTACGTGCATTGTAGGTACAGATCGTCACCATAGTTCTTTGAAATCCAGACAGCTTCCATTGGCCCTGAGATTTTAGCAGGCTCTCCGTACTCGTCCTACCCAACACTGCGAAATTGGGGGCCCTTTTGGGGGTCAGGGGAATGAGGCCCCCTTTTTTTTTACTTCGTTGAGCATTTTTGGTACCCACGTATAGCTTGCTGGGCTCTGAACATGGGGGACTGGGTATACTCACGGGGTAGCTTGCCAGGCTCTCCCAGAGTGGACATGGAGCTTATTTGTTGGAGACGACTCCTAACCGCCTCCCATATACTTTCCCTGTCACTTGATTGCAGGCTTTTTGCCGAATTGACTCGTAGAATACAATCTGCATAAACTAGAACGCACCCACACACGCGTGCATGAATACGTCCCATAAAAATGCTGAAAGTATGTGCCAAATCGGCGCAGCAGAAACAGGGAGTCCATCCCCTGGATCCACCTGCGTCTCAGGGAAGCAAAGGTCGCTTTTGATCCGCGATTAACCTCCTATCCGCCAGCTGGGGACGCGCCACGTTGCCTCGCGACTAACCGGCTCAAGATCCCTCATATGAGGGAGATCTGTGGAATAAGTGTAGGTATAACGAGAAAACAAAAAAAGACATAGAAGATTCTGTATTTATTATTCCATCATATTGTATTGAACGAAGTACTCTCATGGTGTGGTGGTGAACGCGTTAGCCCCTGGAAATGTTATTAGCATGTTCGGTCCCCACCGCACACACCTGCACTTCCGGGGTTTTATAAATATCTTAGTATCCCTGTGGTTGTAGATAATTTTTGTGAATGTGAAAGCAAAAGTCATGCGAATAAACAAAGTCATCGTAAAGCTTATCAATCCTAAGAAATGTCTTCGTTTAGCTACTCACTTATTTTTCCTGCAGAATTCTAACAAGTAAGAGCACCTGGAGTTCTCGAAATGATCTTATAGTTATGGCAATCGGAAATTGTATCTATCACATAGTCCAATTTTTTAAAAAGGCAAGAAAATAAAAGTTTCCGGTAAGCGTGATCTCTATTTGATACATTGATGTTTGCAATAGTTTTATGGTCAGTTTTCGTCAACTAGCGTTTTCCACCAAAATGAATCGCCGAGGAAGCACAGCTGAAGAACAAATTGTTTTAATCACGAGAAAGACGAAGAAGAAACACAGAGAAAAGTGAGAAAAACTCACAGGGGGTCTAAAATAGCCTGTGAAGCGTTTGAAAAAGCGGTGTTTCATTAGTTGGGAAATTGAAATGAGATTCCACCACAATGTCCATCTGAGTGAGACATTTTTTTCACTGGATAAAGCTCTTTTTATTCGGCAGAATATTATGCTTATATGATACTTGGTACTTGAACAGCCCATCCTCACTGATTGTGTGGGCACCAGCACAATCTCCGTTTTTCGGAGATCTGCTGGTTAAGCCATTGTGGTTCCATGGAATCCCGAGGTCTGCTTGGGGAAAGTCTCCCCCACGCCGTCACCAGGAAGATTGGCCACCACGCGACTAGCTTAATACCAGGATGGTGACGCTTCCTGGTATTGGTTTACTGTTAACAGGGCTTCCTGATGGAGACGTCGGGGTCCTTCCCAGCTTGGGAGACCCTGCCAGGGGATGAATCCCCCGCTGCACATCGCAGCCTTACACACTGGAACGCCTTCTAGCCACGATGAGGCGGTAAACCACTGGGTGGGCAGAACGTTATACAAACAATATATAAGAACAATATTACTTTGGGATTTGGCGATTACGAATTGCATCTTATTAAGTGTAAAAAAAACAACATCATTCTTAACAGCAAAATTATAAATCTATAAAGAAATAGAGCCTGCTAGAGGTTTTAACTACTCTGTGCAAGTAACATGAAGGCGTGGATGGTCCTGACAGTTCCTGGAGATCTGGTCCCAATGACTATTCGCCATTGTTACACATAGTCTATCAATCTCTTCTAGTCATTTGGTGGGCTCCTTCCTCTTTAAAACTTTTTGAGAACTCTTGCTTTCTTTTACACTGTTCTCACCGAAATTTTTGTGTCGCTTTCGGACCGTCAGATTCTCCATCACTGCTTCAATGGCTATATTACGCTAGTAAGCTTCACAAATCTACGGTTCTGAATTCTACTATGATGACTTTTGATGTTTAATGTGGCCCAATTTGTGCGGGCTAAGATGATTTTTATTTCAACCAGCACGGTTTACTATAACCTTATCTGTTTATCTGAGATTGAAAATTAAGAACAAATGAAAAAACTTTGGCGATATCCTTTAAGATCAAAGGGTACCAACTTTCCGAATTTCGGCCTGATGCTGTGCATATCGGGTGCAAACTATGTCTTTCAAGTGAGGATACCCGAAATGTCAACCGTAAACCCTAGTATTTACCCAGTTGGTGAAACACATTTTAGCCCATCTTACGAATACTCGGATGTTTCTGGATCGTCTACGTACTGTGCAGCCCAACAGCGCGTACGTGATGGAGTCCTTCGACGTTACCGCCCTTTATAGAAACTTGTCGAATGACTCCGCAATGCAAACCATATTCGAACTCCTTATGCAACACGAAGGAGAAATAAACATGTATGGCTTCAAGATAGAGCAGTTGATGGCACTCTTAAAAGCATGCTTGAGCTGCTCAATCTTCAAATGCTCTGGAAAGTATTACGCTTAAATAGGAGGGTTGGCAATGGGACAGCGACTGGCACCAGAGTCTTGCCATTGCGTTTATGTCTAAGGTGGAAGCACCAGTGACCAATATCGGACCGTTACCCTACTGTAGATATGTAGATGACTGTTTTGTCCTTTGTTCAATACAAGAGGAAATGGACAAATGTTTCGAGTTGTTGAACGAACAGTCAGAGTATATCAAGTTTACCGAGAGAAACCGGAAGAAAACTGGCTTTCATTCCTGAACGTCCAAATTAACCTACCAGAAAATGGATAGATTACAAAGTGGTACCGAAAGCTAAGTAGTAAAAACATCTTGGTTCATTACCTCTCTCTCTCATCCCACTCACACGAAAAGGGCGCTTGCAAGAAACATGTTTCGAACAGCAACCAACGTGTGCACGGGAAGAGAGCAGAGAGGAGTCCCAGAACTTGGCACGGCAAATAGCCATTTCTAATGGCTACGAAACTGTAGCTCGTGATAGGTTTAGGGGAAATCCTAGGCACCTTAACGATAACTTTAGTGATGAAAAGGTCCCGTTTATCCTACCCTTCATCTCAAATGATGTAAGTGCAGCCATAAAACGCTGCTTAAGAAGGGCGGGTCTTGAGGACTCGGTAAACGTGGTTGAAATTCCACCGAGTACTCTTAGGAGCCAGCTAGTTCGTAACCGCCTATGTGACCGTCTATATGCAACACAAAATTGCATAATTTGCCTTAATGGTAGAGACAGTGATTGCATGAGCTCTGGTACGGTCTATCTGATATCCTGTAAGGCGTGCGGAGACGAATACATTGGCGAAATGGGCAGACCCCCTCTGTGTCCGCATAAAAGAACACCTAGTCGGTAAACGTAAACCAAATACCCCACTAGGCACGCATAGGACCCAGAGACATAACGCGGGGGGACTTTGAACTACAGGTCACGATCCTCGCACGGGAATCGCGAACACAAGCGCGCAAAACTCTCGAGGCGTTCTGGATCAATTCCAGACATCCGAAAATGAACCGCAGGGAAGAATGCCTCATTATCACGCATGATATTGGGCAATATATAAGCCTGTTATTCTGATGAGAGGGGTACATTACGTTTCCATGTGAACTCTGTGCGGTTGGTCTCCACGCGACATACTCAGTTAAAGACACATAGAAAGCGGCTCTGAGGAAGGCGAAATCCGCCGAAACGTCAGCTATTCGTGAATAATGAATAAAAATAACACCTCGTGTCTGCTCAACAAGAATACGAAAAAGTCACTAGGATTGTTTGGAGGTGCAGTGCAGCAGAACCAACTTAAAGCACCCTTAATTCTTCAAAAATTTCGGTCTCAATGGTTGAGTTGAGCGACATACATTTTTATAGAAGAAGAGGACAGATATTTTCGAACAACTAGTTTTCGCAGTCGCTTGACAAAGCGTCCATATTGACTGAAGATTCTTTTAAGACATTATCTTCATACGTAACATGCTTGCTACTGTCAGGCAATGGACGTTCTTATATATCCTATGACTGAGAAGAATCTTCACAAAGAAGAAGATAGAACTTTCCAATGAATTTCTAAAGACAAATTCTCGAAATAAGGTTCTCATCGCGGATTACTCTCTCGAACTGACCACAGAACACGAACACTTCGGTCTCATGTTACTCATTGGTTTGTGTCTAGTTGTAAGTGATGCCGATCTTCTTTTGATATGAAGATTAGGAGCAAAAACAGTCAAGGACAATAACAACAATGACACCTTCTCTGAATCAGCATGGTAAAGAATGACGCGACAACATGTACGTCACCGGTTATTTCTTGACAGAAACTCCTTGTTGTATGATTATTTGTTGTCATCACGTCATTGACTTTATGGTATTCCTTCAGAAAAAAGTGACCAATGAAAGAAAACCTTACTGCTCTCGAAAATTTTCTCTTTTTATCCAAATGCAAAAATCAAGTAATAAATAGGATCTGTTTAAAAAAAGAATCAATCTTCTTTGCATTGCAGAATCTTATCAAACGTGCACAACCCTGTGTATGTTTTTTGCGCATTCTTGATTAAGATTTAAAGTGAAATTCTAAAACTGCGTAAAGTAGGATCATTTGAAGCAAACTGACAATTTTTGTGAAGACTTTCGCCTTAGGTGAAACTCTCTTCCTTCGGATCCACCTATACCCATGAGGTGAAAAGTCCTCAAAAAGTTCCCACTGATTACTATCGCATTCCAAAATTTGTAGCAGAATTCGCTCACATGAAGCATTAGAGGACCATCGCAGTGCATTGTAGAACAAATGTTAAAATTACTTTTGTCAAAGAAGCAAACACGAGTGGCTTACAGAGCTCTGGCTCTTTGTAGGCTTAATGTTAGCTGAGTCATTTGATACAAATCCTCTTCTCAGATTTGATGACTCCACTACGGGCAACGTGAGAAATGACGTCTGCTCTACATCAAAAATTTGACACGCACTAGTGTCGTGCCATCATGTGTTTGTAGACTTTGGAGATATTAACATTGTGGCAAGTTCCTGCACTTTATTGCGCTCCAATATGGCTGTGGTACAACTCAGAGACACTGTTGTCTCGATTGGGGTAGGTCGAGGTCACACATTCTGCTGTTCATGATGCACTGATTCCCAATTCTTCGTTTTAAGAAGTTGTCGAGTAATCCGAACGAGAGTTCTTCTGTATAAGAATTTCATAAGATTCTTCTTGAAAAAAGCAATCAGGTTACACAGGATGATGCTGATTTAGATTCGGAATGTTAAGTGGATGTGTATACAGTGGCGACAAAACACTACTTGCTGTGAGTTTACCAGTTTTAGCAATAATATGTTGTTTTTTAACGTAGGTTTCAAAAAAAATCCTTTTTTTGTTTTTTATCGTCTAGTCCATATTTTCCTTATTTCTGTTTCAAGGAGAATGTGTTCACCGTCACTGTAGGGAATTCGTTCTCATTGCCTGCAGTGTTTGCTATGGTACGTTATCAGATTTTGCACCATTAATCACGATGTACTTTCCGTCAATATTAGGAAAAATGACTTTAATGCGCACCACATTCACAATCTCAAAAAATGCTGCCGTTCGTGGTTACATGTTCTTTCGATTACTGCGTCAAAAAAATTTCCACTTTTTCTGAAGCTGTAAGATTGAAGAAAATTCCGAGGTAGAAATTGCTATGTTCTATGATTATAAAGTTATTTAAGGAAAAGAAAGAAATTTTCCGGAAAAAATTCAACATATTGCATGATGACAGGGTGCATTCGTGAAACAGCAAGGTGCTGTCCTCAGCATTCCAAGACACGACTCAACCAACTGTCATTTGTCTCTTTTGCTTTACTTCACGTCATTTTTTTGTCTGTAATGCGCTAACGCTCAAGTCATTCACTCATTATATGTAAAGTGAACAGCTGAAGTGTCCTAATAGGTGGTCCACACGGAAACAGAAATGCTTGCAGTGTTAGGGCTAACATATTTTGACTTCCTTAAGTGATAATTTCGTTAAGAAAGAACTACTCCACCTTCTACTTAATATTCAGCAACGCTACAAATCTATCAATGGACAAATAACTGGACAAATCACATATAGTATCCTTTTTTTGGTCTGAATGAACTAGATCTGCTCATCTTGTATGGATTGTCGCAGGGATTCCCATCCGTGTATGCAAACATTTTTATATTTGTCTTTTGCCCATATATACTGTATTGCATTATATTCTAGGTTCTTACACTTGGATATTTTATATTACTTCTGTTCATATACTGTTTATCTTTTTGCATTCTCATATTTTTTTATGGACCCATCAGTTTTTTCAAACAGTGTTCTTTATTCGTTTTTGTGTCAAAGATTTTCCCATGAAACCTTTGCGATAACATTTTTCGAAAGGCATAGGAATTTCAAACAGTAAGTTTGACGTCATTGTTATTTAACAGACTTTCTCAGTCCTAGTTCTTCATCTGACTTTTGCTTGGAGAAAATCCAACATCATAGACGACAGTTGCGAGGGAAGGAAACGAATGGCAAACTTGCTAGGGTCCGCACAACTCGTGAGGACGGACCATCCAAGTATCCATATCCATTTAAGTAATGCAATATCTCAGTTTGAAAGAGAAGAACAGAGTAATTTTATCATAAATATGCAATCAATTCAACTGAATTCTGATGAATATGATATTTGCAATAGTACTGTAGAATTAATGTAATAAAGGTATTCTATAATGGTTGGAATGCATAGCATGTTATGTCATCTTTCGAACTCTGACAAAAGCGTTCAGTGTGGGCGATATAGCTGAATTCCCCACGACCGCAGATAACGTTAATGCTGACTTCTAGTCGCTCCTCAGCGGTTTCTTGAATAGCTCTCTTGGATTCCGAAGAGTCTGCTGTTATAAACTGCAAAATAGCATTATTTTTTACTTCAACCTCATTTTTAAATATCCCTTTCGAGTTAGAATAAATCGAACTGAAAAAAATAGCATTTCACGGATCTCAATCATATGAAGGGAAGTTGAGTCGTTCAATCGCAACGATGTGCAGCAGACACCTAGATAGTATATATACTGGACCTAAGTCTGGCATGTAGGTAAACTCAAACGATAAACGATTTTCTCCTTCATGGCTATTCTTCCGGCAAATTCGGTATAAGCATAGAGACTTGTACGAATACGAGGAATTCTTCTTGTTCTTGGAACAAGCTGAGCTAACTCCTAGCGGTAGTTGAGATTTTTTGTTTATTTCCTCCATTTCATTAAATACCTATTGTAATAATTGCTAAAAAAACTCTCGTATCAACTGTCGATAGCTATGGGTTAAATTTTTTTTGCTGATATGATTTGCTGATTATCATGTGAAGTTCTGATAGAACGCATCGTTTTATTGCTCAGCAATCGTGAGGTTGTTAAAGAGCATACATTTACTTCCATAGAAAAAACACAATACAATACAACAGTAGCTGACGTTTCGACAGTATCGCCTTCTTCAGAGCCTGGAAGGGTATACTGACACTACAATTTACTAGGCCAAACGCTTCAATAACACTTACAAAAGACGAAAAACTCCATGGTAATCACATGATCAACAGCTTCTCGAAAAAACTCACCACTTTTTTTACGTGCCTTCCAATGAGGAAGATTAGAACAGCTGATTATAGTCGCATAGGTTGATGACTGCACTATCCCACATCAGAAATTGAAATTCAATCTCTGATGTGGGATGGTGCAGTCATCAACCTTATGCGACTATAATCAGCTGTTCTAATCTTCCTCATTGCAAGGCACGTAGAAAAGCGGTGAGTTTTCCGAGAAGCTGTTGATCATGTGATTACCATGGAGTTTTTTCGTCTTTTGTAAGTGTTATTGAAGCGTTTGGCCCTAGTAAATTGTATATCAGTATACCCTTCCAGGCTCTGAAGAAGGCGATGCTGTCGAAACGTCAGCTACTGTTGTACTGTATTGTGTTTTCTATGGAATTAAATGTATGCTGTTTAACAACCTCGCGATTGCTGAACAAGAAAAACGACGCATTCATATTCCATTGCCGAGGTTAATAGAAAGTCGATCCTGGGAACTGTTCTGATAGATATTTGTTGAACGACTTGCCACTGTTCCTTGATGTCTCTTACATTATGATTCATAACCGAAAATTTCCCCAGTTCTCGAAAGAAGAACAAGGATTCAAATAACCTGCTGGATGATGGAATGCAGGACATCGCTGTTACAGGAAGGATCCACGGTCTTACTGCTGAACGCGGCTGCCTTTCTCTTGTACTTGCATGGTGACGAACAGCCGCAACAGCAATCGTTCTCAAGTAGATTCTTTTTTAGAGGCTTTAGAGAAACGAAACTTAGAAAGAGCATACTAACTGGGTGCCATGATATTAAAACTTTTAGTGACAATTCTGCCTTCTGTCGCTGAACGCACCTGTGATCGACGTCTTCGTATTACCGCTCCTTGTCCAGCATACCCACCAACACTTGGTCTTGTTGGTGGAGGAGCTGGATACGCTGAATAGGAGTAAGGGAACTGGATAAGAGTGTGTCGGATACATCATTGGCACATATGCAGAACGAACGCAGGTACAAATAGGAGGAGATGGTGGACATGGTGGACACGGTGGAGGTGGAGGCGGTGGACACGGTGGCGGAGGTGGTGGCGGTGGCGGTGGTGGCGGACATGGTGGCAGTGGTGGTGGACACGGAGGCGGTGGTGGTGGACACGGAGGCGGTGGTGGCGGGCACAACGGCGGTGGTGGACAAAATCTCAACAATTTCAGTACTTATCTTTCCTTCGAGAAATTTTTTAAATATCACTTACTGTGGAGGGCAAGCTGGTGGAGGTGGACATATGCGAATTTGTGGTGGCGGACAGATTGGTCGTGGTTGGCAGACCGGTATTGGACATCCACCACATCCACCGAAGGAACGAGGAACAGCGTACTGTGCCACTGAGTGAGGCAACAAAAACTGTAACTATCTTTCAATGCGATCAACTGCAAAAAATCGGTTAATATTTCCAATCCTTCTTTAATTTGCCTTAACTTTTAAAAACATTTGTTCCTTTCTCGAATTTTTTAGAATTCAAGTGCAAAAGCGTAAAAAGCGTAGTAAAAGAACTGTGTAACTAAGCAGATAATGAGCTTATTTTACGTGAATATTCTAAAAATAACCCATATTGTTGAGGAGTATCACGGCTGAACGTCTTTATAATTCCATAAAATGACAACGTAAGTTCAAAAAATGAGAAAATGCTGCATATAAGGACAATGAACAACAGAAAATCACCTACCAGTAAGAAGATCATTTCTGCTGTTCAGGGATGGGAATAGAAAAGGAGGACACTACTTGCTATATATGCATTCTTCGCTAAAGACCGGATTTCACTTGCTTTTCTAGCAAGCCTCAAGGCTAAACGTTTATGAGGAATGAATGAGAGGGAAGAGAGACTACGAAAGATTTGGTGGAAGATTTGTTTGTTCTTTTTGTTGTTTCTTGTCGTCAAAGGCATTTGTTCTTAATTTTCAATTACAAAGTCTTACGCTGTAGAACAAAAGTCCTTCTTCTTAGCTGATTTCAAAATTTGACTTAGAATTATACTGGTATCTTTACAAGTCATGAATAGAGCGATTACTGCAGACCTTAAATTCTCCAAGGGCTAAACAAAATTTAAAATTTCGAATTCCTGGATTCATTGCCCAAGCAGTTTTGTTTCATGAAGAGATTGCCACATTTCTTGTTCATAACAACTCGTTGACAAGGTCTGTAGAAAAAAATTTTTTGCAAAGAGAAAAATCTACACGTCTGCCATGTAAATCACCACTTGATTATTAGCCACATCCATTCACAGTGTTGTTTTTTAGTCCAGTACTGTTGATAAACTACAAATGGGAAAGGTAGAGTTATATGTATACACATATACATATATGTATGGATATATATATATATATATATATATATATATAATGCGTGTACTACAATAGTACCATTGAAATTGCTTTGCCGTTTCTATCTTTCTACGTTTTATTACTCGTTCTATGCGCGAACTTAAATAAGCTTCCTTATGCTTACCGAAATCTACGTTGGTTTGATTTCTTGTAATCTGTTTAGTATGAGTTTTAGTTTTTTAAGTAGCAAAAAACGTTGTAGAGAAGAATTTCATTTCATTCCCACTTCCCATCTTCTATGACTATACTCAACACAGCGATACACGTACATCAACTTCGATGGGTGCAAAGCAGAATATATGTTTCATTCAGCAGTAAACTTTACTGCTTGAAATAGAAAACATTAAAGTCTACAGATGTTTGTTTTTTATAATGGAAAAACGCTGATGTTCTCGAGTCAGAGAAAACACATTTTTTCCGCTTGTATTTAGGTCAAATATCTCCTATATTGAAGCGCTTCAAAATCGGTATTTCGTAGAAGTGGACGCCACGACGTTATTATTTTATATATATATATATATATATTTATATATATATATATACATATGTGAGCTTAAGACTAGAAAGCAAGAGCTGCGCTACAAACGTTTAAAGATCTAAACCCCTAGTTGCTCTAGTCAAAGAAGATGTATCATCATTTATCAAAAGAGTCAGCAAGAGCACGTCTGTGCTTGTACTATGTTAATGACAAGCGCTTTTGAGGACGTTTGAAACACGTTCAGTGCCATATTTGTCATCATCCAGTGTTGTTTAACGAACCAGACAGAGACATGAATCCATAACGTCCTTGATTCCCATGGCAATCCTTCCGACCAGTTATTACGATATTTAGCGTAGTACATAGCACGCCCATTCCTGAAGTTTTATGCAAGACCGGTTTTACTAGTGTAGAATGAAATACCACTATGCGCAAGCTTTCGGAAAAAAAACGTTTAATTTGAGCTCGAAATGAAATAAAACAGTCGATCAATCGAATACAAATATTATTGAGATATTCTCCACATATGAAGGTATTTAAAGCTCAATACTTTTCTTAATCATGTCTCAATCATTCTCAGTCATTTTTTATCAACCTGGTGTTTGCTTAGTAGTCCAGGAAGGCATTCTCAATCCTCTAGCAGTTTTTTATCGGGATGCACAGATTTTCGCTAGTCAGCTTAAAGCCATTGCAGCACCAACTTGGTAATTTCAATGCTGAAATTAGTCAGTCAACTTCAACCCATTTTTTTAATGGTATTGTTTTAAAATTGACAAAACCTACATGATTGGTAGCTGGCACTACTACTGACTCCACCATCAATAGTCGTTCCTGGACGACAGGCTTCTCGACCACATATTTCTGTCTCACGTGCAGAACCACTAAATCGACAACAGTTAGCGCTTTGCGCTTTGGTGGTTGTTAGTAGAAAAAAAATATAAGGGGAACAAGAAGCGCAATAGTTAAAGGTGCCTTGAAATAATACACTTGTGGTCTTCAGTGCAAGTCCACGCAGGGCCGTGCAAGCCTCCCATCCTTCTGGAGTTGGCAAATTGGTATTAGAATGGTCTGAGAAACGCTTTCTTCGATCGGACGAACTACTTTTTCTTAAGTGAATATCTAAAAGCAGGCTATAAGGTCTATCTTAGGATTCCAGAGTGCACCAACCCAATCAGCAGTCAATGACACCACTTAAGAGAAAAGGAAACTCCTCAAGTGGCAGCCAGACCCATATGTAAACTCGAATTGCGTTCGTATGTGACTGGTTGAAGAAAACGAACCGAATAAAAGAAATGCTGGTGTCCGCACAATGTATTAACTCAAGCAACGTAAATACACAAAAAATTGGAAAAGATTTATAAAAAAGCAACGTTTATCTACCCAAAGTATCCCTATCACTAAAATACTACAGCTCTTCTACTGTGGAACACTTTCCTGTTTTGGTTAAAAAAAGAGATCAAACTCACTAGCAAACACCTCCTGTGCACTCCCGCCCACGGGTACGTTTGCCGCAAGCGCCGCATTTCTCCGAGCACGCACTCCATGGTGACCATGTCGACCATAATCCTTAAGAACGTGTTTCAGGAATAATGTCTTTGACAATATAGTGATGAGTAGATAAGCTATTTTGTATCTTATTCAATTACCGCGTAGTCTAGTCCTTTATTTCAATATTTCAGAAATCTACGTTCTTTTAACCACGTCATGACTAATCAATATATATTCTAAGCTTGTGAATGAAGGAACACATTGTTCATGGTATTCTTCAACAACGAACATATAATGATTCTCGCGCTCGTCAACAGGTAAGTATTTCTACGTATGCTTTCCAGGAAGTTGCCCATTATAAGCAATGTTTCTCAATGCGATCACCTACATGAATCAGAATGAATCAGAGCTGAATGCGAATTCTGGATGAAAGGTTGATATGTTGGCCACAAATTATCAATATAAGCTGTACTAATACTTCTGGCAAGCAAATGAAAGAAAACTTAGAATGATTGCGTGTCTAGAAAAAAACCTCTGAGTGTTAGGAAATATTGCAAATTCCGGGAATAAATGTAGTTAGCGAAGAGATAATGAAATTCGAAGCAAAATTAACGCTAAACATTGTGAAGGGCAAGCATGTTCTTTCCTGTTGCGGGATCAGCTTTGCAAATTTTAATTTAAAAAGCCATAAAAAGTTATTTTGACAGGTTAATTGTGTGAAGATATTCGCTAGTCATATGTAACGTTTTTTTATTTTCAAAGTGGAGTACTTCTGAATCATTAACAGTGACAATTGGTTACAAAGGCGCCAGCTGTGTGCCTAACATACCAGAATATGGGGTGGTCGACGGAGTTCGAGTAGAGGTGGTGATGGTCTCTGAAACTTCTACATATTTTACAGTGCTTTTCTAAAAAATACTAGGGACAAATTAAAGAACTAAATGAAATTTTGCTTTGTATTACCACGACGGTATCTAAGGACAAATTGTGATAGCACTGTGGCTCTGGTAATAACGAGAACCGAGTTTCCACGTGAAATCATTGGCCCGTATTCACTACGACAACATAAACGATATCCCGTACGATCGTGGGAGAGACCGAATTTCACCTGTAAGAAATAGTTTGGCAGAAGAAAAGACGAACAGAAGATAAAACTCAAGAGAACTATAATTTTTTGAGTGGAATACTCTCGAAGAAATACTTTAGAAGAAACCTCAACAAATTCCTCACATATTGGAGAACATTTGAAATAGACGTAGGTAAGTTCGAAATGAATCCTCTCACCAGGATGCTGTAATTGAGAAGACATGGTGTGCATGCGCACTACTAATACTAAAACGCGAGAACCAGCAGAAATTTGTGAAAACGAAAACCATGGAATAGTTTGATTGACTTTCTATTAACCTCGTCAATAGATTATAAGCGCGTCGCTTCCTTTCTCAGCAGTGGCAAGGCTGTTACACGACATACGTTTACTTCCACACAGAAAAACACATACAACACAACAGTAGCAATAGCTTCGGCAGTATGGCCTTATTTAGAGCTTGGTAGGGTCCACTGATATGCAGTTTACTACGCCAAACGCGTATAACAACCTCGATATTGCTGAGAAGGAAAACGACGCATTTATGATTATGAGACAGTTTTTTACATAAAAAAGCCCTAAGGTGTTAACAGCAAACCGCTGTAGTTTTTAGAATCTACAACATTGCATTTACCGTTGTGATCCGCCAGTAGCAATTGGATGATCCAGAATAAGATAAATTTTTTCCATTCATTTGTCGCCATCGGCAATTCTCCTCCACAGCCTAGAATACTCCACCTGTGTTCCCTTCCCTGTTCGTTCTATTGTTTTCTCCTTATTTATTTTAATTAAAAATTAGCAGTATGCTCATCGGAGTATGTTAATGAACGCAATGCTTCCACGTATAGCACCAGACTCATTCTCCTAGTGATATCATCCTAGCTGAACAGTAGTTCGTGATTTCCATCCGGAAGTAAGATTACGTGCAAACCAATGTCAAGATTTCCCGCCATCCTGGATAGAGCGGGCTGTAAGTTGGCAAATCTCTCCGAATTCACAATGATCAGCCATTATCTGCGATCGAGGTGTTACGTCTTTTTCAGAAAACCAGCATAAAGTCTTCTCCAACAAACAATGCAAAACTAAGTTTGGGGATGTCATTGGTGTTTAAATGGTGCTTCGTCAAAAAGAAAAAAGTTGTATTCAACTATTTATCACCATTCACCAACATAAGAACTCACATCAGCGAGAGACAATGAAAATGACTTTTAGAGGGCTAGAATAATGAGGAAACATTTATTCAATATGAGTCGTATAACGAAAATGACTGGCGTTTTAGTACTTATTTTCAGTGGAGAATACACAACTTACTTGAATATTGAACTTTTTTCACAATAAGTACCACCCAGCCCTGTAGGACAGAGACATCGGTCACATGCGTTTGGGTTTACATAACCACCATGTTGACACGGTAAATTATTACGACAGATATCTGGAAAGAAAAAATCTTTCATAAAAGTAATCCTGTAAGCCAAAAAATTCCGATCACCCAAAACCTTGTTTTTTGAGTGCTTCAATAGTTACAGAGATTTCACAATGCTAAAGAAATGACGTTTTCTTTAATTTTACAAAACGGTAGAGAGATAAAGTTCTCGTTGTCCATCAATCCCTGAGTGGTACACCATGCATTCGACTTTCTCAAGCATTGTAAATGTAACTGAATCCATACCTGGTCTGTACAACTAGTTTGCCTCTAGATGAATCAAGTCAATGCATTCACTCTCAAAGATAACTCTGGTAATAATTTACCGCGCCTGGAGGGATGGAAGGCTTGGTGAGCCCTCGACGCTTAATTGAACCAGCGCCGAATCCATTGTTTATTACAAGAACACCTGACACTTTGAACACTGCGCAACACGCACCCGTTTGTAGTACCATAAAGACAAAATTCATATAAGCAAGCGGTGCACCAAGACAACTTATATAATTCGAAAATTTTAAACACCCATAATTGTTTTCCCAAGATAATATACGTCAGAAAGTGTTTTATCAACTCCAAGGTTTAAAAAACTACCGTAAAACCTACTTGAGCAATATGCCTTGTTTAGTATTTTGTAATCGAGGAAGCTGGCGTCGACACGGTTTCCCATGGTGTGTTCATATTCAGGTTGCCGAGGAACAATCGTTTTTCTTTCTGCTGAGTTGGTAAATGTCTGCAATATGTGGCCATTTCCTCAAATATTTTCTCCGTGAAACTTGTTTCTTTCTCACTTTCTATACCGCTGAACAACCTGTATAATTTGCTTTGCAACTCTTTAGAGTTGTGAACTTAACGTTACACCTTTTTCTACCAATATTTGTTTTAGACGTCGACGTACAGTGCTCGCATAGTGCATTACACTTCCGTAATCGTATGGTACACCCAAGTCAACAGACTCATCACGCGAGAGCTTTTGGAACTGTCCTTGAGTTCCGGGAAGAACATTCTGCACATAAACACTAAAAATTGGACAATTAGGCAGTAATTCAAAAAGACCGACTTTCTGTAAACAATGGCATAAAGAGCTGATATATTCATTTGCATGATCTCATAAACTGATTTTGTGGAGCCGATGCGAAGTTGGTATAAGTTTTCGTTGTCACTGTTGTTGTTGTTGTTGTTGTTGTTGTTGCTGTTGTTGTTATTGTTGTTGTGGTTGTTGTTGCCGTTGTCGTTGTTGCCGTCGTTGTTGTCGTTGTCGTTGTCGTTGTCGCTGTTGTTGGTCGATGGCTGACGTTTCGGCGATTGGATCCCACTGATAACAGCACGACTCTGAGAAGGCGAAATCGCCGAAACATCAGCCATCGACTAACAACAACGACAACGACAACAAAAACGACAACGACAAAAACAACAACAACAACAACAACAACAACAACAACAACAAATCAACAACAACAACAACGACAACGAAAAACTTGTACCAACCTCGCATCAGTTCAACAAGATCAGTTTCTAAGATCGTATAAATCAAATTTAGTAATTTAGGATGTAGCGCATTGGAAACTTACTACACATAATTATCTCTCTCCGGTCGAGAGTGTTCATGCCATAAACCTAAGGAATGCCCTACTTCATGCCCTATTATACCATCCTGGAAAATGATGAACGCTGAAAAATAAAGAATCATTAAAAATTTCCTTAGATAACAAACCAGTTCGCAACCGTATCCAATTGAAATTTCCTGCGCTCCTCCAAGTCGTCCCACAGGTGAGTAACACCTTAAAGTTAAGCTTTAGTAATAGCGATCAAACGTATTTTCTTAACCAATGAATTAAAAAAATGAGCGTCAAGTTCGAGTTTAAAAGTGAAGGCCCAAAAAATAATGAAACATTGGTGGATATCAGAAACATCTCGATGTGGCAGACAATCAATGTCAATCAATGAACCAAGTTATTCTCCTAACTAGACGCTTCCATGAAAATTGCTTTTTTATAACCGAATTTGATATCTGATTTCACAACATCCATTGGTCTTGCTCATATAAAAAAATTTCATATCAGTACTTCGCGAAGGCACGTTAGGTATCAGCGGGTGGCATTACATGAGGAGCTATTCACAGGTAGAAGGGCTACCAAAAACAATGAAGGAGTTTTTGCAAAACGCAGGTGTCTGTGGAAAAGTACTTTTTAGCCTTCCCACCAGGAGATAGTTCGTGTCTTTTTTCATAAGCCTTCAGAAGCTGATGCTTGTTTTATTCTAAAACAACAAATTTGCCTCAAGTCGACTTCGAGAAGAAGAAGGTTAATCAACCGTTCTTTAGGGTGGGGCTAGTCGCGGGAACCAACTTGTCAAGAAAACACGGTAGAAATAAGAAGTCTTGTTTAAAATTTGCATGCTTTCCCAGAGAAATCGTAAATGGCCCACTAGGCAGATTTGATGCGGACAGGGAAGAATGGAGTTTACTGGTGCGAACTTGAGTTACTTAGTAATTAAATTAACTACAGAGAGCAGAATATCAAGGCTTTCACAAATTATTTTGAGGAATTTGCATAGTATTCATATAATTCATTCTGGAATTCACTTTAGAGTTGTTTGCCTCACCCTACACCTCTGTTGAAAATCAAATAGTCTTCAGCATCCATGTTTTCTACGAACCGTAAGCATGTGTTTTGGCTGAATTTCGCCAACACATTTCGAATTTGCACCTCCCAGTGGTCTGCAAGAAAACATTTATAACACTGGCCTAGAAAAAAATTTCCCTAAAAATTTCGATATGTTGTGAACTTCGAAAGATATTTATAGCGAAGTACGTGACAGTATCAATGTGCAGAATGCATATAACACCAACTTACCATCATTTACAGCAAAACGATAAGCGATTACAGGTGTTTCCCATCTCATTGTGGTATTCGTGACAATTTTTCGTTTAAAACGTCTTTGATTACCAAGAATTCGAGAGGCTTGCCATAGAGTAAGTGCAATGTCTGTCTCGTAAAATATCCCAGCCACCTTTAAATCGAATTATGACTGCATATTTAGAATAAATTTTGGTGCATTTCCCAAGTTTGCGGCACACCTTTGCATTGGCAGTTAGCTCATTTTTTACATCTGTAGGAGCGATTTTTAAAGCAGCGGGATCCTAAAAAACCGAATACAACACGAATAACAAAAAGAGTAGTTGCTATGTAAAGCATTTAATGTAACAGAAAACTAAGTAGAAAAGATCCTTCAGCTTTCTCAAATATTTTTTCACCTATGAACTACTAGTCACCCACATACTGAACACCTGACTTCCGTTCCATGTGCGATTTTAGTATCGCTATGACGTTTTCATAACCTTCCCCAGGTTTCGAAAATGCATCTGTTCGACTATTAAGACTAGATATAACCTGCAAGAAAACAGAACTAGTACAAAACACTAGAACTGTCTATATTGGTAAACGAGTAAGTTAGAAAAAAACTCACGTGTTGAATTTCAGGACTTCTGAACAAAGGCGCTGGCGGAATTAAAATCGAATCCTAAAAAAAATTGAGTGGAGAACATTAAAAATGTGAAATAAGATACTGTGTCGTAGAGCCGGTATTGAACAACAACTAATGCAAATTTTAGAAAAGTGATCTTTCCTCCTCTACTATCGGAATGGCTTCTACGATTGCAATTGGTGGTCCAATAGGTGGTGGAGGAATGAATTCTGGGTGTTCCGGCCAATCCCACGGCGGTTGTGGTGGTCGTGGTTGCTGTTGAAATCGTCTTCTCCATTTCCGGTTTCGAACACGATGCGTCAAAGGTCGTGGTGGTCCAAAAAAATTTTTAGTTTATTTTTGCCATTATTGGAAATTGCCTATACTGATAATGGTTTAACTACAAGATAGGAATGTTCTATTTTTTATTTGGTAACTAATTCTGGAAGAGGCACTTTTTCCATGTCAAAGATGGACATTTTTGCAGAATGATTTGTCTCTCATACAATTTAAGCAACCTGTCACGTATTTGAACTTCCGAAACTGCTATGTTTTTCAACGCCACCAGTTTTCTTAATGACTAAGTTGATACGGGCACCTCTATACCGAATCCACAACAGATAAGAAAGAGTTGGAGCTTTCTTTGAGGTCGGAGGATTTTAAGACAGGGTTATCAATCAAAGTATTATTATAAGCTGTACTACACTCGTGCATCTTTGCTCAACTAACTTTACCATTCTATTTACCTCAATGCGTAAGTGACGAAATTGTTCGAAATTTCTATAACAACCACAAATGGATTCACCGACTTGGTCCGTAGTCCGGATAATCACCTGGTGGCTGCGAAAGAACGATCGCGTCAAGAATGAAGACGGTTATCCAAAGAACCAACGTAGATATCAACATGCAAAACTAAAAAGTTAATCTTGTCAATTTGAATTATATTTTCTACGTTACATCGATCAATCACAGTCTTATGCGTAATCTTAGACGTGGTAAAATACGATGAAACAAATGACAAGGAATGCCGCCGAGAATCTGTCGACGTCGTTCAATAAAACCTGTTACTGACATTGGAATTGATACAGAGCGTTGCGTTGCGTCATTAAAAAAAATCATATTACATTACTGAATATTTCGGAAGGAATAAGAGTGCAAGTAGAAATATGAAAAAAGCCATTTGCAAACGCACATCACTCTCCATGCAGGCAATATAGTGAAATTCATACAGATTTACTTTTTGCGTGAAAAAAGTGGCTTGCCTTAGCACTATAACCTATCCTTAGGGAAATTTTCTTTTCGAAAATGTTCGAAATCTGGTTTAAAACTGATTTCTTAGAATTCTGAGCAAAACATTTGTTATCCACCTCACCTATAGTTACAATAATTACCGAGAGAGTCAAGGGGGGGGGGAACGATCAAAACTCCGTGCGTCGCTGTTGCACGCCAGAGCTGCTCATTTAGGGAGCCCTAGCTTGAGGAATATGGAAACTATGACGTGTTAATAAGGTATTCCATATTCGCTGTTTTTGATGACAGAACAGCCAGGACTCATTGGACTCTGCCATTGGAGGTTAAGTACACAAGCGCGTTGGCTTCTCTTGTATCAAAGCTGAAACCTCCAGGCTCACTTAGTGGAAAGAACACCCATGCATTTCCTATGCGCTTATCAGGCACTTGACTATATTGGCCTAAAGTGCAACATGCGTGAGCGTGTTCACCTACACGTGCATGGGCACGGATATTATTGTTCATGCACGGATAGTATAGCTCAAACAAACAGTCGAGACGAGAGGTGCACCCTTGCTTGCTGTACCATGCAGTCCAAACCCAGCTACACACCATTTTTTTGATGCGTATAGGATCCTAACTGCCACAATGGGAACTGTCCTGTCGGTTCGCGATTAAAACGCTCAAAATCAACCATATGAAGCTTATCTACGATTGCAGAAAACATTCAGAAATGAACTATTAGCACTGAAATGTGAGAATGAATTCATTTTAAAAAGTGCTCAACAAAGTGCTTGGCACTAATTAGTAGGGCATACTGTGGGAAGTCGTCGTCGTGAAAATATGAGAATCATTTTTAGCGAAAAAAAGTTCAGAAGCAGAAAAATTTAAGTATACTCTGGTTTGATAATATAAACCCTACTCAATTACCATTTGATCCAGATGACATTGAAAAATGAAACCAGTTTCATCGGACGTCTTGATACGACCTTACTATTTTCTTTTATCTTTTCAAAACATGTGCAATTATTGCATACTACCCGATAGCCTATGACGACACTAGTTGTAGAAAGCTTCATCCCTTGTTTCATCACTGAAATACGTTGAGAACATAGTGCTTTGTTGGAGAATTTACCAGTTGTTTCATTTGGAACGGGCTACGACATCTACATGACCCGAGAAGACCTCCGTTCGTGCAGAACCGGCTGATAATCTGCTTCTTTGTTAGCTGGTTTTTCCCACCGAACATTTGGACGTTTGACCCACCCGTCATAACGGATGATGCCACTCCCACTAGATTGTAATTTCACTGACTGGGTAAGCTTTGTTTTCATGAGTGCTGACGCAGTTCGGCATCAGAAGCAATTTCTTCTAGATTGCAAGGCATTCACTGCCATTATTTTTTAAGTTTTTTGCTGAAAGATGCCATTGAGAGGCGCAAACTTTCTCTTAGCCTGTGTACTTTGTGGGAACGTTTCATTTCTTTTAAATTCAAGTAACATTGGTGGAGTTAAATTCTCAGATTTGCCCCTGCACTTCGTGGTATAAGAATATCTGCTAGACACAGCAAAGCTCTAAAATAGGACGCTATCAATTATTGGTTTCGTAGAAGGCTATAACTCTACTCGCTCGCATAAAATTTCCACACTCTTCGAAGCCTTCTTTATAACAGAGATTACAGAAGTGAAATCAAAAGTGTTACCTCTGCAGAAAAGTCGAATATTTTTGTGAATTCTTTTCCTTGTTTGTCTTTTATCTTAACGCCAATTCTTTTTTTCTTGGCAGGGTATTATTTGAAATACAGCCACAAGAATTCTGAGGTACAGGCTAAACTAGGAACCGCAGGTGAGCTTCGAACCCGTGATTATCCTTGCAGTCGGTTCAACTGCAATCCACCACTCAATCCAGGATTTTGTTTTGCCTTTCTCTCAACCGGTTTTTTAACTCTAACTGTGCTATCAGCGATCACCCATTCAGCGGGAATGACAGTCTCTTTGAGAATCCTTTCTCTGTTTTTCTTACTCCATCCACAACTTACATTTTGATTGACCTACATTGGGCTCTAGCGTTTTCTCGAACACAAATTCATTCATCTCCTGTTTCGTGACTTATCGTTGGGCATTGGCTGTATCACCCACTAAAAAAACCAGAACTACAGTTGTCACAAAAAAAACGTAAACCAATAAATAGCACTGTATTATAAATGGTTTCTTACAAGATTACTTTTTGTCTAAATCTCCACATGTGTTTCTTTGTCGTTCATTTTGTAGTCTGTTGATCAAATGAGAAAATGTTTAGTGATTTCTGTTAGGTACTCAAATAATCGGTTCCCATTGATGTAACATTCATTAATAGCCCAGCCGTCACATTGGCTTACAGAATTTCAGAAGAGCTTTAGAACACTACAGAATGATTCGTATTGCTACACGGACGTGGCCGAGGCACAGGCGTTGGTTCATTTTGGCGGTGTGATTAAGTAAGGGATAACTTCAACATGAGCGCTGAGTTTTGCACACTTTTGCATATTTTAGTTTACTAGTGCCTTGTTCTACTAAAGGGGGCCCACTCATTCCCTCTATATCTTATTTAAATTATTATTTCTCTAGTCTACGCTTGTATAAAATTCCATAAATGTACTTCATGATGCGTTTAGAAGTTACACAAGTCAGTGCGCAGGGTGCAGAGAAAGGAGGCAACATCATTCGCAGTTGTGCCTCGTAGCAACGGCGATGTCCGTTCTGGATAGCGTTTAACTCCCTATCAGCTACGTAAAAAATGCGTCAGCTAGCATCACCATTGCCTCAGATAAAGTTATTCCGTCATCTTGAGGAATACACAAGATTGACAAACTGCTTTACTAGCGCCATAAAAATAAGAACTAAATTACAGTGAACAAGCTTTTCAATTACTCGAGCCATTGAAAGACTTCTCGAGTAGTGAATCACACCCGAAATTTTAAAGCCTTCTATTACCACTTTATTGAACTAGATATCCTATACAAATCAAGGCGTGCAATGTTGACTGCATTTTGTAGAACAACGTCATGCGTTGGCACCAAAGGTGTTAATGGGGGCACAGTGTTCTAGAATTGCTCTCTATTGTGCAAAATATCGCCTCAGTACCTTTTTTTGTTTAAAAAAAACTAGCTACATTGAGACTGATTGTCTCAATTTATCATTGACTTACATCCTTTTCCTCAAACGATGTATTGCCTATATATGGAAATCATGCCCTAGCACCACCATAGTAGATTTGACTGAGTGGACCAATTTCTCTCGAAAAGTTACTTATTGTGAAATACGAAGAAATCATGTTTGTCAGGCTCTCAGAGACATCTGTTTTAAATCTAGTTGACGCTTAAAAAAATTAAAACAATTCCATGATTATTGTAACTTCAGCTGAGTGTTCCAACGCATATCCATTAATAGATCATTTTCCTTCAATCCATATTTTTTCGTTTTAAAGATTCTTTCATTGGCAAGCAAAAGATAAAAAGAATACACATTGATTAGTCATTCTGTGGTTAAAGGAAACACAGTTTTTAAACCAAGGCGTTGTTTTTTTACGACCATTCAAAAAGATCGGTGATCCAAAAAAAGTTTTTTGGTTTCAAAATCGAAAACCGTGTAGAATTGCAGACAAGTATCCCGGATTTTGAATAAGACAGTAATGTATGCAGTTTATTTATTTTAGTTTATTAATATTAATATTAACAGTCCTCATTTCCTTCAACGATTCACAAGAACGATTGCTTACGTTTATGTTTAGTGCACTGAAGTGAGTAGTCAAAAAAGGGATTTAGGCATGAAGCTGAAAATAACGCTTCTTTTCTTTATCAGTGATCCTTGCCAGAATCTCTGCAGCACAACAGAAGGGAGGTGAGTTGCATTTCTCTTCAACTTGCTGTTTTTTTATAGAGCTAAACCTTGAAAAATGAGTTCAACTCAGAGAATTGTGCCCCAATTCTGGACTTGGGATTTATCTTGGATACATCTGGAAGCATTGAGGAAATTTACAACGAACATGTTCGGTGGACCGTCGCATTAGTTGAAACATTGCCAATAAGCAAGGAAGCCGTTCGAGTGTCAACCATACAGTAAGAACCGACACGCTTGTCCGTTCTCTATAGTCTACGAATTTCATATCCTAGATATGCTGGCTATCCCTTGACAGAATTCAGCTTGGACACATACAAAAGTAAAAAGTGACGTCGTCAAACATCTTCAAGAGATGTCATTTCAATCCGGTGTGACAAGAACGGGATTCGCATTGAGAAGAGCTGAGGATGAAATATTCAACGAAAATCGAGGAGCCAGGTTTTATGTGATCTTGTAAACTGATCTTCTTCAGCTGATGCGAGGTTGGTATAGGTGTTCGCTGACGTTGTCGTTGTTGTTGGTGTTGTTTTTCGATGGCTGACGTTTCGGCGATTTCGCCTTCCTCAGAGCCTGGACGTATTTTATATTAGAATACTTTAGTTATTCGGTGTAAAAAGGCTAAAGTATTAATGAAGATCAAAGTTTTAAATAGGTGGTGGGTTAGGATTCTACGGTCAAACTGAAAGGCTACTCACCGTTATGTAATGAGTGGGACCGGCCCACCCCTTGTTCACGTGGGGTCGCGAGCACGACACATACCGGGGTCAAAATATCATTTTGAAATAGGGTGCCAGGTCACGTGTAACAGTGAGGCATTCGTCTTTCCGGTTCATCTTTGGATTTTTTGAAATTTATCCAAAACGCCTCAAGAGGTTTGCGCGTTGATGTTTTCGATTCCTGCGCTAGGACCCATACAGTCACTTCAAAATCATCGCCTGTGTTTTTGTGCCCTGTGCGTACCTAGAGGGGTGTTTTGACGAATTTTAGCTTTCCCATCTAGACGTTCTTTTATGCGGACGCAAAGTGGTCTACCCGTTTCTCCAATATATTCCTCACAGCATGCGTTACATGAGATCAAGTATATTATACCTGAACTCATGCAATCCCCGTCTCTCCCATTAGGACAGATCAAACAGTTTTTTTGAGCTGCACAAACGATCATAGAGACGGTTGCGAACTAAGTGACGGCGTAAGGTATTGGGTGGGATGTCAGTAATCGTTATATAATTTTCAAGACCACCAACAACAACGACAACGTCAACGAACACCTATACCAACCTCGGAGAAGCTGAGATATTTACAAACTATGGTGGGGAACGAACGCGCTATTGTCCTTTCCGGGGAGTAACGCGTTCACTACCACACCATGCGGATCCTTCGTTTAGCTGAGAGACAGGCGGAACGAAGGACCCGCATGGTGTGGTAGTGAACGCGTTACTTCCCCGGAAAGGACAATTGCGCGTTCGTTCCCCACCATAGGCACCTGCGGTCCAGAGTTTTGCAAATATCTCAGCTTCGTTGAAGTCATCTATATTTCACTATTCAGAAAAAACGCTGCGAAAATTATTGCTCTGTTCACAGACGGTTTATCAATAGATGATCCAATCAAAGCATCCGATCATCTAAGGCATAAAAAAAGGTGAGACGATGTTAAGTGTTTGTCACATTAAAATTGGTTCACTTCGCATAGCGTTTCTTGCAGTGCACAGTTCATCTCCCAATATTTTTTCACTGAAATTTCTCTCATAGGTGTGAAAATCTATGTGATCAGCGTAAGCGCTGAAGGATTCGTTCCGGAAATGCAGCGAATCGCCGGAGAAAACGCAAATGTTTATGGGTGAGCCAGAATTTGTTTTGATCGAATCAACGGTTACGCAGAACAATTAGACGACATGCACAGATACAAGAGAGATCTGAGGTCATCGGCTCGAGGAAAGATGAAGACGTCGAAACGCTACCCTAATGAAACTTTTATAACAATGTCGTGTAAGATCTAAACAAATGTGAAGGAGGTCTTCTTGCTTTCAATCGTCATAACGAAAACGAATGCCGCTGTTAAACCCTTAAAGGATAAATCAACACACAATTTTTTTCATTGAAAGTCGATTTTAGAAATACTAGAAGGACAATCGTATTCGATAAATTTCAAAGAATTTGGCATTTAACGCGCATTATATAGACCAAACGATTTGGCGTCATTGAAGAGACAGCTGCTGAACGATATCGAAAGTTCCAGAATCTGTGAAAGCAATATTACGGTGGGTTACTGTAGTTGTTTTCAGATGTGTTCAAAGATTCCATTAAATAAATCATGAAACTCTTTTTTACTTCTGAATTACTTCGACTGCACCAGAAATCTTCTACTTTGGAAATAGAAAACACCCATTTGTGATAAATAGAAGTAGCAAAGCTGTGAAATATAACTTCAACGAAGCTGAGATATTTGCAAAACTCTGGACCGCAGGTGCCTATGGTGGGCAACGAACGCGCTATTGTCCTTTCCGGGGAGTAAAGCGTTCACCACCACACCATGCGGGTCCTTCGTTTCGTCTGTCTCTCAGCTAGTTCTATCGGTCTTTTTGCCATCAGCAATCACCCGTCAACGGGATTGATCTGGGGAGCCCAAATCGGCAGTATAAAGGTTAAAATTGTGATTATAGCACAGCTGTTTTTTAAACCAGCGTATAAAACGAAGAAATGGAAAAAAAGGAGATAACCCACATAAGATATTGCTTCATTTGTAACCACCAGTTGCAAAAAGAACCTCAATTTATTCAGGCCATCAGCAACTACTCGTTAGAAGCTAAATCGGCATCGACCTCGTCCCTGACCGATGAAGTTAAGCGAGGACTTGAAGGCGTAGCAAATACGGTAAGCGAAATCATTAAAGTTGACTAAATATTTAGATAGAAACTGGAAATATGATAATTGATTTTATACTCATGTTAAGTTTTTTGCGACCTCTTGTGATCCGATACGTTGATCGAACGACTGCTATGGGATTTGAAAGAGAAAAAGAAAAAGTGGTATAAAATTAAACAGAATAGGAAAAAATTCCATAAACGACTCTTTTAAGAGTTTTAGCTAAGTAATCGCGAGTGTAGTAACAGGAAATCTTCTCTAATAAACGGTTGATACTATGTGCCGGACATACTTAAGGATGCAGGAATAAAACATCGAATAAAGTTAAGTTCGAAGACAAGTTCGAGCCCTAATAATTGTGGTATCTTTTGAGCTGAGTTTTTGAAAAGAAAGAATACTTCAAGTCACTGAACTCGGACTCTATTAAAAGACATAAATAGCTACAAGTAAGTTTGTTGTTGGTTAGCACCATTTTATTTAAGAAGCTAATCATAAGCATACATGGCTAGGTTATGATTAGGTTATGCAAAAAACTTGTGATAGCCTCTTAACAGGGCAGTGTTTAATAGTTTCGGTCATGAAATTAGAAAAAGCGGAAATCTTGCTGAATCATCGTAGCCGCTTGCAGTCTCGTGTATCGACGCAGGCAACAGTTGTCGCTGATAATGAGGAGTTGTCAAATTCGAAACAAGTGCAGGTTTATTTTGTTCATTTATGAAGTAACTGTCGAAATGACATTTTTCTCGTATGTAGAGTTGTTAAAAAACCGATGTTAAGGATTTAACGAAATCAAAAACAAGCAATCAACATCGGAAAGGGAAAATACGAGTTCTTCGACGAAAGGTGAAACACGTACCACGAAAATCCAGAAAGGAAACAAAGGTTAAGGTAAAAGAGGGTGTTATTATTTAGTACATAGCACAACTAAATACATGGATACATTAGAAGATTCATCAAGCTAGAAACTGTTAACTTGTTTTTTGAAAAATCGCAATAATGGCGTAATCTATGGATGAGGTGGTCAGGCATAGAAAATTCCCGCAAAGAATCTTTTTGTGGCCATTTAGAAGTAGCTTTCTTATCTATGGTGTCTTGCCCATAGATACACATGAAGTCTAGGAAGTACAGTGTTATACCCATAAATATAGATAGGAACATGATCACTTGGATACGGCTTGGAATGGCTATTTCTGGAATCGAGTACACGAATTCTACCCTGTCTAATAAAACAGAAACAGAAGAGAATTTAGTGAGTTCCGCATGCTTGCTTACGAAAATGGGTTGTCTAATTATTCACATGTGCACAGAATAGCATGTAGATCCTTAATCACGTGTATAACTTGAAATCCCATTAGTAATAAAATTGATGGAACAGGAATTAATAAAGTCTTCGGTCGTCCCTATCGCGCTCTAAAACCGTCATCGCGCAACGCTCACTTGAAGGTAGCAAAGAGCCATCAGAGTGCTTCTACAAGGAGATGCATTTTTAATGGTTTTGAAAAAGGAACAGCCACACGTGCCTCATATGGTTCCGCAGTGAGGAAGTGGGTCACAATGATTTGCAGCTCGCTTCATGACAAATAGCATAGTTCTGATGAGAAACGAGATATAAGAAAAATTTTATGAAACATGATATGCATAGAATCATCACAATGAATCCGTTTTTCCAAAGACCCGCAGAGTAATCCAAAAAAAACTTCGAAATGTGGTTGCACGACCGACACCATCATCGTTTCTGGCACCGGCTAGAGTCCCATCGATGAAGAACCCTAGAACTATAGCACCTCCACGAATTTCATCCTCCACTGGACTTCACTCCTACCAATCTGTAGTGGTGAGTTTTAACACAGTTTTGTTTAGTTTGTATTAGCTTCCCAAATAGTTAGATCTTGGAAAATAGATTATTGAATGTTTTGCCCTCAGCAAGGAAGACTTTCGACGTACCTGAAATAACATGCTCTTCCGAAATTTTGTGAAAGTCGGAAACTTAATAGCGTCTACCTTTCAATATACATATATAAATATATATATATATATATATATATATATATGTTTTCTGAATAAATTAACATTTTAGACCACTGGAGTACCAAACACTGCATATCTAATTCAGTCTTCAGCAAAAAAACAACTCACAATTCACTAGAATTCATGTCGACGGTCATGGCTCCAAATTTATTGAACACCGTAACTCCAGCAACTACGACGTCGTATTGGCGTTCATTTGTCACACCACTAGCGTTTTCTGCAAGAAAATTTCAAGGAAACGGTAAACCTACACACCCTTTTTGTGCTGTTTTTCAAGAAGGAAACAAATGAAGCACAATGTTCCAGCAATTCCACTTCCAAAATGCCCGCTGGATATTCTATTGATCGTTGATAGTTCTGGCTCTGTTGGAAAAATCTATGAAAAGCAGAAGGTAATGATGGGGTCCACATATTTTCGTATCGAACTATTTTGCAAAAGCGTGGTATAAAGCGGAAAAATTGTGAATATAATGTTCACGTAAACTTTGAAGTTTTTCTGCTTTATTTACATAAAAGGGAGCGTGTGGCGCAGCAGTTGGAGGCGACTACGACACACATGGGATTGATCCCAGCTCCCGTGGCTCACCATGCCACCTGTCCCTCTAGGATTGCCAAATTGGTACCAGACTTGTCTGGGAGGTTAGCAGCACTGGCTCGATGCGTTGGTAGGCCACTGTGAGTTATTATAAAGGCCAGATATGCATTCAATCACTTCCAACGATGCGTAGTAAAGTGGAATGCATGGTACATCTTCTGGAATTGATCAATGCCGAGAGCTTTTTTCATCCTTTTTCATTTACATAGAACTTGACTGACGGAGTACATGTGTGAAAAAGTATTTGAAGGCCTGCATAGTGCTCTGTACAATGTTCCCCATACCGTGCCGTGTGTTTTCTTTCCAGGAATTCCTGTCTAACATTCTTCTTTCGATTGAACTAGAAAAACGAAACCATCGAGTAGCTCTTATACAGTTTGCTGGTGCCAAACTACAGAAAATCGAGTGGGCATTTGATAGCTACTATGAAAACTCCCAACTAATGACAGCATTCCAAAAGAGTACGCCATTTCACAGGTATATTTAATGTATGAAAAAGAACGACTGTTCCAAGTTTAATGTAAGGCAGATATAAAAAGTTGATAAAGTAAATATCATGAGGTATTTCATAGAAATGCTATATGTGAAGTTGCATAGTATCAGTGAGTGCTCATTATGAGTAAACATGTATGCTATTTGTCGGCCCTGAAACACATAGAATTTGTCTAAATGCTTTGTTTTTTGTAAATTGATAACTGCTTACGTTTTTTTGGCACTTAATTATGTACAGCGAAATAAGTTGACCCTGCGGAGAAAATCTTGGAAGAAAACTCGCGTTTACAGGTACAACATACATCGGAGCTGCGCTAGATTTGGCTTCACAATTGTTGCAAAGACGTAGACCGGACGTCCTAACTTTGGTTATATTGATAAGCGATGGGTTGAGTACGATTGTAAATACAGGTTATTATAAAATGCCGAAGTAATTCGATTTGGCTGCAGATTTTCCCCAAGATAACGCTATTCCACCGTCAGAAGTGATTAGATCAATGGCAAATGTTGAATTCTACGTCGTTAGTCTATCACAATACAGTAATAGGTAATGTATTAACTCCGTATTTCTGAAAGACAACTTCCCCTAAGAAAATTTTTTTTAGGAACTATCTTCGTCAAATCGTTAAGGATGAGGAGAAGATGTTAATGCATGAAGACGCCACTTTCTTTGGTAATCATCTGAAATCTCGCCTCAACTGTGAAAAACTGACAAGTTGCAGAAAAAAATCACCAATATCGGTTTTATACACAACGAGTAAATGAGGTTGTTCGACAAACAAAAAAGCTTCACGTGCTTTATTCAGTTGACGTTAGACTTTATCGACAGACTAAGCGATCGGTTGTCTCACCAAAATATTATAACATGTACATATAAGCAAATGACCAGTTTCAATGTGTCTATCTCTTGAGATTTCATACATCACAACACCACCATCCTATGGCGAATCGTTCATAAGTCGATTCACAACTTTTTTCTCAAAGCATTTTGTACACTGTGATTACGGTCCATAATGACGATACTGTTGGCATAGTATTAGCTTCTTCAGGCGCACTTCTAAAAAATATACACTCGAATGCTATCAGTCTTATGAAGACCTGTTAAAGCAAATAGTCGACTCGAAGCAATATAGATCGAGCTAGAAACAAAAACAGAACAAGAAGAAAGAATGCAAAATCGATTAGAATATATCGAAAGCAGTGAAATGAAGAGACACAACAAATGTTCACCTGTGCAACATGGAATGACACAAAACGCTAACGCAACGGAGGAGTATCTAAGGAGTTTGATAGGATGGCAATTAGTGCATTTATTTTTCCTTCACTGGGCATAATTTCGGAGGTGATATAAATCGATCAAATATTGTGAACATTATGAGTATATAAGTATATGAACATATTACACGAGCATCATGAATATTATGGACATACAGTCTTTCGTAGAATCAAGACCTCATTGCAGGAAAGAGTTTTCCGGGTACGAGGACATTGAATAGTAGTTGTTTACATACACTGACGTGCAACACTAAGATTATTAAATAAATTCTGGCAAATATATGTGCATATAAATAGTTGTAACTTTCCCATATGTTCCTAGTAGAGGTTGCTTTAGATTCACACAACGTAGTGAATACCACCAGTGTAGGTCTGAGCAATACTGTGATGACATCGGGCTCCTCGAAGCCAAGAAAAAAGAAACTGCTAAGCGTTTTCCATTTCCAAAAACAGCTCCATGCTGTGCTGCAATTTTCCATGGAAGAAAAACATGAAGAAAAGGAAACAGGAACAAATTCTTCTAGAACTTCACCAAGACTTTCAATATAATTAGGTAAAAGGTTGTGTGGAAGGCGTTCGTTAGCGTTTCGTTAAGAGTTTTCGTTCTGGTGGATCTGTGGGGCATTCGGTCAACGTTTCCTCGCATATCGATCTGTCACGAGAGCCACATTCGGCGGTTTCTGATGATTGAACTAATACAACTGATCACTGTACAACCCAAACATATTAACACAATAAATGACACACATACACGTCAACATTATCTCAGCATAATTGTGGTTGTTTTAAAAATATTCAGAAGTAGATGGGCGTTAAATTTAATTGTAGTATTTAAAATGTCATAAGTTGCTTCAAACAAAAGCTTGTTGATAAAAGTGAAAACCGTTTAAATCTACATATTTTTTCAACAAGAAACTAATTTATTTACTTTAACTGCATAGAACTTTGGGGTTCTTGAAGCGATGAATTCGTTGAAGGTGTTTTTTGCGACACCGAGATTGCTGAGGCTTTTCTCACACAGGAAGCTGTCAAGGTGCTTGACGAAGTAACAGTTCGTAGGCGAGAGGCCGATGAATATGGCGGATAAGGCAAAGTTTCGCAGTCCAATTCGTTCAAATTCTGCAGTGCTTGTTCCGCAAAGTGAGGCAGAGCGTTGTTGTGGAGAAGGATTGGTCCTTTGCTGTTGACTAATGTCGGTCGTTGTTGTTGGAGTTTACGGTGCATTTCGTTGGCTTCTTGGCAATACTTGGTCGTAATCGTTTCGCCTGGATCCAAAATGCTGTGAATAATCAGCCAAGCAGATCACCAAACACTCACCATAACCTTTTCTTGGTGCGATTCCGGCTTTGGGAAGTGCAATGGAGCCTGGGCGGAATCTATTCATTGAGCTGATGGTCGCTGGTTGTCGTAGAGAATCCACTGCTCATCGCCACGTCACAATTCGATCAAGAAAAGGGTCGGTTTTGTTGCGCAGAATAAGAGCAGACGACGCTTCAAAGCGGCGATTTTTTTAAGTATCTTTTAATTCGTGTGACACCCACTTGAGGAGTTTTTGCCTCTCCTATACGATTCAAGTGAGTGGAAATTGTTTTTGTGCATACGCCAAGCTGTTGTGCAAGCTCTCGAACAGTTGTTTGCGTGTTTGCTTCCACTAGTGCCTTCGATTCGTCGTCGTCAAGTTCACTAGGAGGTCCTCGGCCTTCCTTATCTTCGAAATCGAAACCACCAGATCGGAATTTCCGAAACCATGTTCGCACTGCTGACTCACCAACACTACCTTTAGCAAAAACTTCATTAATGTTTCGAGCCGTTTCTGCTGCACGACAACCGAGTTTGAACTCATAAAGGAAATTTTGACGAAAAATTCGTTGTTGACATCTAAAATTGCAAAACCGAGCCTAACTCTCCTGACCCCTGAATAAGCCTCCATTAAGCGGCGCTGTGTTGGACGCGTACCGCGAGGCTGCTAAAATCTCAGGGCCACTCTATGCAGAATAAATCGCAAACTACTGAGTTGATGACCTGTAGTTACACTGTACGTACACTTCAACGTGGACGGGCGATAGAACACTTGTTCATGCAGGTAAGAAGGATAAGGTATAATATAATCAGGCTGATTCAGAGGTGAAAACACCACTGATTCAACGCCGTCTGTGACACCGGAGGAGAACTGTTCCTCGGAATATGCCACAATGGAGGAGTCGGCGTTCTTGTTAACACAAGTTTGGGCATGAACATAGATTCATTCGAACAACTAACAACCTGAATCGGACGTTTACGACTGAAGAGATGAGGGTGAATACCGGCTTCGACAATCTTCGTCGCATACGCACCGAAATCGAGCCATGACCAAGAAGAAGTCGAAACGTTTTATATGGACGTGGAGAAGTTCTACAGAGAAGACCATACATTCTTCAAGGCCATTATTGGAGAATTTAACGTTAAGATTGGACCAAGAAGAACGTCTAATGAACGTCACAATGAGAGCCACGGATTAGAACAGAACGAGCAAAGTGAGCGGCTTTCTCAGTTTATCATGGCGACCAAGACCGTCCATGGTAACTCGCAATTCCAGAAGCCCAACCTCAACGTTGGACGCGCGAGTCTCCCAATGGGGGAGTATCATAACGAAGTTGACCACATCATAGTAAACCGAAGGTTTTGCCTAACCGATGTCGCTCTTGTCCTAAAATTCTACATTTCCCGGAAAGGAGAGAAAGCCGCTGAATTCAAAAACGAAGTTCCAAAATTGCCATAAACTCGGGTTCATTAGTAAGCTGTTACGAAGACTCTATTATACATAACATCGACTAGGAACACAAGTAGCCCATACAATATCTTAACATTAGCGTTTTGAAAGCTGAGATTTCGAAAGTCACCAAGAGACATCTGTCTTCAGAAACAATCGACTTGATATGCCAGCGTGGAATCGCAGGGAGCTACAGACAACAGATAACTCAAGTCCCAAGTTGCGGAACAGCAGACATTATCGAAGTCGCAAAAGTTGGAAAGAGCATCCGCAAAGTCCACTGTAGCTTCGCCAATCACAAAACCAAAAGTGGTTGCACTCCGACGTCCAGACGGAACAATTACAGATTCCAGATATGCAGTAGAGAAAACCATTTACAATTACTGTTCGTAACTCTTCAGTAGCCACGTCCTTCCTCGCACATATGAAATTAAAGACGATGGATATGTCATACCACCGGTTCCCCCTTTCCGAAATCTGGCATGCTATATCGTTGGTGAGAAATCGAGCAGCACACCACGTTCGGAGAGGATAAGATCTGAACACCTGAAGAACCCTCCGCCAGTTCTCGTAAACGCACTGGCTCTGGCTCGGCTTTTCACACGTTATCTGTCTGAATACAAGGTTCCTACTCAGTGGAAGACCAGCAAGACCGTCTTATTGTTCAAGAAGGGTAACCTACAGGATATCGGCAACTATCGCCCAATCTGCTTGCTGTCTGTCATGTACAAACTTTTCACTCGAGTCATTCTAAACAGGATTGACAGAACACTGGACGAACGACAGCCATGTGAGCAAGCAGGGTTTCAAAATGGATTTAGTACAATGGACCACATGTACACGATAACAAGGCTCATTGAAGTATGGCGTACTGGCTTTCTTTCATCGACTTAAAGAAAGCTTTTGACTCAATTAACATATGAAGCGAGTCCGAACCTCCGATCTGCATCAGCGATGAGATTCGAAGATGCCACTCTATGCGCCAAACTCTCGAAAATAACGTGGGCGAAACACATAATGCGTTTGAACGACTATCGATGGCTAGGAGCCGTTAGTGACTGAATTGCTTGGATTATCAAATACGTTGCTCGAAAACTATTGACCCAACGAATCCCCAAAGCGGGCAGAACCTACTGGGCCACTCTTTCTTGCGAGGGCTGGAAATGGAAGTTTTGGTGGTACAAGCTAGAGTCACTCGACGATCAATTGGATGACGGGTGTTACAGGTGACAGAAGCATACGTTATGAAAAAAGAGAGATTTGTTCAATAAACGCAATAACAAAGGGTCTACGAGGAGCTGAACATGAAGCCTTGTACTAAAGTGCTGCTAGATTTGTGGCACAGCAGTTAACAGCGCGCGTGCAAATGTGGTAGTCCAGTGAATCCCTTGTTTTGAGTAGGTTCTCGTTAGTGGCTTGTACAAAAAACTAGGTCACTCTACAAGAGGTTTGCTGTATGCTGTAGCGACTACACCAGAATGTTTCTTCATGATGAAATTCAAATTCAGCTACGCTACCAGTGTAAATCTGACTGTTTTCTTAAGACAAGGAAACGGTTTGCATCGTAGTGCTGTTCGGACCGGGTTTGAATTCAAAATATTAGACCCACTTTACTACTTTTTTTTCGGGAAATTTCTCAATTTTCTTTATTTTTACATGACCTATCTTTACGTCTACTGTGTGGATCCCACCATTTATCGCATTTGATTCGTTTCCCTAGCATCTATCATCCACGAAGACCTTCCAACTCTTACATATGGCTTCGGCTGCTGCTTGAGGGTTTCCATTTCATCTTGAATCTCGTAAAATGCTGGTCGAGTCGATTTTTCTGGAGTAGTAAGATAGCCGAGCTGGAGCGTTCCCAGTTGTACTGCAAATAGTGATCTTTTTTTCCCGGACAAGTCCGGTACCAATCTCTCGACGTCGAAGGGATAACGTACTTGTTCGGTCTTTAGCGGAATCGAGCTAGCACCATGCTTGTGATGACCGACATCACTGCCAGCGTCACCCGACGTCTCCTAATAGTTGTAGATATTGCGACAGTGAACTAAACAAAGTCGGACCAGCTCTTAATCACTTGCCGATCCCATTCATACTGGTAATTTTTATTAGAAAGATGCCACCTATTTGAAACCATGCACATAAATTCTCTTAAAATTGTTATTTATTTTTATGCTCGCAATAGTAGAGTTTACTAAACTTATTCGTTTCTTATTTTCACCTTCGAATTCTGGTCCTTTCATCTTGTCGAATGTTGGTTTTTAAACCGTCTTATTTAGTGTAACGAATGCATAACAATGTTCTAAAGTGCTGAATATTCCAGCAACATAGTGGTTTCCTACACAAGGAATATCGTGTCGGAGGGTGTTCTTGTGTGTTACGCAGCGATGTACAAAGAGAGTCCATCTGATGGGTCTCCCGAGCAAAGGAATCGTTTCGTGCCAAGAAGGGTGTAAAAATTCGTAATGCTAAATGTGCTATTATCTTTTTATCGAACGTGAGATGGCTGCTGAGAAATTCTAGTGTACAACAAGAAGGTTGCAATTTACCAGCGCCTGCTAGAATTCGTTGATTAACGGTGATTGAGATAAGGCATGAAATTCGTGACTGATTTTTTTCTGGCAGTAACGTTACCAAAAGTGGGTTTCTACGTGCTGAACTGCAGTGTGCACTAAAACGTTAATTCCTCCAGCGGGGTCTGCCTGAGTGAGGAGCTCGACATTTCCATCCTTGACTAAAACAATACCAGGAAACGCCGTCTCCCTGGGAGGAAATTATTCGCCAGGCAGGAAATCTACCAACCTATCTTTCATCTAAAAGTGCCTTTTACTAACCGCGAAGACCTGATAAAGCCTGCTTAAGGCTACATCGGAACTTTTTTATTTACTTTTTCGATTTTTTTATATAATTTTTATTTGCTTTTATGTAATTTCACCAAATTTTTATTTATTTATTTTTCATTTGAATTTTGTTCAATTTTTTATTTGATTTTTATTTATTTTTATTTAAATTTTACTCGATTTTTTACTGTTTTTATTTAATTTTATACTACTTTTCACTTAATATTTATTTATTTTTTCCTTTTTTATTTGTTTTTTATTTTTTTCTTGTTCTTGTTTCATTTATTTTTTATTTACTTCTTGTTTAATTTCCATTCGATTTTTTATTTAATGCTGTTTATTTTTTGCTTTTTTTATTAAATTTTTTGCTTGTCGTTATCTCCTTCTCTTTTATTTTTTATTCTTTTTTCTTGATTCTTATTTAATCTTGATTTAATTTTTTATATAATCTTCATTTGTTCCCGTTTACTTTCTGTTTTCATTCATTATTTATTATGTCCTACATCTTGTCGATAAGCTGCAAAAAGTTTGTCAGAAAAACTCTGTGCGGCTAAATACATCAGGAGAGATCCAGCTCCTTGAGTTCAAGATGTATGGTCCTAAACGTGGAAATGTCTACATATCGAAGTCAATGCGCATGGTTGTGAAAGGATTTACCTGCCTTTGCCATGTACATAGCCAACACTTTTGGCGACTTCTGTATTCCCGCCTACAGATTTCCAAACACATAGCTCTTGACGTTAAATTTCAGTGCATTACTTCATGGAAGACGCGCAGCATTATCGGTTACGGTCAGAATTTTCTTCAATCGGATGACAAAGAAATGACATCAGAATTTCGGAACATTTTTTATTTCTTCATATGCGGCCTTTAACAGCGCTTAACAAAACTTTAAATACAGAAACCATGTTTCCGTCCAATATACTATCGGGTGGCTTTAGGAACCACTTTATTGGTTTGATTTTTGGCTGCAATATCTGAGAAGAACTCCATCGAATTTCTTCTTTTTTATTTTTCATGATATCAGTTTTTTCATCAGGTGTTGAGGCAATCAAATATGATATAAAGTATAGCTCAATGACTAGACCAAGCAGCTAGACACGGCTGCGTTTTACTAGATGACGCTGCTCGACACGACACGCGCAGTGAATGTTAACGTCTATGACGTCAGGCGGTGAGACGATCGGTGTCAGGCCACAAAATCTCGGATTACACAGGTCGTCATCGGAACAGGATCTAACGAACACAAGCAAGACACGCCATGGAGAATGTTTCCTGCTCTGCACGCTTAATGCCAGAACACTCTCCCTAGACGCTGAATTTTACGCCCTTCTTGGTAGCCGCACATCACACTAAATTTCATGCGATCCCACTACAAGAAACAAGAATCAAGAAGACAAACAAACGCTAGCTAAACAAAGAAACCATTGCCATCCGTGGAGAAAAATATCCCGTCACGAAATGTCGGCGGCGTAGGCTCTGTCGTACACCCGTCCATTGTCGCTCTCGTCGACTTATACGAGATGCTAGCTGTCCTCCGTCTTAAACTTACGCGTCAAAAGAAGATCACAACCATCAACTGCTACTCATCGACCGACGTAGCTGGTGAGCACGAATGAGATGCCTTCTACTATTAGCTGGAGGAAGTTATCCGCAATGATAAAGTATATCATAAATTTTTTGTCGAAGACTTCAGCGCTAGAATAGGAAAGGCCAACGAGAGCGAGTACAGGATCGGGAATTTTGGATTAGGAGAAAGAAATAAGAATGGGGACCGTTTCGCAATACTCCTGTCTGCAGCACGTCTTTTTCATGAGAACAGGTTTGTTCCGAAGAAGGAAAGCCGCCGGTGGACACGCGAGCCTTCGAACGGCATAACTCATGTGGAAATCGACCACATTCTGACAAACCGAAGATGTTGCTTATTTCACACATCGGTAATCCCGTTTTTCGAAGATTCGATTCAGTCGTAAGCTGGGAAAGAATTCATGTTATCGGCAGCGAGGAAAAGGGCTAGCTGTATACGACGAGAACATTCTGAACGAAATCTTATCCAAACGTGACTGGCAAATTAAAGAAGACGCTACCGAAGAATACAAGTTGATTGTCGATGGACTGAAAAGCTGTGCCGAATTCGCCTCAGTTCCTCAAACAAGATGGTCGGTTCACATATCCATTATTGCTAAGGAGTTAGTCGACGAAGCTTGATACTACTGTAACACGTTTAACACGGCTAATAATAAATGCCAGCTGCAGAAGAGCTTTGCAAGGAGATCTACATCGGTGTGGAGATCGACCACATTCTGACAAGCAGAAAATGGTGCCCACCTGACACATCGTAGTGCCGCCATTCTCTACTGGTTCCGACCAGCGATCTCGATTATCCGTTGTTGATTCGGAGGAAATGTTAAAACCGAAATCAGAAACGAAATTAGGAATTGAAAAAATAACCAACCGCTCAAGGACGATGTAGAAGCTGAACTCCAATATTTAATATTGTATGGGTCCTAGCTATTCAGGCTAACCATATTAGACCGTTCTCAAATCTTTATCACAGGCAGTCGATGTCGTTTTCAGATCGTAAATAGTTTTTTCCGCAAGAAGTTGGACAGTAGTTTGCCGGTGGCAGGGGGTTGGTGTTTTGTGGAACACTGCGGGATTGAACCAAGGAACATATTCGTATAGCATGGAACCTCTAGTCACTAAGCGATAGGTCTTTCATGGAAATATCGATTTGTTGTATACCATGGAAGAGAAGTGAGAGACCGTACCCTTAAGAACTCAATATGTCGAGCAACATCACCTATGTAAAACTCAGTCCTGTCTAGCTGATTAGTCTGAGTAGTCATTGAGCTATTTTTTAGTTAATAAGTGCCATTTAAAAGCATCAATTCACAGCTGTCAATTTGATGCATTGTTTTGGGATTCTTTCGTTACTCATTATAAGTCAATGATGTCATGTTACTGCAATCAGTTGGAGGAGGTTATCTGCTGTGATATACTTACTTGCTTGCTTGGATACTTGGATGGTTCGTCTTCACGAGTTGTGCGGACCCCAGCATCTTTCCCATGCGTTCCTCTCCCGCGCAATTGTCGTCCATGGTGGTGGTTTCATTCGAGGATGGTAGCGCGTGCGAGTCTTGCACCGTGATCTGTAAAATAACTGCCGAGGCGGGTACAGCTGATTAGCTTTGTTTACGAACACGTCCTCCCAACGTGTAGGTGACCGTCCTAGGGGACGTTTGCATTCTCGTGGAGTTCACTCTACAGTTCTTTTCCTCCATCTGTCGTCAGCTTTTTGTCGTTATGAGACTGGCCTATCTGTTTCGCAATAGATGTATATTCTCCTGGATCTCGAAGATGTGGTGGATTTCGAAGGTCAAAGCATCGCATTCCGGCTAGAGATTGAGAGTGCCGGTCATATTTCGGAAGCGAAGCAATCGCTCAAGCGTTCTGGCCGGAATTTACCTGGAAAAAGTCTTTTCCCTCACTTCTAGCTGGTCAATTCATGCTTAGGGGTCGTTTAAAAAATACTCACAACATGGTGAAAACAAGTTGTAACCAATACCTTAAAGACCGACTTTCATTAAACCTCCGTGAAAATAATTAAATATTTTCTATGCGATTGAGCTGACACGAGGTTGCCACGAAAACTTTATCCTGCTAACGTTTTGGCGCCTTCACCTTCCTTAGAGCCGCATTGATCCGACTCGGTGATCCACACATGGCCGTTGTCGCGAAGTGGGTGGTCGTTGTCACCTCGAGTCGAATCTATTTGAGTAAGCACCGCTCTAATGGGAATGTTCGTTCGGTGGTGCCCTTCTTATAAAGGCCCGATGTCCGCCTCCTATATCATGTACATTGGGCGGGCAAAGCGTCCTGTAGCAGTGCAGTCGGTGCTTCGTTTGCGAGCACGCAGCCTGGTAAACAATATTTTAAAAACCGGTTGCAACAACGATCACCCATCTCGCGACAACTACACCTATGGACCATCGACTCAAAACAATTCAGCTGTGAGGAAAGCGAAGGCATTAAAACGTTAGTCGATTAAAGGTTTTCATATCAACCTCGTGTCAGCTCAATCATACAACAAAAAGTGCATAGAAACAAGACAGGCTAGGTCTCATCTCAGAGTGCTATAAAACTTTTCAAAATTCTGAGAAGAAAGCAAATGACCGAAGCTACACGAATGGTTGGTTCACTGACAAAAAGTGACACTGACCGTAAACCATACTGAAAAACACCAATGATGTTATTCTTTTCACAGCATTGTGATAATCATTATACGTGAGCTTATCGCCTTGTTTAAAGCAGGCCAGTTACGAAGGAAGCACCACTTTTGCTGCTGCGGTCGTCGTAGTTATTTGGCTATCTTCAAACACACCAACGGCTTTTAAACAGTAAGTAACAGATGTTCCACTATCAGACGTCATTCTAGTCTAAACAGAACTTTATAACTGAGATGTGCGACGCTTAAACTTGCGCAGAACTCGGAAGCCTAGGTGAACTTTGAACCGTGATTACCCTTTTCGGGGCTCACGTTTTGTCCACTGAATCACCAACGCCCTCTCTTCGCTTTTCTCTCAGCCAGATGAGAGAAGGAATTTAGGCTCAATTCATTGATTTTCCTTCATTCCATTTGCTGGATTTAATTCACGCACTCATGCCATTTTTGGCGAAAACTAGGAGAGAAAGGCGAAGAAAGGGTTTTAGCGCCGCAGTACTAGTGGTTTCGTTGCTCACCTGCGGTTCCGCGTTTAGCTCACATCACAGCATCATTCTGGTTGTAATACACACAACACCCTTCCATGAGAAGAAGTAGTAGGCAGTAAATAAAAAGTAAAACGCTCTCAATTCAGCTGCACTCACGAAAGGATAAAGCACGCAGCCACGCTCCCAATTAGTGCTAGTTGAACGGAAAGAGAAGCAATTGGGTCACTCGCACTTTCGAAATGAAACTCTACGCCTGTTTTCCAAATATTTTCGCGAAACGTTGTATTTTCAGCAAACGATGCCTGTTCGTATGGACATCGACGATATGATCGTCCGACTATTAAACGTCGGTCTACCAGGCTGTGCACTGGTTGACAAGGTGAAGGAATCAGAACTGTTGACGCTCTGCCAAATTGCAAAGTATGTGGCTAATGTATACCGAAGTGAATGATGTATGACGTCTAACCACGAAATTAAACCGAGAATAAGCGCACACCGAGTTCACAGGGATTTAGAAACCAATACGTATAATGATGTTGACTGTCAGATTACGGAAACTCGCTTAGACGCGCTGATTTTCTTGTTAATGATAAAAGTTGAGTGACGATATCCATTTTTACAAAAAACGGCCGCTTGTCGGCCAATGTTGCTTGAAATGAACGTTATCTCAAAATGCGATCAATATGTGGATATCAACACCAGGTGATTCTACAACCAAAGACATCGTCTAGCGAACCAGTACTTCCGTGCAGTACTCGAACATGAACTCCAATGGATTCGACTCGATGCAACTGCAACTCGACCCACACCGTAATAAGCATCTGCTTTGGGCATTCGATGCGATTTATTGTCGCTCAGGAGAAAACATGGATTCCGCGAGGCATTAGCACCCCCCAAGAAGCAGCTTCTTCTAACAATCTTATGTAGGCTTATGAATACAACAAAATGTGAAAACATCATTGTCACCATCCACCATCCTTGTCACTAGACAACAGCAACAACGTCCACTCCAAGACAGCTTACATCTCCTTATACCTTTGCCGATAAATATGAAGCATAAATAGTAGAGAGCACCAGTTTTTTGAGACCGCTTGCCACCATAAGCCAAGAAGACAACCTTTCATTTTGAATTCGGTAGCGGCACAAATGATTTTTAAGTATTGCAAGGACCATCTCCGGTTGTTAAGTAAACACTAAGTGCTCATAAAAAATCAATATTTCCCAAACAAAAAAAATTGTCTACTTATATTGAAGTAAAGCAGTGGACATCGCAGGATTTGTCCTTTTCTTGTCTGCTTTATCTCGACATAATTTTATTCAGACGCGTGCTTCTTAGCCAAGCATCGATGGTTGAGGTTCAAGCCCCTATAAAAATATGCGGAGATATTCACGGTCAATTTGCAGGTTTGTAAAGAGGTTTCGGTCACTACAACAATAACAGAATTATTAACTACTGCTGAGTTATTTATTCTTTCCTGAAAATTTTCCACGTTAATCCTAGATGTTCTGCGACTGTTTGATAAAGCTGGTTACCCGCCGATGGTTAATTACCTCTTTCTTGGTGACTACGTTGACCGCGGCCATCAAAGTCTTGAATGTATTGCGCTGTTCTTCTGCTACAAGGTGAAGTTAAGTTCTTTGGAACAAATCTTGTGACCAAAACACCATAAAATTCCATAATCATCCACTTATTTAACTGCTACCAAGTTTAGATTAAATATCCGCGTAACTTCTTCATATTACGAGGAAACCACGAATGCGCTCCGATTAATCGAGTGTACGGCTTCTTTGAAGAATGCAACAGGCGTTACAATAGCACCCGACTATGGCTCTCTTTTCAGGTTTTTCCACTTTCCTTTCTTTTAGAATTCCATCTATTTTATTTGACCCACAGTGTGAAATGGAAATAGAAACCGCTTTTCAGGAAGCGTTCGCAGCTCTGCCATTTACCGGACTAGCCGGTGGCAAAATTCTTTGCATGCATGGCGGCTTGTCTCCTAAGGTTGTTAGAATGTCCACATACCATAAGGTATTTAAATATTGTGTTGTACGAAAAAAGAACACACCTTTATAGTTAAAATCTCTGGATCAACTACGACATATCACTCGACCCACTGATCCCCTTAACCCATCGTTGCACATGGATCTCTTGTGGAGCGATCCTGATCAGTACGTCAAGGTAAGAAATACAATCATGCCTATGTAGAAACTGTAAGCGCACGTACAGATCAGATGGATAATCAGTACGCACATTTTGCACTACGTAACATCTTAATTTCGCGTCACTCATTTGCATCCGCATTGGATCCTGCTTGACACCAAAGCATTCTTCTTAAAGGAATTCTTGACCGACAAAATACTACGAGGCTTAGATCAGAGCTTTCCTAAGAGCAGAAAAACGCGCCGCGCGGTACCTATGTGCATAATGAAAACATAAGATCTTCTTTTATCGCCTAGCCTTTGGCCTAATTGGCGCTCAACATACACCACGTAGCATTTCCAGGGACCAAATTTCTATTAACCTCGCCATTGGTCAATAAATTAATGTCTTCTTATTAAGTAGACAATAAGTTGTTAAAAGCGGGGTTTATTCAGCACTGGTTGACGTTTCCATAGTTTCGCCTCTTTCACAGCTGCTTTGTTCTTAATATGTCTTCCTGTTATTGTTGACCACCGAAGCGTCAGGCAGCCCAGCACACAACTCCGTACATGCAAGCGCATCTATCGACGCATCTATGAATATATGAATATGATTACTGGCTACAGAACTCGTATAAACTCATACCAAAACCGAGACGACAGAGCAGAGAGTCTATCTTTAAATCTGTCTTCAACTTACGTCCTATCCGTCAACTGGACTCACAAATTTGTCTCGCGAGTAACTCTCCGAATAGCGATCCGTTGGAGGATCCGTGCAACCTGTGGCGATAGCGAAGAAGGCCGTGTCCTGAAGAGTGCTCTAGAAACGTCGTCTATAGAAACTACAATTTCGTTGTGAAGACACTGCGCCGATTCCTTCAATTCATACTTGTACCTAATCAGAAATTTTGGGCAGGTTTAAATGGTTTTGGATCTCCTTTTTTGAGTTAAAAATTCAACCTAGGGATGGGAAGCGAACACTCGAGGAGTTTCGTACGTATTTGGAGAAGACGTCGTGCACAAAATGCTCCCAATTCTAGACATCGATCTAGTTGCCAGAGCACATCAGGTCATTCTGTCAGCAGTAGAGCTTTTTGGATCACAACATGTCCCACAATTTTAGGTTGTACAAGATGGATACGAATTTTTTTGCGAATAAGCGTCTGGTAACGATCTTCTCAGCACCGCACTATTGTGGGCAAATCGACAACGCTGCAGCCATAATGAATGTCGATGAGGCACTCGTGTGCTCATTTCAGGTAGTGCAAGCACTGATGATAGACAGTTCACATGGTAGTAAATATAACATAAAGGCAGGAGAAAACAGAAATCCCACAACTGTTTTTAAGAGATTAACTAAACGCTGTCATGCCACTAGTAAGGAAATGATTAATGAAATAACTAAAACTGAAAGGAAAACTTTTTGTTGCTTCGTCATCACCAGTCTTCGAATATTGTGTGGATACTTACTAGGGCAAGTAGATAGCCCTTCCTCACGAGTTGTGCGGACTCCAGCACATTTGCCATTCGTTTCTTTCCCTCGCATTCGTCGTTCATGGTGGTGGTTTCATTCGAGCATGGTAGCGAGTGCGAGTCTCATACGGTGTTCTGTAAAGCAACTGCAGCTGCGTTCATAGCTGATTAAGTTTGTTTGCGACCACGCCTGACCAACGTGCAGGTCGCCATCCTGGGGGGACGCCTGCATTCTCGTAGAGTCCATTGTACAGTTCTTCTGTCCATCTTTCGTCTGTTATCCTCATTATGTGATTGGTCCATCTGTGCTTTCTTATCGATGTAAATTCTCCTAAATCTCGAAAATGTGACACATTTCGAAGATCAGATCTTTGCATTTTAGCTAGAGATTGAGAGTACCGGTTATGGTTCAGAAGACATCGCTCAAGCGCTTTGTGAGTAGTGCGGAGCATTCTTGACGTCGTTGAAGTATCATTCCACGTTCCAGCAGCATAACATAGCACTAGGGGTTGGAGAGGGGACGTTGAATGGAAAAAGGTGAGCGCGGATTTTCGGGTCCTTCAGTTGGTCGGTGGCTTCGTTGAGAGGCCCGAATACGGCCCAAGCTACTCTCCTTCTTCTATCTAGTTCCTCTTTCATACAGTTTCCCATGTTCTTTGATCGCACAAGGTATACTACGTACGAGGTGGAACCACAGAGCCATCCTGTTCAATTTATTAGCCTTTGTACTGTGGGTTTCCAATGAACTGGGCCTTCTTCCGATTTAGGCGCAGTGTGGTCTTTTTTTCCCGCTTCCTTGGGCTCGTTGATCATCGTCTCTGCCTCGCTGGTAGTTCTTGAAAAGATGACGATGTCATCGGCGTAACGAAGGTTTGATAGAAATTCTCCATTAACACGTATGCCTTTCTCATCCCAATTGAGTGACTTCATTATCCACTACAGAGTAGCACTAAATAGCTTTCGGGATACTGTGTCCCTTGTGGAACCCATTTTCCTCAAAGTGTGGTAATAGTTTGATGGAAAAGCTGTGTTTTCGTACTGCAATCCCGAGAAGAGTCAGACAGAGTTTTTGTGTAGGACGGCTCCACTCCTTGGCCGACGAGCGCTGATAGGACTGCCTTCGTTTCGACACCGTTAAAGGCTTTTTCATTGTAGACAAAGGTTAGGACTAGAGGCAGGTGGTATTCCCAACAAACTTCGTCGACCCTGGACACAGTTTGGAAGTGGTCCGCGCAGCAAAATCCTTGTCAAAATCCTGCTTGCTCCAATCTTTGCCCCTCATCCAATATCTTTCATATAGGCATAATCTTTGTGAAGAACTTGTAGAGGACACTCAGTAAGCATATCGGACGATAGTTACGAAGATCCCTTCGGTCACCTTTTTTGGGCACGATGACCGTGCGCGATGTCCTTCACTGGTCTGAGATTTTTTTCGTTTTAGAGGTAGGCTATCACATGGTTTGCGAAAAGTACACTTAAATTGTAGCTTACAGCTTAAAGGAAATCGGCTGCCATATTATCGAGTCCTGGAGCTGTGCCTCTTTTCATTATTTCTATCGCAACTCGAACCTTCGACGGAAGAATTCTAGGTGGCTTTTACCAGCGGGGATATCAGGGTCCGGGACGGGGATTGTGGAACGGAAAACGTTGGTGTAGAACGTTTCCGTTATTAATTCCATATCATATCGAGAAGTTTTGACGATCCCATCTTCCTCCATCAGGGCTGACAGCGGAACATTACAATCACACAAGTCTCGACGCCATTTTTTTTCAGAGTGCTTCTTTTCTCTGCTATTTCCTGTAGTTTCCTCTCCCTGCACCGATGTAGATCTTCCTGCAAAGCTCTTCTGCAGCTGGCATTTATTATTAGCCGTGTTGAACGTGTTGCAGTAGGATCAAGCTTCTTCGAGTAACACGTTAGCAATAATGGATATGTGATCCGACCATCTTGTTTGAGGAACTGAGGCGAATTCGGCACAGCTTTTCAGTCCATCGACAAGCAACTTGTATTCTTCGGTAGGGTCTTCTTTAATTTGCCAGTCACGTTTGGATAAGATTTCGTTCAGAATGTTCTCGTCGTATACAGCTAGCCCTTTTCCTCGCTGCCGATAACATGAATTCTTTCCCAGCTTACGACTGAATCGAATCTTCGAAAAACGGGATTACCGATGTGTGAAATAAGCAACATCTTCGGTTTGTCAGAATGTGGTCGATTTCCACATGAGTTATGCCGTTCGAAGGCTCGCGTGTCCACCGGCGGCTTTCCTTCTTCGGAACAAACCTGTTCTCATGAAAAAGACGTGCTGCAGACAGGAGTTTTGCGAAACGGTCCCCCATTCTTATTTCTTTCTCCTAATCCAAAATTCCCGATCCTGTACTCGCTCTCGTTGGCCTTTCCTATTCTAGCGCTGAAGTCTTCGACAAAAAAATTTATGATATACTTTATCATTGCGGATAACTTCCTCCAGCTAATAGTAGAAGGCATCTCATTCGTGCTCACCAGCTACGTCGGTCGATGAGTAGCAGTTGATGGTTGTGATCTTCTTTTGACGCGTAAGTTTAAGACGGAGGACAGCTAGCATCTCGTATAAGTCGACGAGAGCGACAATGGACGGGTGTACGACAGAGCCTACGCCGCCGACATTTCGTGACGGGATATTTCCTCCACGGATGACAATGGTTTCTTTGTTTAGCTAGCGTTTGTTTGTCTTCTTGATTCTTGTTTCTTGTAGTGGGATCGCATGAAATTTAGTGTGATGTGCGGCTACCAAGAAGGGCGTAAAATTCAGCGTCTAGGGGAGAGTGTTCTGGCATTAAGCGTGCAGAGCAGGAAACATTCTCCATGGCGTGTCTTGCTTGTGTTCGTTAGATCCTGTTCCGATGACGACCTGGGTAATCCGAAATTTTGTGGCCTGACACCGATCGTCTCACCGCCTGACGTCATAGACGTTAACATTCACTGCGCGTGTCGTGTCGAGCAACGCCATCTAGTAAAACGCAGCCGTGTCTAGCTGCTTGGTCTAGTCATTGAGCTATACTTTATATCATATTTAATTGCCTCAACACCTGTTGAAAAAAACTGATATCATGAAAAATAAAAAGAAGAAATTCGATGGAGTTCTTTTCAGATATTGCGGCCAATAATCAAACCAAATAAAGTGGTTCCTAAAGCCACCCGATAGTATAATGGACGGAAACATGGTTTCTGTATTTAAAGTTTTGTTAAGCGCTGTTAAAGGCCGCATATGAAGAAATAAAAATGTTCCGAAATTCTGATGTCATTTCTTTGTCATCCGATTGAAGAAAATTCTGACCGTAACCGATAATGCTGCGCGTCTTCCATGAAGTAATGCACTGAAATTTAACGTCAAGAGCTATGTGTTAGGAAATCTGTAGGCGGGAATACAGAAGTCGCCAAAAGTGTTGGCTATGTACATGGCAAAGGCAGGTAAATCCTTTCACAACCATGCGCATTGACTTCGATATGTAGACATTTCCACGTTTAGGACCATACATCTTGAACTCAAGGAGCTGGATCTCTCCTGATGTATTTAGCCGCACAGAGTTTTTCTGACAAACTTTTTGCAGCTTATCGACAAGATGTAGGACATAATAAATAATGAATGAAAACAGAAAGTAAACAGGGAACAAATGAAGATTATATAAAAAATTAAATCAAGATTAAATAAGAATCAAGAAAAAAAGAATAAAAATAAAAGAGAAGGAGATAACGACAAGCAAAAAATTTAATAAAAAAAAGCAAAAATTAAACAGCATTAAATAAAAAATCGAATGGAAATTAAACAAGAAGTAAACAAAAAATAAATAAGATAAACAAAAAATAAATAAGACAAAAAAACAAGAAATATTAGAAACGAGTGAAAAGGAAAAATAAATAAATATTAAGTGAAAAGTAGTACAAAATTAAATAAAAACTAAGTAAAAATCGAGTAGAAATTAAATAAAGATAAATAAAAAATCGAATAAAAAATTGAACGAAAATTAAATAAAAGGTAAATAAAAAATTTAGTGAAATTACGTGGAAGCAAATAAAAAATTATATGAAAAAAATCGAAAAAAATAAATAAAAAATCAACAACTATGTGAAAATAAATAAAAAAGTAAGTAAAGAACAGGAAATAAAAAACAAAAATAAAGAAAAAACTGGGTAAAAATATATAAAAATCAAGTAGAAACTGAATACAATTTTAATAAAAGTTGGCTTAGAAAGACATAAAATAGAAAAGTAAACAGAAATTGAATAAAAATTGGATAAAAAAATAAGTAAAAGTGAATAGAAGTTGTGACTTTCTCCCAGAGCATATATGGAGCTTATTTATTGAAGGCGACTCTTAACCTCCTCTCATATACCTCCCTGCCACATTGCAATATTTCCTATCCGAAAACGAAATAGAATATCGCATATTCGAGGATGGGAGACTGGCCCCTGGTGGAGAACATCATTTAATGAGGGCGCTAATACTGGATGCACAGATGCATAGTAAACGCTTCGTAATTTTGTGGTTTCCCTTATGTGGAATTACCATGGCATGATGTGGTAGATCGTGAATGGTTACACCTTGTTGGCGTATCGATTCATCGACTTTCTCAAAAAATGTTCTCATTTAGTTGTTGTATTATCGTTTCGTTATATTTTTTCTATCACGGGAGGATTTTTTGTCAGTATGGCGCAGGCCCACCATCCCCTGTCATCCCTCCGGGCTTGGCATATCGGTGCCACAGTGCTGTTGCGAGGATGGTGGTACTGTTTTTATACATCAGTAGAACACTTCAAGTATTGGTATGGAGTAGATGTTCATTTAATCACCTCTAGCGATGATTGGTCAAATCCAGTACACGGCCCATGCCTCTGGAAATGATTAACCGCGAGGATTTTGGCGTTTTACTGTTGCAATTGTCACGAAAACACCGGAATATAGTTTAAACAATAAATCCAGCAGGAATTGCCCAGATTCCAATTTTGAGTAGCTCATAGAAAGTGCGGTTGGAAGTGCCGCATACGACCTTATTATAAAGGGTTAAAAGTAGTTAGTTGCGAAAGCTGCATATCATTTCATTCCTCCAGGGTGTTGATGATATCATTATCAATGGTTGAAGATTATTATATTCTTTAAAAAGACCTCCTACTGGCATACCAAAAATTAGAAGAAAGCAGATCACAAGCAAATGGATACTGCAAAACCGAAATTAGTGCAGTTCCCAGAATAGGTTTCGTTTAACTAACAGGTTGTTGTTAGGGCAAGTTCTAGTTTCCTGAAATTTTCGGGTTATTCATGACGATGAGGCTCCCAAAGTGTCACCTGAAACAGTCTTCGGCTTGTAAGCATCCAAGATTGATGCCTTGCGACTTCCCTAGGATGCAAGAATTCAAGTTCTTAATTTGGACGACCATGATAAAGTTGGCTTCCGTTGTATAGCAACTATTCCCAGAATAGTTTCTATTTCTTTCTATATCTATTTCCATCCTTCTATTACTGCATGTTTCTGTAGTAAGGATTATATCCACTGTTTTTCATGTTGCCTAGCAAATGTCATAGTACGTAAATATTTTGATACCATCCTAAGGAACTTCGATCGCTATAAACAGTCTTGTTATGCAAACTTATTTTTGCAATGTGAACTCGTTGTTTGTTATTACTGTCCAAACATCATCATGCGAACAATAACAAGAATGGCATGAGGTTGCTTGCGAGAGCTGTCTTCCGCCAGCTGATCTCTGGTTTTGAGAGGATTTGGAAACGGTAGCCGACGAATGTTCTCGGCAAAGATGCCGGACCTGTGCCAAATACCACGGAAGTCTCACATGATAACCATCGTTACGTCTCTCTATCGTCTTCGCAAACTGTTCTCAAATTTCAGCATTTTGCTGCTGTTGTTCTTCTATTTTCGATCCCGTACATTCGTTAATTCCTGATGATTTCAGTGTGCAAAAATCTTCCCATGATTGTTGTTCATTAGGTTCAGGGTTGGTTACTGTAGTATTGTAGAATTAACATTAATTTGAAGATCTGCGCTTGTCCTGCCAAAACTTGGACATTCATTGCATCTTCTTTCATTGCGTAGAGTATGACTGTATTGTTCTGATAGTTTTGTTTGGATTCTACTGTATTGATTCTTGATGGCGTAGTCTTCTTGCTTTCGTAGTGATGATAGGCCACTTTTATTTGTCTCTTTAGTCTACTTCTGATTGATTAAGCTGTTCTTTTGAAGGTTGTTGCTGCTTACAAATGGACGTGTGATGTCCATGTTCACTGCATACTCGGTAGCACTCGCTTTCGCAAGCCGATGTTTGGTGAAACTCTGATTCACAGTTAAAGCAAAGAATCCGATCTTTTATAATCCGTACTCTTTCTTCATACGTTCGCACTTTTTTGCAGTCAATTGGGAAATGTCCTACTGTTTCCACAATAGAAACATGGATATATCTTGCTTGTGGACAAGCGGGTTCGAGACTCAAAAGGTTGCTGTAGAGCTCTATTTCTAGTACCTCTCAAATCGGACATGACATTGACATTTCTGCTCAGCTGTTGTTGCATCTTGAGCTCCCTGCTTATACATTCATTGATAGATTTTAAAAAGATCTTCGGTTTCGTATGTTTGTTCGACTCTCGACTCCTTTGATCCAGTTCGTGTCTTTGAATACCTTTAGTAAATTTCGTTAGAAGTTGTTTTTTGTAGATACGTGTTGTCTACAAATTCTCCACTGTGTGCCAATTGGCTGATACGGAGAACAAATGCTCGCACAATGTCTGCTGATCTTCAAGGCGGTCGCTGTTCGCTTTGGTCGTTTGTAATGTGTTGAGTAGTTCGTCCACCTGATCTTGTTTGTTACCGCACTTAATGCTTTAGATGGGTGATAACCATCTGGTAGGATTCTCGCGTTATTGTGTATTGATCAACGAAAGCGTTTGCCTTCCCTTCAAGAGAACCTAATAGATGGTTTATTTTCGAGAAGTCGTCCATTCTTTATGAGTGTACTGAGTGGTTGAACGCTTCCCAAAATGTGTCCCACTCCCATAGTTTTCCGCTGAATTTTGGAATAGGGATAGGTGGCAGGTTTATTGCTGGAGGACTGAAAATTTTGCTACTCGAAACGTTGTTTTTTGCATCTTCTAAAGTGTTCTTTAGTTTGAAGATCTTGAAGAGATAACGTGTTGCTCTATCAAGTAGCTGCATCGTCTATTGATGGGATGTTAGTATGACGATGATCCGCTTTTTTCACTATACTTATCCAATGCGCTCTGGACGTTTTCTATTTCGAACTGAATGGCAAATGTTGCATCCGTGATCCTTTTTCTTAGCATATTGACGAAGGAAATGCGGTCGACTTCATCATAGGGAAGCAATGCTAAGTCTTCACTATCGTCAAGATTACTTAGGAGAAGGTTAGAAGCTCTTGTTGAAGCCCCTTGATGTGAGGACACTGAAGAAGTCATTATATATCGAAAGTAAACGTACTGGCTTCCCGGTTTGAGACTGATTGACCGCCGCTACTGACAACGGACCGCAGATCATTTGATAAACAATGAACATTGACACGAGAATGAGGATCAGGATGATGATGAGGATACACTGGACTGATGAGAACCGTGACGCAGCAACAATAAAGCGAAGTTAACGTGCAATTCGCAACTGTCATTCAATTATGATGAAATGAAGTTAATGTACAATTCGCGACTGTGCTGTAATAACGGTAGAGTGGATCTAATATACGATAATGATCACGTGTAATATGAGTTATCAACTACGTTAATCTACATAGCTGACACACAAGATCAATAGGAGGACGAACGAGGAGAGGGGGACAAGCCTGGATAGTCGACGAACCTGGACAAGGGCGAACCAGGATAGTAATTCACGACGCTATTTATATGCTTCTGGAGAAGGCGGTATTTGGCACAGGTCCGGCATCTTTGCCGAGAACATTCGTCGGCTACCGTTTCCAAATCCTCTCAAAACCAGAGATCAGCTGGCGGAAGACAGCTCTCGCAAGCAACCTCATGCCATTCTTGTTATTGTTCGCATGATGATGTTTGGACAGTAATAACAAACAACGAGTTCACATTGCAAAAAATAAGTTTGCATAACAAGACTGTTTATAGCGATCGAAGTTCCTTAGGATGGTATCAAAATATTTACGTACTATGACATTTGCTAGGCAACATGAAAAACAGTGGATATAATCCTTACTACAGAAACATGCAGTAATAGAAGGATGGAAATAGATATAGAAAGAAATAGAAACTATTCTGGGAATAGTTGCTATACAACGGAAGCCAACTTTATCATGGTCGTCCAAATTAAGAACTTGAATTCTTGCATCCTAGGGAAGTCGCAAGGCATCAATCTTGGATGCTTACAAGCCGAAGACTGTTTCAGGTGACACTTTGGGAGCCTCATCGTCATGAATAACCCGAAAATTTCAGGAAACTAGAACTTGCCCTAACAACAACCTGTTAGTTAAACGAAACCTATTCTGGGAACTGCACTAATTTCGGTTTTGCAGTATCCATTTGCTTGTGATCTGCTTTCTTCTAATTTTTGGTATGCCAGTAGGAGGTCTTTTAAAGAATATAATAATCTTCAACCATTGATAATGATATCATCAACACCCTGGAGGAATGAAATGATATGCAGCTTTCGCAACTAACTACTTTTAACCCTTTATAATAAGGTCGTATGCGGCACTTCCAACCGCACTTTCTATGAGCTACTCAAAATTGGAATCTGGGCAATTCCTGCTGGATTTATTGTTTAAACTATATTCCGGTGTTTTCGTGACAATTGCAACAGTAAAACGCCAAAATCCTCGCGGTTAATCATTTCCAGAGGCATGGGCCGTGTACTGGATTTGACCAATCATCGCTAGAGGTGATTAAATGAACATCTACTCCATACCAATACTTGAAGTGTTCTACTGATGTATAAAAACAGTACCACCATCCTCGCAACAGCACTGTGGCACCGATATGCCAAGCCCGGAGGGATGACAGGGGATGGTGGGCCTGCGCCATACTGACAAAAAAATCCTCCCGTGATAGAAAAAATATAACGAAACGATAATACAACAACTAAATGAGAACATTTTTTGAGAAAGTCGATGAATCGATACGCCAACAAGGTGTAACCATTCACGATCTACCACATCATGCCATGGTAATTCCACATAAGGAAACCACAAAATTACGAAGCGTTTACTATGCATCTGTGCATCCAGTATTAGCGCCCTCATTAAATGATGTTCTCCACCAGGGGGCCAGTCTCCCATCCTCGAATATGCGATATTCTATTTCGTTTTCGGATAGGAAATATTGCAATGTGGCAGGGAGGTATATGAGAGGAGGTTAAGAGTCGCCTTCAATAAATAAGCTCCATATATGCTCTGGGAGAAAGTCACAACTTCTATTCACTTTTACTTATTTTTTTATCCAATTTTTATTCAATTTCTGTTTACTTTTCTATTTTATGTCTTTCTAAGCCAACTTTTATTAAAATTGTATTCAGTTTCTACTTGATTTTTATATTTTTTACCCAGTTTTTCTTTATTTTTGTTTTTTATTTCCTGTTCTTTACTTACTTTTTTATTTATTTTCACATAGTTGTTGATTTTTTTATTTATTTTTTTCGATTTTTTTTCATATAATTTTTTATTTGCTTCCACGTAATTTCACTAAATTTTTTATTTACCTTTTATTTAATTTTCGTTCAATTTTTTATTCGATTTTTTATTTATCTTTATTTAATTTCTACTCGATTTTTTACTTAGTTTTTATTTAATTTTGTACTACTTTTCACTTAATATTTATTTATTTTTCCTTTTCACTCGTTTCTAATATTTCTTGTTTTTGTCTTATTTATTTTTTGTTTATCTTATTTATTTTTTGTTTACTTCTTGTTTAATTTCCATTCGATTTTTTATTTAATGCTGTTTAATTTTTGCTTTTTTTTATTAAATTTTTTGCTTGTCGTTATCTCCTTCTCTTTTATTTTTTATTCTTTTTTTCTTGATTCTTATTTAATCTTGATTTAATTTTTTATATAATCTTCATTTGTTCCCGTTTACTTTCTGTTTTCATTCATTATTTATTATGTCCTACATCTTGTCGATAAGCTGCAAAAAGTTTGTCAGAAAAAACTCTGTGCGGCTAAATACATCAGGAGAGATCCAGCTCCTTGAGTTCAAGATGTATGGTCCTAAACGTGGAAATGTCTACATATCGAAGTCAATGCGCATGGTTGTGAAAGGATTTACCTGCCTTTGCCATGTACATAGCCAACACTTTTGGCGACTTCTGTATTCCCGCCTACAGATTTCCTAACACATAGCTCTTGACGTTAAATTTCAGTGCATTACTTCATGGAAGACGCGCAGCATTATCGGTTACGGTCAGAATTTTCTTCAATCGGATGACAAAGAAATGACATCAGAATTTCGGAACATTTTTATTTCTTCATATGCGGCCTTTAACAGCGCTTAACAAAACTTTAAATACAGAAACCATGTTTCCGTCCATTATACTATCGGGTGGCTTTAGGAACCACTTTATTTGGTTTGATTATTGGCCGCAATATCTGAAAAGAACTCCATCGAATTTCTTCTTTTTTATTTTTCATGATATCAGTTTTTTCAACAGGTGTTGAGGCAATTAAATATGATATAAAGTATAGCTCAATGACTAGACCAAGCAGCTAGACACGGCTGCGTTTTACTAGATGGCGTTGCTCGACACGACACGCGCAGTGAATGTTAACGTCTATGACGTCAGGCGGTGAGACGATCGGTGTCAGGCCACAAAATTTCGGATTACCCAGGTCGTCATCGGAACAGGATCTAACGAACACAAGCAAGACACGCCATGGAGAATGTTTCCTGCTCTGCACGCTTAATGCCAGAACACTCTCCCTAGACGCTGAATTTTACGCCCTTCTTGGTAGCCGCACATCACACTAAATTTCATGCGATCCCACTACAAGAAACAAGAATCAAGAAGACAAACAAACGCTAGCTAAACAAAGAAACCATTGTCATCCGTGGAGGAAATATCCCGTCACGAAATGTCGGCGGCGTAGGCTCTGTCGTACACCCGTCCATTGTCGCTCTCGTCGACTTATACGAGATGCTAGCTGTCCTCCGTCTTAAACTTACGCGTCAAAAGAAGATCACAACCATCAACTGCTACTCATCGACCGACGTAGCTGGTGAGCACGAATGAGATGCCTTCTACTATTAGCTGGAGGAAGTTATCCGCAATGATAAAGTATATCATAAATTTTTTGTCGAAGACTTCAGCGCTAGAATAGGAAAGGCCAACGAGAGCGAGTACAGGATCGGGAATTTTGGATTAGGAGAAAGAAATAAGAATGGGGGACCGTTTCGCAAAACTCCTGTCTGCAGCACGTCTTTTTCATGAGAACAGGTTTGTTCCGAAGAAGGAAAGCCGCCGGTGGACACGCGAGCCTTCGAACGGCATAACTCATGTGGAAATCGACCACATTCTGACAAACCGAAGATGTTGCTTATTTCACACATCGGTAATCCCGTTTTTCGAAGATTCGATTCAGTCGTAAGCTGGGAAAGAATTCATGTTATCGGCAGCGAGGAAAAGGGCTAGCTGTATACGACGAGAACATTCTGAACGAAATCTTATCCAAACGTGACTGGCAAATTAAAGAAGACCCTACCGAAGAATACAAGTTGCTTGTCGATGGACTGAAAAGCTGTGCCGAATTCGCCTCAGTTCCTCAAACAAGATGGTCGGATCACATATCCATTATTGCTAACGTGTTACTCGAAGAAGCTTGATCCTACTGCAACACGTTCAACACGGCTAATAATAAATGCCAGCTGCAGAAGAGCTTTGCAGGAAGATCTACATCGGTGCAGGGAGAGGAAACTACAGGAAATAGCAGAGAAAAGAAGCACTCTGAAAAAAATGGCGTCGAGACTTGTGTGATTGTAATGTTCCGCTGTCAGCCCTGATGGAGGAAGATGGGATCGTCAAAACTTCTCGATATGATATGGAATTAATAACGGAAACGTTCTACACCAACGTTTTCCGTTCCACAATCCCCGTCCCGGACCCTGATATCCCCGCTGGTAAAAGCCACCTAGAATTCTTCCGTCGAAGGTTCGAGTTGCGATAGAAATAATGAAAAGAGGCACAGCTCCAGGACTCGATAATATGGCAGCCGATTTCCTTTAAGCTGTAAGCTACAATTTAAGTGTACTTTTCGCAAACCATGTGATAGCCTACCTCTAAAACGAAAAAAATCTCAGACCAGTGAAGGACATCGCGCACGGTCATCGTGCCCAAAAAAAGGTGACCGAAGGGATCTTCGTAACTATCGTCCGATATGCTTACTGAGTGTCCTCTACAAGTTCTTCACAAAGATTATGCCTATATGAAAGATATTGGATGAGGGGGCAAAGATTGGAGCAAGCAGGATTTTGACAAGGATTTTGCTGCGCGGACCACTTCCAAACTGTGTCCAGGGTCGACGAAGTTTGTTGGGAATACCACCTGCCTCTAGTCCTAACCTTTGTCTACAATGAAAAAAGCCTTTAACGGTGTCGAAACGAAGGCAGTCCTATCAGCGCTCGTCGGCCAAGGAGTGGAGCCGTCCTACACAAAAAACTCTGTCTGACTCTTCTCGGGATTGCAGTACGAAAACACAGCTTTTCCATCAAACTATTACCACACTTTGAGGAAAATGGGTTCCACAAGGGACACAGTATCCCGAAAGCTATTTAGTGCTACTCTGTAGTGGATAATGAAGTCACTCAATTGGGATGAGAAAGGCATACGTGTTAATGGAGAATTTCTATCAAACCTTCGTTACGCCGATGACATCGTCATCTTTTCAAGAACTACCAGCGAGGCAGAGACGATGATCAACGAGCCCAAGGAAGCGGGAAAAAAAGACCACACTGCGCCTAAATCGGAAGAAGGCCCAGTTCATTGGAAACCCACAGTACAAAGGCTAATAAATTGAACAGGATGGCTCTGTGGTTCCACCTCGTACGTAGTATACCTTGTGCGATCAAAGAACATGGGAAACTGTATGAAAGAGGAACTAGATAGAAGAAGGAGAGTAGCTTGGGCCGTATTCGGGCCTCTCAACGAAGCCACCGACCAACTGAAGGACCCGAAAATCCGCGCTCACCTTTTCCATTCAACGTCCCCTCTCCAACCCCTAGTGCTATGTTATGCTGCTGGAACGTGGAATGATACTTCAACGACGTCAAGAATGCTCCGCACTACTCACAAAGCGCTTGAGCGATGTCTTCTGAACCATAACCGGTACTCTCAATCTCTAGCTAAAATGCAAAGATCTGATCTTCGAAATGTGTCACATTTTCGAGATTTAGGAGAATTTACATCGATAAGAAAGCACAGATGGACCAATCACATAATGAGGATAACAGACGAAAGATGGACAGAAGAACTGTACAATGGACTCTACGAGAATGCAGGCGTCCCCCCAGGATGGCGACCTGCACGTTGGTCAGGCGTGGTCGCAAACAAACTTAATCAGCTATGAACGCAGCTGCAGTTGCTTTACAGAACACCGTATGAGACTCGCACTCGCTACCATGCTCGAATGAAACCACCACCATGAACGACGAATGCGAGGGAAAGAAACGAATGGCAAATGTGCTGGAGTCCGCACAACTCGTGAGGAAGGGCTATCTACTTGCCCTAGTAAGTATCCACACAATATTCGAAGACTGGTGATGACGAAGCAACAAAAAAGTTTTCCTTTCAGTTTTAGTTATTTCATTAATCATTTCCTTACTAGTGGCATGACAGCGTTTAGTTAATCTCTTAAAAAACAGTTGTGGGATTTCTGTTTTCTCCTGCCTTTATGTTATATTTACTACCATGTGAACTGTCTATCATCAGTGCTTGCACTACCTGAAATGAGCACACGAGTGCCTCATCGACATTCATTATGGCTGCAGCGTTGTCGATTTGCCCACAATAGTGCGGTGCTGAGAAGATCGTTACCAGACGCTTATTCGCAAAAAAATTCGTATCCATCTTGTACAACCTAAAATTGTGGGACATGTTGTGATCCAAAAAGCTCTACTGCTGACAGAATGACCTGATGTGCTCTGGCAACTAGATCGATGTCTAGAATTGGGAGCATTTTGTGCACGACGTCTTCTCCAAATACGTACGAAACTCCTCGAGTGTTCGCTTCCCATCCCTAGGTTGAATTTTTTAACTCAAAAAAAGGAGATCCAAAACCATTTAAACCTGCCCAAAATTTCTGATTAGGTACAAGTATGAATTGAAGGAATCGGCGCAGTGTCTTCACAACGAAATTGTAGTTTCTATAGACGACGTTTCTAGAGCACTCTTCAGGACACGGCCTTCTTCGCTATCGCCACAGGTTGCACGGATCCTCCAACGGATCGCTATTCGGAGAGTTACTCGCGAGACAAATTTGTGAGTCCAATTGACGGATAGGACGTAAGTTGAAGACAGATTTAAAGATAGACTCTCTGCTCTGTCGTCTCGGTTTGGTATGAGTTTATACGAGTTCTGTAGCCAGTAATCATATTCATATATTCATAGATGCGTCGATAGATGCGCTTGCATGTACGGAGTTGTGTGCTGGGCTGCCTGACGCTTCGGTGGTCAACAATAACAGGAAGACATATTAAGAACAAAGCAGCTGTGAAAGAGGCGAAACTATGGAAACGTCAACCAGTGCTGAATAAACCCCCGCTTTTAACAACTTATTGTCTACTTAATAAGAAGACATTAATTTATTGACCAATGGCGAGGTTAATAGAAATTTGGTCCCTGGAAATGCTACGTGGTGTATGTTGAGCGCCAATTAGGCCAAAGGCTAGGCGATAAAAGAAGATCTTATGTTTTCATTATGCACATAGGTACCGCGCGGCGCGTTTTTCTGCTCTTAGGAAAGCTCTGATCTAAGCCTCGTAGTATTTTGTCGGTCAAGAATTCCTTTAAGAAGAATGCTTTGGTGTCAAGCAGGATCCAATGCGGATGCAAATGAGTGACGCGAAATTAAGATGTTACGTAGTGCAAAATGTGCGTACTGATTATCCATCTGATCTGTACGTGCGCTTACAGTTTCTACATAGGCATGATTGTATTTCTTACCTTGACGTACTGATCAGGATCGCTCCACAAGAGATCCATGTGCAACGATGGGTTAAGGGGATCAGTGGGTCGAGTGATATGTCGTAGTTGATCCAGAGATTTTAACTATAAAGGTGTGTTCTTTTTTTCGTACAACACAATATTTAAATACCTTATGGTATGTGGACATTCTAACAACCTTAGGAGACAAGCCGCCATGCATGCAAAGAATTTTGCCACCGGCTAGTCCGGTAAATGGCAGAGCTGCGAACGCTTCCTGAAAAGCGGTTTCTATTTCCATTTCACACTGTGGGTCAAATAAAATAGATGGAATTCTAAAAAGAAAGGAAAGTGGAAAAACCTGAAAAAGAGAGCCATAGTCGGGTGCTATTGTAACGCCTGTTGCATTCTTCAAAGAAGCCGTACACTCGATTAATCGGAGCGCATTCGTGGTTTCCTCGTAATATGAAGAAGTTACGCGGATATTTAATCTAAACTTGGTAGCAGTTAAATAAGTGGATGATTATGGAATTTTATGGTGTTTTGGTCACAAGATTTGTTCCAAAGAACTTAACTTCACCTTGTAGCAGAAGAACAGCGCAATACATTCAAGACTTTGATGGCCGCGGTCAACGTAGTCACCAAGAAAGAGGTAATTAACCATCGGCGGGTAACCAGCTTTATCAAACAGTCGCAGAACATCTAGGATTAACGTGGAAAATTTTCAGGAAAGAATAAATAACTCAGCAGTAGTTAATAATTCTGTTATTGTTGTAGTGACCGAAACCTCTTTACAAACCTGCAAATTGACCGTGAATATCTCCGCATATTTTTATAGGGGGCTTGAACCTCAACCATCGATGCTTGGCTAAGAAGCACGCGTCTGAATAAAATTATGTCGAGATAAAGCAGACAAGAAAAGGACAAATCCTGCGATGTCCACTGCTTTACTTCAATATAAGTAGACAATTTTTTTTGTTTGGGAAATATTGATTTTTTATGAGCACTTAGTGTTTACTTAACAACCGGAGATGGTCCTTGCAATACTTAAAAAATCATTTGTGCCGCTACCGAATTCAAAATGAAAGGTTGTCTTCTTGGCTTATGGTGGCAAGCGGTCTCAAAAAAACTGGTGCTCTCTACTATTTATGCTTCATATTTATCGGCAAAGGTATAAGGAGATGTAAGCTGTCTTGGAGTGGACGTTGTTGCTGTTGTCTAGTGACAAGGATGGTGGATGGTGACAATGATGTTTTCACATTTTGTTGTATTCATAAGCCTACATAAGATTGTTAGAAGAAGCTGCTTCTTGGGGGGTGCTAATGCCTCGCGGAATCCATGTTTTCTCCTGAGCGACAATAAATCGCATCGAATGCCCAAAGCAGATGCTTATTACGGTGTGGGTCGAGTTGCAGTTGCATCGAGTCGAATCCATTGGAGTTCATGTTCGAGTACTGCACGGAAGTACTGGTTCGCTAGACGATGTCTTTGGTTGTAGAATCACCTGGTGTTGATATCCACATATTGATCGCATTTTGAGATAACGTTCATTTCAAGCAACATTGGCCGACAAGCGGCCGTTTTTTGTAAAAATGGATATCGTCACTCAACTTTTATCATTAACAAGAAAATCAGCGCGTCTAAGCGAGTTTCCGTAATCTGACAGTCAACATCATTATACGTATTGGTTTCTAAATCCCTGTGAACTCGGTGTGCGCTTATTCTCGGTTTAATTTCGTGGTTAGACGTCATACATCATTCACTTCGGTATACATTAGCCACATACTTTGCAATTTGGCAGAGCGTCAACAGTTCTGATTCCTTCACCTTGTCAACCAGTGCACAACCTGGTAGACCGACGTTTAATAGTCGGACGATCATATCGTCGATGTCCATACGAACAGGCATCGTTTGCTGAAAATACAACGTTTCGCGAAAATATTTGGAAAACAGGCGTAGAGTTTCATTTCGAAAGTGCGAGTGACCCAATTGCTTCTCTTTCCGTTCAACTAGCACTAATTGGGAGCGTGGCTGCGTGCTTTATCCTTTCGTGAGTGCAGCTGAATTGAGAGCGTTTTACTTTTTATTTACTGCCTACTACTTCTTCTCATGGAAGGGTGTTGTGTGTATTACAACCAGAATGATGCTGTGATGTGAGCTAAACGCGGAACCGCAGGTGAGCAACGAAACCACTAGTACTGCGGCGCTAAAACCCTTTCTTCGCCTTTCTCTCCTAGTTTTCGCCAAAATGGCATGAGTGCGTGAATTAAATCCAGCAAATGGAATGAAGGAAAATCAATGAATTGAGCCTAAATTCCTTCTCTCATCTGGCTGAGAGAAAAGCGAAGAGAGGGCGTTGGTGATTCAGTGGACAAAACGTGAGCCCCCGAAAAGGGTAATCACGGTTCAAAGTTCACCTAGGCTTCCGAGTTCTGCGCAAGTTTAAGCGTCGCACATCTCAGTTATAAAGTTCTGTTTAGACTAGAATGACGTCTGATAGTGGAACATCTGTTACTTACTGTTTAAAAGCCGTTGGTGTGTTTGAAGATAGCCAAATAACTACGACGACCGCAGCAGCAAAAGTGGTGCTTCCTTCGTAACTGGCCTGCTTTAAACAAGGCGATAAGCTCACGTATAATGATTATCACAATGCTGTGAAAAGAATAACATCATTGGTGTTTTTCAGTATGGTTTACGGTCAGTGTCACTTTTTTGTCAGTGAACCAACCATTCGTGTAGCTTCGGTCATTTGCTTTCTTCTCAGAATTTTGAAAAGTTTTATAGCACTCTGAGATGAGACCTAGCCTGTCTTGTTTCTATGCACTTTTTTGTTGTATGATTGAGCTGACACGAGGTTGATATGAAAACCTTTAATCGACTAACGTTTTAATGCCTTCGCTTTCCTCACAGCTGAATTGTTTTGAGTCGATGGTCCATAGGTGTAGTTGTCGCGAGATGGGTGATCGTTGTTGCAACCGGTTTTTAAAATATTGTTTACCAGGCTGCGTGCTCGCAAACGAAGCACCGACTGCACTGCTACAGGACGCTTTGCCCGCCCAATGTACATGATATAGGAGGCGGACATCGGGCCTTTATAAGAAGGCACCACCGAACGAACATTCCCATTAGAGCGGTGCTTACTCAAATAGATTCGACTCGAGGTGACAACGACCACCCACTTCGCGACAGCGGCCATGTGTGGATCACCGAGTCGGATCAATGCGGCTCTAAGGAAGGTGAAGGCGCCAAAACGTTAGCAGGATAAAGTTTTCGTGGCAACCTCGTGTCAGCTCAATCGCATAGAAAATATTTAATTATTTTCACGGAGGTTTAATGAAAGTCGGTCTTTAAGGTAATGGTAAATTTTTTTAAACGACGCCTAAGCATGAATTGACCAACTAGAAGTGAGAAAATAAGACTTTATTCCACTTAAATTTTTGCCAAGTGATATGAATGATAAATGATAGATGCACTTCATGTTATGCGAGGACGAAGAGCAGTCAGCTTTACTAAAGAACTTGGGTGCTGATGATGTGGTCTGAAAGAACCAATACAGACTTGTTTGCTTACGTAATTGCTCAGAAGCCCTCAGAGTGAACTGAAACGAAAGGGATTAATAAAACAGATAGATACAATAAAGATCTAAAGCACGGTAGGAAATGTTGCTCTAAATATTTATCATTTTTCACTTTTTGATGAGCTCATGCACACATTTAAAAGGCCAATGTAGTCACCTACTTCCTGAAAATCCTAATGGTAATTTGTCGAAAGGTCAGGAATGCTCATTATTTTGAGAGATTTTCAAGTTGGCTTTCGATAGCGCTTGTTTATATGCCCGTTTTTTGGAAAGGTTAGTTTGAGCGTTTAGAAATGGAAGCCGGTTTTCGTTCGGTTTCTCTCGGGCAAACCCTAAAACCTTCTGACTGTTCGTTTAACAACTCAAAAGATTTCTGCATCTTCTCTTAAGTGTATCAAGTGACAAAACAATCATCTATGTATCTGTAGTGGAGTAACGGCCGGAGATCCATTACCGGTGCCGACATACAGGCAAATTGTAAGACTAAGTGCCAGTCGCTGTTCCGTTGCCAACCCTCTCATTTATGCGTAATATTTTTCAGGCCACCTTTAGATAAACCAGTCCCGGTGCTTCCTTAAGAGGCCATGAGCTGCTGAATCGAGAAGAGTTAAATGATTATAGCTCCCTTGTCTTCCATAAGGAGCGTATGGCTAACACAGCGGTGTGAAGGACTCCGTTACATACGGTGCTGATTAGGTTACGTAGATGACCGGGGAACATTCGGACATTCGTCAGATAGGCTAGGATCTGTTTCAGCAACTGGATGAGAACTAGGTTTATAAACCAGGGTATTCTATCCGTGGGGACGTCTTTACAACTCATGATGGGCCTAACCTTGAACGTTAAGGGGTCGGTAGACCACCAATGGATTATGGCGTATGAGTTTTAGTAAATTAGTATGAAGCGGGGCATGTTGGTAGTTCAACTTTAAGCCGCAAAATAACTGATAGTTTTAAGCTTGACGCGCTTGCCACCTTGATGCACTCTTTGTTCTGTTTTCGATATTGACTTTTGAATTCCTTTTCAGATTATGAACGGTGAGGAGAAACATCATCACGATGTTTTTCCGTTATCTAAACAACGAACTGACGAGCAGTTAGTACAAGCCCTCCGTCTTCATCACTATCTATTATTTTGTTTAGAAGCGGGCTACGATAGTCTGGAAGTTTTTTCTTTTTATTAGTTCTACCGGTCGCACACATTTTTTTGCTGCTGTGAGGTTAGTACTAAGCATTTTTCGCTATAATGGTCATGGATTTTGAGATTCGCCGTTGTGGTCCTGCTGTCTAAAGAACTCTGTTGGAAAAGGAAAGAGTGGTAATGTCTCGTTAATCGTTATATGTTTCGTTACTCCGTTAATTATTGTTTTTCGTTCTTACCTGATGTATTTAGTCCAGCTATGTAACGGGGTCGATCCTGAAGCTGGTGCAGATTGCATGCGATCCTAAGCAGAGATAATTTCGCCAAGTCTCCACATGACAAGAAAGTTTCTTTATGATTTGGGGTCCCACAAGATAACCATGAAATTGGTTGTTTGCCGACCGGAATCATGTCATATTCAACGTAATTAATGTCAAAGTTCTTCGAGATCGTAAGTGAAGGTCTACAGAGTTCTCTTATGCGTTTATTTTTTTACAAGATACTTCATTTAATGATATACATTCGCACGATTTTTTACACTACATGATTGTAGTCAACGATATTCGATCAAAGATAATCAGTAAATCAATCAACTTGAGATAAAGGTCACTAGCGCTTTCCTTTCGAAGCGAGGTTCTTCCTGACCTTTTTTTCCTTCGGACGGCTTTTTTCTCCCCCAGTTGTGACTTTTGTCTTGCAATTTTGTAGCTACGTCTGAAGAATTTTTTTTCCCACAAACTTAGTCGGTTTTCGTCTTCAGAGTTCTCTAATATTTTGCTTATTAAGTTTGTTTAATGCATTTTGTGAGTTTTTCGACCCTCTTTCTAAGTTTTTTATTCTTAATTCTACATCTCTCCTTTCCCAGCATTTCTTTTGCAGAAGATGGATGCTTTCAACTATGGTGTGTGAACCGCTGAACTTTAACACATAACGCCCGAAACGCATTGGGTACTTTCAACTTTAAATCGAAATCTCAGGGCAGAAGCGCTTGTAACGCAGTAGTCGGAGGCGTCTTGCAATACACATTGAATCGATCCCCATGCCCCAGGTTTCCCAAGCTTTCCATCTCTGTGTCGGCAATTTGATACTGGACTTGTATTGGAGGATAGCAGTACTGGTTCAATACATCGGCATACCACTGTGAGCCATTGTAAAGGCCGAATAAGCATTCAGTCATCTCTAACGATGCTTTGTGAAATAGAATGCATGGCGGATCACTCAAGGAATGATCAACTCAGAGACCTTTATTCCTTATTTTTTTATCTCAAAACATATTTGACGTTATCAGCCGCGATAAAAGCCATTACATCCTGACAATATTAGCTTAGAAGGTAGCAGTTGTTTATTCTACCGAGACGACACGGTAAATTCTACGGAGGCGACACTATGAATTTTTCGATCTTATAGTACATACTTCCTTTGATTTTTCTTGCGTCGCATTTTGAAAAAATAAAGCAATCTAACAAGTTGGATTTCGTCGAACAGAACATGGCGCTGTTCTCCAATGTGTCACATACGTTTGGAGTGCCCACTTCTGCGTTAGAAGTCTTAAAAGCACAACTCTCTGCGTCAACTTTTCGAAAATCTTAATTCTAAACATATATAAACTTGGAAGGATGTTGTTTGAAATCTACTTTTTAAGATTGATCTGATAAGGCAAAATCCGTTCTTTGAATGGCTGGCTCCCCAACTCTTAAAATCCTCTAGTTAACGGAAAACCATCGTCAGTTGTCAAAAAACCAACTTCGAGCGTCATGTGTTAAAGCTTTCGATGGCTTCACAATAGTAGTTTTTTGAACCGCATGTGTTAAGAGAACAATTATGAGGAAGAAACAGTACGAAGAAAAGGAAAGTTTCAAGTAGAATTGATTGCCTTGTGCATAAGAGGTTTTTCTGGTGCTTTGCTTGCTCTTACCTTAAGGAACGAGCTATTAACTGAACTTCTACTACTTCTAGTTGAGGCCTCTACATTAAATACTGTTTAACCCATCGAGAAATTGAGTGGTCAGAAATCGTTCACGGTTTGGAATAGTGTTTGATTACAAGCAGTTCGAAATCTGAAATTTAGCCATACTCACAGCAGTTGTTTTTATATCGCTAACTTTAAATCAACTCAGTTGCGAAAATCTCAATTCTCAGATTTTATATTACTTTCTAGAAACCTACCAGAGACTACTTCTAGTTTTTTGCCGCCCACACTCATTCCACCCCAAACGCCTCCGGATCTGAGTCACGTATGACTTATTCAAGCAGAAATGATCCAATCTGTGAGTCTCATGTAATACATATTGGCTGTGATGTTCTCGTTGGTAAGTTATGTAGCGTGCTGAATGGAACCCAAGAGAAAAAAAATTGTTGAGAATACTTTCATATTTCCCTTTCTGCTTAAAAAGTCGAAAGAGCGAAGGCTAATGGAAGAATCATGAGAACGACAGCGATAACTATTGAGATGATCTCTTGTGACAACTCCCAAGTCGTTCTGTTGCACAGCTAAAGGCTATCATTAATAGCTATCAGACCAAATGAAGTTATGTGAAAGATTGGTTTTGAAATTAATTCTATCCCAGTATTTTCTCATGAACATTGGGTTGGTGTCCTTAATTTCTTGAGGTTTCTTCATCGAAATTCCTTTTTACCCCTTTGATTGCACAGTTTTGTAGGAAAAAAAATCTGCTTTAGGATACCAGCTCAGATATAATCGTAGACTCGACGGTACATAACATTACGAGCTCATAAAATTATGAGGCCTAAAAAATAATCAAAAAATAAGGCATGAAGAGATGAATAAAACTTCACTTACGGTATTCAATCGATTTTCCTACCCCACCCATTTTCCCGCATGCATGCGAACATTGAGAGGTTGTCACCGAACGAAACACGGAGATCTTTGAGAAGAATCGAACCGTCGTGCAATATGCTCATATAGGAGATGATGATCAGAACAAGATAACCGTAACCAAAGCCTAAATTGTCGAGGTTTATCTAGCTTCAAAAAATGTTCTCTCTGTGAAGTTAACTGAAGATCAAGTGATTTCCACTCGGAATAAAATCGTCCTGACATTGATGACTAACCTCTATAAGCAAGTCCGTGCATCCTACAAACGTCCACTAATCCTGTTTGAGTGAATTGTGACACAAATACTACAAAACACAACGTCGGATGAACGAACACAACAAAAAATTGTTACTTAACTGATACTTAAACGGCCCCTCTTCACTTGTTGTGCGGGCCCCAGCATAATCACCATTTTTCGTAGATTTGCTAGTTAAGCCATTGCGGCTCCTTGGAATCCAGGGGACAGCCTGGCCAAAGTCTGCCCCAGGTCGCCACCACGACAGGCAGTCGCAGCCCTTGTGGATCAGAAAGAGATTTGCCACCATGTAACTTTGATACCAGGACGGTGGTGGATCCTGGCATTGGTTTCACATTCCAGGGTCGTCGATTTTCCGGGATTCAAGCTGTATGGCCGCTAAGCCTCAACACGATTTCGGGGCCAGAGGATTCTGCTGGCAGCAACTTCCGTGCGAATGTTCCCAGTCAACCGACATTTCATATATCAAGTAGGCGTTTTCCAGATCACTAACACAAATTCAGCAGCCCTACAAATGTTCTTAATAAATGGTCTGACTGTAGTTGTTCAAATATTTAACGAAAGGAACCGGTGGTCAAACTATTGATCTAGAGGTGAGCCCTTCATCAAATATTTCAACTAAAATATCACTTTAAGTCTTAAGTTAATAAAATCAGGTGAATATCTTAAAGATTCTTCGTCGTACGGTACGAAGCACTTTTTTAAAAGCACTAATTTTTTTATTTCGATATCGACATGTGCTTCAGTTAGCCGCACTTGGTGGTAGAACATTCATCTATTTGTCAGTATTTCTCCCGTTTCTGTCTATTCTAAGTAAGTTCAAAGTTCTTGCCTGGTTCCCTTCAGATGCAGTCCTGACCTATTCGCCTCGAACTACCCTCAACTATTCGACGAAGAAACTATTATTAATCTTAATTTAAACACTGCATTGTTAAATGAATAACTAAATAAATAAAGGATGGTAGGAATAAAACGTTTGGAGTTGATTCAATCCTCTAGGAGTGCATAGTACACTTAACCCCATTAGGCACACTTGACCTGCCAGAGATCTACTGTGTCGGGAAAGTGTTTCTGTCATCCGATACAAATCTGGTACCAATTTTCCGACACCGTCGCTAAGGAAGGTGTGATCGGAGCAGCGACCAATTGATATGAAAGACAACTCTGGTCACTGTTCTACATGAGCCCCTTCTAAATGAATATTCGAAACAAGGGTGAAACACAAGAAGTACCTCCATAAGTTTCTGAGTCAGCGATTAAGTGATTGTCATATTCGACCGAATATTTTCCATTTATCCAATGCAAAGTGATAACTTAACTGAATACTGATAACTAAGTGGTGTTCTTCTTCATCCTTTTTATCACGAACGTCAAGTCGTCCTTCAACGGCCAAGCCTTCAGCACTTTACATCTAATTTCCGATTTCAACCGCCTACATACTATTGAGGTGTGCCTTCGTCTACTGCTTCTTGTCATGCTCCAATTTGAATATTTACACACAAGTTTTACTTCTATGGGATTTTTTGTAACGGTGCAGAAAAACTTCCATCTCTCTTAAAAATCATCTGCTCAAGTACAACTATAAGACGAATAGTTCCCAAGATTGACTTTCTATTAACCTCGGCATTGGATTATTAATCTGTCGTTCTTTTTTTTACAGCAATCGCGAGGTTGTTATTCAGCACATGTTTACTTCCTCACAAATATAATACATGCAACACAACGGTAGCTGACGTTTCGGCAGTATCGCCTTCTTCAGAGCCTGGAAAGGTACACTAATACGCAGTTTGCTGGGTCAAACACTTCAACAACGCAAACAGGAAGATAGAAGTCTGAACAATAATTACACGATCACCGGCTTCTCGAAAAGCCCACCGTTTTTTTATCTGCCCACCACCAAGGAAGAACAGCCACATAGAGTCGCATATGGTTGATTACTGCACCACCCCACATCAAAAAATCAGTTCTGAGATAGGAGCCAGATCATGCATTATCTCAGGTCATTCCACCCTACTATTCATTCTCGGATTTTTGGAATTTATCCAAAAAGCCTCGAGAAATTTGAGCGTTGGTGATTTAGGCTCCCGTGCGAGGATAGCGACTTTTACATCAAAATCTTCTCCACTACCTTTTTTTATCCTATGCGTGCCTTGTTTTGATTTTCGTTTGCGATCTAGGTGTTCTTTTATGCGGATACACAAAAAGTCTGCCCGTTTCGCAGATATATTCGTCTTCGCAAGTACTACAAGAGATCAGGTATATCGTACCTGATCTCATGCAGTCTCCCTCCCGTAAAGGCAAATTACGCAACTTTGTGTTTCGCACAGTCGCTCATACAGGCGGTTACAAACTAAATCACGACGTAGAGCATCGGTATTTCAGCTATCGCTATCTATTCCTCTAGATCTGCCTTTCTCAAGCATCGCTTTATCGCCACACTTATTTCATCGTTAATGAAGGGCAAGATAAACGGGATTTTGTTTCGGCCAAACCCTTCGTTCTGAGGCGTCGCTCTCCTTCTAAACATGTCTCGTGGGGTTACTATTTTGTAGCCATTGGAGATGTCTATTTTCCGAGCAAAGTTGCGCGATTCTTCCTTTAGTTCCCTACTTGTGCACAGTCGCTGTTGCAAACATGTTTCTCACAAGCGCGCTCTTTGTGTGCGAAGGGTGGGAACAAAGGAAATGAAAGGGATGATCCTGTTCTTGGCTTTCGGTGCCACTTTGTTATGTAACCGCTACTTGATAGGTTTACTTGAACGTTTAAAAACGTAAGCCAGTTTTTTCCTCGGTGTCTTCCGGGTGAACTTGGTGTACTCAGACTGCTCGTTCAACAATTCGAACCAATTGTCCATACCCTCCTGCGTAGAGAAGACGACGAAACAATTATCTACGTACCTGCAGTAGAGTAGTGGGCGGAGACCGAGAACGGGGCTTCTACTTTAGACATGATCGCAATGGCAAGGCTTGGTGCCAGTCGCTGTCCCATTGCCAACCCCCTTATTTGCGCGAAATATTCCCCAGACCATCTGAATATCGAGAAGTTTAGGCACTCCTTTAAGAGAGCCATAAGATGCTCAGTGGAGAAGCCATGCATATTTATTCTTCCTCCATGTTGAACAAGAAGTTCGAAGATGGCTTGTATTGCGGAGTCATTCGATACGTTGGTGTACAACGCGGTAATGTCGAAAGACTCCATCACGTACGCGTTATTAGGAGACGCGAATATATCGGCGAAACGGGCAGACTTTTGTGTATCTGCATAAAAGAACATCTAGATGGCAGACGAAAATCAAAACAAGGCAGGCCACTTGGCACGCATAGGATACAAAACATAGCGGAGAAGATTTTTGATGTAAATGTCGCTATCATCGCAAGGGAGACTAAAACACCAATGCGCAAATTTCTCGAGGCTTTTTGGATAAATTCCAAAAATCCGAATGAATATCAGGGAAGAATGCCCTGAGATAGCGCATGATCTAGCCCCGTATCTCAGAACTGATTTTTGATGTGGAGTGGTGCAGTAATCATCCATATGCGACTCTAAGCGGCTGTTCTTCCGTGGTGGAAGGTAAACAAAAAACGGTGACTGTTTCGAGAACCTTCAGATTTTCGTCTCTCTGTTTGCGTTGTTGAAGCATTTGACCTAGTAAATTACATTTTAGTGTACCCTTCCAGGCTCTAAAGAAGGCGATACTGCCGAAAAGCCAGCTACCGTTGTGTTGTGTATGTAATATTTGTGAGGAAGTAGACGTGTGCTGAAGAACAACTTCACGATTGCTGTAAAAAAGAGAACAACAGATAGCAAAGATGCTTTGATTCCTGGAATGATAGATAAATATTTCTTCTATCAGTGATGTCTTCTAGTGGAAGAAGTTACCCAGACATTCAAGCGTTAAAGCTCGAGGCAGTGAAGTTTCCTATCGGAAAAAAAATTGAAAAGAAGAACGTCAAAAAACTTGAAATCGTCTGAAAGAGTGGTCATTTTCGTGTAGGAAATCAGCGTTATGAATGTTAGATCTTCGAAGTGGTCATTCATCTACAATAATTGAATGCATCTTGCGTTTCCATCGTAACTGGTTCCAGCCTTCGGCGAAAAAACGCTTCGTTATTGTCGCGTAATGAACCGAAATGTCAATCAACATTTGAACAACATCTCACCTACATGTATCTTCTGCCAGAAGCGGAACAGGCATACTTGCGTAATCCGATTACAAATCCGAAGGAAGCAAATGCGCCACAAATTTATTTCCTGAAGGTAAGGTTTTGCATCGATCTTGCTTGTATCTTGTCGAGAAGTACGTTACACAATGGCTTTATGACTCGATGTTTTCTATTTTACTAATGAGACAAATTCTGTTATTTACAAGATTCCCGTTTCCCGTGTTTGCTTGAGGTCCTTTAAAGATTCCCAAATTTCAGGTTTCCATGCTCAAAACTAGAATGCAACGACTCAATAAGTGGAACTTTTTTCCAGAATTTTTCGTTTTGTAATGTTGTTTCCTTACATATACATTTATATATGTATTTGCATACATGTGCACATATACACAAGAGTACATATATATACTCATATATATGTGTATATCTGTGTACGATATAAACGTTTTGCTGTATTGAACTTCTGTTTTCTTTACAACAGCTAGGAGTGCGTTTCTTTATGTTAATTTTGTTTAGCGGACGATCTTGAAAAGAATGTTCCTCGACCGAAATCCCCTCATATGGATAACGAGAAACCGATTGAAATGGCTCATTATCACGCCAGCCATGCTCCAGATCCTGACAAGGTGGAATCTTCAAGCGATCTTCTTCAAATCACTTTTCGCAAACTTTGGTTGGATATGTTTCGCTTAGTTTATTTTATCTGTCGCGCTTTAGTCATTTTTATGCAGACAATCACAATATCTTTGTTTCGTGCTCGATTTAGCTTCCTGCAATTGAACGAGACGATCTTCCAGCTCGTCATTATCCGTGTGCTATAGAAGGTTGATATTTGGCATTTACTGGTTGACAACCCGCATGTGTTGCTAGCGTACTCCAACTTTTCAGAACACAAAAAAACATCTTTCTTCATCTTTGATAGAGAATGAAATTTCTGACGATGAATTATCTGAGAGTGAAAGAACTGACGAAAATAAATTGAAGAAGGCAGGCGGCATCTGTTTTCGTTCTTTTTTGATGGCTTATAATTTGTCGTTTTGATATTGAATGTGCTTGAATTACCTAGTTTGTTGTTTTGAAAAGAAATGGTCAGATTTATATACATATATATGTATATATATATATATATATGTATGCTTACACAAACATCTGCAATATATGTGTAGAAAAAAAGTGAATAAACAAATGAAAGCGTGTACAGATACAGCCTGGTTGGAATGCAACTCTGTACTTTAAATGTCCTATGAATTTCTCTTAAGAGCATTTTTACACGAAATAAATGCAAGAAGAAAAACTATCACATGGGGTTTTATTTATAATTAAGTATGGGCATGAAGGAAGTGCGCATAGCGCAGTGGTCAGAGACACGTTACAACACACATGGGATTGATCCTCGTGTCCATCACTGGCTCAATACATCGGTAAGCCACCGCGAGCCATTTTAAAGGCCAGATATGCATTCAGTTATCATCAACGATGCTTAATGAAGTCGAATGCATGGCACACCCTTCAGGAATAGGTCACCGCCGAGAGCTTTATCCTTTTTTACGGGCACGAACATTTAACACTTGCATTTTAAGCTTTACAGTGGCTGAGCGCTAGGATACGAAGCTCTCAGCTCCTGAATTAAACTACGAATTAACTGTAGTGCTAGAGTCTTTCGATTTCTAGGTACGCCCGTCTTAGTATTTCGGCCATGTTGGAGAACTCTGCTGTGCTAAACATCTGCGGGGAATTAAACCACACAGTCATACGGTTTTGCATTGGAACCAATACGCTTTTCCACCCCGATTCACTTGAAACATCCGCTTCATAACCTCGATCCGACGCCGCTTCATCTGAATCTTTCAATAAATTCGGCTTCCGAAATAACATTTGCTTCAGAGACAAGAGAAGAAATCTGGTTTCACACCGTTTGCACGGCAAGATGGCCAAGCTCCTCCACCAGATGCTGTATTCCTGAACGACAATAAGGCGGCCGAGCAGAACAATGATGAAGAATCGTCTGGATGAAGAGAAGAGAACGCAATAGTTGAATGGCTATCGCGACGAACCCGATCGAAGAACAACTTTGCAATAATCCTTTGCCGGTTTTTTTTCGATAATTCTTGCTTGGACGCTCGGATGGCCCGTCTTTACTGGTTGTGCCGTTCTCAGCATATTTAGCGATTGTGGTTACCTGGAATCCCGAAGTCAGCCTTGCCAAGGTCTGCCCTATGTCGTCATCACCTCATGCAGTCGCCTCCTTTGTGGATAAGAGTGAGATTTGCCACCATGCGACTGTTTTCATACCAGGGTAGTGGTGGATCCTGGTACTGGTTTTTCACTCTTGGCTAAGGCTCGTTATATAAACGCCGGACTCCTTCTCTGCTCGGAAGACCGTGGCGGGGAAAATGAACCTCGCCGCTGTAGATCACAGCCCGACACCCAGGAACAATGGGTGGTAGCAACAGATAATAATAATAGTGATAAGAATTACTTTTCAACGACAGCTTTAAACAACTTTTCGGTAATAACAATGGTAAACATGAAAAAACCCACAGTGAGGTGATTCTCGTCAGATACGACAAAAAAATCCGTGCCACCGTTCGCCGTCGATTCGGTCTGTATTCGTGGTTAGAACGCGGCCGTCTAGTGGTGGTAACTGTCGCCTTCGGTGGGACGTCGAAATGGAGAAGTGGGAGAGCAGAAGTCGGATGCCTTCGATGTCCGGTGTTTCGAGAAGAAGTGATTGCATCTGGGATCGCGTGAAGCCACCTTCCCTACAGTGTTGTTCGCCATCGTTCTGAAGGCAACGTCTGAACGAGGCGCGTAATTCTTTGTGTTCGCTTCCATTCGTATTCACTTTTGTCCATTTTTCACGTTTCTTGGGGGTGGATTCAGCAGGTGTCTCGTGTTGGACACACGCTTTAGGTAGCAACTCGGGAGGTTCGTTCAAATTCCATGACAACCGAACGATGGCGATGTGGGAGCGGAAGATTTATTAGCGAAGAAATGTTCCCATTCTCATCTTTTTTCACAAAAAAACGGTTCTTTTGGTTGCAGAGAAAGTCTTGCAGGTGTTTTTTTAGTAATATGTCCAAGTAGACAAGTTCACTTCTAATTTCATACGAATCGAGAAGTCTACTTTTTTCGCAAATGGAAATGAAGAAATCACAACTTAGTTGCTCTCAAATTTAGTTGGGTTGTTACGGCGAGCTGCTGCAATCATTTGGAATTCAGAGACACCAAGGTGTGGCAAACTATGAGATTTAGGAAGTTTCTTCGATCCGAATTCGCAGCTAATACCTCTTTAATCAGCTTGTCTACATTAACGCTGAACTCAAAGAACAAACGACAGAGCTTCGTCATCTTCTCACATCATCTTTTACTGCTTTTTTGTTTAGCGTTTTAGTTTTTGCTGCTGTTGCACCACTGACGATTTCCGAGATTGGTGACGTGTTTGTCAGTAACCAACCGGATTCGATTCCATTATATACCGGTAGGAACTGCGATTAAATCGTATGATATCCTCTCTACTCCTTTTTCAGCTTCACTAGTTTCGAAAATCTTTGCATTTATACAAGAAATGGTTCAGATCGTTTTACCAGTGCAGGAAAGGCTTGATCACAGTTCAGCAAAGAACGAAAAGAATTCAATGATCTGTTTTTTCGTAGATCTATCTATGAATCATTTCTACGCTAACAAAAAATGGTTTTGCTTCACTACAGATTCTACGTGCGATGACGGCACGACCATTATGACAAGTTGGGACTGCACTGCTGACGGAAAGTACATATGCTTGTTGTCGGGAGTTGACAGCCACGTAGCAAATGCTTTTTCCATCATGCAAGTTTTCATGGAAATTCACTGACTGCTTGCACGAGGGAGATCTACTTTATTTTCTTTCTTACTTCGTTCGATGTCTTTATTTTCACGGTAATAAAGAAGTCTGTGATGATTGGGGAGTGGATAAATGTCGACGATTCATCATGGAAGGATCAACGAGAACAACGGAATGCTAAGAAAGTTTCTTCTCAACCTTAAGCTCTTTTTGTCTTCAAAGCCTAAGCCGCCTTCCTCTCCTCCGAGCACTCCTTGCACTTTGTTTGGTTACTTTTTTTATTCGTTGTTTGCTTTTCTTTTCGTCACAAATGCCACATTGGCATATCCTGCTGTAATCTTTCTTTTTGGAATGGAAATTTGCAGTTCGAGCTCTTCAACGCAACCCAGTTATTGTTTTAACTTTGGGAGATTTCACATGTTTTATACCAGTTTATTCTTGGTCGTGTTATTTAACGTGTCACTCTGATAATCTGTCCATTCCTCGTCTGGTAGTTGTTTAATGTTTTCGCTCAAGGATCACGGAGAGTGCCTTACCTTTCTCCACTTCACACTGATACTTGCGTCAGTACATGGATCACGTGTTGAGGACGAATTCTGATATTCGTTTCTCAATAACCCCATCAAGGTTTTTAGGTCGCATTAACATCTATGGATTAGGTTTGTACGAGAATAAAGATGGATGTGGATACAAACTCTACAATTTGAAACATGCGTGCCTTCACCTGTCATCTGCATCACCTGTAGTCCCGTTGATCATCGAGTGATTCGAGCGGGCGCCAGTAAATCTTCCACTTTTCCCTGTCGCTTGCAAGAGTAGCCCAGTGGGTTTTGCTCGCTCTAGGGACTCGTCGAGCATCATATCTTTTAGTATTACCCAGGATCAACTTTCTATTTACCTCGGCATTGGATTATGAATTCGTCGTTCTCTCTCTCAGCAATCGCGAGGTTTTTAAGTAGCACACGTTTACTTCCATACAATAACACACATGCAACACGCTCGTTGCTGACGTTTCGGCAGAATCACCTTCTTCTCTGGACAGGTAAAAAAATGCGGTAGGTTTTTTCGATGTAATTTTCATGCAGATTTTCATCTTTCTGTCTGTGCTGTTGAAGTGTTTGACCAAGTAAGTTGCGTACTAGTGTACCCTTCCAGGCTCTGAAGAAGGCGATTCTGCGGAAACGTCAGCTACCATTGTGTTGTATGTGTGTTATTGTATGGAAGTAAACGTATGCTGCTTAACAACCTCGCGATTGCTGAGAGAGAAAATGACGAATTCATCATATCGTTCTTCTAGGCTCTTCGTGAAGAACTCTAACCATTGGATCGGTGGTCTTCCTGCAGTACGTTTAACATCCCGAGGAATCTAGTCACTAACGGCTCTTGTCCATAATTGTCATTCATACGCATTACGTGTCCGGCCCACCTTATCTTCGACTGTTTGGCGTGCGTACAGAACAGCATCTTTGATTTCTGATCAATGATGCAGGTCGGAGCTTCGGATCCTATCCCTTACTTGTGTGAAACGGGATACTCCTACAATCCTCCTTTAGACCGCGCGTTCGATAACGCTGAGTGATCTTTCATCCTGCTTACGCAGCGACTAAGTTTCTGACGCATAAGCTAGGGGGAGGAAGTACTGCTGAGCCGAAAAGGTGGGAACGGAGTCGGGTGTTCTTTGCTCTCTTCACTACATCCTCAACGCTCTTGAAAGCTCCCCAAGCAGCTCGTTTGCTTCTGATCAGCTGTGGAGCTAAGTCGTTCATCATATAGATTTTCCGACCTAGATAGACATAACTGGAGCATTCGGAGATATTCGCTCCGTTGACGTGAATGGGGCATACGAAACCATTCCGTTCCTCATGAACATCATTTTCGTGGGATTTAGTCGAAGACCAATCTTTCCACAGGCTTTATCAATGTCGGCAAGCATGCGTTCCGCGTGGCTAATGTTTGGGGTTACTAGGGCGATGTCATCAGCAAAGCGAAGATGGTGTAACTGGCGACCATCGATGGTCACTCCCATATTATCCCATTCCAATGCTCGCGTGACGTTCTGGAGAGTGGCGGTAAATAATTTTGGCAAGTTATGCTGGTCTTCCACTGGGCAGGGGATTTTGCATTCAGAGAGGTAACGTGTGAAGAGCCGAACCAGTGTGTTTGCGAGGACTGGCGGGAGGTTCTTAAGGTGTTCTGATCTCATCCTGTCCAAGGCGTTGAATGGGTGTCGTCGTCTCGTCTCGGCCAGGCCGATGACGTTGTACCTTATTCTTCTTGCCTGTATGAACAAGTCTTCTATCGAGGAGTCGTATGCAAATGTACGTGCATTGTAGGTACAGATCGTCACTTTAGTTCTTTGTAATCCAGGCAGCTTTCATTGGCCCTGAGATTTTAGTAGCCTCTCCGTACTCGCCCTACTCAACACTGCGAAAATTGAGGGCTCTTTCAGGATCAGGGGAATGAGGCTGGCTTTTTTTTGACTGTGTTTAGCATTTTTGATACCCACGTATAGCTTGCTGGGCTCTGAATGTGGGGGGCAAGGTATACTCACGGGTAGCTTGCTAGGCTCTCCCAGAGTGGACATGGAGCTTATTTGTTAGAGGCGACTCCTAGCCTCCAACAAATAAGCTCCATATCCACTCTGGGAGAGCCCAGCAAGCTACCCATGGGTATACCTTGCCCCCACATTTCCCTACCACTTGATTGCAGGCTATTAGCCGAATTGACTCGTAGAATACAATACGCGTAAGCGAGAACGCACCCACACACATATGCATGAATACGCCTATCAAATACAGAAAGTATGTGCGAAATCGGCGCAGGCGAAACAGGGAGTCCATCCCCTTCATCCACCTGCGTCTCAGGGAAGCAAAGGTCGCTTTTGGTCCGCGATTACCCCCCTATCCGCCACCTGGGGACGCGCCACGCAGGCTCGTGACTAACCGGCTCGGGATCCCTCATGTGAAGGAGATGCGTGGATGCATACCTTACTAATCGAAATGTGAACTATTGTGAGCTGCACGTTTCTTGCAACATGGTTTAAGTTTGTTTTCTAAAGTGGTGTAGAATTTTGCAGTTGCGGAAGTGGTGAGTTCTTGGAAAACATCTTTAATAGTACTTCGGTTATTGAAGATTTTCCTAGTTAGCAGTGGTCTCAGTGTTAAAGCTAAAAAGCTCTTGACGTTGGTCAATCCTTGAGGGATGCACCATACATATACTGGATCTCATTAAGCATTGTTGGAGGTGATAAAGTGAATATCTGCCGTTTAAAATGTTTCGTGGTCGTCTATCGATCAATCGAACCAGTGCTGCTATCCTCGCAGACAAGTCTGGTACCAATTCACCGACCTCAAAGGAATGGGAAGCTTGGTGAGCCACGGGCGCCGGCGTTGACCCCATGTGTGTTGGAGGGCGCCTCCGACACTGCGCTACACGGTCCTTACCTGTTGTGTCTAGGTGTTAGAGGAAACTAATGGTTGCTTGACGAGAACTTGGAGAAATGTTGTAGGTCGGGTGGAGTTTCGCATAACATTTCGCTCACTTTTAGCGTTAGAGGTACATCGCTTAGTCAAGTGTCGTTCTGCAGGAAGGTTGAGCTTTTTCTACTGGCTAAAGCTCAATATGCACTCTCCAGTTCCTGATGTATACTGTTAATCCCTAGAAAAAGGAATTGTTTAGAAGCTTCGTCTTAGTACACCTAGTGAGCTGAATGCTATCATCCAGTTATGTCAATTTTTCACCACACAGTACGATCGAGAAGTGGACCGTTTTTATGATGGGAAACCAGCATGAACAGACACTTTATGACGACCGTCTCTTTGTACCTCGCTCGATTCACGCGAGATCAATTTATTAACTTTTTCTAATTGCTTGAGTGTTTCCAACCGATGAGCGGTCGTTCATTCGAATGTTTCCTTCTCATTCATCGATTTTTTGCCTTCTGAAGGCCGTTGTCAGCTGCTGATTGACGTCTGCAACTTTCGTCAACGTGAAAACCCTTATATCCAAAAAGCAAACTTCTCAAAATATCGGCGTGCTCTATGGGATCAAAAGCCCTTTCCTGGGCCATAATTTGCTGGAATTTCGAACTTCTGTGGGAGTACGTCCATTTACCAATTCAGGCGAAGCGACCTGATTTTCTCATCCTTGAGAACATTATTTCAACAATCCTAGAATCAGCACAATTCAGCTGTTGGAACAAGAAAGAACAAGGCCTTTGGATCTCATCAATCTCTGATGGGTGTGCCACGTATTTGAATTCATTGAGTTTTGTTGAGGTGGTTACATGCATATTTAGCCTAGAAAAAGACATGTGATGCCTTACCGATGTATCAAGACAATGTGTTTATCCTAGACAACTCTGGTACAAATCCGCCGACTTCGGTGTAATGGTGGGCTTGATAAAGCCTTAGCGTGAGATCCCGTATGCATTGCAAGGCAGCTCTAACGCACATTGTAATATGGAGGGTAATTATGCAATAGATAAGCCTTAGAAAATGTGGGTGGCCATAATGACATCCATAATTAAATGTACTCATAGAAAACCGGTGTTCACAATGTTAACTTTTTATTTACTGTCTACCACAATTTTTTTCATGGCAGGGGGATTATGTGTGTTACAACCACAATGATGCTGAGATATTTGCACTACTACCCTTTTCGGGGGGATAACGCGTTCATCACCACGCCATGCGGGTCCTTCGTTTCGCCCGTCTCTCAGCTAGTTCTGTCGATCAGTGCCATCACCCGTCAACGGGATTGATCTGGGGAGCCTAAATCGGCATTGTACCCAGTTAAGCTGAGACTATAGTTGAAATCCACAACATTGACTTTTTATTTTTTGCTGCCTTTTACTAGCTTTCACGGCAGGGTATTATTGTGAAACAACCACAATGATGCTTAGATAATTGTAAAGCTCCGAACCGTAGGTGTCTGCGGTCGGGAACGACCGCGATATTGTCCTTTCCGGTGACTAACGCGCTCACCACCACACCATGCGGGTCCTTCGTTTCGCCTGTCTCTCCGCCTGATTGTTAATGGCACTGGTCAATAGAACTAGTTGACAGACAGGCGAAAACGACCCGCATGATGTGGTGATGAAAGCGTTAGCCCCCGGAAAGGGTAATAGTGCGTTCGTTCACCACCGCAGATACCTGTGGTCCGGAGTTCTGCAAATATCTCAGCAATATTGTAATAGTATTTCGCTTAATACGTTGCCGCAAAATTATTGTAGGCAGAAAATAAAAAGTAAACGTTGTGAACACGGTTTTTTGTTTTATTTTTTACTCTGTGTCACTTTAACAGTCATTGTCAAAGAGTTGTCTTGTGTCGTCCACAAACATCCAGGTCGGCATTTATCATATTTTGAGCTCCTGCAGTGGTTGCGATATTGCAACGCTAATACGATTTGTACTTTGAAGAGATGAGGATTAAAGAGGTGAGGCGAAGTTGTGTAATGTTGCTGTTTGATTTCATGAAGAGGAAAAATGTAGGGTGACACTATGTTCACACAATGGAATTTAGAGTTCATAATCACAAATGGTTCAGCGTTTTCGCTGTCTTGCAGAAGATAACTAGTCGTAGCAAACCGCGTCATGTGCCGCTACTACTTTGGAAAGATATCCCCAGTCAGTCAGGGGCGTATGTAGCGCAGTGGTGGGAGGCGCCCTCCAATGCACATTCGATCGGTCCCCACGCCCAAGTTCGCCATATCTTCCATCGCTCCGGGATCTCCAGATTGGTACTAGACTTATATGGGAGGATAGCAGCATTGGATCGATACATGCGTAGTCCAACGCGAGTCGCTGTAAAGGCCAGATATGCACTCAGCTACCTCCAACGATGCTTAAGGAAGTAGAGTTTATGGTGCATCCATTAGGATTGATTAAGAGCAAAACTTTATCCTTTATTCTTTTATCCTCAGTCAATTCACGTGAGCTTCTTTGCAATAATGTTGCTGTTTTTGGAATTTCTACCTGCATTGAGTTAACACATTTGTGAGTACGTTACCTCCATAGGAGTCATAAGTAATGGTATAGAATCCTCTGTGTGACATCTATAGAGGTCGTTTTCTTTCCGATAATTTATTTTGGCTCACGGAACCCTTTTGAAAGAGGTCTTCCAGTGAATCGACACCTTATCAAACATAGATGTTGCGCAGGCTGTCTGTTGAAAAACCTCCTCGTGGTTTTTAGAAATATATGGAAAACCCGATAAGAAATTGACTCTTAATAGGCAGCGAAACACTTCAAAACCCCGGCACAATGTGTTGGTATGATGGAACACAATAAGATGAAGTGAATTGTAGCATAAACACCATGCATATCCATAGAGCCATAAAGGAAATTATCCCACGTATCTCTGCCTTGTTCTCAAGCCCTCAGTGTTTTGGTCGTGGATAGACCACCGGCTATTTTTGGAACACCAGCATGTTCGTAGAACCTGAAAATTAGTCGTCGTAGCTGTTGCATCAAAGTGAATACGCTCTTTGAAGGAAGGCAACTTGTTCGATTTTAATTTGGTAACATGGACTTCTACAGCGGAGGCAGAAAAGGGAACAGTAAAAAACGAAAAGTTATACGCAGAGAACGAGTCAGTTATATTTTGACCATAAGATTAAAGGAGATTACCCGTATTGATTTCTTCTAGACCTGCTGTATTGAGAGAGATCGGATGTCCTGCTGTAACTGTAACACATCCAATTTGTAGTCATCGGTCGCACAGGTGGGTTGCTGGCAATTGATGATGATATTATTATTACGCGTGGGTTGAGGGCAGAGAGTGACCAAGAGAGATAAAACGATCTCGGGCTAACGGATCAGATGGGTAACGGAAGGGTGGTGCACATCGCCAAGCTGTGGAAAATTCGTAACGTGGTGTCTGCGCCATGGATGGCAATACTACCGCCAGCTAGTTGGCGTATGTCAGTCTCCTTCGTACTTTTTGTTTCTAGTATTGCGATCACATGAAACTGATGCCACCATCTATTTCAACAGTAATCGGATAATGGCATTTAGGGAGGCTTTTGAGGAATTCATGAAGACTGTTCCTTTTTCTGCACTTATTACACCGAAAAAGTGCAGCATGCCAGATACCGATAGTGGTTTACTACTCTTTGGGTCATTTGCTCTTTCCTATCGATTTTCGTAGTGCGTCTTCAACTCTTCACTACAATATGTTGTTGTCACATGGACACTTAATTTTGGGAGTAATTCCTGTGATTGGTTGTTCTAATGATTGATTGGTCCACAACATCAAAGGCGAATGTGATTTAGGACTATAAATAAAGAGATCCTTAATCTCTTGAAGAAGATGCAATAAAGGAAATTTTGAAGGAGAGGGAGTGGCGACGATCTGTCCAAAAAATATTCTCATTTTTGATTAGGTATTCGGTCAACTTCGTAGCAGCAGAACTCCACTTGAGTCTTCACCACATCTTTAATATCCCTCACATTAGTTGCGAGGGGTAATAATAGCCCTTGTTAAAGCATCTTGACAAGCGGATATCGTGCATTTCGCTATAACATAGATCTTAACGCATTTCTTTTCAGTATTTACATAAATAGTTCTTCAAAACTACCGTTCTCTAAAAAAACTAAACTGCTCACAAATCATACGTCGTAGAATTTCGTCTGCTTTAATCATCGATAAAATCGTGTTCTGACTATGTTCCTTGCTCATAACTTGTTCGGAAGGCTCGTCATCGTCATCAGAGTAGTGGAAGCGTACAAACCTCTCTCAGAGCTGTTCACTTATTGTGCCTTCGTTTCACTGTTTTTTGAGATAGGATATAGATACATGACGAACACAACACATACTCTATGTGTTTCTTCTGGTCACTCTCCTCTTGATTATCGGGCTATGATGATTGAACTGGGTGAATAAATGAATGAGTGAACGAATGACTGAATGAATGGATAGTATTCGATACATTCTGTTGAGCACGTGATCGTGTTCAAACATTACAGCGTCGTTGAGAGTGCCACTTTACATTGTTTCCGCAATGTGTAGTTGGGATAATACTTAATCGATATCCGGTTTGTTCATGAAATTTTCATATAGCGCACGAAGAACTCTTATCCTGAGTGGGGCTTTCTGGCTGCCTAGGACTTTCATAGTTGCTTCTACCTTATTTGAGTGAAAAACTTTAAATCGATGAAAGTGAGAGAGAGGGCGGTCTCTTCTACAATCGTGATACATCAGTGTTGCCGTGTGAGCGTGTTCCATTGCGGCGAATCCTTTTCGAAAGTATGTTTACCCACATGGCTGTCCCTCGTCTAGTGTGCTGTCATTCCTTTCTAGAATTACTCGAGTGAAGAGTTTTTTAAAGGACAGAGAGCAAGCAAATTGGGCGGTGGTTGCAGATATCGTGGAGGTAACCTTCTTTTGGACAATAACCGATCTTGCTAATCTTCCACTGAATATAAGCTTTGCATTCTGCCAGGTAACATGTGATGAGCCGAGTCCGTGTACTCATGAGGACAAGCGAAGGGTCCTTCACATCTTCAGGTCTTATATCAGTTCTGGACGAAGTCTTATTCGATTCTTCTCCGACGCACGCTGTATTTCGGAAGAGAGAACCAGTTGGACAATATATCCTTCATGCTTTGTAACGTTTGAGAAGGGATACATGGGTCTTGCAGAGATCCAATTTGCAATCGTTAATGATTTTCTTCATTGCCTTTCTGGAATCTCCAACTGTTCCATCTGAGAGTCGGAGCTTGAAGATGATATCCATCGACAATTGATTGAGAAGATATCCCATCGCTTAACTGATTCGTTGTTGCTTCTTAAATATTACATCTTTATCACCACACTGTGACCAGTACTTGCTTTAGGTGAAATGGAAACATAGTACGTTGCAACAGCAGTGCATTATCAGGTGATAATATACAATCAACCAGCAACGCATCATAATCACATCAGAAAGAAATAATTATAAATGTGATATCAGTAAGTCAACGATTGCCTAGTACAAAAAGGCATTGTCGAGAGAAGCAGCTTTCAGTCAAGCGGTAGTTTCCCTCAGAAGGTTCGGCTTGACGAGATAACGAACAGTTATATCGCTAGGTCGAGTGGCTTTGGAGGATCGTTTAGGATCAATCGGTCTGTGAAGAGAAGGAATACATCGAGAATTCAGGGAATTATTTTCTATCTATCCTTTTCTTTCATTTTCTAATCGACTCCCTACTTTTCATTTAACTGATTGTTTATTTTTGTCCATTTCCCTAATTTCATCCAAGGGATTTGTTCAGCATGATAATTACGCCTCGTTTTAGTGAATGCTAAGCAAAAAATCCAGAAGAAAGAGTGAAGAATAAAGACATCGAAAGCGCTGACACGATGGTGCTCTACTTCACGGGAGAAGCACGTTGTGAAAATGTCCGCTCGATGTGAATTTTTTTTGTTGCAATAAAAGCTGTTTGTTCTTATATATCGATCTATTTGTCTATATTAATTTATTATTACATTTAAACCCAGCGCTTTGGCGAGTATAGCGCAGTGGTCGAAGGTGTCCTGCAGTGCACATGGGATCGATCCCAGCCCCCCAGGCCTACCGAGCCCTTTTTCTCTCCGGATCGGCAAATTGGTACCAAACTTGTTTGGGAGGATGACCGCACCAGTTGAGTACATCGCTAGGCCAGCGCGATTCGTTGTAGAGTCCAGAAATGCATTCAATCACCTTAAACGACGCCTAATGAAGTCGAATGCATGGAGCATCCCTCAGTGGTAGATCAACGCCGAGAGCTTTTAGAGCCTTATCCAGCATTTCTGACCTGTAATTGGTGCCCTCGTATCAGCCATAGAAGAAAACATTCCTTCAAACGTTTTTGCATGTGGCTTCACATGCTGCTTGAGTACTTTTCCGTCTTCGTTGAAAATGTCGTTGGATGCTGGACGAGTTGTCTATCCTTGGAATACTGAGATAAGTGTGTCAAAGCAGCGTCTCGACATAGACAAAAAGGTGTGAGCTTGTCTCACACAAGTCTAGCATCAATTCTATCACCTTTCCCTCACAAGAATGAGAGGTATTGTGGACTCGGATAGGTGTGAAAGGGTCGAACGACGACCTGGGAAAGTTTGATATAAACAGAGTGAGGCAGGATCACAAACCTCGTTGCCTCGTTCGTACCAAGAATGAGTAGCTTCAAAAGAAAAAAAGCAGTATTGCCAGTGGTTTAGTACCATGCAAAGCAGATTATGTTGCCGACAAATTTTGTTTAGATACACTTTGTTTACCTATCGTTCCGAAGATTACTCTTCATATGAGCCAAAAAAGAAGCAATGTAGTAACTAATTAAACGACGAGCAGCCAGACCTATTCTAATCAGCGGAGAATTTTTCGTTTCAGCACAGGCTCAAATAGAAACATAACACCTGCCATTTGCTGTTCCTCTAAGCTCTTTTTGAGCTAAGAGAGAGCTCGACGGAGAAAATTTACGAAGCTCTTCGTTTCCAAGGGCTTCCTTTTTCTTTGTTGTCTGTTTCGCAGCAAAATCGTTGTTTTACGCACTTCTTGATCCATGTTCGTGGATACACATACGTGGGATGTCAAGCAATATGGGAACGTTGAATGTAAATGGCAGTTTCAGAGGCCAATGTTATCACTTCGTCATAGTTTGAGGCACTGGCAACGAGGCATCCTTTTTGTCGTCTTAATCCCTCAAATGACAAATGTTTTAACCTTTACTGAGTGCCTATTACTTCGTCATGGGAGAGTATGATGTGAAATACAATTACATAGATGCCACGATATGAAAATGTTGGATGGGCTCCAAACACCTTATTATCGCTTCCCGGGAGCTCACCAGCTTTCCACCAAACTAACCGAATCTTTTGCTTTGACTATCCTCCAGGCAACATAGTTCTCTGACGGTGATGTCAACGGTAATGTCACAAGTGACGTTTCATTACGACTAGCCAATCTTTGCAAATTTAAAATAAGCAGTATTCGTTCCCATTCAACTGATGCCTATTGATCGGAAGTTAAGTGTTCACTGATGGGGGCGGTATCCAGCATAATTTCCATTCGTTTCTCTCTCGTGCATTCCCCCGTCCACGATGATGATCTGCTCCGAAAATGGTGGCGTCCGGGAGACCTTTTTCCGAACTAATAAAATCGTCTTCATTTGGAAAGAATCCTAGTGAACAATTCAACCTATTGTTTTAATAATGCAACAAAAAATAATAATTAGCCCATAACGCAGTGGTTAAGTGTGCTCTTCAATACAAAGTTGCTTTGACTTTCTTCGTACTAAAACCATCACTACTTCGAAGTTGACGAACTGATACCCTAGCTGTGGTAGAAAAACCATCTGATCTATAAAGCTTGCAATTAAATGTGATGAAGAGCTGCAATACCTACTATATTTATTCGAGGGTTTTTAGCATCCAAGCATTCATCAAGAAGACAAAGAGCTCAAGTGTCAGCCGATCCCTCACGCAAATCCGAAGTCTTGTTGGATCATGGATATAAGGTCTCAAAGCGGGCGAGTGAAATGGTGCAGTCTACACAATGTTGTCAACTCTAGCTGAGTTTAAAAAATAATCGTCCTTTTTTGGGAAAAGAAGTAAGTGAAACAGTGCACCATACCGTCTCTCAATATACATCGCACAACAAATCCGCAGTTCGACACCTCGGACTACGTCTTTCAAGAATGCCGGCATTATTGCGGTAGTAGAAGGGAAAAATGACGAATTCACTAAAATTGGTAAGTCTCCTAGATGTGGAATACTACTAAAGTGAAATTGTAGTGATACGGTAGATTAGAATGCTCTGATTATAAAGATGCTTCACACTGCTCCTTCGAAACGTAGGCTGACTATCAGTCTGGAAATGCAATATATGAACACTTTTCGATTTAATTACGCTAGTGGTAAAAAACGATTCCGCGGAAAGTAAAAATATTCCCCCGTTCTAGCTAATAATATTGGGATTCGTGAATTGCGCGCATGTTTAGTGGTAGAAGTTGGTAGATTGGGTCGCACAGCTGTGTTTTTCAGGTGTTCTGTTCTCTGTAGAAGTCACATCCACATATTTTGCTTTAAGATACTACTGGCTTGGATTTTTTGCTGCACTTTGAGTTGCCAGTGCTCTACGAATAGTTCTATTCGTTCTCAACGCTTCAAACTGCGGGCAACTAGTTGGTTTTCTACGCCGTTTCCTTCCTTTCTTTTAAGAGTTCTTTTTGCAAAAAGTACTGACTTTCTTTCCTACGAAAGTTGCTATCTGTAAAGATTTTCGGAGACTGTAGAGGCTTACAAGCAAACTCGGATCCTGAATATGTCTTTCATCTCGAAGAGCTGACGATATTTGGATTGATTGCGCTCGTTCTTCTACTCGATACTTTTTTTGAATTGTGTTTTCAATACAACTTGGAAGAAAACTAAGATATGAGCAAAACAAGAAACGTCATGTGGTCTTCAAACCAGCGATCACCTCTGCCGAGGATTCACATGCGATTCACCACACAAACCGAGGCCCTTGCTTTGCCTGCCTCCCAGTCAGATTTCTTTTCATTCTCTTTGACAAGTGATAGCTGATATCACCGATAGAGTAAAAGAACTGATTGAAGGAGTGTCAAGGGTTTTGGAATGGCGCGGTGGATAACACGCGAGACCTCGGGAGAGATGATCACGGGTTCTCAGCACAGATGAGGTCCCGAGTTTCACTCAAATCTCAGCATCCTTGTGGTTGTATTTCAAATCGTGCCCTTTTACGGAAAAAAAAACAGAGAGGAAGTAAAAGATAGGCAAAAGAGAAATATCGTGTTCCATAGTGCTTAGTTCCTTAAAAAACGATAAGGCTCCGACTTCATTAAGCATGGCTGAAGGTGAGCGAATGTATATCTGGTCTATTCAACGACTTGCTTTGGCGTACCGATGTGTTAATTCAGTGCTACTATCCTCCCAAACAGGTCTCGTACGAGTTTGCCGAACCCGGCGAGATAGAATACTTGGTAAGCCTTAGTCGCTGGATCGAATGCAGGCGTATTGCAGGGCACCTCTGACCACTGTACTGCACGGGCGCTTCCGTAAAAACACAAGAAATATAAATAAATCGCTAGAATAAAAGATACGAAGGGGAAAACCGGTAGCAATAAACATCTTCGGATGGTATCTACAGTTTACATTTAGGTAATGCAGATCTTCTTCGGAAAAGGGCTCTAACTACTTTGTTGTTACGGCTGTAGGGAAGTAGAGCAAGACATACTACACCCGAGATCAAGTTCTCAGTCAAAACAATTATCAATAATGGCACGGGAACGTCTAATGTCCACTTCAGTTGGCCCTCTCGTAATCTTCTCCGTTGGATGAGCCATAATATTTCCAAGGGCACCTATCTGCATTGCAAAGAGGCTCAACAATACTGTTAAATAGACCTTTTATTACATGTTCTTATCCTTAAATAGTTATTTGGCAAATACAGTTTTCCATTCTCGTGGTTCTTATCCTCATTGCTTACAATCTAGCCAGTTGATATCTCATCTTAGCCGGTATCAGGTGCAGATTGATGTATAGGTGTAAGATTGTCTTTATAAACGGGTGGTTCCGTGTGATTTGCGATGTCTGGCATTTCAGAAAATGGAGTGACGTTTGATCGCCGTGGTTAGTGACCAGTTACCGTGTTTGGATCTTCTGAGCTCAGATATTTCAGATGACTGAAGCGAGAACGGCCGAACCCAGTCCGTCCAACACTTCATCACGCTTGTACACTCGAAAAAAGCAAAGTTTCAAAAGAGTGGAAGAATTTAAGCAGTCGAAATTGTCGTTGACATGTGCTGCCAGAACAGATGATCCCAATGAAGTTCTCACCACAAATAGCAGTAAGGTCTTTTCTAGTACATTAACTTTGGTCATTCTTACTAAAGTATAAAATTGCATTAGGACTTGTTAAGCTAGTTTTCAATGAAATGATGGGGTTTGCCTAAAGAAGTAAAATCAGTGCGAATTGTAGATCTATGCATCATCGTCTGTGCCATTAATAATCTTCAACATTGTTTGCACGTCGTCATTACGGTGGTATCCATGTGAAATCTGCAGGAATCTTGTGAAGATCGGAATTATTTTAGGAAAATTGCGGTTCTCAGAAGAGACGGAAACCTTCTAAAAAGAGTAGGAAAATTCAAAGAATTGGACGAAGCGAGGAGCTAAATTTTTTCTCTAAAGCTGATAAAATTGACAAGATAAGTTATTGTTACAACGGGATTTAACACGTTTTCGGATTAATAGATACAGATCGGTGTCTTCATTCCTGTCTGGCTCCACTAGAACTGGTTCGGCGTTACCAGATGAGTTGCAAAAACGAGTAAGAATTGCTAAGTTAGTTTTCGTCTCACGAACCTGTTTCTTAGTGAGTTAGCTTCTTTGCTAAATTCCATCTAGACCGTTAGTATTAAGAATCGCACTGGTAAAGTACCAGTCAATGAGATGGTGGTTTGTGGGACACGGTCGAAGATAAAGTCTAGCAAAACCTCAGCCAAATTCTTCTCTTTGTTACATGATTTCGCATCGACTTGTTGGAAACAATGTCGATCCTGTAAAAATATTTGGCCCCACTCTGCGTCAAATTCCGGAAGACCCGGGATTTCCATCCGTTAGTGGGTTTTCCACATTTTTATAAAGCAAATGCAGTTTTCTATTCAAATCCATGGATAAGAAGCTGAACGAATTATCTCGCGCTAAAATCATGCTCCTAATCATTCCAGGAATTTCCTAGTCAATTTTCCAAATGAGATCAGCGTCTTGCTCAATTATTTAAAATTCGCGTCAACTTGGCTCATTAGACGTTATTTAACGATGTGATGCTCCGAAAAACGTATTATAACTTTAAAGTTATTTAACTGTACTATCTAAAGTTGGAACCATGTATACATTTATTGAGGGGTGAACATCTCTGATCGTAGAATAATCTTCTTTGGGCTTCGAATTATGCAAACTATGCTCGACATTGATCTATGTGTTTATATGATACTTTAGACACTTAGGATCTAAGCAGCAGCTGCACGACTGGGACTAGTGGGATGTGCACCTCACCGTCTTGACGCAGGAACGAATTCGACGATACTTCTTCGTCCAGATTTGTTCGAAACGACAATGGAGGCGCACTCATTGGCTTCAGAACACTGCGGCAGGAATACATTTCGCGCATTGGGTAAGTCTGCTTTTCTTTGATCCAGCTAAACTGAATCAAGAGAAATACTAAGAAGTTTCCACGATTTCTTTAATGTGGCTTTTTTCTTGTTTGAGTTGAATGCTGAGTAGCGTTTCATAGTCGGTTTCATAGCCCATCCAGAAATCCTTCATCCCTCGATTTCTGAGACCATGCTGTGCAATAGATAGTGTTCCTGTATTATGCACATGGTCACGGATCGCCTCCCGTGCAGCGGCCTAGCAAAACACACCATAAATTGCCAAACCAGCCGTGCAGGATAGAAAATACTGACTTGGTATCACTAAGCACCATCGAGTGTCCATTTCATTTTACAATCCTAAAGGGAGTGGAATGTACAGGACATTACCGAGGATTAAATCAGCATTGTTGCTCATTATTCTTCTGTTCTTAATCTCTTTGTTAATTCACGCTTTTAAATACACATGTTTCAAATGCACCGTGTTGTTTCGCAAAACATTGTTTTGCGACCTTCATTGTTTTCTATACCGTGAATCCTTGGATTTGGAGCACTACTAAGGTGATATAGAAGCTGAATTCCCTATTATCGCATTATTGTGACTCATTGAAGTATCGGAAAAGTACAAATGACCGCTCTGCCTCACTGTCATCGACTTAAAGAACGCCTTTGACTCAATTGAGATAGAAGCAGTCATGGAAGCCCTTGACAGTCAAGGAGTCACTACTGAGTAGATAAAGATTCTTCGTGAGCTGTACAAACATTTCACAACTAACACCATTCTATAACTATATTAAAATCGACATCAAAGGATGGGTTAGGCAACGCGATACCATTTCGCCAAAATTATTTACTGCCTCCCTCGAGAACTTCATGCCAACATTGGAATAGGATAATATGGGAGTGAAAATCGATGCTCGGCAGTTGCACCATCTTCGCTTTGCTAATGATATCGTCCTTATAACACCGCGAAATGTATGCTTGTCGACTTTGATATAGCTTGTGGAAAGATTGGTCTTCGACTAAATCTCGCAAAAACGATGTTCATGAGAAACGGACTGGTTTCGTATGTCCCTTCCACGCTGAACGGAACGAATGTCTCCAAATGCTTCAGTTATATCTAGGTCGGGAAATCAAGATGTTGGACAAGCTAGCTCCAGAGCTGAGCAGAAGGAAACGAGCGGCTTGGGGGTCTTTCATGAGCATCGAGGATGTAGTGAAGAGAACAACGAACACCCGACTCCGTGCCCACCTTTTCCACTCAACGGTACTTCCTGCACTAACGTATGCGCCAGAAACCTGGTCGCTGCGTAAGCAAGATGAAAGATCACTCAGCGTTATTGAAGTCGCAGTCGAAAGGACGTTGCTAGGAGTGTCCCGTTTCACACAAGTAAGGGAAGGGACCCGAAGCTTCGACCTACGCCAGTGGTCAAAAATCAAAGATGCCGTTCTGTACGCCAAACAGTCGAAGATAAAGTGGGCCGGACACGTAATGCGTATGAATGGAAACCAATGGACAAGAACTGTTAGTTACTGGATTCCTCGCGATGTTAAACGCACTGCAGGAAGACCACGAACTCGATGTTCAGAGTTCTTCACGAAAAGCCTAGAAGAAAGATATGGTGCTCAACGAGTCCCTAGAGCGAGCAGAACCCACTGAGCTACTGCACATGGCAGGGAAAAATGGAAGATTTACTGTCGCCGCTCGAGTCACCTGACGATCAACGGGACTACAGGTGATACATGTGATAGTACACCTTTCCTCCCAACGGTTTACCGCCTCATCGCTGCTGGGAGATGTTCCTGGGTGTCTGGCTGCAATTTACAGGGGGGATTCACCCCCGTGGCCGGGCCTCCCAAGCTGAGAAGAAGTCTGGCGTTTCCATCGGGAAGCGTAGCGTAAGAATAAAAGAATACCAGGACCCATCACCGTTCTGGTATCAAATTAGTCATATGGTGGCAAATCTCCCACTGATCCACAAGGCCTGCGACTGCCTGTGGTAGTGAAGACCTGGTGGAGACTTTAGCCAGGCTGAACTTGGGATTTCAAGGAATCCGAAAAAGTGGGAATTATGCTGAGGCCCGGACAACAATTGAGGACGGACCATTTAAGTATCAAGTATCAAGCATAGTACACCTTTATTACATAATCTACTCCACGTTTGCAAACAGGAGCAGATTGAGATAGATGTGGGTTCGCTTTCTTGAGCATTAAATGTTGTATCCAGAGGTTGCAACATATCTTTAATTCTGCCATTTTTTGTTGTTCATATAAACCGGTTTCATGAATTGTTTCAATCCTTACACTTTTTAATTTGAATCGTTGTATCGCGTCCGCTACCCACATTGATATCGGTTTCATATATCTTCTTAAGCGAATTTATAGGTGACGGGCTGCATTACTGGGACAAACGTCAGTGTGGTCGAGGTGCACCGTTGTCACCAGAATTTCTATTGCTATGGGCTAACTTGTCGTCCATGTTCCCTTCTGATCGCACCATTTCGAGATAGTGACACCAGCCTCACCACCACCACATAAGCATCACTCTGTTTCTTTCAAACAGTATGGTATATTTTAGTGCCTCTTCAATGACTAACTAAGTAAGAAATGGATAAATGAAGAAGTAAGCAAAAAATATATAAATAAATAAATAAAAAAAATGAAAAAATAGAAAGGAATAAACGAACTAAGTAACAAAATAAGTAAAAAAATTAAATTAAATAAAAAACGGGTAATGATAAAAAAATAAAATGAAAAAATAAATAAAGGAATAGGCAAATAAACAATAAAAAAAATGGAAAAAATAAAAAACAAGTAAAAAAATGAACATTATAAAATAAAAGTAGATAAAAAACTCGAAACCATAAATTGAAAAAATAAATAAATGTTAGATAAAGAACTGTAGTTCTTTCCGAGGAAATACCCCACGATTCGATGAGTACGCGCTAGTTCTATGTTTATTTCCGCTAAATGACGAATCTTAGCTAATGCTTGGTTTGGGATAACAATCCAAAAAACTATGTGTCAACGATTAGATGCATCACATTTCAAGTGGCTTTACATATGTCTATCTATCATGTGCAGTTTCTTCAAGTCTATATGAAGACCACATCGCACCACTCTTTTTCAAAAACATAACCTCCACAGGGATTTTTCTGACGAAAAACAATTATTACGTACATACACTCATCCGAAGTGCACTTACACATGACAGAACATGTGGTATATTTTGAAATGGCCTGGTATAAAAGCACCGAAATAAGGAGGACACTGGTAGTATAACAGCTTCAAATGCTCTCAATAATGCAACTGTACGATGAGCCATAATAACGTAATATATGATGAATTATGGTATACATATCACGCATGGGCGCCTGTGGCTGCAGTGGTCGGAGGTGCTGTTTAACACACACGTAGAATCGATCCCTATGCCCATTGCCCATCAAGCCCTCCATCCCTTCGGTGTCGGTAAATTGGTACTAAACCTGTCTGGGAGGATAGCAGCAGTGATCTGATACCTCGGTAGGCCACCGCAAGTCATTTTAAAGACCAGATATGCATTCAGTCACCTCCAAACGATGCTTAATGAAGTCGAATGCATGGCGTATCCCTCAGGGATTGATCAACGGCGAGAGCTTTTTTTAGCTTTATAACATCAATCACGCATACCTATAACACAGTAGAGCTGCCTGTTCTGCAATCCTGTCGTGTTCAAAACCTCTCAAGTTCTCTATTTGTCGATAAACTATTGTTTGGTGCATAAAAACAAACAAGTACGAATAAAGCTGGGCGTCTTACCACAAGGTAATATGCTGGATATTGGACGTCCATTGATATTTGCTAGGGAATCTGTAGGCAGCAAAACAAGAGACACCTACGGCAAGTGTTGGCCATTGGCACGGCAATCGCGAGTCAACCCTTTCACAAGTGTGCGTATTGATTTCGATATGTACGCTTTTTCCACGCTTCCATACCTCTTAATTTAAATGGTTTCGGATGACTTTCTGTATCTGTTCTTACTTACTTTTGTTCATTTATTTCCGTTTGTTTCACTTATTTTTTGTTTGTTTATTTCCATGTATTTATTTTATCTATAAAATGAAAAGTGGAGAAAAAATATAAAAAAACAAATAAAAATTAAACAGAAAGATAAACACGAGTTAGGTAAAAAGATAGACAAAAAAACAAATAAAAAGTGCGTAAAAAATATAAATAATAAATAAAAATGAATAACAAACAAATGAGAACTAAATAAAATTAAATGAAAATCAAATCAAAAGTGAATAAAAAATAAACGAAAGTTAAATAAAAGATGAATTTGAAAATAAATAAGAAATAAATCAGAAATAAAAGTAAAAATGAACTAAGCAAAGTAAAACAAATCAAAGTAAAAAGAACAAAGTATAAAGACAAGTAAATAAAAGTAAAATAGAATAATAAAAAACTAAATGACAAAATAAAAATCAACGGAAATTAAATGAAAATAATTTTTAAAAAAGCAAAAGTTGAAAAAAAATGGAAATTAAATAAGAAATAAATAAAAAAATAAAAAAAATAAAAGTAAATAACGTATTTTGAGAGGTCTGTGCTTTCAGGGTGGTATGCCCAATCATCGACGTCATCGATTTGGATACGACGAAGTACGTCGAGTCGCCAGTGTGCAAGGGTGGCTTCAACTGGACACCCACTTTCAGGGTCGGAAAAATGAAATATCAAAACTTGCCATTTCTTCGCTCTCGTTACACCCTTTTGATACGTGATTCGTTGCCTCATCTTTCTTTTATAATCTTTGAGACACCTGAAGAAAAATTTGAATTTTGTTTCCATGTCAAAGTAGTTGCGCAGAGCGTCATTCGAACTGGACATACCATGTAGTTTGCTTCTTGCCGTTTGACTACAAGGCAAAAGAGACTTTTTATGCTGGCCATCACCCTGTCGTAAAGTTAGAAGTGGCAAAGACTTTCGTGTGGTCGCTATCCGTCATCAAACCTATTGTGCGGGTCCCAGCACTTCTCGCACCCGATTCGTTTTCTCGCATCCAGCATCCACAACGGTCTACGAACATATCGCGAGTTGCTTCGGCAGCTGCTTGAGGATATCGTCGTCTTTATGAGTGTTATACAATGTTGGTAGAGCCGATTCTGCTTCCAATCTTGGAGATAGCTGAGTTATGGTTTTTCCACGTAGTTCTGAGGAAAGCGTTGTGGAGATGATCGAACCAGCGCCTTGCTTCCTGATGGAGTCCATCACTTACTAGTACCTTGATCGATCGAGAATGACATAGCTCGCTGAATCTTCAGAGTGAATGCAGGACATGGAATTTTCAAGCGGAAATAGGAATGGACTTCGCCTTATTACTTTATTGTCAGTGACGTGTTTTTTCCACAGATTATTATTGTGACCACACGAAAAAAAATGGGCACTGAATGGCCTAACGGAAGGACTCATTCAGAAATCTATCAAGTCCTCATATCCTCGCAGCCGGAAGATTGCGCAATGTTTTCACACCAGATCCGATTTCCGTATGATCCGTTTTCTAATTGGATTTGCACCATCGTTAAGGAAGAGGATAAGTAATGCGCAACGATAACATTTGCACGAAATCCTTCTCCGTGAAAATTAAATTCAACAAGACCCAATTTAGAACTAATTGCCTACCAGAGGCCCACAATTGAGCAGAATCCGCATGTTCTTGAAAAAGTTGACTATCATTTCCGCCAACACCAAGAATCCTTGCTTCACAAATGGATCAGTCTAAAAACTGCTGTTCCATTAGCAAAACAAATAAATGATGAGTATTTCTACCATGTATTTTATTCTACCGAATTAACAAAAGTGTGAAAGTTTGTGCCCAAGTGGTCATCGCTTCGGAGACCTAAAGTCTCCGCTAGAGAAGAGGCACCAAGGATTTCTCCTCCGTAGTTTCATTTGTGGTAAGAACTTTTTAGTTACAAGGAAACACCACGGATAAATTGTTCCGAACATGAGTACTACATGATCTCCACAGCCCGTATGACAAAATAAGCTATGAGAATGCATTGACAACACGCCTTTCTATCTGAGCTTGCTAACCAAGAAGTGAACCTTTCCTACCTATGAACACTAGTCGACTTCCACCACAACTGCAGTAGGAAAATTTTGCAACTCTTTCTACGTTCTGAAACACTTACTTACTTGGACGGCCCGTCCTCACTTGCTCTGCGGGCCCAACATAATGTTGAGAAATTGTAGTTTCCTAGAGTCCCAAGGTCAGCTTAACCAATATCTGTCCAAGGTGTTCACCACAACAAGCAGTAACCGCCCTTGTGGATCAGAGGGAGACTATGGAACTAGTTTGATACCAGGACGGTGGCCGATCCTGGTATTTTGTCCTGGATCCTGGTTTACTATTAGCTGGTTTTCCTGATTTAAGCGCCTTACTCATTCTCAGCTTAGGAGGCTCTCCTGGCGAGATGAATTTCCCTGTTGTACATCACATACCCACACCGAGAACACCTCCCAGCCACGATGAGGCGGTAAACCGTTGGGAGCATATTTTGGAAACGCCAATAGAAAATGGATTCTGCGGAAGAAAACCGATATGCGAAATTTTTTCTTTCTTTATTATTTCTTGATCTTTTTGTCGCATTGAATAAAGAAATCCGTTTGCTTGGGATGAATGGAGCTACTGGTAGAAAAAGCCTTGTTAACCATTTCTTTTCCAAAACTATCGTTCTCATGACACTACGGATCACTTGTGTCACCTGTAGTATCACCTGTAGTTCTGTTGATTGTCGGGTGACTCGAACGGGTGCCAGTATATTTTCCATTTCTTCCCCTTGCGTGCAAGAGTTGCCCAGTGGGTTCTGCTTGCTCTAGGAACTCGTTAAGTGTCACAACTTTCTTCAAGGCTTTTCGTGAAGAACTCTGACTATCGGATCGGTGGTCTTCATGCAGTGCGTTTGACATCCCGAGGAATCCAGTCACTAACGGCTCTTGTCCATCGGTTGTCATTCACACGCATTACGTGATCGGCGCTCCTTATTTTCGATTCTTTGGTGTATAGAACGGCGTCCTCGATTTTTTATCGTTGACGCAGGTCGGAGCTTCGGATCGCTTCCCTTACTTGTGTAAAACGGGATGCTCCTAGCATCGTCCTTTCCGCTGCGCGTTCAATAACGCTGTGGTCAATCATCCTGTTTACGCAGCCACCAGGTTTCTGGCGCATCTATTAGGGCAGGATATACCATTGAGTCGAAAAAGATGGGCATGGAGTCGGGTGTTCTTTGTTTTCTTCACTACATCCTCGATGCTCTTGAAAGCTTCCCAAGCCGCTCGTTTCCTTCTGCTCAGCTCTGGAGCTAAGCCGTTCATCATGTTGATTTCCCGACATAGAGAGACATATAACTGGAGCATTCGGAGATATTCGCTCCGTTCAGCGTGGATGGGGGCATACGAAACCAGTCCGTTCCTCATCAACATCATTTTGGGAGATTTAGTCGAAGACAAATCTTTCCACAGGCTGGATCAAAGTCGGCAAGCATAGGTTTCGCGGTGTTATAAGGACGATATCATTAGCAAAGCGAAGATAGTGTAATTGCCGACCATCGATTCTCACTTCCATGATGTCCCTTTCCAATGTTCGCATGACGTTCTCGAGGGTGGCGGTGAATAATTTTGGCGAGATGGTATCGCCTTGCTTAACCCCTCCTCTGACGTCAATGTTAATATCGTTGTAGAATGGTGATATCTTGATTGTGAAATTTTTCTAAACCTCACGAAGAATTTTTTATATACTGGGTTGGGAATCCTTGACTGCTTCTGTTTCAGTTGAGTCAAAGGCCTTCAAATCAATTGAAATGAGTCAGAGCGATCTGCTGCACTCTCGCGATACTTCAATGAGTCTCTTTATCGTGTGGATGTGGTCCATCGTATTAAATCCTTTTTCGAAACCCTACTTGCTCACATGGCTGTCCTTCGTCCAGTGTTCTGTCAATCCTGTTTAGGATAATTCGAGTGAAAAGTTTGCAGGCGACAGACAGCAGACAGATTGGGCGATAGTTGCCGATATCCTGTGGGTTACCCTTCTTGAACAATAACATGGTCTTGCTGGTCTTCCACTGAGCAAGAACCTTGTATTCAGAGAGGTGACGTGTGAAGAGTTAAGCCAGTGTGTTTATAAAGGCTGGCGGAATATTCTTCAGGTGTTCAGATCTCATCCTGCCTGCACCTGGAGCTGTTCCAATTTCACCGACGAAATGGAATGTCGGATTTCGGAAGGAAGAACAGCTTACAACATATCCATCCTCCTTTGTTCCATATGACGGAAGGTGGACGTGGCTATCGAAGTGATCTGAGTAGTGTTCGTGAATTATTTTCTCCATTGCTTTTCTCGACACTGTAACTGTTACGTCTGGGCGTCGAAGTGCAATCGTCTTGGTCTTGTAATTGACGAAGCTTCGGTGGGCTTTGCGAATGCTTTTCACAGCCTCTGCAGCTTCGACCATTACTGCTGCTCTTCCCTCTTTAAGATCCTCATTTATCGCTTGTCTGCATTGTTTTGCAAGTTCGGACGTTAGTTCGCGGTCGCGTGCAGCTCGTGCGATTCCACGCTGGCGTATCAGCGCGACTGTTTCTGGAGACAGAGGTCTCTTGGTGACTTTCGAATTCTCAGCTTTCATAGCGCTAACGTGAAGATATTGAATGAGCCGATCGTATACCTCACCAATGTTATTGACAACGGCATCTTCCCGACAGCCAACTAATGAGTTGAATATGTCGCAATTTATAGCGGTTTTGGGACTTCGTTTTTTGAAGTTGGCGGCTATTTCTCCTTTCCGGGAGGAATAGAATCTTGCAGGAAGGAGGCGATGGTCTCATCCCGTGTAGAATTTTAGGACAACGGCGACGTCGGTTAGGCAAAACCTTCTATTTACTATGATGTGGCCTATTTCGTTATGGTGCTCTCCACTGAAAGATTCCCACTTCCAGCTTTGAGTGTGGGGCTTTTGGAATTGCGAGTTACCATGGAAGGTCTTGGTCGTCATGATAAGCTCAGAGAACCACCTCACCCTGTTCGTTGCATTCTAATCTGTTGATCCCAATGTGACGTTGATCAGGCGTTCTTCTTGCTCGCTTCCGATTCGGGTTGTAAGTTGTTCGAATGAATCGATATTCATGGTCAAACTCGTTTTGACGCGAACGCCGACGCCGTCGACTCCTCTACTGTCGCATGTTCCGAGGAATAGTTCTTCTCCGGCGTCATAGCCGGCATTGAATGGGTGGCGTCGTCTCATCTCAGCCAGGCCGATGACGTCGTATCCTGTCTTTCTCGCTTGCATGATCAAGTCTTCTTCCGACGACTCGGATGCAAGTGTATGTGCATTAGTAGGTACAGATCGTCACCTTAGTTCTTTGTGATCCAGTCAGTTTTCATTGGCCCTGAGATTTTAGCAGCCTCTCCGTACTCGTCCTACCCAACGCAAAAAACGAAATTGGGGCTCTTTCGGGGTTAGGGAATGAGGCCCGTTTTTTTTTACTGTGTTTGCCATTTTGATATCCACGTGTAGCTTGCTGGGCTTTGAACGTGGGGGGCTGGTTATACTCACGGGTAGCTTGCCAGTCTCTCTCAGAGTGGACATGGAGGTTGTTCGTTGGATGCGACTGCTAACCGCCTCCCAGATAATTCCCTGTCACTTGATTGCAGGCTTTTGGCCGAATTGACTCTTAGAATACAATCTGCATAAGCGAGAACGCACCCACACACGCGTGCATGAATGTGCCTCGTAAATACTGAAAGTATGTGCCAAATCGGGACAGCAGAAACAGTGAGTTTATCTGGATCCACCTGCGTCTCAGGGAAACATACGGTTGCTTTTGGTAAGCGATTAACCCCCCTATCCGCCACCTGGGGACGCGCCACGTAGCCTCGACTAGCCGGCTCCAGATCCCTCATATGAGGCACCTCCGTGGACACTAAGAATAGAACGAAGGAATATCCTTTTTGTGGGAAACCCATGACGTGATGAAAAATCGGGATGGATAGCACTGGTTATACAGAGTACATGGTGTTTATACCTAAAAAATTTGAACTAACTTAAAAAATGGTATATCGAGGAAGAGTTATGCTCGAGACCAAATCACGCGCTCACTTTTTTCCACTCAACGATCCTTCCTAGAGATTTACTATACAAGTGAGATAAGAGTTGTCACCAATATAAGCTGGCGTGTTCACCAGTTTAGCAGGCACTTAGTTGTGTCCACATGTAAGAAGAAAATGAACTCTGTGCTGGAGACGGCACAGCAATGAGAGCGTATCTGTCAATTATCCAACTAGCCACATCGTCCATTAAAGGACAAATGGTAAGCGAACTTTGATCAAGCACTGAGGGATCCGCCGTGAATTCGACTTCGTTCGTAGCGTCATAGAGATGACTGAACGCATATCTGGCCCAAACAGTGACATGGAGTGGCTTACCGATCTGTCGACTCAATATATTATATATATAAATATTTATCTTCCCAGACAAGTGTGATACCAATTTTAGACGCCTGAGTGATGAAGGGCTTAACGAGCCCTAAGTGCTTGGCGGAACCAATGGTCAACCGTTTATATATCGTGGGGCACCTCCAACGATGCCTTTCATCATCCATTATTTGTTTATTTCTTGCATTATTACGTTGTACTGTTTCGTTGCTTGTTTTATATTTCGTATATCATACGTTCTTTTTGCACGGCAGGGGTAAAATTTCAGCCTTTCCTCTCTATTTTGGGAAAGTCTTGTAGCTACTGTCCAAACTGTCCTTCACTTTTCTACATTTTCTTGAGATAAAGAAATAATTTGCGTATGGAAGAACGGAACGATTGAGCTAACCATTCGTCACTGTTGCTTTTTTTACAGTGGGACTAACCACCACATACGCACTTCGTCGATCCGTTGAATTACATCCTTCCGCTGACGTCGGCTACGATAGCAAGAGGCTTGTTCACCATCGATGGAACATACTTCTTCAAGATTAACGCCTATGACGAAGGAATGGATATTTGGGAAGCTGAGAATGTGAAAATACCGTCCCGAGTGATTTCCTTCACATTCTTTCATTTTTTCCTTCTTTTTCCTTCTTTTAATTTGTTTATTTGTTGATACATTTTATAGACGGAGTAATACCGTAGAGCCGAAAAAAATGATGCTAGTGAAAATAAATGAAGAAAGAACGAGGTTGAGGAAGACGTCTCAAAACCTTTCATAATTTTCGCACGTCTTAGATTTGCATGTGAAGAGGTGAAGTCGAGATCATTCCATGAAGAAGACGTCAAAATATCAGCCGAATAAAGACTCTTTATCAACCTCGTCTAAGCCTATCAATTAAAGAATACATGCTGATTAGTCATAACAAGGTTAAAGGAAAGCCCGTTTTGAAACATCTCAGTCGTTTGAAAGGACGTAAGTGTAAGTAGCCATGCACTAAATGCTGACATCTGCGAAAAAGAATTATTTCTTTTTTACTTCCAATTTCGACAGTTTTCATGAGTTAGCGATTTAGAATTTGTGGATGACCTCCACCACTTTGCTCCATTCCTCTTTGTGTTCCTTTAAAAGTGATGATGATTGAATTGATGTTACATGGGGGAATGCGATTTCAACTGCAGCCTCAGCTTAACTGGGTTCAATGCCGATGTGGGCTCCCCAGATCAATCGCGTTGAAGGGTGATTGCTGATGACGCTGGTAGATAGAAAACTAGCTGAGAGAAATGCAGTGCAAGAGCCTCCGTGGCGCATTGTGTACGCGAACCCACCGGAGTCCAATCTTCCCGAATATCTCAGCATCGTTGTGGTTTATTTTTGGGTTGTTTAGGCAGTTGTTTAAGGTATTTGATTGTTCCAGGTAAGAGGAATGGTGAGCAGTCTAGCCGAAAGTAGTGGTTGTGAATCTATTGAGTGCTGTGTTATTTTTTCCAGCTTCTTGATGATGTTACGCATCCACAGAAACCGTGTGGTATCTCTGTCTCGCTCGTGTCATATCTGCAGATAGGTTTTTTTCGACAACACTAACTATTGCGTTATTTCCGAACCGGAAGCGAAGTAAAATATCACATATCTGCGGTAGGAAAACTGGACCTTGGTGGATCACATCGCTTAGCAATAATGGTGCTTTCTTTAGATGTGCTGATGCACTATAGATCCATTTTCTTCCTTCATAGAAGTCCTTAATCACTATCGTTCGAAAAGATACAGCTTAAACCTCACTGCAGTGCAAAAACGTGGTATGCGAGAGGTACGAGAGCTGATAAGGTTGAAAAACATAAGACTATCTGTTAGTGATAAGGGTGGAGAGTCTGTCGTAATTCCCCATCAGTTAGATGTTGAAATAACGATAAAGCATCTTGAAGATGCTTCGCTTTATCGTCCATCATCTGAGAAGGAGTTTAAAAGTAAATACCGAAAATTGAACCACGAATGGGCCAAAATGGCAAGCGCTGCTGGTTTAAAACCATCAGTTATCTCTCAACTAAAAAGTTGAGTTACCAACATGTCCCGTCTTGTACTTGCTTATAAAAACTCATAAGCTAGTATCCAGCGATGATATTGCTTCTATCGATCCATCATTGTTTAAGGTTAGACCAATCATTAGCTGTGTAGACGGGCCAACGTATAGGATAACAAGGTTTTTAACCATAATATTTAACCAGTTGTTGAAACACATTCCAGCCCATCTTACGAATAGCGCAGCCCAGCAGCGCGTACGTGATGGAGTCGTTCGACGTTAGCGCCCTCTATACAAACGTGTCGAAAGACTCCGCAATGCAAGCCATATTCGAACTCCTGATGCAACACGAAGGAGAAATAAACATGTATGGCTTCAAGATAGAGCAGTTGATGGCACTCTTAAAAGAATGCTTGAGCTGCTCAATCTTCAGATGGTCCGGAAAGTACTACGCTCAAATAAGAGGGTTGGCAATGGGACAACGACTGGCACCAAGACTGGCCATTGCGTTTATGTCTAAGTGGAAGCACCGGTGATCGATCTCGGGCCGCTACTCTACTGTAGATGTATAAATGACTGTTTTGTCCTTTGCTCAACACAAGAGGAAATGGACAAATGTTTCGAGTTGTTGAATGAACAGTCAGAGTATATCAAGTTCACCCGAGAGAAACCGAAAGAAAACTGGCTTCCGTTCCTGAACGTCCAAATTAGCCTGTCAGAAAATGGCTACATTGCGAAGTGGTACCGAAAGCCAAGTAATAGAAACATCTTAGTTCATTACCTCTCCCTCTCACCACTCTCACACGAAAAGGGCGCTGGTGAGAAACATGTTTCGAACAGCAACCAACGTGTGCACGGGAAGAGGGCAGAGAGAGAGTCCCGGAACATGGCGTGGCAAATAGCCATTTCTAATGGCTACGAAACTGTAGCTCGGGACAGGTGTAGAGGAAATCCTAGGCCTCCAAACGACAACTCTAGCAATAAAATGGTCCCGTTTATCCTACCCTTCATCTCAAATGATGTAAGTGCAACTATAAAACGCTGCTTAAGAAGGGCGGGTCTAGAGAATTCGGTAAACGTAGTTGAAAAGCCACCGAGTAATCTTAGGAGCCAGCTAGTTCTTAACCGCCTATGTGACCGTCTATGTGCAACGCAAAATTGCATAGTTTGCCCTAATGGTAGAGACGGTGATTGCATGAGCTCGGGTACAGTTTATCTGATCTCTTGTAAGGCGTGCGGAGACGAATACATTGGCGAAACGAGCAGACCCCTCTGTGTCCGCATCAAAGAACACCTAGTCGGCAAACGTAAACCGAATACCCCACTAGGCACGCATAGGACCAAGAGACATAGCGGGGAGGACTTTGAAGTACGTGTCACGATTCTCGCAAAGGAATCGAGAACACAAGTGCGCAAAACTCTCGAGGCGTTCTGGATCAATTCCAGAAATCCGAAAATGAACCGCAAGGAAGAATGCCTCATTATCATGCGTGATATTGGGCAGTATATAAGGCTGTTATTTTGATGGGAGGGGCATGTTACGCTTCCATGTGAACTCTGTGCGGTTGCTCTCCACCGCGACATACTCAGTGGAAGCCTCATAGAAAGCGGTGAGTGTGCAAAGCAGTGTTCAATGTGATTGAAATCTTGGTTCAGCGTTTTCTCTGTTTGGTTATGGAGGTGTTTGGCCAGATGGATTGCTGTCAACTTGACCTTTCCAGGCTCTGAGGAAGGCGAAATCCGCCGAAACGTCAGCTTGTTCGTGAATAAAGAATAACACCTTGTGTTTGCTCAACAAGAATACGAAGAATTACATCTCAGAGAGTTCCACTGGATTTCAAGGAAGATTTACGGCACCAATCATGAAAAAAAGTTCGACTTTTTGCGGATATAGACAACGTTCCCGTGAAATGTTCTCCACATTTCATTTCATCACGTCTTTATGTATTTCTCGCAACACTATTTAACCTTGCAATGCAACCTATTCTACTTCAAAAATTCTTGACAGTAGACACGGGTCCTTGCCCTAATCCACGCCCATCCATAACCAACGTGCAAGGCAGAATCGCCTGATAGCATGACCTTACGACGTTCTGTGCCCATCCAGTCGTTACTAACGTTACACCATTCACTTGTATATTGGTCGTACCGTTTATATAACTTGCCTCCTTTAGCTATTGATAATTACTACCAAAAAATAATAATTAATACTTACTAATTAGTACTTAGCTTATTAATACTTGGATACTTAGACAGCCTGTCCTCAATGGTTGTGCGGGACCCGGCATAATCTCCACTTTCCGGAGTTTTGATGGCCTACCTCTTGTGGTCCCTTTGAGACCCCCAGTTCAGCACTGCCATAGTCTGTCCCAGGTCCAGCACCACAGACAGATCGTAGCCTTTATGGTTCAGAGCAAGATCTGGCACCATGCTCCTAGTTTGATACCAGGACAGTGGTGGGTCGTGCTATTGGTTAACTCTTAGCATGGGTTCTTGGTGGAAATGCTGGACTCCTTCAGCTTGGAAGACCCTGCTGTGGGATAAATTCACCCGCTGCAGATCGCAGCACGATTCCCAGGAACACCTCCCACCCATGATGAGGCGGTAAACCGTTGGGAGGTTTTTATCCAAAATGCTTGAAAAATGATTGAGTTAAAAAATTTTTGGCTTTCCAAGTCAAATTTTTAATTCTTCAACGATTTTGAAAGCCTGGGACACCGATCATCATCGATACGAATACGCCATCAAGCAGATTCTTCTCGTTGCTCAAGGTGAGCTATTAACAGCTTTTTCTATTGGTTGCCCTTCAGAAGCATTAGTGTTCAGTAATCTTTTTCTTCGTTAGTTTGCTGTATGGAACAGGATCTCTGATTTATGCAGGACAAAGCTTCGAATTCTCTCTTCCACTTGCATGATACAGGTACTCTCAGCATCGTCATAATGACTGAGTGTTCTATAACGCTGATTATTCTTTCGTTCTGCTTACGCAGCCACCAAGTACTCTATGGATACGTTAAGACAGGAAGAATCACGGAGTTGAAAAGGTTGCCATTGAGTCGTGGTTTTTTGCTGTCCTCAATAAATCCTCAACGCTCTTGAACGCTTTCCAAGCTACTTGCTTTTTCCCTGCTTGACCCTGGCGCTAAGTCGTTCATCATTTTGATTTCTCCACCTACATAGACGTGGAAGGGCTACTCAGGGCGTATTAACTGTTTTGAACATGAACGGAATTTAAAGACCAATCTTTCCAGAGGCTTTGTCAAAGTTGGCAAACATTAGTGCAGCCTTGCTAAAGCTTGGTGTTATATGAACGATATCATCGGCAATGTAAAGATGAAGTGATTGCCGACCATCGACTTTTGCTCCCATGGTGTCCCATTCCAGTCTTCGCGTGACCCTGTGGACGGTGGCAGTAAATGTTTTTGGGCAAATGGTATCTGCTTACCTAAACCCTCTTTTTACGTCGATGTTAACATCGCTGTACAATAGTGATATACGTCGTGAATGTCTTGTATAGCTCACGACTTATATCTCAACTAAGTCAAAAAACTGACGAGGGGTTGGCATATGCTGTCGCTGTTGCTGTTCTTGTTGCTGTTGTTGTTGGTGTTGCGCGATGACCGACGTTTCAGCAATTTCGCCTTCCTCAGAGCGTGCTGCTGCGAGTGGGACCATTGGCTGCTACGCCGTATGGAATCAGCGTGGATGTGCGTACTTCAGAACCACTTCAAGTACTGTCCAACGCGAATCTCTGTTAAGTGCAAGAAAGGATTGATTCATCAAAGCATAATAAAAGACATCTTTGCTGTGAAATTTTTACTTCACAGTGTATTCATGTAGGAGTGCCCTAGCACGGCTATTTCAGGATTGCAGAGAAAGTAGACTCTAGCAGCTTTCAACAATGAAATTAAGAAGACCAAAACTCCCCAAGCAAGAACCGAACTTAAGCGCAAAAAAAGTGGTCAACTCGAAAAATGACCAGGATATCTAAGAGCAGCATTGGTTATTCGAAAGGCACTATTGCGTTATCCGACAAGTCTGCCACCATTTGATAAATGTTGTTCTAGAGAACACACTGCTAAACGAGAAGTTTCTTTCTTTGACGAGCATTTTTCCGCCGATATAGGAGAAATGGCTCGAACATCTTAATTTTAAAAAACTTGTTCACGCTCAACATAGTTGTAGAAGCTTTCGACAGTCGCCTATTAAAAGGGATATCGGTCAGCTCTACGACGGAGCATCGTTCGTACTGAAAAAGACTAACGATCACTGAAATTGGATAAGTGACGCAGTTATTGTGGATCATCTTCTCGAAGAGATCGCAAAACGTCAAACATAGTTTGGTTCTCTAGTTTTTGTACCCTGAGAGATTTCATGGAAAACAAAAGGGGGCGAGAGGAACTGTTCGGCACTTCCATACACTTTCCAGCCCACCCTGATTCAACAGTACGACAGCAGTGCTTAATGCTGGGGTCAGGAAATTTCAGTGTTTTTAATGGCTGTCAGAGCTTAGCAGAACTCAGCATGGATAAATCCTCAGAAAAAATTAATGCTTAAGGTAGATGCCAAGAGGAGTTGTTGAGATGAGTCAGAAAACTCGTTACCAGTCTGCAAATTTCATTTAGACCACTCATTTAAAGAAATCGTCTGAAATTTTCTATGAAGGAATCTTAGAATCAGTACACACGTTTTGCGCAATACTATAAATTCTAGGCTTAGGGTTTTTTAGGCTAAAAGAGAGTGTGACCCGGATTTTTTCACGCTAGTTCCATTTAGTGGTAGTAATGTGACGTTAAATGTTCTTAAAAAACATATGGCTTGAAGTCAGATGGGTTCATTTATAAATTTGCCTGCAAGCATTTCAACATCGTAAAAGAAAATTCTTCTGAAGATGAGTAGCGGATTGGTAAGCTTGGAACTGTTAACCGAAATAAGGACTTTTAGGGTTCTTTATGCCTGTTTCCTCTGTAGCTATTTCTTTCTATGGGTCTGGCTGAATCAGTGCCTATTTTGGTGTTCTGTTAAGCCACTGCCAAAGTGCACCCACATAGTAAACTACTATTCGTCCCAAAATGTAATTTGTGTACGTATCGACATTTGGAGTATGCAATTTCTTTTAAATATTTTGTCCACTGTAATATTGATGCTTAAGAATTTTTATAGTTCAGAGAGGATTGTTAATAGTAGAGAAAGTACCGTGTTGTGTTGTTAACTGACAAGCAGACCAATTATATGACGACGTCTAATGCTTGACTTCGTGCATATCACTTTAAATTCTTAATACTCAACACTAAATAGTCTGCAAATTTATCAGCGTGGATCATTTGCGATGCGTTCACAATTTCTGCTGAGTTGATTACTGTATTTGTCTCCAGAAGAAGTGGAGGTGTCGATGAAGCACACTTTCTGTTCTCTCGTTGCCATGACCCCGGAGGGATGGAAGGCTCGGTGGACCATGGGCGCTGGGATCTCCACGTGTGTGTTGCAGGGCGACTCCGACCACTGCGCTAAACGTGCTCTTCTTCGTACTATGACAAATCAAATATTGGTTTAATTTGCTAATTCCGTGAATTTCTAGAAAATTGCACTCTTCTAGGATTCGACTACGAAATTAGAGATGAAGTTGCTTCCATAGAAATGCTACGGTCTTCCTGAAAGTAAACTCACTTTGTGCGATTAGAACTACTTCCTCATATTTGACGTCTCTTAGCGTTTCCAATTGTTACCAGTTCTTTACTTATAGAGGGCATGGTCACACCTTTTTCTTGAATTCCAAAAACCCCAAACCCATTCACAAGGAGTTCTATCGCAAGCGGAAACCACCGTTGCTTTCACAGTCGAAATTGCACACCTCAAAACGTTATTTATTAGGACTATTATCTGGTTTGCAGCTATTCAATTAATGATATACAGCGCGTTTCCAACGTTTCGGTGTTTATGTTGTTGTTTCAGCAATTTCTTCAATGGTCGCGATCTACCTATTATCGATGAGTATTTTCTCCAGTCCAGTGCTCAGTTTAATAATGCCTGAGATTTTACACTGTCAGCACTTCATAATAATTTTGAGGAGGACCCAGGTGTTCTGTTAAACTTCTTATTTCAGACAGTCATAAAAGAATTTATCGTTAAGACACCCGATCACCGTGGTTTGATGAGGCTAAATGTGTCTGAGATGGTAGATAACGCGCTAAATTTCATTTTTTTGATCGTTTATTTTTGTATTACTGGTGTTAATGGCGAAGTTCTTACCAAATGTTCCTAGCTCAATAAGCCCACTTACACGTTCTACTTTGACAATTTCGAATGAGAGCATCCTTCCTGAGTAATATAAGATCAGTGAATACACTTGCTTGCTAGACTTTCGGCTCTGTTTACTTTACTCTTGTGTTTACTAAAAAATGTCACCGTCACAGTATACCTATGAACAGTTGCGTTTTAACTAACTTGCGGTCAAATACATTACTCAGTGCATCTTCTTCATTGTTGCTTGTTTAGCTGCACAGAGTTTATGTTCTCCGTGAAGACATATTCTCTTCATTTCTAATCTGTAGAAAACTGTGTTTTGTACGATTTTGGCCTTTCGGCAGAGAGATGGTCTATGATGAAGAGAGAAGTACTGAGAGATCCTACGCTACAGAGGCTCTTATCCTTAAAATTCGATATATCAAGATAGCAATTGTCCTGAGAACCACAGTGTCAGCGTTGATCAATATTTTCTTAAACGGTGTATCTTTGGAAATACTAAGAAACCTTAACTCCATTTCTGCTCAAACATAAGTGGGAATAGAAGATATACAAAATTGTCAAAGTTTGCTCAACAAGTGTTGTGAGAACAACTACTGAAGACTCATCTTGCTCGGACGGTGTAGACGACATTTTCCATGGCGCACAGTAGCAAGAAATTTCCAAAAACATGGCACCGATATATGGAACCTATGGAATAGGACAGAACATACGATGTAGAGCAATGAGAGAAGTATCATGATGAATGCTGATTTTAATTAACAAACACAAACAAGTCAGCGCGGTCATGGTTGAGGTTACATGGACCGCATGGATTGAGTTCAGTGCACACCACGTGCACCAAAAAATTGGTAGTTGCTAATGTCATTAGTGATTGGTCACAAAACGCTTCAGGTGAGCGAACAACGAACAGCGATGACGAATAGGGATGCCAAAACTGAATTTGATCGAAAACCGAATATGGTCGTAGTGTATAACATTTAACCACAATGTTGCTGAGATAATGCTGACTTTTTTATTTACTGCCTATTACAATTTTTCATGGCAGGGTATTACATGTGAAACAACCACAATGATGCTGAGGTACCTGCAAAACTCCGGACAGCAGGTGTCTGAGGTGGGAAACGAAAGCGGTGTTACCCTTTCCTTGGACTAACGCGTTCACCTACACATCGTTCGGGTCCCTCGTTTCGCCTTTTTTCTCAGCTAGTTCTATCGATCAGCGCCATCACTAAGCACCCGTCAACGGGAATGTTCTACGGAGCCCAACCCAGGAGCCGAATAGGCAGTAACTAAAAAGTTGACATTGTGATTTTGACTACAGCGTCAGCTTAACTGGGCTCGTTGCTAATTTTGGCTCCCTAGATCAATCCCACGACGGATGATTGCTGATGATGCCTATCGATAGAACTAGCTGACAGAGAAGAAACAGAGAAACGAAGGACCTGCATGGTGTCGTGGTGAGCGCTTTAGTCCCCGGAAAGGGTGACAGCGTGTTCGTTCACCACCACAGACACAAGCAGTCCGGAGTTTTGCAAATATCTCAGCAACATTGTTGTTATATTCCACACAATACCCTGTCATTAAAAAAATAGTAGGCAGCAAACGAAAATTGGCGACACTGTATAACATTTGGTTTAAAATTACTGCAACGAAAATGAAATCCCTGAAAACGAGAAACTCATGGATGGGTTGTTGCAATCAGCGATGGTATCAAAACTGGGCTAAACAGAATCGGAACAACAGCTTTAGAAATACGATCGAAATCGAATGCTGGAGAGCCGACAAATATCTGGTATAAAGAAACAACAAGGCGATCTTGTTCTGAAGACTGTTCCTCGCTTTTGAGCAAACAAAAATGGTCTTCCCTTCCCATTTCCTTGGTGCCTTTTAACATGGGACCAAAATCGACTTTCTAAATTACGCAATAGCCTTATGGAAATAGTTGGACAGTCACTGACCAGCGAAACACTTCCTAATGCGAAATTTTTCGGAACATAAGGTTGCAGTGATTTTTCAGAATTCAGCAGAAGGGATTATCTCAAGTCTTATAATTCGACACGATGTGGCTACGAAGGACCAGATCGCAGGGACGAACCGGTGTGGATAGTCAGCTCAGATCATTGCGGTTCCGAAGACGTCGAAATTGCCGAAACTTTGGCCAAAAAGAAGTTTTATAACAACTTCATGTAAGCTCATGAGTAGAAGAAATTTGTATGTAATACCCAAGACCAACTTTCTATTAAACTCGGCATTGATTCGCTGTTTTCCTTCAATAAGCAGACATAAAGTTGGTATTATAGAATTTATTAGGATACAATAGCTGACGTTCCTGCGGTTTCGCCTTCTTCAGAGCCGTTTATTCGTTGCAAGTAATTTCAGATAGCAGCCCCTAGAAAGACCAGCCTAGTCTAGTGACGAGTCGACTCAAAAATAAGGGCCAATTTTGTTGCTGAGAATTCTGGAGACACGTTTTATAACAAAGTATTTATTGCCTATACTGTTGTTGTGTAGCGTTTTCAGCTTATGTCTTGCTTAGCTAGGTAACGTTCACTGTCAAAACGTTAAATCCATGTCATTTTCTTAATGAGTTCAAACTCAGTCGTGAGGGCTAACCAGCAACTGACGAAAGCCACTTTGAGGTAGTAATCGAAGATGATCACCTACAAACAATTCAAAGAAGTTAGAAAGAGACAGGGCATTGACAAATTGGAAATCATCCTTTCATTTGGAAACCATCGGAAAAGCAAATAAGTTTTCCATGAGTTAAACAACTGCCAAGAAATGACTATTCTTTGAAAACCGGCGAAGACAGGCTCATTCTTTAACCGATTTTGAGCCTAATAAATGTTTTGAGACGCTTCATTTGCGTTTGAAGGTAGTTGTAATAAGCCGTCGGTTTTCTACAGTAGGTTAACCCACAGTAATTTTTGGAATTCCGGAGAAGTGAGCGACCACTACAGGAGCACTACGTTTAAGAAACCGGTGAAATACGTGAATTAACGGCGTTAAAACCTAATACAACTCATTTGAGAAGGTCCAGCCTGCTTATAAGGGAATTTTCAAATATGCACAACCTACTCTGCTAAAACTGAACGAAACGGCTTCACCCGAGATACTGAACAACGAGTTGCTGAGAAAATGTGAAAAATCAAACCGCTGTTAAGAATGCTGTCGAAGAATTCATTGCTCTCGTAGTTCAGGATGTTCGGCTAGCAAGATATTTTGATATGTGTTGTATCGGCCGAAATGGATAACATCAACAATGTTTTAGACTTTATTTCGATATCACATGTAGTTATTTGGACTCTCCACGAACTTTGACCTTGGGATTCGTAGCGTTCTTCCGAGGTGTTTTGTCAGTTCGGCCATTGTACACCGATCATTTGGATTCTCCGACCAACAGCGAATCTGAAGAAGCAACGTGTAACCTTCGCAACAGTTTTAAAATGTGGTAAAGACAGGAAGCAAGCGAGTGTCCTCAGTTTAGAATTCAGCGTCGTATTTAGCAGACCTACATATGCAAGCACTGCCGCTTCTTCGAGAACGGTTACAAGTGCTAAAGAGGAGATGACAACGCGACTTTTTCTCATTCATCAATTATTGGTTTTGACGACAAAATTTTGCTGTCCAGTTGTCAACTTTGTATTAATGATAACGGTAAGACATATGAAGGTGAAATAAAACCTTGACATATTTCTGAATATCCGGGTGGATATCCCGTGGGAGTTCCATGTGATAGCCTTTTCGGACCTGTGAAATGAAGTGTAACGTAGACAAAACGAAGGAGAGTCATTTGTTTGCACTGATCAAGAATATATGAATGGTCACCAATGCCCTGATTAGGAGTCGAATCAGCGACCTAGTGTGTACGCAGTAGGGTATATTGCCTTAACTCATTATGGTACTTATTTTTCATCACTGGATTTTCATCATTATTGGAATACTTGGATTTATTGGGCCTTATGACATTGTCATACTTTCGCAACAATAGCCTTCCTCCGTGACCTCATACATTTTATGTCTTCTTCTAATACTTTCGTTATTAAAGAAAGAGAGCAAATCAGAACTTAGTCAGAATTTTATTCCTTGTGAACTCAGTGATTAGATGCCCATACTTCCGCTTTGAAAATTTTGAATTCACTAGACATGGAACGCTAAAAACAACTAAAATTTTAAAAATCTATTTTAAGATTCAACCTGAGGTCCCAAGAGTGCTCAAAATTCAGTTCATCCATGCTAGAATGGGCGAAAACAACTTTTTTGCATTAGCTATATCCTAGTTGTGGCACAAACTATTGAAAAATCAGTTTAAATTTTTTTAAGAAAGATTCGACACGGCGTCGTCGATCGCCTTAAATTAGAAAGTTGGTCGAGTTCTTACACACTGATTGACTTCTGTGACGGACATTCCTGGGTATGGTTCCATGCCATTGTTGTATATCTCCCAGCACATAATACCTGAAAACGAACATGACAGAACAACCTTATGAAAGCTAAGGACGATATTGTTATGCTCACCGTAGCAGAATACGTCGCTCTTCTGTGTGTAGATAGCCAATATTAGCGTATCTGGAGCAAGCCATCTAATTGGGATTCTTTTACTGGGATCCATTTGATAGAAAGTACCTTCGCGTGCAGGACTAAAATCTGAGATTTTAACCTGCAATGCTATGTAATTATAATTCGTAAAATTTAATGCACACCCTTTGCTGTGCTGTAGCCCGTAAGTTCATCCGCTTAGAAAGTCTAAGAATGTGGAGCTGTACCTTATTGTCTCCGTATAAACAGTTCCTTGCAGCGATATCCATGTGAAAAACATTTTTGGCATGTAGGTACTCCAATCCTCAAGCTGCCTGAAGTTTCGTTGTGGCAAATTCAAGCCCTAATGTCTTCACGCCTGTAATTCTTACTTGCAAACACATTTCGTTTTTTTTATCCATCGGTTGTTCATTGTTTCGAAGGTATGTGTCCAAGGAACCGCAGTTCAGCTTAAAAAATTATGGAAGCGAGTGAAAAATAAAAATATCGCAAAATGTCTACTACAGCATGGTAGCGGACTTTCTGTCAACAGCGAACAATGCGTAAGCGCAGTAAAGAATCTTAGAACTACTACAGAAGCGTCGAAATCAGACCGGTCAGATAATATTGTCTACTGCATTAGTTGAATTGATTATTGTGTATCGAATTAGTTAACCTATCAGCTCCATAATCGCCAAAAAAGGTTCTTGTCCTGCAACGACACCATAGAATTTGATCACATTCGGATGGTCAAACTGCCTCATTAGGCGCGCTTCATTCAGGACTTTTCTGGTTTGTTCTTTGTCAGAGCTTCCAACTTGACCTACAACAGCATTAACATTTCACCCACAATGCGCTTTTTTTTTCGAGCGAGAACGTATATGACAAACTACGCACAACTTCCACAACAACTGTCATCTTAGATCCGTTGCTCAACTTCAATTTCCCAGCGTGCACTTCGCTAAAAGCACCTTCGCCTGAAATTCATGTACATTCAAGCAAGTATAATTTCACAAATCCTTCAATGTTCAGATTCGGATCAACAAATCGCTCATTAAAAACGGACCTTTCATTGTCCTATTTTTTGCAAGGAAAAAGTGGAACGACACTACTACAGCACATTTGTTCCACGACAACAGATTAGAGAAATCGACTCTTTATGATCACGCTATTGTCCTTTCCGGGGAGTAACGCGTTCACCACCACACCATGCGGGTCCTTCGTTTCGCCTGCCTCTCAGCTAGTTCTATCGATCTTTTTGCCATCAGCATCACCCGTCAGCGGGATTGATCTGGGAAGCCCAAATCGGCAACGAACCCAGCTAAGCTGAGGCTGTATTATAATCGCAATTTCAATCGCGCTGAAATTACTATTCAATTCACCGCTGAGATGTCCAAAATTACATGTTTTTACAGCTTTAGCTGTCACGTCACAGTTCCTACAGCAAACAAAACATGTGCAAAACCAACAAGTGAAGAAGAAGCTGAGATAATAATTAAATTTTAGTTGCCACCCTTTAGCTCTAGTTCCTCTTTTGCTGACAAGTTGTGTTTTTTTACGAACCTACCGATAGTGTCAATGCCATTTCCTTCCATTCTGAAGTGAAAGACTGACAAATCATAAGCTAACCGTTTTATTCAAATGCACAAACTGCCTGCGGTTCACATTCACTACATCAAAAACAGATTTTTGAGAAACCAGTTGGCGTTCTTCACTTTCGTTTTTGTGCAACTTTTCCACTGCTTCGCAGATACACTTCTGATGGGTTAAGCACTCTCAGCGTCAGCAGTCTCATACGGAACTCTTCAAACTTTACTATTTATATAACTGAATAAATTGAATTTTCTATCGAGGTTAAATGACGAGCGGTTTGAAAGATATTTTTTTTGCTATTCACTGTGTGCTAGTAACATAAGGCCGACGGCTGCAGAATGGACTATCCGTCTGCTGAAAAACGAGTTGCTGTCAACGGATAATCATATCAACACAACAGTCCCATATTAAAGAGAGCTGCCGGGTGAGGATACCTTATTCGAACGGTTCTCCACTGAAGAACATACAACTTCGTACGACGACGAAGACAATATATCGAGAAAACGAATGACTGTGGACCATGGACTCGGATCGTTGGCTCTGAGGAAAGCAAAGACGTCAAAACGCTAGCCGAATAAGCATCTTTATCAACCTCATGTTAGCTTAACAATTCGAGAGGGTATTAAATGTACCGACTTTTATGGCATTAGTTTGCTCGAAAAAAAGTAATATAGGATTTAAACCTGAGTCGCTGGAAATGTCACAGTGGCACATCATTCAGGAAGAATTTTTCTAGAACATCTATAAGAAGTATAAGATCGCATAGCCTTCACTACTTTCCAAACGTCAAAATCCTCTGTTATACTCTTTGTATGTGTGCTTCAAGGGGAAAAAAAAGCTATAAAAGACTTCTAGGATTTCCATTTACACTGATGACTTCGTCACAAAGGTGCGACATCATTTTTGCTGAAATTGAAATGTTACACACTCCTATATCTTCAAGCTCCTCTCTCACCATTACGGATAAAACAAGAACGCGTGGTTTGTCTTCCACGGGTTCCATAGTTCGAACAAGGAAATCTCCATTTGCACGCAGCATCATCTAGAAAATCCACCGAACATTTTTGGATGATTCTTTCACTGTTTCTTTAAATGACAAAGGATAGAGCGCTCGGCCTTCTTCAATGCTTACTGGGTGCGCCATGTATTCAACTTCATCGACCTTCTTTTAGGCGATCGAATGCATGTCTGGACTGTACTACCACTATGTCCTGTCAATTAAGCACTGCTATTCTACCCGAAAAGTCAGGCAGCAATTCAGCCTGAGGCGCGAGATGGAAACAGCGACTGCTCCAGTGTATGTTGCACGAAACCCCTAACTAGTGCTCACGAAATAATTTGATCAGCACCTTACTGTCTTCACATGAGAGCAGTCCATGGTACCATTGTTCGTCTGATAGCTTCTTCTCCATCTTGACTTGCCTTCTCGGTTGAGTGATGAACGACGAATGAACCACCTAAATTTCCATGGCTCAGTTATTATTCCTATCTTGCTTGTTTGCATCATGGTCCAGTTATCTATACTATATTGTTAGTTTGCAACCACCTTATTCGCTATACCGTATTTCATTTCTTCATGTGCGTATCTTGCCGTATTTAACAGTTAACTCGAAAGCTAGAATAGATAATTTCGTAAACTTCTCAGTTCTTGACACCACAAAGCAAAAACCTTATTCTTTTGGCATTTATAACAGGTTTAACAAAAGTAAACAATAGCTAGTATAGATATTTGCGTGTTCTAGTTCGCAAATATCTCGAGTAATGTCAACGAAAATTCATCCATGAAATAAAACCCTAATGATGCTGAGATATTTCCAAAACTTGGAACTCCAGGTGACCTTCGACCTTTAAACACCTTCTTCGGGAGTTCACGTATTTCCCACTGGTGCATCGAAACCCTTGCTTTGCCTTTCTCTAGCATGTGAAAAATAAAGCATCACGTATGAAAAAATATTATATGGGAAGATGTTTTCAATAATGCAGAAAAGCATATGATACAGCTTCTGTAGTAATTGGGTTGAAAGTGCTATTAACCTTTCCGGGGGCTATCGCGTTCACCACCACACAACGCGGGTCCTTCGTTTCGCTTAACTCTCAGCTATTTCTATCGATCAGTGCCATCAGCATCACCCGCCAGCGGGTTTGATCTGGGGAGCCCAAATCGGCAACGAACCCAGCTAAGCTGAGGCTGTATTTATAATCGCAATGTCAACTTATTATTTACTGCCTACTCTTTCTTATAAAGGCAGGGCATGTTGCGAAATACAACTTCAATGATGCTGAGATATTTGCGAAACTCCGCGGCCCCTGCGGTATGGAGTTTTGCAAATATCTCTGCATCATTGAGACGAAAGTGTTGTCTTTTTCGGTAGAAGTGAGTCAAAAGTGGGTCTCGTGATAATGCGGATACGATCGATTATGCAGAACTCTTTTTTAAGCTTTGTTTGTCCATATGGCCATCGTTGATCCAGTTTTCTGTTAGATCCTTAAGGATGACTCGAATAAATTGATGCGGGAGACAATAGGTGAATTGGACGAAGTGAGTTGAAGTGAAAGAAAGATTCTCCTTTGTGAAACGAAATATGTCCTGACTTCTTAAATGCAGTGCTTACATTTTGATAAATACGTGCTAAAGGTCAAGCTGACGTGCCAGTGTTCAAATCGAATTTTATTAAGTTCCAATGTTCTGTGGTTCTTCATCAACAAAACGGTATGTTGGACTTCTAAAAGGAGAAACGACCGGGCAAGATATCTTAATTTAAAAGGGATCAGAGTGCAATTAGTGGATGATTTCGTCCATTGTCACACCGAAAACACTGAGTGTTTCATTGCGCTACGAAGAACGATCATCACAGTAGTGTACCTGGCAAAAATTTCGATGGGTGTTTCCAACTGCTGCGGCATCAGGTAGTTTTGTTTTCTCTTTTTACATATTCTTTCACCATTTCTTTACGTATATTAGAAATCTGGGAAGCAAATGGTAATTGCATAGTGCTCGAACGATGCCACGTTGCGTATGGCTCGAGTATTTTTTGTGACAGACGTCTACTAGTGGTTTTGAAATATGGCTTCCTCAGTACTAATGAAACTGTTTGGCACTCAGCTCCAATTCGTTGCTGACGCTGTCGATAAATGAACAACTCCAATAGCGGACGAATGGTCTGAATAGATCATAATTTACGATGATTTTGGAGCTTTCTGCTACTCAACATTGGTACTTTCTTTCCTCTTGTGAAAAGAGACGTTGAAGTTAATGAAATAATGAGCAGATCAAGTGCAAAACTTTGGGATAGGTGCGATATCGGCTAACAAAACCATCAATTTCCTACGACATAATTGATTTCGTAGAACGGGTTAAGTTTCTGAGAACTATATCTATTATGCTTTATAGTTTGGATTTAACGATGTGTTCAAGAAGTGTTGTTCACTATCGACAAGAGTCGTGCAAGCTGCCCAAGAATGCCTGAAGTACTCCTCTACTCTGCAAAAGCAATAAAATCAAGCGACCTTTTTCGTAACATTTTTGAAGAAATGTGTTGATGATTTCCAAAGAAAGCAACACGATTACCTGATTGATTGATTTATTACTAAATTGACTGATTGATTACTAACATTGCACAATTTCAAAAAAAGGGGCGCATGTGGCGCAGTGGTTGGTGGCGCCACTGTGACACACACGTGAAATCGATTCCTGCTCCCATGGCCCACCAAGCCTTTCATCCTCCGGGGTCGGCAAATTGGTATCGGACTTGTCTGGAAGGATAGCAGCGCTGGTTCGATAAATCGATAAGCTACCGCGAGTCATTGTAAAGGCCAGACACGAATTCAATCACCTCCAACGATACTTGATGAAGTCAAATGCATGGCGCATCTCTCAGGGGACTGATCAACGCCGAAAGCTATAGCTTTTAAAAAAAAGCTTTAGAGCTTGTTTTGCACAATTTCATGCTGAAAACACTTATGTAACGTTGCTAAGAGTCACGGACACGGTTAAAGCGCTCTTCCATCTGCCGTATCGCCTACTTTGTGCTTGTTTAAATACATGTCAAAATAAAAGAACTGTGTGCTACATGAACTATAGGAAAAGAAGCACAGCTAGTATAAATAGCGCATACTTTGTCACTGGTGCCGGCCGTATTTCATTCTTCATGAACACTGCAGAAATTACTACCAGTGTCGAAATTCTGTAACACCTCCACACTCCAGGTTGTGTATCAAGATCGCTATTTTTTTTCTTTTTGGAAAATCTTATGCGACTATAGTTTCTAGTCCTATCCTTCTTAATTCTTCGGTTTCTATAGTAGAATCGGCTGGCATTTTTTTTATCAGCTGCATTTTAATCTGTACGTCCTCTCAGCAATAGCCAGTCAGTGGAATCGAATTGGTATGTTATAGATACTTTTTCACAGTGCTGGTGTTAATCTCTTCATAATAATATTTTTTTCTTCGCCATGCAAAGTCTTAACTACAACAATTTGAAGTTCCATAATTTCGTTATAAGTCCCACATATTTTAATTTGACCAACCAGTATGCTTATGCAGGCCGTTAGGTAATACAACTCTGCGATGAGGAACATTTGAAAATGTGGTGGCGCAATGACGTAAATGCTGCGAAAGAGACGATGAAAATTTTGTTGTAAGTCACTACTCGAACAACGAAGTGCGGGTTTTACTTGAAAGTTGGGATCCAGATTTGACGTGTTGACGAAGTGGAAAAAGCCGTAATACGGCTCTTTCAGGATACCGAGAAAAGAAGACGCCCTTCTTGCAAAGAACCTAAGGCTGAGAAAAGGACACTATCCAGTCCCACAAGCCACGCGAGCAGGTCTATGATGGCTCAGCCATTGCTCATTAATAACAGTAATAACAACAGTAATAAAGCAGCGAAAAATGCAGTGTTTGCTATGTCTCAGCAAAAGGGAGTTAAGGCTAGGTGAGGAATAAAATGAGAAGGGACGGGTTTACAGCGGAATCGAGTGGGAATGTACTCTTCTTTTGTGGAGTACCACGATCGATAAATTCTGGAAGCTTACGAGATCTATCGATGCAAAAGATCAGGAAATGCCAATGGTGGATATCGATTGCTAGCCACGCAGAGTTCCAGAAATCAATAGATAACAGCCGTGGTCCTACGCAGATTGATGTGGCGCGATTGAGACGATTTCGTAGTATATTTGACGTTGTAGACTGTGATAGTATGAAAAGGTGCAGAGTATTCTATCTTAGGTAAAGAATTGTCTCTATAGCGCTCATGTTTTCGCCAAACACAACGGTTAGTGTATGGACAGTTGATACTTGAACGGTCCATCCTCATTGGATGTGCGGGCCCCCAGCTAACCTCCATTTTTTCGAAGATTTGCTGGTTAAGCTATTGTGGTTCCCTGGAATCCCGAGGTCAGCCTGGCAAAAGTCTGCCCCAAATCTACCACAGGCTGTCGCAACCTTTGTGGATCAGAGGGAGATTTGCCACCATGCGGTTTTGATACCAGGACGGTGGTGGTGGATCCTAGGTTTACTCTTAGCTAGGCTATCTGATGGGGGCGCCAGACTCTTTCTCAGCCTGGGAGACCTTGCCGGAGGGACGAATCTCCCCCCTCGCTTATTTTTTTTTCTTTAATAGCAAGGTATTATGTAAAGTAGAACAATAAGGATGATGAGTTCTGAGCAAAAGCCGAACCCTTAGGTGCGCTTTGAACCCGCGCTTACCCCTTCTGGGGGCTCATGTGTTGTCCACTACGTCAACTGAAACCTTTGATTCGCCTTTCTCTTAGCCAGTCATTTTTTTTACTCTAACGGTGCTGTCAGTAGACAGGCATCAATATTTGGATCATATCAGAACCAAAAGAGTTTTCTTCATTAGTGACCAATAAGCCCAATTACGAGTAAATGTAGTATTCCTTAATTGGATACTTGGACGACCCGCCCTCACTGGTTATGCGGGACCCATCATAATGTTCATTTTTTGGGAGTTTCCTGGTCTAGCTATCGTGTTTCTCTGGAATCCCGAGGTCAACCTGGCCAAAGTCTGCCTCAGGTCTTCACCACCACAGGCAGCCGCAGCCCTGTGGATCAGAAGCAGATTTGCCACCATGCGACTAGTTTGATACTAGGATGGTGGTGGATCCTGGCATTGGTTTATACTTAGCTGGCCTTCCTGATGGAATATCAGGAAATGTAGTATTTCAGTATCTGGATTTTCTTAATGAACAGAAAATTGTTGGATAGATCATCCCACAGCTTAAAATAATTTCGTTTGCAGTGGCGGAGTTTTTTTTGTGATTGAGTGTTAGCTCAGCAGGTCTTACCAAGCATAGATTGTTAATCAACATTTGAGCAACTGATTCTGCACAGTCGAAAATTATATCTATTCTTTCATTTGGCCCCAAAATCCTCAACACACACAATTCAGGTGCATCGCAAGTAAATCAATTAATACAATAGTACTAATCCTATGTTACACCCAAAACACCCATGTGGATGACATGTCGAACACAAAAATCTGGCCTCTGCTCATTGTCGGACCACTGATTCTAAGCACGATATCTGCCGTTGTAAACAAATAATCATGACAACACTTCGGCTCTATAGGGTCTAAGATGTTTTCACCTCTGTGCGAATTCTTGTAACGTCTCCTTGCACACACTGCGATTCCATCTACCGATCATCTATTTCCTGTGGCATCTTTGTTATACGGGTTTTCGTTGTGGAGAACTCTGGCTCTCGTAGGACCACAAACAATGTTACCCGCGCTTGTCTGCAGTTGAGGAATGCTCTTGCTTCTTTCAACATTAGAAAGGACATAACTTTAATGATGCTGAGATATTTGCAAAACTCCGGACCGCACGTGTATACGGTGGGGAACGAACGCGCTATTATCTAAAAGAGTAGGGCAGTAAATAATAAGTCAAAATTGTGATTATAACTGCAGCCTCAGCTTAACTGGGTTCGTTGCCGATTTAGGCCCCCCCCAGATCAATCCCGTTGACGGGTGATTGCTAATGGCAAAAGATCAATAGAACTAGCTGAGAGACAGGCGAAACGAAGGACCCGCATAGTGTGGTGGTGTGCGCACTACTCCCCGGAAAGAACAATAGCGCGTTCGTTCCCCCACCGTATACACGTGCGGTCCGGAGTTTTGCAAATATCTCAGCATCATTAAAGTTATGTCCTTTCTAATGTTGAAAGAAGCAAGAGCATTCCTCAACTGCAGACAAGCGCGGGTAACATTGTTTGTGGTCCTACGAGAGCCAGAGTTCTCCACAACGAAAACCCGTATAACAAAGATGCCACAGGAAATAGATGATCGGTAGATGGAATCGCAGTGTGTGCAAGGAGACGTTACAAGAATTCGCACAGAGGTGAAAACATCTTAGACCCTATAGAGCCGAAGTGTTGTCATGATTATTTGTTTACAACGGCAGATATCGTGCTTAGAATCAGTGGTCCGACAATGAGCAGAGGCCAGATTTTTGTGTTCGACATGTCATCCACATGGGTGTTTTGGGTGTAACATAGGATTAGTACTATTGTATTAATTTTTTTTTGATTTACTTGCGATGCACCTGAATTGTGTGTGTTGAGGATTTTTGGGCCAAATGAAAGAATAGATATAATTTTCGACTGTGCAGAATCAGTTGCTCAAATGTTGATTAACAATCTATGCTTGGTAAGACCTGCTGAGCTAACACTCAATCACAAAAAAAACTCCGCCACTGCAAACGAAATTATTTTAAGCTGTGGGATGATCTATCCAACAATTTTCTGTTCATTAAGAAAATCCAGATACTGAAATACTACATTTCCTGATATTCCATCAGGAAGGCCAGCTAAGTATAAACCCAATGCCAGGATCCACCACCATCCTAGTATCAAACTAGTCGCATGGTGGCAAATCTGCTTCTGATCCACAGGGCTGCGGCTGCCTGTGGTGGTGAAGACCTGAGGCAGACTTTGGCCAGGTTGACCTCGGGATTCCAGAGAAACACGATAGCTAGACCAGGAAACTCCCAAAAAATGAACATTATGATGGGTCCCGCATAACCAGTGAGGGCGGGTCGTCCAAGTATCCAATTAAGGAATACTACATTTACTCGTAATTGGGCTTATTGGTCACTAATGAAGAAAACTCTTTTGGTTCTGATATGATCCAAATATTGATGCCTGTCTACTGACAGCACCGTTAGAGTAAAAAAAATGACTGGCTAAGAGAAAGGCGAATCAAAGGTTTCAGTTGACGTAGTGGACAACACATGAGCCCCCAGAAGGGGTAAGCGCGGGTTCAAAGCGCACCTAAGGGTTCGGCTTTTGCTCAGAACTCATCATCCTTATTGTTCTACTTTACATAATACCTTGCTATTAAAGAAAAAAAATAAGCGAGGGGGGAGATTCGTCCCTCCGGCAAGGTCTCCCAGGCTGAGAAAGAGTCTGGCGCCCCCCATCAGATAGCCTAGCTAAGAGTAAACCTAGGATCCACCACCACCGTCCTGGTATCAAAACCGCATGGTGGCAAATCTCCCTCTGATCCACAAAGGTTGCGACAGCCTGTGGTAGATTTGGGGCAGACTTTTGCCAGGCTGACCTCGGGATTCCAGGGAACCACAATAGCTTAACCAGCAAATCTTCGAAAAAATGGAGGTTAGCTGGGGCCCGCACATCCAATGAGGATGGACCGTTCAAGTATCAACTGTCCATACACTAACCGTTGTGTTTGGCGAAAACATGAGCGCTATAGAGACAATTCTTTACCTAAGATAGAATACTCTGCACCTTTTCATACTATCACAGTCTACAACGTCAAATATACTACGAAATCGTCTCAATCGCGCCACATCAATCTGCGTAGGACCACGGCTGTTATCTATTGATTTCTGGAACTCTGCGTGGCTAGCAATCGATATCCACCATTGGCATTTCCTGATCTTTTGCATCGATAGATCTCGTAAGCTTCCAGAATTTATCGATCGTGGTACTCCACAAAAGAAGAGTACATTCCCACTCGATTCCGCTGTAAACCCGTCCCTTCTCATTTTATTCCTCACCTAGCCTTAACTCCCTTTTGCTGAGACATAGCAAACACTGCATTTTTCGCTGCTTTATTACTGTTGTTATTACTGTTATTAATGAGCAATGGCTGAGCCATCATAGACCTGCTCGCGTGGCTTGTGGGACTGGATAGTGTCCTTTTCTCAGCCTTAGGTTCTTTGCAAGAAGGGCGTCTTCTTTTCTCGGTATCCTGAAAGAGCCGTATTACGGCTTTTCCACTTCGTCAACACGTCAAATCTGGATCCCAACTTTCAAGTAAAACCCGCACTTCGTTGTTCGAGTAGTGACTTACAACAAAATTTTCATCGTCTCTTTCGCAGCATTTACGTCATTGCGCCACCACATTTTCAAATGTTCCTCATCGCAGAGTTGTATTACCTAACGGCCTGCATAAGCATACTGGTTGGTCAAATTAAAATATGTGGGACTTATAACGAAATTATGGAACTTCAAATTGTTGTAGTTAAGACTTTGCATGGCGAAGAAAAAAAATATTATTATGAAGAGATTAACACCAGCACTGTGAAAAAGTATCTATAACATACCAATTCGATTCCACTGACTGGCTATTGCTGAGAGGACGTACAGATTAAAATGCAGCTGATAAAAAAAATGCCAGCCGATTCTACTATAGAAACCGAAGAATTAAGAAGGATAGGACTAGAAACTATAGTCGCATAAGATTTTCCAAAAAGAAAAAAAATAGCGATCTTGATACACAACCTGGAGTGTGGAGGTGTTACAGAATTTCGACACTGGTAGTAATTTCTGCAGTGTTCATGAAGAATGAAATACGGCCGGCACCAGTGACAAAGTATGCGCTATTTATACTAGCTGTGCTTCTTTTCCTATAGTTCATGTAGCACACAGTTCTTTTATTTTGACATGTATTTAAACAAGCACAAAGTAGGCGATACGGCAGATGGAAGAGCGCTTTAACCGTGTCCGTGACTCTTAGCAACGTTACATAAGTGTTTTCAGCATGAAATTGTGCAAAACAAGCTCTAAAGCTTTTTTTTAAAAGCTATAGCTTTCGGCGTTGATCAGTCCCCGAGAGATGCGCCATGCATTTGACTTCATCAAGTATCGTTGGAGGTGATTGAATTCGTGTCTGGCCTTTACAATGACTCGCGGTAGCTTATCGATTTATCGAACCAGCGCTGCTATCCTTCCAGACAAGTCCGATACCAATTTGCCGACCCCGGAGGATGAAAGGCTTGGTGGGCCATGGGAGCAGGAATCGATTTCACGTGTGTGTCACAGTGGCGCCACCAACCACTGCGCCACATGCGCCCTTTTTTTGAAATTGTGCAATGTTAGTAATCAATCAGTCAATTTAGTAATAAATCAATCAATCAGGTAATCGTGTTGCTTTCTTTGGAAATCATCAACACATTTCTTCAAAAAATGTTACGAAAAAGGTCGCTTGATTTTATTGCTTTTGCAGAGTAGAGGAGTACTTCAGGCATTCTTGGGCAGCTTGCACGACTCTTGTCGATAGTGAACAACACTTCTTGAACACATCGTTAAATCCAAACTATAAAGCATAATAGATATAGTTCTCAGAAACTTAACCCGTTCTACGAAATCAATTATGTCGTAGGAAATTGATGGTTTTGTTAGCCGATATCGCACCTATCCCAAAGTTTTGCACTTGATCTGCTCATTATTTCATTAACTTCAACGTCTCTTTTCACAAGAGGAAAGAAAGTACCAATGTTGAGTAGCAGAAAGCTCCAAAATCATCGTAAATTATGATCTATTCAGACCATTCGTCCGCTATTGGAGTTGTTCATTTATCGACAGCGTCAGCAACGAATTGGAGCTGAGTGCCAAACAGTTTCATTAGTACTGAGGAAGCCATATTTCAAAACCACTAGTAGACGTCTGTCACAAAAAAATACTCGAGCCATACGCAACGTGGCATCGTTCGAGCACTATGCAATTACCATTTGCTTCCCAGATTTCTAATATACGTAAAGAAATGGTGAAAGAATATGTAAAAAGAGAAAACAAAACTACCTGATGCCGCAGCAGTTGGAAACACCCATCGAAATTTTTGCCAGGTACACTACTGTGATGATCGTTCTTCGTAGCGCAATGAAACACTCAGTGTTTTCGGTGTGACAATGGACGAAATCATCCACTAATTGCACTCTGATCCCTTTTAAATTAAGATATCTTGCCCGGTCGTTTCTCCTTTTAGAAGTCCAACATACCGTTTTGTTGATGAAGAACCACAGAACATTGGAACTTAATAAAATTCGATTTGAACACTGGCACGTCAGCTTGACCTTTAGCACGTATTTATCAAAATGTAAGCACTGCATTTAAGAAGTCAGGACATATTTCGTTTCACAAAGGAGAATCTTTCTTTCACTTCAACTCACTTCGTCCAATTCACCTATTGTCTCCCGCATCAATTTATTCGAGTCATCCTTAAGGATCTAACAGAAAACTGGATCAACGATGGCCATATGGACAAACAAAGCTTAAAAAAAGAGTTCTGCATAATCGATCGTATCCGCATTATCACGAGACCCACTTTTTGACTCACTTCTACCGAAAAAGACAACACTTTCGTCTCAATGATGCAGAGATATTTGCAAAACTCCATACCGCAGGGGCCGCGGAGTTTCGCAAATATCTCAGCATCATTGAAGTTGTATTTCGCAACATGCCCTGCCTTTATAAGAAAGAGTAGGCAGTAAATAATAAGTTGACATTGCGATTATAAATACAGCCTCAGCTTAGCTGGGTTCGTTGCCGATTTGGGCTCCCCAGATCAAACCCGCTGGCGGGTGATGCTGATGGCACTGATCGATAGAAATAGCTGAGAGTTAAGCGAAACGAAGGACCCGCGTTGTGTGGTGGTGAACGCGATAGCCCCCGGAAAGGTTAATAGCACTTTCAACCCAATTACTACAGAAGCTGTATCATATGCTTTTCTGCATTATTGAAAACATCTTCCCATATAATATTTTTTCATACGTGATGCTTTATTTTTCACATGCTAGAGAAAGGCAAAGCAAGGGTTTCGATGCACCAGTGGGAAATACGTGAACTCCCGAAGAAGGTGTTTAAAGGTCGAAGGTCACCTGGAGTTCCAAGTTTTGGAAATATCTCAGCATCATTAGGGTTTTATTTCATGGATGAATTTTCGTTGACATTACTCGAGATATTTGCGAACTAGAACACGCAAATATCTATACTAGCTATTGTTTACTTTTGTTAAACCTGTTATAAATGCCAAAAGAATAAGGTTTTTGCTTTGTGGTGTCAAGAACTGAGAAGTTTACGAAATTATCTATTCTAGCTTTCGAGTTAACTGTTAAATACGGCAAGATACGCACATGAAGAAATGAAATACGGTATAGCGAATAAGGTGGTTGCAAACTAACAATATAGTATAGATAACTGGACCATGATGCAAACAAGCAAGATAGGAATAATAACTGAGCCATGGAAATTTAGGTGGTTCATTCGTCGTTCATCACTCAACCGAGAAGGCAAGTCAAGATGGAGAAGAAGCTATCAGACGAACAATGGTACCATGGACTGCTCTCATGTGAAGACAGTAAGGTGCTGATCAAATTATTTCGTGAGCACTAGTTAGGGGTTTCGTGCAACATACACTGGAGCAGTCGCTGTTTCCATCTCGCGCCTCAGGCTGAATTGCTGCCTGACTTTTCGGGTAGAATAGCAGTGCTTAATTGACAGGACATAGTGGTAGTACAGTCCAGACATGCATTCGATCGCCTAAAAGAAGGTCGATGAAGTTGAATACATGGCGCACCCAGTAAGCATTGAAGAAGGCCGAGCGCTCTATCCTTTGTCATTTAAAGAAACAGTGAAAGAATCATCCAAAAAATGTTCGGTGGATTTTCTAGATGATGCTGCGTGCAAATGGAGATTTCCTTGTTCGAACTATGGAACCCGTGGAAGACAAACCACGCGTTCTTGTTTTATCCGTAATGGTGAGAGAGGAGCTTGAAGATATAGGAGTGTGTAACATTTCAATTTCAGCAAAAATGATGTCGCACCTTTGTGACGAAGTCATCAGTGTAAATGGAAATCCTAGAAGTCTTTTATAGCTTTTTTTTCCCCTTGAAGCACACATACAAAGAGTATAACAGAGGATTTTGACGTTTGGAAAGTAGTGAAGGCTATGCGATCTTATACTTCTTATAGATGTTCTAGAAAAAATTCTTCCTGAATGATGTGCCACTGTGACATTTCCAGCGACTCAGGTTTAAATCCTATATTACTTTTTCGAGCAAACTAATGCCATAAAAGTCGGTACATTTAATACCCTCTCGAATTGTTAAGCTAACATGAGGTTGATAAAGATGCTTATTCGGCTAGCGTTTTGACGTCTTTGCTTTCCTCAGAGCCAACGATCCGAGTCCATGGTCCACAGTCATTCGTTTTCTCGATATATTGTCTTCGTCGTCGTACGAAGTTGTATGTTCTTCAGTGGAGAACCGTTCGAATAAGGTATCCTCACCCGGCAGCTCTCTTTAATATGGGACTGTTGTGTTGATATGATTATCCGTTGACAGCAACTCGTTTTTCAGCAGACGGATAGTCCATTCTGCAGCCGTCGGCCTTATGTTACTAGCACACAGTGAATAGCAAAAAAATATCTTTCAAACCGCTCGTCATTTAACCTCGATAGAAAATTCAATTTATTCAGTTATATAAATAGTAAAGTTTGAAGAGTTCCGTATGAGACTGCTGACGCTGAGAGTGCTTAACCCATCAGAAGTGTATCTGCGAAGCAGTGGAAAAGTTGCACAAAAACGAAAGTGAAGAACGCCAACTGGTTTCTCAAAAATCTGTTTTTGATGTAGTGAATGTGAACCGCAGGCAGTTTGTGCATTTGAATAAAACGGTTAGCTTATGATTTGTCAGTCTTTCACTTCAGAATGGAAGGAAATGGCATTGACACTATCGGTAGGTTCGTAAAAAACACAAACTTGTCAGCAAAAGAGGAACTAGAGCTAAAGGGTGGCAACTAAAATTTAATTATTATCTCAGCTTCTTCTTCACTTGTTGGTTTTGCACATGTTTTGTTTGCTGTAGGAACTGTGACGTGACAGCTAAAGCTGTAAAAACATGTAATTTTGGACATCTCAGCGGTGAATTGAATAGTAATTTCAGCGCGATTGAAATTGCGATTATAATACAGCCTCAGCTTAGCTGGGTTCGTTGCCGATTTGGGCTTCCCAGATCAATCCCGCTGACGGGTGATGCTGATGGCAAAAAGATCGATAGAACTAGCTGAGAGGCAGGCGAAACGAAGGACCCGCATGGTGTGGTGGTGAACGCGTTACTCCCCGGAAAGGACAATAGCGTGATCATAAAGAGTCGATTTCTCTAATCTGTTGTCGTGGAACAAATGTGCTGTAGTAGTGTCGTTCCACTTTTCCTTGCAAAAATAGGACAATGAAAGGTCCGTTTTTAATGAGCGATTTGTTGATCCGAATCTGAACATTGAAGGATTTGTGAAATTATACTTGCTTGAATGTACATGAATTTCAGGCGAAGGTGCTTTTAGCGAAGTGCACGCTGGGAAATTGAAGTTGAGCAACGGATCTAAGATGACAGTTGTTGTGGAAGTTGTGCGTAGTTTGTCATATACGTTCTCGCTCGAAAAAAAAGCGCATTGTGGGTGAAATGTTAATGCTGTTGTAGGTCAAGTTGGAAGCTCTGACAAAGAACAAACCAGAAAAGTCCTGAATGAAGCGCGCCTAATGAGGCAGTTTGACCATCCGAATGTGATCAAATTCTATGGTGTCGTTGCAGGACAAGAACCTTTTTTGGCGATTATGGAGCTGATAGGTTAACTAATTCGATACACAATAATCAATTCAACTAATGCAGTAGACAATATTATCTGACCGGTCTGATTTCGACGCTTCTGTAGTAGTTCTAAGATTCTTTACTGCGCTTACGCATTGTTCGCTGTTGACAGAAAGTCCGCTACCATGCTGTAGTAGACATTTTGCGATATTTTTATTTTTCACTCGCTTCCATAATTTTTTAAGCTGAACTGCGGTTCCTTGGACACATACCTTCGAAACAATGAACAACCGATGGATAAAAAAAAACGAAATGTGTTTGCAAGTAAGAATTACAGGCGTGAAGACATTAGGGCTTGAATTTGCCACAACGAAACTTCAGGCAGCTTGAGGATTGGAGTACCTACATGCCAAAAATGTTTTTCACATGGATATCGCTGCAAGGAACTGTTTATACGGAGACAATAAGGTACAGCTCCACATTCTTAGACTTTCTAAGCGGATGAACTTACGGGCTACAGCACAGCAAAGGGTGTGCATTAAATTTTACGAATTATAATTACATAGCATTGCAGGTTAAAATCTCAGATTTTAGTCCTGCACGCGAAGGTACTTTCTATCAAATGGATCCCAGTAAAAGAATCCCAATTAGATGGCTTGCTCCAGATACGCTAATATTGGCTATCTACACACAGAAGAGCGACGTATTCTGCTACGGTGAGCATAACAATATCGTCCTTAGCTTTCATAAGGTTGTTCTGTCATGTTCGTTTTCAGGTATTATGTGCTGGGAGATATACAACAATGGCATGGAACCATACCCAGGAATGTCCGTCACAGAAGTCAATCAGTGTGTAAGAACTCGACCAACTTTCTAATTTAAGGCGATCGACGACGCCGTGTCGAATCTTTCTTAAAAAATTTAAACTGATTTTTCAATAGTTTGTGCCACAACTAGGATATAGCTAATGCAAAAAAGTTGTTTTCGCCCATTCTAGCATGGATGAACTGAATTTTGAGCACTCTTGGGACCTCAGGTTGAATCTTAAAATAGATTTTTAAAATTTTAGTTGTTTTTAGCGTTCCATGTCTAGTGAATTCAAAATTTTCAAAGCGGAAGTATGGGCATCTAATCACTGAGTTCACAAGGAATAAAATTCTGACTAAGTTCTGATTTGCTCTCTTTCTTTAATAACGAAAGTATTAGAAGAAGACATAAAATGTATGAGGTCACGGAGGAAGGCTATTGTTGCGAAAGTATGACAATGTCATAAGGCCCAATAAATCCAAGTATTCCAATAATGATGAAAATCCAGTGATGAAAAATAAGTACCATAATGAGTTAAGGCAATATACCCTACTGCGTACACACTAGGTCGCTGATTCGACTCCTAATCAGGGCATTGGTGACCATTCATATATTCTTGATCAGTGCAAACAAATGACTCTCCTTCGTTTTGTCTACGTTACACTTCATTTCACAGGTCCGAAAAGGCTATCACATGGAACTCCCACGGGATATCCACCCGGATATTCAGAAATATGTCAAGGTTTTATTTCACCTTCATATGTCTTACCGTTATCATTAATACAAAGTTGACAACTGGACAGCAAAATTTTGTCGTCAAAACCAATAATTGATGAATGAGAAAAAGTCGCGTTGTCATCTCCTCTTTAGCACTTGTAACCGTTCTCGAAGAAGCGGCAGTGCTTGCATATGTAGGTCTGCTAAATACGACGCTGAATTCTAAACTGAGGACACTCGCTTGCTTCCTGTCTTTACCACATTTTAAAACTGTTGCGAAGGTTACACGTTGCTTCTTCAGATTCGCTGTTGGTCGGAGAATCCAAATGATCGGTGTACAATGGCCGAACTGACAAAACACCTCGGAAGAACGCTACGAATCCCAAGGTCAAAGTTCGTGGAGAGTCCAAATAACTACATGTGATATCGAAATAAAGTCTAAAACATTGTTGATGTTATCCATTTCGGCCGATACAACACATATCAAAATATCTTGCTAGCCGAACATCCTGAACTACGAGAGCAATGAATTCTTCGACAGCATTCTTAACAGCGGTTTGATTTTTCACATTTTCTCAGCAACTCGTTGTTCAGTATCTCGGGTGAAGCCGTTTCGTTCAGTTTTAGCAGAGTAGGTTGTGCATATTTGAAAATTCCCTTATAAGCAGGCTGGACCTTCTCAAATGAGTTGTATTAGGTTTTAACGCCGTTAATTCACGTATTTCACCGGTTTCTTAAACGTAGTGCTCCTGTAGTGGTCGCTCACTTCTCCGGAATTCCAAAAATTACTGTGGGTTAACCTACTGTAGAAAACCGACGGCTTATTACAACTACCTTCAAACGCAAATGAAGCGTCTCAAAACATTTATTAGGCTCAAAATCGGTTAAAGAATGAGCCTGTCTTCGCCGGTTTTCAAAGAATAGTCATTTCTTGGCAGTTGTTTAACTCATGGAAAACTTATTTGCTTTTCCGATGGTTTCCAAATGAAAGGATGATTTCCAATTTGTCAATGCCCTGTCTCTTTCTAACTTCTTTGAATTGTTTGTAGGTGATCATCTTCGATTACTACCTCAAAGTGGCTTTCGTCAGTTGCTGGTTAGCCCTCACGACTGAGTTTGAACTCATTAAGAAAATGACATGGATTTAACGTTTTGACAGTGAACGTTACCTAGCTAAGCAAGACATAAGCTGAAAACGCTACACAACAACAGTATAGGCAATAAATACTTTGTTATAAAACGTGTCTCCAGAATTCTCAGCAACAAAATTGGCCCTTATTTTTGAGTCGACTCGTCACTAGACTAGGCTGGTCTTTCTAGGGGCTGCTATCTGAAATTACTTGCAACGAATAAACGGCTCTGAAGAAGGCGAAACCGCAGGAACGTCAGCTATTGTATCCTAATAAATTCTATAATACCAACTTTATGTCTGCTTATTGAAGGAAAACAGCGAATCAATGCCGAGTTTAATAGAAAGTTGGTCTTGGGTATTACATACAAATTTCTTCTACTCATGAGCTTACATGAAGTTGTTATAAAACTTCTTTTTGGCCAAAGTTTCGGCAATTTCGACGTCTTCGGAACCGCAATGATCTGAGCTGACTATCCACACCGGTTCGTCCCTGCGATCTGGTCCTTCGTAGCCACATCGTGTCGAATTATAAGACTTGAGATAATCCCTTCTGCTGAATTCTGAAAAATCACTGCAACCTTATGTTCCGAAAATTTCGCATTAGGAAGTGTTTCGCTGGTCAGTGACTGTCCAACTATTTCCATAAGGCTATTGCGTAATTTAGAAAGTCGATTTTGGTCCCATGTTAAAAGGCACCAAGGAAATGGGAAGGGAAGACCATTTTTGTTTGCTCAAAAGCGAGGAACAGTCTTCAGAACAAGATCGCCTTGTTGTTTCTTTATACCAGATATTTGTCGGCTCTCCAGCATTCGATTTCGATCGTATTTCTAAAGCTGTTGTTCCGATTCTGTTTAGCCCAGTTTTGATACCATCGCTGATTGCAACAACCCATCCATGAGTTTCTCGTTTTCAGGGATTTCATTTTCGTTGCAGTAATTTTAAACCAAATGTTATACAGTGTCGCCAATTTTCGTTTGCTGCCTACTATTTTTTTAATGACAGGGTATTGTGTGGAATATAACAACAATGTTGCTGAGATATTTGCAAAACTCCGGACTGCTTGTGTCTGTGGTGGTGAACGAACACGCTGTCACCCTTTCCGGGGACTAAAGCGCTCACCACGACACCATGCAGGTCCTTCTGTTTCTCTGTTTCTTCTCTGTCAGCTAGTTCTATCGATAGGCATCATCAGCAATCATCCGTCGTGGGATTGATCTAGGGAGCCAAAATTAGCAACGAGCCCAGTTAAGCTGACGCTGTAGTCAAAATCACAATGTCAACTTTTTAGTTACTGCCTATTCGGCTCCTGGGTTGGGCTCCGTAGAACATTCCCGTTGACGGGTGCTTAGTGATGGCGCTGATCGATAGAACTAGCTGAGAAAAAAGGCGAAACGAGGGACCCGAACGATGTGTAGGTGAACGCGTTAGTCCAAGGAAAGGGTAACACCGCTTTCGTTTCCCACCTCAGACACCTGCTGTCCGGAGTTTTGCAGGTACCTCAGCATCATTGTGGTTGTTTCACATGTAATACCCTGCCATGAAAAATTGTAATAGGCAGTAAATAAAAAAGTCAGCATTATCTCAGCAACATTGTGGTTAAATGTTATACACTACGACCATATTCGGTTTTCGATCAAATTCAGTTTTGGCATCCCTATTCGTCATCGCTGTTCGTTGTTCGCTCACCTGAAGCGTTTTGTGACCAATCACTAATGACATTAGCAACTACCAATTTTTTTGGTGCACGTGGTGTGCACTGAACTCAATCCATGCGGTCCATGTAACCTCAACCATGACCGCGCTGACTTGTTTGTGTTTGTTAATTAAAATCAGCATTCATCATGATACTTCTCTCATTGCTCTACATCGTATGTTCTGTCCTATTCCATAGGTTCCATATATCGGTGCCATGTTTTTGGAAATTTCTTGCTACTGTGCGCCATGGAAAATGTCGTCTACACCGTCCGAGCAAGATGAGTCTTCAGTAGTTGTTCTCACAACACTTGTTGAGCAAACTTTGACAATTTTGTATATCTTCTATTCCCACTTATGTTTGAGCAGAAATGGAGTTAAGGTTTCTTAGTATTTCCAAAGATACACCGTTTAAGAAAATATTGATCAACGCTGACACTGTGGTTCTCAGGACAATTGCTATCTTGATATATCGAATTTTAAGGATAAGAGCCTCTGTAGCGTAGGATCTCTCAGTACTTCTCTCTTCATCATAGACCATCTCTCTGCCGAAAGGCCAAAATCGTACAAAACACAGTTTTCTACAGATTAGAAATGAAGAGAATATGTCTTCACGGAGAACATAAACTCTGTGCAGCTAAACAAGCAACAATGAAGAAGATGCACTGAGTAATGTATTTGACCGCAAGTTAGTTAAAACGCAACTGTTCATAGGTATACTGTGACGGTGACATTTTTTTAGTAAACACAAGAGTAAAGTAAACAGAGCCGAAAGTCTAGCAAGCAAGTGTATTCACTGATCTTATATTACTCAGGAAGGATGCTCTCATTCGAAATTGTCAAAGTAGAACGTGTAAGTGGGCTTATTGAGCTAGGAACATTTGGTAAGAACTTCGCCATTAACACCAGTAATACAAAAAATAAACGATCAAAAAAATGAAATTTAGCGCGTTATCTACCATCTCAGACACATTTAGCCTCATCAAACCACGGTGATCGGGTGTCTTAACGATAAATTCTTTTATGACTGTCTGAAATAAGAAGTTTAACAGAACACCTGGGTCCTCCTCAAAATTATTATGAAGTGCTGACAGTGTAAAATCTCAGGCATTATTAAACTGAGCACTGGACTGGAGAAAATACTCATCGATAATAGGTAGATCGCGACCATTGAAGAAATTGCTGAAACAACAACATAAACACCGAAACGTTGGAAACGCGCTGTATATCATTAATTGAATAGCTGCAAACTAGATAATAGTCCTAATAAATAACGTTTTGAGGTGTGCAATTTCGACTGTGAAAGCAACGGTGGTTTCCGCTTGCGATAGAACTCCTTGTGAATGGGTTTGGGGTTTTTGGAATTCAAGAAAAAGGTGTGACCATGCCCTCTATAAGTAAAGAACTGGTAACAATTGGAAACGCTAAGAGACGTCAAATATGAGGAAGTAGTTCTAATCGCACAAAGTGAGTTTACTTTCAGGAAGACCGTAGCATTTCTATGGAAGCAACTTCATCTCTAATTTCGTAGTCGAATCCTAGAAGAGTGCAATTTTCTAGAAATTCACGGAATTAGCAAATTAAACCAATATTTGATTTGTCATAGTACGAAGAAGAGCACGTTTAGCGCAGTGGTCGGAGTCGCCCTGCAACACACACGTGGAGATCCCAGCGCCCATGGTCCACCGAGCCTTCCATCCCTCCGGGGTCATGGCAACGAGAGAACAGAAAGTGTGCTTCATCGACACCTCCACTTCTTCTGGAGACAAATACAGTAATCAACTCAGCAGAAATTGTGAACGCATCGCAAATGATCCACGCTGATAAATTTGCAGACTATTTAGTGTTGAGTATTAAGAATTTAAAGTGATATGCACGAAGTCAAGCATTAGACGTCGTCATATAATTGGTCTGCTTGTCAGTTAACAACACAACACGGTACTTTCTCTACTATTAACAATCCTCTCTGAACTATAAAAAATTCTTAAGCATCAATATTACAGTGGACAAAATATTTAAAAGAAATTGCATACTCCAAATGTCGATACGTACACAAATTACATTTTGGGACGAATAGTAGTTTACTATGTGGGTGCACTTTGGCAGTGGCTTAACAGAACACCAAAATAGGCACTGATTCAGCCAGACCCATAGAAAGAAATAGCTACAGAGGAAACAGGCATAAAGAACCCTAAAAGTCCTTATTTCGGTTAACAGTTCCAAGCTTACCAATCCGCTACTCATCTTCAGAAGAATTTTCTTTTACGATGTTGAAATGCTTGCAGGCAAATTTATAAATGAACCCATCTGACTTCAAGCCATATGTTTTTTAAGAACATTTAACGTCACATTACTACCACTAAATGGAACTAGCGTGAAAAAAATCCGGGTCACACTCTCTTTAGCCTAAAAAACCCTAAGCCTAGAATTTATAGTATTGCGCAAAACGTGTGTACTGATTCTAAGATTCCTTCATAGAAAATTTCAGACGATTTCTTTAAATGAGTGGTCTAAATGAAATTTGCAGACTGGTAACGAGTTTTCTGACTCATCTCAACAACTCCTCTTGGCATCTACCTTAAGCATTAATTTTTCTGAGGATTTATCCATGCTGAGTTCTGCTAAGCTCTGACAGCCATTAAAAACACTGAAATTTCCTGACCCCAGCATTAAGCACTGCTGTCGTACTGTTGAATCAGGGTGGGCTGGAAAGTGTATGGAAGTGCCGAACAGTTCCTCTCGCCCCTTTTTGTTTTCCATGAAATCTCTCAGGGTACAAAAACTAGAGAACCAAACTATGTTTGACGTTTTGCGATCTCTTCGAGAAGATGATCCACAATAACTGCGTCACTTATCCAATTTCAGTGATCGTTAGTCTTTTTTCAGTACGAACGATGCTCCGTCGTAGAGCTGACCGATATCCTTTAATAGGCGACTGTCGAAAGCTTCTACAACTATGTTGAGCGTGAACAAGTTTTTTAAAAATTAAGATGTTCGAGCCATTTCTCCTATATCGGCGGAAAAATGCTCGTCAAAGAAAGAAACTTCTCGTTTAGCAGTGTGTTCTCTAGAACAACATTTATCAAATGGTGGCAGACTTGTCGGATAACGCAATAGTGCCTTTCGAATAACCAATGCTGCTCTTAGATATCCTGGTCATTTTTCGAGTTGACCACTTTTTTGCGCTTAAGTTCGGTTCTTGCTTGGGGAGTTTTGGTCTTCTTAATTTCATTGTTGAAAGCTGCTAGAGTCTACTTTCTCTGCAATCCTGAAATAGCCGTGCTAGGGCACTCCTACATGAATACACTGTGAAGTAAAAATTTCACAGCAAAGATGTCTTTTTATTATGCTTTGATGAATCAATCCTTTCTTGCACTTAACAGAGATTCGCGTTGGACAGTACTTCTGAAGTGGTTCTGAAGTACGCACATCCACGCTGATTCCATACGGCGTAGCAGCCAATGGTCCCACTCGCAGCAGCACGCTCTGAGGAAGGCGAAATTGCTGAAACGTCGGTCATCGCGCAACACCAACAACAACAGCAACAAGAACAGCAACAGCGACAGCATATGCCAACCCCTCGTCAGTTTTTGACTTAGTTGAGATATAAGTCGTGAGCTATACAAGACATTCACGACGTATATCACTATTGTACAGCGATGTTAACATCGACGTAAAAAAGAGGGTTTAGGTAAGCAGATACCATTTGCCCAAAAACATTTACTGCCACCGTCCACAGGGTCACGCGAAGACTGGAATGGGACACCATGGGAGCAAAAGTCGATGGTCGGCAATCACTTCATCTTTACATTGCCGATGATATCGTTCATATAACACCAAGCTTTAGCAAGGCTGCACTAATGTTTGCCAACTTTGACAAAGCCTCTGGAAAGATTGGTCTTTAAATTCCGTTCATGTTCAAAAACAGTTAATACGCCCTGAATAGCCCTTCCACGTCTATGTAGGTGGAGAAATCAAAATGATGAACGACTTAGCGCCAGGGTCAAGCAGGAAAAAGCAAGTAGCTTGGAAAGCGTTCAAGAGCGTTGAGGATTTATTGAGGACAGCAAAAAACCACGACTCAATGGCAACCTTTTTCAACTCCGTGATTCTTCCCTGTCTTAACGTATCCATAGAGTACTTGGTGGCTGCGTAAGCAGAACGAAAGAATAATCAGCGTTATAGAACGCTCAGTCATTATAACGATGCTGAGAGTACCTGTATCATGCAAGTGGAAGAGAGAATTCGAAGCTTTGTCCTGCATAAATCAGAGATCCTGTTCCATACAGCAAACTAACGAAGAAAAAGATTACTGAACACGTAATGCTTCTGAAGGGCAACCAATAGAAAAAAGCTGTTAATGACTGGATGCTTCGGTGAGTGAAACATATAGCGGAAAGACCACTGATCCAATAGCAAGAGTTTGCGAAAATACTAGAAGGAAGGTATGATGCTCAACGATTCTCTAGAGGAAGAAAAAACCCTTTGAGATACTCATGAACGCGACAGTTAGAAATGGAAGGTTTATTGACGTCAGCTAGAGTAAGTTGGCGATCACTGGAATGACAGGTAATACACTACAGGTGAATGTATAGAATTTCTTATACTTAACAGAAACTTTTACATAGGTCTATAGCCAGCAAAGATATTTCAGAATCTTTCAGTACACGTGCATCACGTCTTCTAGTGTTAAAATAGCAACTGTTTTTTTGATCACTTAAGAACAATTTGCGTATTTTCGAAAAATTTGTCGGAATTGTTGCCACAGGTAAACTTTATCAATTGAACTAAGAACAACGAATTTCCGCAAGTATTTGCAAACAAGTTAGAAGTTTACTTTTACCGACTGCTTAATATTCAGATCATTTGGAAGCGATGAAGTTTTTAAAGACAATTTCGGCTTCAGCTTCGATTTTGGATCATTCTTTACCAAAGGAATTGTAGATGTAATTTAATAGAAGATAATCGCTAAAAGAAAAGTCCTGTGGTTATGGTGGATGAAAAAGAGTTTGGTAGCTCAGATCGTTCAACATCTGCGACGTCGGTAGTACGACATGTGCTCACGCATTTTTGTGAAAAAAGATTAGTGCCTTTCTAATGACCAGTGCACGAAGCAGACCGTGAACCTTTTTGTTCATTTGGTCTATTTTATGGGCATACTTTTTTGCCGTAGCCGTCTTACATAAATTGAAGAAACCGTGATGGAACAAAACAACTGTAGAGCACGACGCCGTCTGCACGGTCTTCTTCTGATGCAATTTCGGCTTTGTATAGTGCCATGGAGCTTCAGCGCCATCCAACCACTGATCTGATCGTTATCGGCTTTCATTGAGAAACCAGTTCTCGTCGCACGTCGCAAGGACTTCAAACTGGCGATCTCTTTGATTTGTCATTCAATTGGGGCAGGATCTATTGTCAAACTTCTCCAACTTTCCAACTATTTCAGTGTTTTGAAACAGTTGAGATTCTCATACTGATTTCTTCTGCATGTTCTCGAACAGTTGCGCGCTTATTTGCTTTTGCCAAAAGCTTCAGTACAACGTCGTCAATTGCATAGCGACGTTCACGACCTACCTCATCTCGAAGGTCGAACTACCACAATGAAATTTTCCATACTAAAGACTTCACTGCGTGTTCGTTAAGATTTGTTCGGCACTATAATCCATTTAGATTTTTGCGCTGAGAACGCCATGGTTTGAAAGCGTAGAAGTTTATTTGTCGAACTTCCTTTATTAACACCTGAAATTCTAACCTTTAACGCTTGTTAAAAGTATGGGTTATATTGTAATACAGCTCTGCAAGGTAAAGGTACGCAAAATGGACTTTACTATGAGATATAATATCACAGTATGCGAAAAAAAACTGTTGCTAAAATATAGCCTTAAAAAAAGTCACAAATCGGACACCAGCTTCGAAAAAACCTAGTAGGAATAAACGACATAGTAGCAAAATAGCTTGTAAGAAACTCAGGCATTATTTCTTTAGGAGTGAACAATTACCTGCTGATTATGAAAATGAAAATGCAAGGAGTTAAGTGGTAGAAGATACCGTCGAATACACGTGTGGTCCTACGTTCGACTCCTCACTGAGTTAACTATGCCTACCATCTTCTCGAAGTCGGAAAATTGGTGCCAGATTTACTTAGGAGGGCTAAATCCAATCAGCAACAGGCGGCTTTCGTCTGTAGTGGCGATCCGAGAGCGTCCTAGCAGAGCTATTCATGGTTCCGAGGAGAATTAATTCCGCCAGCATTTAAAGACAGTGCTCTTAAGAAACAGTCGAACATATACAAAAAGCTGAAGACGTTCGAGAAAGACGAATACGAGAAAATTGACTAATTAGGAGATGTGCTGGAAACCACACAATACGTGGACACGGTAGTATGAAATAGAATTATAAAAGAAATAGTGTATGTAATAAAGCAAACCCTTTTGCATACCGAGATAAATTACATTCCAGTTAACGAAATGTGGAAGGGCAAAACAGATGTAGTATTGAAATAAATTGCGTTCCAGTCAGTTAAACATGCGAGAAAAAAATGGTTAAAGATCATATTATCCTTCAGGATTAATTATTTCACCATATTGCATATTTCCTTACCAGTAAAATATTCACATCATTTGTTGTGAGATAAAGAAAAAAGCTCTCGACGTGTTCAATCCCCTGAGAGATGTGCCATGCACTCGTCTTCATTAAGCATCGTTTGGAGGTGACTGAATGCATATATGGCCTTTGCAAAGACTCGCATTGGCCTAACAATGTATCGAGCCACTGCTGCTATCCTCCTAGACAAGTCTGGTACCTATTTGCCGACCGCGGAGGGAAGAAAGACTCGGTGGGCCATGGGAACGGGGATCGATTCAACGTGTGTATTGCAGAGTGCCTCCGACCACTGCGCCACACGCGCCCTGTGATATTGTCAGATAGGAAGGTTTATTCATGTAGACTGTTTTCCGAAGAACGACCATTTTCACTGCCACTCTTCGAATTTCAAATATATACTTCTACACATCCAAACCAAACTGATTATAATTGGATACTTGAATGGCCCGTCCTCACTGGTTGTGCAGGACAGGCATAACCTCCATTTTTTGGGGACTTGCTGGTTGAGCCGTTTTGGTTCCCTGGAATCCCGAGGTGAGCCTGGCCAAAGTCTGCTCCAGGTCTTCAACACCATCGAAGCCTTTGTGGATCAGAGGGAGATTTTCCACCATGCGACTTTAATACAACGACGGTGGTGGATCCTGGTAATGGTTTACTAGGCTTCCTGATGGAAACGCCGGACTCCTTCTCAGCTTGGGAGACCTTGCTAAGGGATGAATCTGCCGCTGTACATCACAGTCCGACACTCAAGAACACCTCATAGCTACGATGAGGCGGGAAACTGTTGGGAGGGCTCTCTGGGATCTCTGGCTCCTGTGCATTTAACCGAAAAAATCTTTCGCCTTTTACTAAAGAGTTCCGTGCACTGGAGCAATTATGAGTACTTGCAAATTTTTGCAATCCCCTCGAAAGAGAGAGCAGAAGGAGGAAGGGAGAAAGAAGAGTAGAGAAAGAAAGTTTTAATAACAGACTTCGAAAACATCGAAGCCTGCTTTCCCACTCAAGCAGATTTTACCTTGCTGCCAAAAAATCTCCTCTTTCTGTCTCCAATGCCATCAGCACAAATGTTCTCTCGTAGAACACAAAGATTTCTTCCCAATGGGAAAAATCGTCATGGTCGTTTTTTCAAAAAAAAGAAATCTTGGACGACACACTTCAGTGAGGAGATCTGAAAACGAGTGTATCACTTAGTGCATAAGAGTAGTATATTTTAAAGAGAGAGAAGTGAAGAATTTTTTTTTCTGTTTTGTTTTGTTTGATCCGTCTCCACGTCTACTGTGCGAATCCAAGCACTTCTCACACTCGATTCGTCTCCTCGAATCCACTGTCCACGAAGATCTTCCAACTTTATGTGTGGCTTCAGTTGTCGCTTGAGGATTTTCATTTCATTTTAAATGTAAAATTCTGTTTGAGCAATTTTCCCTAGGCTCCTAAGATAGCAGGGCTGGAGCGTTCCCAGTTGGATTGCAGAGAGCGATTTTTTTCCCCAGAGAAGTCCGGTACCAATTTACCGACCCCGGAGGCATGAAAGGCTTGATTAGCACAGGGCGGAATCGAACTAGCACCATGGTCATGATGACGGACATCGCTACCACTGTGCTATCCGCCGCTTCCACGAACACTGAAGAATAAGGAAGAAAAAGCGGCATGCAGACAGCCTAGTTTCTACCACTTTTAGCAAGCTGGTGTGCAGTTTGTATGCACACCAATCCTTCCATCCTATTGGATCTATAAATTGGTACCTGACATCTCTGAGAAGGTAGCCGCCCTGAATGGGTTCATCGGTAGGCTACCGCGAGTCACTGTAGAGCCCAAATATGCATTCAAACGCTTGTGATGTAGTCGAAGGCATGGCCCATTCCTCAGGAATTTAATCAACGTCAGAGCGTCACCGTTTATACTTTTTTTATGTTCATTAATCATCGAAATTCATTCAGTTAACTTTTTTGTCAACTAAACAAATCAGCAAATAAGCATAATAACTTGTGGTATACAACCAGAATGATGCTGAGATATTTGCAAAATTAGTTGCCCAGGGCAGGCTCTGGCGATTCTGGAAAAAGTGTCTGAGAGAAAGGCAAAACAGGAGCCTCAGTGGTGCTGTGGGTGACACGTGAACACCTGGAAGGCGTAATCGCGGTTCGAATCTGGCCTGGGGTCATAGCTTCCTCGATCTATCTCCAAGAGGGCCAATTTCTATGAAGGAAAAAAGTTGTCCCGAAAATGCAACAGCTGAGGAAGGCCTTTTTTGAGCGGACGTTTTTCTTCCATTTAATTGTAATTATAACCACAACGGTGCGGGAGATATATGCAAAACTCTCGACCGCAGGTGTCAATGGTGGGGAACGAACCCGCTATTGTCCTTTCCGGGGAGTAATGCGTTCATCACCACACCATGCCGGTCCTTGGTTTCGCCTGTCTCTCAGCTAGTTCTATCGATCAGCGCCATCAGCCTCAGATTAACTGGATTCAATGCCGATGTGGGCTCCCCAGATCAATCCCGTTGACGGGTGATTGCTGATGGTAGTGATCGACAGAACTAACTGAGAGACAGGCGAAGCGAAATAATGGCCAAATGCTTGGCGTTACTGAATGAGCAGTCAGAGTATTAAGTTCATCCGAGAGAAACCGAGAGAAAAACTGGCTTCTATTTCTGAGTGTTCAAATTAACCTGTCCGAAGACGGCTACATTACGAAGTTTCAGTGAAAGGCAAGTAGTAAAAAATATCTTGGTTCATTACCTCTCCTCTCACCCCTCTCACACGAAAAAGACGCTTGTAAGAAATATGTTTCGAACCGCCACCAGTGTGTGCACAAGAAAAGAGCAGAAGGAAGAATCCAGGAAACCAGCGTTGCAAGTAGACATTTCCATTGGCTACGAAACTGTAGCTCCTCGGGATAGGTGTAGAGAAAATCCAAAGCCCCGAAACGATAACTCTGGCGCTAATAAGGGTCTCGTTTATCCTGTCCTTCGTCTCAAAAGAACTAAGTGCAACTATAAAACGCTGCTTAAGAAAGGCCGGTCTACAGAATTCAGTAACTGTGATTGAAATGCCACCGAGCCCTCTAAGACGCCAGCTAGTTCGTAACCGCCCGTATAACCGTCTATGTAAAACGCAAAATTATATAATTTGCCCCAACGATAGAGAAGATGATTGCATGAGTTCTAATACAGTTTATCAGATCTCTTGTGAAGCGTGTGGAGACGAATACATTGGCGAAACGGGTAGACCTCTCTGCATCTGTATAAAAGAACACCTAGTCGGTAAATCTAAAGTTAAACCAAGTATCCCACTAGGCACGCATAGGACACAGAGACATAATGGGGAAGATTTTGAAGTAGAAGTGACGATCATCGCGCAGGAGTCGAAAGCACAAGCGCTAGAAATTCCCGAAGCATTGTGGACTAATTCCAAGAATCCGAAAATGAACCGCAGGGAAGAATGCCTCATTATCACGCGTGATATTGGGCAGTATATAAGGCTGGTATTTTGATGGGAGGGGGCATATTACGCTTCCATGTGAACTCTGCGCGGTTGGTCTCCACGTGACGTATTCAGTGGAAGACTCATAGAAAGCGGTGAGTGCGCAAAGGAACTATTGTGTGTTCAATGTGATTGAAATCTTGGTGTAGTATTTTCACTGTTTGCTTGTGGAAGAGTTTGGCTGAGTAGATTACTGTCAACCCTGACCTTTCCAGGCTCTGAGGAAGGCGAAATCCACCGAAAAAGTCAGCTTGTTCGTGAATAAAGAATAAAGTAACACATCGCGTTTGCTCAACAAGAATATAAAGAGCTATGTGGATTATTTTCGCAATAAAAATCAATAACTACTTGGTTTTATAGAGAGAATGAGATGGGCATTATGAGAAGAGGATTTGGAGTGAATGACAAGCAGTATTCAATTAAGTGAAGGAAGAAGATAGTACGCATTGCTTCTACTTGATCAGACTTGTATTCCATTACCACATATTAAGTGAATATAAGTTTTCTCACTGGTTAGTGGTTGTCTCATTTACCAGTTAGGTGCCTTGGTTACCAAATTGTGGGTGCTTAATTCCCTAGTCGAACATGCTCTGACATTTCTTTTACCATGTTGTGCAAGTACAACGAACGCAGGTAGTAATCAGTATCGTAGATGCATCTCCTGAGACGTCTGATGTGTTCGTCAAAAATGCTTACTAAATTTATTAGTGTGACGAGTTCGCACAAAAAAAATGACTCAGCGTTTTGGGCCATAAAAATTTGTGCAGCGGAGAACTCCAGCTCAAGCTCATCCATTTAAGATGACCTTAAGCTGCAACGATAGTCCGCGCCAACAGAAATGTGTTATAAACTAGGGAATTGGTGAGTTGAGCTGCGTGATGAACTGCGATGTTAATGATTCGTTCTAGAGATTGTTGCAGCATAGAGTGATTAGTTCGTCGCTGTTTCGTGAGTGTTTGCCACGTGGGGATTTTAGTCCAGGTGGGCCTCCGGCGAATAACACTTTTGTGGAGTTAAACCTTCATATTAGTTTGTTCGCAATTTGACGTCAGACTTTTAACCTCATTTTTCTTTTTATGCCTTTTAGATATAGGTTTTTCTCGAATGCTAGACTGCCCCCTCTGCATCATTGGGAAGCTCATAATATGCATTTCTATTCCACACAATTTAGTTACGTCGTAAGTTGTGCTTTTGCTAGATGTTTAAATGGTGTCACCTGTATCAATTGTAGCCCCGTTGATCGTCGAGTGACTCGAGCGGACGCGAGTAAATCTCCCATTTTTTCTTGTCGCATGCAAGAGTAGCCCAGTGGGTTTTGCTCGCTCCAGAGACTCATTGAGCATCATATCTTTCTTCTAGGCTTTTCGTGAAGAACGCTGACCATCAGGTTGGTGGTCTTCCTGCAGTGCATTTGATTGACATTCCGAGGAATCTAGTCACTAACGGCTGTTCTCCATCGGTTGTCATTCACACGCACTACGTGTATCGCCCACCTTATCTTCGACCGCTTGTCGTACAGGGCATCTTTGATTTTTCATCGTTGACGCAGTTGGGAGCTTCGAATCCCTTCCTTTATTTGCGTGAAACGGGATACTTCTAGCATCCCCCTTTTTCTATTGCGCGTTCAACAACGCTGAGTGTTTTTTCAATATGCATAAGCAGCGACCAGGTTACCAACGAATACGCTAAGGTAGGAAGTATTGTGAAGTCGAAATGTTGTGCACCGAGTTAAGTGTTCTTTGTTCTCTTCACTACATCCTCGATGCTCTTGAAAGCTCCTCAAGCCGCTCGTTTCTTTCTGCTCACCTCTAGGGCTAAGTCGTTCATCATGTTGATTTATTTACCTAGATGGACAGAACTGGAGCATTCGGAGATATTCGTTCCGTTGAGAGTGAATGCGGCATACAATACCAATCCGCCTCTCATGAACATCGTTTTTATGAAATTCAGTCGAAGACCAATCTTTCCACAAGCTTTATCAAAGTCTGCAAGCATTCATTCTGTTTGGCTGTTTGATGTTATAAGGACGATGTCTTCAGCAAAGCGAAAACGATGTAATTGCCAATCCTGGATTTTCACTCCCGTGTTGTCCCATTCCAAGGTAAGCATGACGTTCTCGTGGATGTCGGTGAACAATTTGGCGAGATGGTATCGCCTTGCGTAACGCCTCTTATGACGTCAGTGGTAATATCGTTGGTAATATGGTGATATCTCGTTTATGAAATTTTTGTACAGCTCATGGAGAATCTTTATATACTGATTATGGACTCGCTGATAATCAAGGGCTTCCATGGCTGCTTCTATCTCAATTGAGTCAAAGTCCTTCAAATCAATTGAAGTGAGTCAGAGCGATCTTCCGCACTCTCGCGATACTTCAATGAGTCTCTTTATCGTGTGGATGTGGTCCATCGTATTAAATCCTTTTCGAAACCCTACTTGCTCACATGGCTGTCCTTCGTCCAGTGTTCTGTCAATTCTCTTTAGGGTGACTCGAGTGAAAAGTTTGTAGAGGACAGACACCAAGCAAATTGGGCGATAGTTGCCGATATCGTGTACGTCTCTCTTATTGAACAATAACACGATCTTGCTGGTCTTCCAACTTATATTCAGAGAGGTGACGTGTGAAGAGCCGAGCCAATGTGTTAATGAGGACTGGCGGAAGGTTCTTTAGGTATTCAGATCTATTCCTATCCGGATCTGGAGCTGTTCGAATTTTCTCCGACGAAATGGCATGTCGGATTTCGGAAGGGAGAACCCGTGGTACAACGTATCCATCCTCCTTTATTTCATATGATGGAAGATGGACGAGCTATCGAAGAGATATAAGTAGTATTCGTGAATGATTGCCTTTCTGGACGCTGGAACTATTCCTTTTTGGGCGTTGGAGTGCAATCATCTTGGTCTTGTAATTGGCGAAGCTTCGGTGGGCTTTGCGAATGCTTTTCCAAACCTCTGCAACTTCGACCATTACTGCTGCTCTTCTCCCCTTGAGACCTTCTTTTACCGCTTGTCTGCATTTTTTTGTAAGTTCGGACGTTAGTTCGCGGTTGCCTGCAGTTCGTGCGATTCCACGCTGGTGCATCAGCTCGAGTGTTTCTGGAGACAGAGGACTCTTGGTGACTTTCGAATTCTCAGCTTTCATAGCGCTAACGTGAAGATATTGAATGAACCGATCGTACTCCTCGTCGACAACGGCATCTTCCCAACAGGCGACTAATGAGTTGAATAAGTCGCAGTTTATAGCGGTTTTCGAACTTCGTTTTTTTAATTAAGCGGCTTTTTTTCTCCTTTCTGCGGAAAACGGAATCTTGCAAGAAGGAGGCGGTGGTCTGGTCTCGTTTAGAATTTTAGGAGAACAGCTGCATCGGCTGGGCAAAACTTTCGATTTACTGTGATGTGGTCCATTTAGTCGTGGTGCTCTCCATTAGGAAATCCTACGTCCAGAGTTCGGGGTGAGGTCTGGAATTGTGAGTTGCCACGAATACTTTCGGTCTTTATAGTACGTTCTTCAGACGTTCTTCTGGGTCCAACCTTAGCGTTAAAATCTCCAATAATGACCTCGAAGAATGTATGGCCTTCTCTGCAGAACTTCTCAACGTTCATGTAGAACGCTTCGTCTTCTTCCTCGTCACACTTAGGCGCGTAAAAGACGAAGATTGTCAAAGCCGGTATTGATCCACATCTCTTTAATCGTAAACATCCTATTCGGGTTGTTAGTTATTCGAATGATTAGATGTTCATGGCCAGTTGACGAGAACACATACTCCGCCGACTGCTCTACTGTTACATGTTTCGAGGAACAATTCTTCGCCGTTCTCACATACGGTGTTGAATGGCTGGCATCGTTATGTCTCGGCCAGGCCGATGAGGTCGCACCTTATCTTCCTCGCTTCCATGATCAAGTCTTTTATCGCCGACTCAGATATAAGTGTTCTTGCATTGTAGTTACGGATCGTCACCTTAGTCATTTGCAATTTAGGCAGCACAGAATGAGTAGAATTCGACTTCTTCTTCGTCATAACTTGATGTTTAGAGGGTGGGGTCGCAAATATCGAACAGGAAATCTCGACATGCTTATTTTCATGAATTTGATTTGGACCTACGCAATGCAATCTGGTCAAAATATTAGTGAAATGCGGGCCAACAATTTGTTAACCTTGGCACTGTTCAACCTTCGCTTCAAATTCTCGGTCCTAGTGAAGACGATTTTGAAGACGAAGGTGGTCAAAAATATCCTTCTGACGACAGTGAACTGAAGGTAATCCTTTGAGGAAATAAAAACGACTGTTCCAGTACTTGCAGATAAACTCGCTGTAAGGGTTTTCGACACATCTTCAGAAAACTGGGAAGTCGAAGAAACTCGACAAGTGAATGCCCCACGAACTGAATGAGTATCGGTAGGCTGGTAATTGTGAGATATCGTTGACACTTCATATGCCCAAGCAGAATGACCCATTTGTCCACCGTATTGTGATGTGCCAGAAATGGAACCTCTACGACAACTGGGCTATCGACTCGGTGATTGGACCACAATGGAGCTCCGCAGCATTTCCTGTAGCCGAAATTGTGCTCTAAAGGTCATGCTTATTGTTGTGTGCTTTACCATCGGTTTAATCGATCACAGTTTGCTAAATCCGTGTTGAACGACTGCGACAGGGTAGTACATCTAGCAGAGCAAATTGACGAGATGCATTAGAAGCCTGAACAACTGCACCTCGACGGTAGGGTATCAATCCTTCTCCACGATAACGCGTGCCGACATTTTATTCATTCGACGTGCTAGAGGTTGAATGAGCTGGTCTCTATAACTCTGCCTCATCTTCCATACTCGCTAGACCTCTCGCTTAGAGGCTACCACTTCCACTTGAGAGGTAGGTGTGATCTTCGTGCTCACATAGTGTCGGGTCTTCTGTAGTGGATCATCACCGAAGGAAGCGACCTCACTCAGCAGTGCTCTGCTATAAAAGACAGTTTCTGACTGTCTTACTGTGCTTGAAAACGCTTTTTTTTTCTCTAGAATCCAGGAGCGTTTCTGAGAGATAGGTATCTTGAGATGTGTATGCCGTGTCAGTGTGTTATCTGAAGTCGTGTTTTACTCCCTTGGTCCATCATTCTTAGCATTATGACGTATTTGTATATTCAAAACGTTTACCACATCTGTTCTATTTGATTTTGAGGAATCGAAACTGACCATTGCATCATCCTAAGTGTATGAATGCAACACAGCACCGAATCCAATACCGAAGAACAAGGCTATACTTAAGGCTTTCAGCTACCGCAAAGCAAACTTCTGTACAACGCAAGAACGACTGAGTGCTTCAATCAGTGTTTAATATCCATTTATGTAACCAGCTTCAGTTCGCTCAGTTCATTTTGTGATGTTATTCTATTGCTTTTTTAGAATCATCACTGTTATGTCAGTGAATATGCAATAAACAGATGCCTATATGACCGTCTGAATACTTGAAACTTGATACTTGAATGATCTGTCTTCAATGGTTGTGTGGGCCCCCAGCATAATCTCCATTTTTCGGAGATTTGCTGGTTAAGTCATTGTTGTTCCCTCGAATCTTAAGGTCAGCCTGGCCAAAGTCTGCCCTAGGTCTTCACCACCACAGGCAGTCGCAGCCCTTGTGGATCAGAGGGAGATTTGCCACCATTCGACAAGCTTGATATCAGGACGGTGGTGGATCCTGGTATTGGTTTACTCTTCCTAGGCTTCCTGATGGAAACGCCGGACTCCTTCTCAGCTTGGGAGACCTGCCAGTGGATGAATCCCCCTCTGTACATCGCAGTGCGACACCCAGGAACACCTCTCAGCTACGTTGAGGCAGTAAATGGTTGGGAGGATATGACGTTTTGGGTATAACGAAAAATTGCATAGTATGCGCCAACGGTAGACGGTGATTGAACGAGTTTGGTTGCGCTGTACCTCCTCTCTTGGAATGCATATGGGAACGAATATCTTCGCGAAATGTGTAGATCAGTCTGTCTCCGTCTAATAGAACACCTAGTCGGCAAATTTAAATTTGAAACAGACACTCTATGCACATAGGATGCAAAAACATTACGGAGAAAATTTCGAACTAAAAGTCCTTATCATCGCACTGGAATCAAAAACATCAGCGCGGAAAAACTTTTGACGCGCTTTGAATTAATTCCAAAGGTTCAAAAAAAAGATTTTACTGGGAAGTGTCTTGTAGAAAAAGGAACCTCATACCATATCTGGGAATGATCCTATGAGCTGACCCAAGCACGGTCCTTGCACACGTATTACGCTGTGCAGCTCTCCCCACCATTTAATTGGAAAACCTACAACGAATAAAACGGTGTTTATTACGCGAATGCAAATTTATCTGTTAAGTCATATCTGCTAAAGTTATGAAAGTATGTGGCTGAGTAGACATGTCAATTTGATCTTTCCAGTCTTTGAGAAAGCGAAATCGCTGGAATATCAGCTATTGCATGCTAATAAATTCTATAACACCAACCCCGTGTTTGATCATCGAATAAAAACAGCGGATTATCAGTTAGCACCGAGTTTAATAGAAACTAGGTCTTGGAAAAAGATATTTATCTTAGGAACAGAAAACATAAATTGGAAATCAATACAGGCACGATAGTGCAGGTCCGGCGCAACTGTAAGTATTTTTTCGACAATTAAAACTGTTCAGAAGTTTAGCACTGAGAGTTGCGATTGTGCAAACATCCACGCACTTTATCTAAAATGTCTCCGATTAAACCTTTCGAGAATTTCGTGTTGAAAAAAATAGTAATGCAATAGACATCAACTTAGAAACCATGCCGTAAAAAATTTCTAGTTTTAGCTGAGCGAAACTATGCTTCTCCAGATGTTTCGTTTCTAGTGAAACGAGCCTTAAGGGGTGAGCTCACTGATAAGTTTATGAACAATTTCTTTCTGTAGATTGTCTCCAAGTGATCTTTCATACCTCTTCTAAGCGTTGCGCTTAGCAGCAATTACTTTATAACCTACTTTGACTGACCTACGGGGTAGAAAAAGGGGCGCGTGTGGCGCAGTGGTTGGAGGCACCACTGCGACACACACGTGGAATCGACCACTGCACCCATGGCCCACCAAGCCCTCCATACCACCAGGATCGGCAAATTGTTACCAGACTTGTCTGCGAGAATAGCACCACTGGCTCGATACATCGGTAGGCCACCGGGAGTCATTATAAAGGCCAGATAGGCATTCATTCACCTCCAACGATACTTAATGTGGTCGAATGCATGGCACATCCCTCAGGGATTGATCAAAGCCGAGAGTTTTATCCTTTATTATTTATGGAAACAGTATGTCATTTTATCACAAATGTTAGTCAATATTTGTACAAGTCTAGTAATCGAGAATTTCTCATTCAGATGAACTTGAGGACGCATTCTGTTTGGAACGTCATTCATTGTCTTTACCACTTCTCTACCAACTTTTCGTATTCATGTACCTTTCTACGACCAAGCGATCTGTGCGTTATGAGTAACATGAGCCTATGCTTGTTCAACTATCTGCAAGAAATGATAGAAACTATATAAACATTTCTTATGGTCGACTATATCTTTTTTTTAGAGCGGTGCTATCACGGGGATCATCTTTTATTAATGCGAAAATGAATTGCTTGGGTGCCTCGTCGAACGCATGCTTAAGAGGAGGACACAAACCTGAAATCTGCACTAGAATTAGATTTTTTGTGGAAAATGCACGACTTCTTGGCTATGGACAATCTAACCACGTTTTCAGCAAGAAGCTGTAGTTGAAAAACAGCATGTTTAGGAAAAAACATGTTTCAAGTGTGTGCAAAGCATCAGGTTAGCATTATCTGCAAGAAAGTTGGATTCTTGGCGACTATCTTTTCCTGGAGCAGGATGGGATCTACAGCGCCTTTTTATCCGGCGAAACGATTCGACATTATCATTCTCCAAAAAACTGTGATGAGTCCTACATGATTCGCAGTTAAAATGAGGACCAATTTAGAGCTGTTATACAAGTGTTGCTTTCAAAATTTGCTAAAGCGATTAATGTGAATTTGTTCACCAGTTATTAACAGTCTAATGAATAGAGGAGCTAAGGCTAGGAATATGAACTGACGAGAAGTCTATCGTTTTTCTATTCAGCAACTGTGAGGGTGTTATATAGCATACGTTTATTTACGTACAACAAACACACAAGCAACACAACAGCAGCTGACGTTGACCAACTGCAGTACCGTCTTCTTTAGAGCCTGAAGGGTATATTAACTTGCAATTTACTACGCCAAACGTTTCAAAAACACATACAGAAAGATGAAAATCTAAGTTATAATTAATTATCTCACATTATTAACAACTTCTCGAAGAATTCACCGTTTTTACCTACATTCCACTTAGGAGGAGGAACTTATTATGGTCTCCCTTTTCATTTTAGGATTTTTGGCATTTACCGAAGAAGCCTTAAGAAGTTGGCGCATTGGTGTTTGGGCATGCACTGCGAGGACAGTGACTTTTACATCAAAATCCTCTCCCACTATGCTTTTCTATCCTATGCGTCTCTATTCTCGTACTTTATATCGTTTTTTCCTTTGCTGTCTAGATGTTGTTCTATAGAAGAAGGATAAACTCTCGGCGTTGATCAAGCCCTGAGGGATGCGCCATGCATTCGATTCCATTAAGTATCGTTGGAGGTGATTGAATGCATATCTGGCCTTTACAATGACTCGCGCTGAACTAATGATGTGTCGGGCCAGTGCTGCTATCCTCCCAGACAAGTCTGGTACCAATTTGCCGACCACGAAGAGATAGAAGGCTCGGTGACCCACGGGCGCGGGGATCGATTCCACGTGTGTGTTGCAGGGTGCCTCCGAACACTGACGTCTATCTAGGCTGGGAAATCAATTTGATGAACGACTTAGCTCCAGAGTTGAGCAGAAGGAAATGAGCGGCTTGGAAGCTTTTAAGAGCATCGAGGATGTAGTCAACAGAAAAAGAACACCTGACTCCATGCCCATTCTTTCGATTCACCGGCACATCTTAGTACAACGTATGCGTCAGCAATTTGGAGTTAAGTTTTGAAATGCGGTGTGAAGCCAGATGTTTAGTCATTCGAGTAGAGATATAGTATAAGATTTCCACACAGTAATCCATCTAACATAGGATGTGAAAATTCCTCTCTGAACTGATGAGAGATTACTGATAAGACGGGAACGTCCTTCCACATGCCGGTGGCCATAACATGTGATGAACAGTTAATAAGGTAAGGGCACAGTTATTACAACTTGGCTCACTGACTTCTTTCTTTGTGCGTAACAAATCACTACTGATTTATCAGCTCTACCGCTAAAGAACGTATTCGGAACCCATCACAAACACTTTTTTTTATGATCCTCATATTCCCAAACAGCACGTTCCTCTACGGTCGAACATCTGACTTTCCTTGAAACGAAAGGGTGCACTCAATGTCGTCGTGGTAGTCCAAAAGCAAGAACATTGAACTATGCCACATTCAATGACGAAGATCACTCTAGGAAATACTGATAATGCTAGTTCCTGCGTTTCAACCATCGTTCACGAACCTATCGAACTATAAAAGAACTACATCGACCTCTTCCGCTCATCATCCGCCGAAGGATATGCTTAGCACTGTTTCATTCATAATGCTTGCCGCTAGCTAACACACGAGAAGGCTAAGATCAAGCCAGATGCGTTGATTATCCTATAAGGAAAAGATCTCCTAAAAGAATTATCACCGCAGACATTAAAAACTAGAATAACAATAATGAATAAAAAAAATAAATAGCAGAGTCGCCAAGTTGGAGTCTGTAAAAGAGGGAAAAATTCTTACTGGATTCCTGTCTTCCGCATGGATTTGCTAGTGAGATTCATCCATTCCTTGGAAAAAAAAATCAAGTTCTCGCTGATCATTAAAATCTCCCAATGGAACAGTCGTTACTGCGACGACATCGCAAACAGAAAATGATTCTCTGCAGACTATTTTGCTTGTAACATATGACGCAAATATTTAACAAGAAGCGCTCCCCGAAGTAACTAGGTTTTCGTGAATAACGTTGCCAAAGAATGAGTGACTTGCCACTGCATTTTATACTGCCAAAGTGCTTGTCGCGCTTGTAAGACAGGAGTTTGCGCAGCATGCAAAACACAGCGAAGGGCAGCGCGAAATATTGGAATTGCTCATAGTGGGCCAATGAGTGTATAATAGGCAGTCCAATGCTATTAATGTGCACGCAGTTTCTGTAGATACTTGAATATTTGGACGATAAGTCTTCGCGAGTTGTGCGGACACCAAAACATTTGCTATTCGTTTCTTTGCCTTGCAGTCGTTGTCCACGGTGGTGGTTTCATTCGAACGTGGGCGCTCGTGCGATTCTCACACCATGATCTGTGAAATAACGGGCAGCTGCGGGTACAGCTGATTAACTCTGTTTATGAACACGTCTGCCCAATCTGTAAGTAGGCATCGTAGAGGACGTTTGTAGTCCACTCTACAGTTCTTTGTACACCTGTCGTTTGTTCTTCTCATTATGTGGCCGGCCCATCTATGTTTCACAATCGATGTATAAAGCTCTAAAAAGGATAAAGCTCTCGGCTTTAATCAATCCCCTGAGGGGTGCGCCATGTATTCGACTTAATTAAGTGTCGTTGAAGGTAACTGAATGCATATCTGGCCTTTACTCGCGGTGGCCTATCGATGTATCGTGCCAGTGCTGCTATCCTCCCAGACAAATCTGGTACCAATTTGCCGACCCCGGAGGGATGGAAGGCTTGGTGAGCCATAGGCGCGGGGATCGATTCCACATGTGTGTCGCAGGGGGCGCCTCCAACCACTGCGCCAATCGATGTATACTTTCCTTAATCCCGAAGATGGGACAGATTTCGGAAAATCAGGATTTCGCTTTCCGGTTATATATTGACAGTGCCGGTTTTATAGACATCGTTGAAGCGCTCTAAGAGTAGTTCACAGTTCCGTTGACGAAGATGAAGTACCAGCCCACGACTCTGCAACATAACCGTTGAATCAAAAAAGGTGAGAGCGGATTTTCGGGTCCTTCAGTTGGTCGGTGGCTTCGTTGAGAGCGTCGAATGTGGCCTAAGCCGCTCTCCTTCTTCTGTTTGATTCCTCCTTCATGTTGTTTTCCATGTTCACTGATCGCTCAAGGTGTACGTACGTGGTGATCTATGCAATCAGAGAGGCATCCAGTTCAATTTTTTTCGCCTTTGCACTATGGGCTTATCACGAACTGGGTATTCTTCCGATTTATATGTAGTCTGATATTTTTTTCCCGCTTTCGTTAAGCTCGTTGATAGTCGTCTCTAGTTCGTTCGTAGTTTTCAGAAAATGGCGATGTCATCGGTAAAACGAAGGTTTGATAGGAATATTCTGTCAATACGTATGCCTTTATCATCCCAATCGAGCGACTCCATTATCCGTTGCAATGCGACACTAAACAGCTTTGGCGATATTTTGTCACTCTATCGAACCCCTATTTCTATGGGTGTGGTAAAAGGTGAAGGAAAGGCTGCATTTTCGTAGAGTAGTTCCGATAACAGTCAGACAGAGTTCTCATGTAGGGACCGGTCTACTCCTTGGCCTATGAGCGCTGATAGGACTGCCTTCGACACCGTCAAACACTTTTTCATAGTCGACAAAGTTAGGCCTAGAGGCAAGTGGTATTCCCGACAAACTTCGGTAACCCTGGACGCAGTTTGGATGTGGTCCATGGAGCAAAATCCTTGTCCAAATCCTGCTTCTTCACTGGCTGAGCCTCATCCAATTTCCCTTACATGAGCTACAGGATAATCTTTGTCAAGGTCTTGTAGAGGTCGCTCAACAAGCTTATCGGATGATAATTACGAAGATCCCTTCAATCACCTTTCTTTGGCAGGATGACCGTGGGCGACGTCCTCGACTGGCCTGTAATTTTTTTCCCTTTTGGAGGTAGGCTGTCATATGGTTTGCAATAAGTGCATTATGGCTCCCAGCTCTAAGAAAGTCGGCGGTAATATTGTCGGGTCCGGGAGCTATGCCTCTTTTCATACTTTCTATTGCAACTCAACCTCCGACAGAGAAATTCAGGTGGTTTTTCTCCAGCGGGGATATTAAGGTCTTGGACGGTGATTATGGAACGGGAAGGGCTGGTGTAGAACGCTTCCGTTATTAATTCCATATAATGGTAGGAAGTTCTGACAATCCCGTCTTCGTTCATCAGGGCTGACAGCTGAGCATTGTAATCATAAAAGTCCCGATGACATTTTTTTCATACTACTTCTTTTCTCTGCTGGTTCCAGTAGTTTCTTTGCCTGTACCGATGTAGATCTTCCTGCAAAGCTCTTCTACAGCCGAAATTTTCTACTAGCCGTGTTAATTGGGTCACAGTAGGATCAGGCTTCAGTCTACTTCTCTTTTCGAACAACTCCTTAGTAGCGATGGAGATGCGATCCGATCGTCCTGCTTAAGGAACTAAGGCGAATTCAGCACAGTTTATCATTCTTTTGACAAGTAGCTCGTAGTCTAGCTTTCTTTAAGATAACCAGTCACGTTTGGATAGGCCGTCGTTCAGAATTTTCTCGTCGTACATAGCTAGACTTTTTCCTCGTGGTCTATGACATAAATTCTTTTCTTGCTTACGGCTTAGTCGAACCTTAGAGTGTTGAAGGTGGTAATCCGAACCAGTACAGAATGACAGGACTACCGATGTGTCAAGTAGGCACCATCTTCTCTTTGTCAGAATGTGGTCGATCTCCGCATGAGTTATGACGTTAGAAGACTCCCATGTCCAGCGGTAGCTTTCTTTCTTGTGGAAAAGCGAGTTTCCATGAAAGAGAGGTGCTGCTGACAGGAGTCCTCCGAGACGGTTTCCATTCTCATTTCTTTCTCCTAATCCGAAATTACCAATCCTGTATTCGCTTCCGTTGGCCTTTCCTAATCTGGCGTTGAGGTCTAAAACCACGAATTTATGATATGCTTTATTATTCCGGATTACTTCCTCAATACATCTAAAACGTACTCATGAGCTGCGACAGCCCGTGAGTAGCAGTTGATGATTGTGATATTCGTATGACGCGTCAGTTGAAGACGGAGGACGGCTATGCGAGAGGAAAGGATCTCGTGTGAGTCGACGAGATGGATAGTAGACGGATGTACGGCAAAGCCTACGCCGCTGGAAGTTCGTGACGAGACCTCGGATGACAAACTTCCCCTATTTAGTTCGCGCATGTCTGTCTTCCTTCTTTCAGTGCGATCACATAAAGTTTAATACGATCTGCGGCTTAAAGAAGGGGTGGAGGCCAGTGTCTGTAGGGAGTGATTTGGCATTATACGCGCAGAATAAGAAGCAATCTGTATGGCTTATCGTGTTTATGTTCCTCAGAACTTCCTGCGTAGCTCAAGATTTTGTGGCCTCTCACCGGTTGTCTCACCACCTAATGCCATAGATGGGAGTACCCAGTGTGCGGGGTACTGACACCGGCCTACTGCTAGTTGGGCAACTTGGTCCTCTCTAGAGTCCTGACTTAACCTTGCAAAGATCCGTGGAGGTATGTTTTCGGCAACGAATCATTCGCTCGGTCTTCCTACTAGTTCATTCGGTGACGATGTTAAAACCGAAATCAGAAACGAAAGTAGGAATGAAAAAAATAATCGACCGCTCGAAGACGATATAGAAGCCGAAATCCATTGCGAAAGGATATTGAATAAAATTTTGGATGTAGATATAAAGACTATGGGAATTTTTTTCTTGTTATTTTCTATGGTTCCGATTTTTTCACTGAGTAACTTGATTGTTCCGGTTTGTAAAGAATGGTTAACCTCGAGATGAAATGACCATGAGGAGTTAGCAGCAAAGGAACAAGAAGAATTCAATGTTGGACCTTTCTCCATTCCAGATAATTCAGTAAAGAATAATACACAAGTAAAATATAAGTGTCATCAGTCTAAATGATCTGCTTTTTAAAGAGAGTATAATTTGAAGCCCTTATAAACTGCAGGAACAGCCAAGACATTCTAAATCAATCAAAACCCACTAGGGCACGCGTGGAGTAGTGGTCGGAGGCTCCTTGCAATACCCATGGGATCTACTCCCACGCCCATGGTCCACCAAGTCTTCCATCCCTCCGGGGTCGGCAAATTGGAACGAAACTTCTCTGGGAGGATCGCAGCGCTGGTTCGATATATCGGTGGGTCACTGTGATTGTCTTAAAGGGCAGGGATTCAAACAACTTCAACGATGCTTAGTGATGTCGGATGCGTGACGCATCCCTCATGGATTAATTAACGCTGAGAGCTGTACCTTTTATCGTTCATACGCTTTTTTCAAGAACCACCTCATAATGTGAACGACTGCAAGGTGGTTTTTCTAGAAACTCTGTGACATGTTTCTGTGTGGCAACAAGATGGAAATGCTCATAAAGCTTTTATAATACTTTGATTAACGTTTAGAGTATTCAGGGAATGAGCATTCCATTTCTGGAACGTCAAATCTTCTGATGAATTTCGTACATCCGAAATTGCATTCGTGTTCATGAATGTACTTGTATATAGGCTATATCTTGCACGTTACTTCTTCCAGCTGTTTATGAGGTTCTCTTTTATCCAATTATTCTAGAAAGCTTTTTCACTGCTACGTAATTTTCTTCTGCTAACGAATTCTTTCTGAATTATTTAGGTTGCTTCTTTCAAAAAGTGTTGTTGGAGAACTTTAAGTGCTTGTTTTCCTACAGTCGGTAAATTCATGACGTTGATATGCCCAACGTCTAGTTCCAAATTCAGTAAATTTGTCAGCGTCGAAATCATGAAAAAGTCCCTGCAAAAAAGTAGTTATTAGAGATGCGTCACTCACTGTTTAAGATTTTTCATATTTGTCAGAACCGAGGTCTACGTATATTTTTTACTATGGTTTGTTATTATTTGTTTGTAGACTAGAAGAATTCCAGGGTACTTTACCGAATGTGAAACGCTACGTGGCTAATGCTGATGGTAAGAGTGGAGTTTGGTACCATTGGATGGCAGCGACCTCGAGGTGTACGTGGTGTACTATCTCAACCAAGCACTAACGATCGCTCAGTGATGCTGTCGTTGCGGCAGAAGCGCTCTTTGGCAGAAGTGCAATTCGCATCATGGTGAAATGATTAATTTTCTTAAAGGTTTTTGGCAGCAATTTTCCTAGGTCGTGCATTATCAATCAAATCATAGTCTCTATGCATGCTCATGTTATTGGGCTTGACAAGTGGCAAGTTGCCTTACTCGCTAACATCGTGACCTACCGGTAGATTTCTGCACTATATACTCTTCCATCTGATTTCAGCTCACTCCTCTCCAGTTGTTTGTTGTTCTAGAAGCGAAGTATTAGGAATTACAGGCAATAATTTAGTAAAGATGAACGAGTCATTCTTACTTCTGACATTGTTTGAAAAAAAGAATGGATCATCTTTTTGAGTCCGCATTTTTATTCTCAAGCAGATTCGGAATGTCCTGATGACTTCAGCGGACGGCTTTCATTTTCGTTAAGATATTTGGAGGTTATTGTATCCGACAGGTTCGTTCCGTGATAACCGGTCTAAAATCTCAGCACCTCATTGTCTATTGGGACTCCAAGAACGCCAATTTCAATGAAGGAAAAAAGTTGTCCCGAAAATGCAACGGCTGAGCAAGACCCTTTTGAGCGGACGTTTTTCTTCCATTTAATTGTAATTATAACCACAACGGTGCGGAGATATATGCAAAACTCTCGACCGCAGGGTGTCAATGGTGGGGAACGAACGCGCTATTGTCCTTTCCGGGGAGTAACGCGTTCACCACCACACCATGCCGGTCCTTGGTTTCGCCTCTCTCTCAGCTAGTTCTATCGATCAGCGCCATCATCCTCAGATTAACTGGGTTCAATGTCGACGTGGGCTCCCCAAATCAATCCCGTTGATGGGTGATTGCTGATGGCGCTGATCGATAGAATTAGCTGAGAGACAAGCGAAAAAGAAGGACCCGTATGGTGTGGTGGTGAACGCGTTACTCCCCGGAAAGGACAATAGTGCGTTCTTTCCCCACCATAGGCACCTCCGGTCCAGAGTTTTGCAAATATCTCAGCAACGTTGTGGTTGTATTTCGCTTAGTACCCTGCCTTGAAAATTGTAGTAGGCAGAAAATAAAGTGTAAAAACATTGTAATTATAAGGTTTGAAGATAGGACGCGTAACTATGGAAGTCCTTCAGCGTGAATATTCATAGTTGCAGACGTATATGATTCATTTTTCTTCTGATTTCTCACTTTTCTAATTTGCTATGTCGTTTTCTATTGATTTTACGTTTACAGTGTTTCTCTAACGCATTCCATCATGCAAAATGATGGTTGAAGTCATCCTCTTTTGGACGGCGGTGCAAACCATAAATACTGTCGCGTTGAATTCCCATCACCGACTTTCCATTAAAGTGGGCGTTGATCACTGTAAATGTTGCCCTGTCTAGGTTATTTTTTTATTCTTTCACAATTTCTGTTAATGTTCTCTATTCCTTCAGTAATACCAGTATATTTGAGTTTGTTAGTCATTACATGTATATCTTATTTGTTGAGATTTCGTTACGTTGTTAAATAATTTTATCCTTCTCTTCTTCGACGCGACGGCCTTTGAAGTTTCCGTTGTTTCTGCAACCAATGTTCTTGTTGTTTAATGCTTGTGATGTACTGGGTTGATTGTCGTCTCACAGTGATCTGAATTCATCTTTCGCTTGGCCATGTGGTGATAGCAGTCTTGGACTTTCTACAAGTTGTGAGTTTCGTTGTTTTCATTGTGGTTTTGAGTATTTATTCGCTGTTGCGATGACGTCGTTAGTAAAGTCTGTGCTGTGTCTCGTGTACAAGGTTTCCTGACGGGAAAAACGACTTGCACTTGATCATAGGACCACACCTCTGTTGAGATAGTTTTTGATTCTTACGCGACTCTCTTCACATCCTCGAAACTTTCTCTTTGTCAATCTAACTATCTTTTCAATTTTTTAAACCGATCGCCATTTAACCTCGGTAGCAAAATAATCAACATGTGCTTAATTTCCTGAGCTTGCAACAGGTTGATAACATGATTTATTGCAAAGATTGTTTTGCTATTCGCAGACATAATACCGACTGCTGCAGGATGGACTATCCGTTGGAAAACAAATTATTATCCCACGTCCGACTTACTATTAACCTCGGCATTGATCAAGTAATTCTTCGTATTCTTGTTGAGCAAACACGAGGGACAAAACAGTCATCAATACATCTACAGTAGAGTCACGGCCCGAGATCGATCACCGGTGCTTCCACTTAGACATAAACGCAATGGCAAGACTTGGTGCCAGTTGCTGTCCCATTGCCAACCCTCTTATTAGAGCGTAGTAATTTCCGGACCATTTGAAGATCGAGCAGCTCAAGCATTCTTTCAAGAGTGCCATCAACTGCTCAATTTTGAAGCCATACATGTTTATTTCTCGTTCGTGTTGCATAAGGAGTTCGAATATGGTTTGCATTGCGGAGTCATTCGACACGTTTGTATAAAGGGCGGTCACGTCGAAGGACTCCATTATACGTATGCGCTGTTGGGCTGCGCAGTACGTAGACGATCCAGAAACATCTGAGTATTCGTAAGATGGGCTGGAATGTGTTTCAACAACTGGGTAAATATTAGGGATAAAACCATGTTATCCTATTCGTTGGCCCGTCTACACAGCTAATGATAGGTCTAACCATAATCAATGGTGCATCGGTAGACGCAAGATCATCGATGGATACTAGCTTATGAGTTATATTAGTTGTATTATCTTAATATATTATTGTTATCTTATAGCTTATTATCACGCGTGATATTGGGCAATATGTAAACCTATTATTCTGGTGAGAAGAGCACATTACGCCTCCATGTGAATTTTGTGCGGTTGCTCCCACGCGACATACTCAGTGGAAGACTCATAGAAAGCGGTGAATGTGCAGACCTGTGTTCAATGTGATTGAAATCTTGGTCTAGCGTTTTCTCTGTTTGGTTATGGAGGTGGTGTGCCGAATGGATTGCTGTCAACTTCACCTTTGCAGGCTTTGAGGAAGGCGAAATCCACCGAAACGTCAGCTGGTTCGTGAATAAAGAATAAAAATAACACCTCGTGTTTGCTCAACAAGAATACTAACAAATTATTATCGACGGATAGTCATATCAACAACAGCCACCCTCTATAAAAGAGGACTTCCGAGTGATTATGCCTCATTCGTGCGGTATGCACTGAAGAAGATCAGTCTCGGTGCGGCAACGAATGCGCCACATCGAGATGACGAACGGCTGTGGACCACCGACTCGGACCATCGGCTCTGATGAAGACGAAGACGTCGAAACGCTAGCAGAATAAACCTTGCAATCAACCTCGTAGGAAATGTTTTCGAGCTAGAAACGATAGTTTCAGAGTCTATGAGTGTCTCATCAGCGTCATCTAGGATTGGTAGAAACGACATCGATAGGTTATCCCTTAAGGGACCATTCGGCCGGTATCTCTTTGGAGATGTATGTTTCTGAGATGAAGCCTATTTTTTATACTGAATTTGGCATTTATATTTCTCCTGCGAAAGTGTTGAAGAAAGTGGAGATCATAAAGCCAAAAGCTCTCGACGTGGATCAATCCCTGGAGGATGCGCCATGCATTCGACCTTATTAGGTATCTCTAGAGGTGATTGAATGCATATCTGGCCATTACAATGCTTCGCGGTTGCCTACCGATTTATCGACGCAGTGCTGCTATCCTCCCAGACAAGTCTGGTACCAGTTTGCAGACCTCTTAGTGGGCCATGGGCGCGGGGATCGACTCCACGTGTATGTCGCAGTGGTGCCTCCAACCACTGCGCCATACGCGCCCGTTTTGGAGATCATAAAGTTTACAATTACGTGCTAAAGTTAGTGGTTAGATTTATCATTCAAAACGATTTATCATTCAGGTCGTTGGTTCTGACGGTGTCCAAATCCACCCAAGCCTTCTGCTCCTTCCGGGTCAGCACGTAGGACGACATTATACGGGAAAAGCTCCCTGCAATCACAGAAGGCCAGTGACTGCTTTTCGAGAAGATGTGACAATGCCCTATTAAGGATGTACCTAAGTCCATTTGACCAAATATTCAAGGCCATGCATGAAGATGACAAAAAGTTCTCAAGAATCAACCGAATCCACTGAAAAAATCCAAAGATCTTCTGGGTGACTTATGCTAGGAAACGAATCATATGGCTAAAGTGCTGGGACCTGAACAATTTGTGGTTTCGGGAAATAAATAAAATTAGCAGAGAGGTGATTTTGAGCACAGCATTCAAAATGTCAGAGAAAGGCTATGAAAACAAGAAAGAATAGAGAAACACGGAATGTGATTAACAGTCGGGAATTCTTTTCTCTTTTCTTCCTTCTCTTTCTTCTTTCTTTACGATCTCTTTAATCTCTACAATCTCTTTTCTTCACCGATCGGCATAAAAAATAGGGCTAAAATAATGGCCGTCATTCAAAGGTTCGTGTTCATCCTTGTCTTGATATTCGTTGTCCCTAAATATTGATCGCCTTATCATAGAAATTTATCACGGCGCACAAATACCTATAAACTATAATGGTTCCGAGTGCTGCAGGACGAGTTGTTTTCATAAAAACAGATAGTCATCGACCGCTAATCAGAAAAAAACGGCTGTCTATAAAAGGACATCATCGGTGATGTCACCTATATATTTATGGGTTACCTATATATTTATTTATTTGACCTTATAAACTGATCTTGTTGAGTTGTTGTAATGTTGGTATAGGTCTTCGCTGTCGTTGTTGTTGTTGTTGTCGTTGTCGTTGGTGCTGTTGGTCGATGGCTGAGGTTTCGGCGATTTCGCCTTCCTCAGAGTTTCGACGTATTTTATGTAACATTGGCCCTATAATCGGTGAAATATTTGTAGCATTATTGGAGACCAAACTTTTAAAGAAACGTCATATTGGTCAAAAAGGCTACTCACTGCGCTGTTACGAGTGGGACTGGCTAACACGTTGTTGACGTGGGGTCGCGAGCGAGATCCAGCTAGGAAGTCAATCACCTATACACCTATAGTAAAGCAACAGCTGGAACTCGATGACAAGGCTTCTCTTTAAGACATAAATGCAACGGCAAGACTTGGAACTAGCTACTGTTCCATTTCCAACCCTCTCATTTGCACATATTTCCTGAACCGTTTGATTTGGGCCATAAGCTCCTGAATAGACAAGCCAAGCATTTCCAGCTTGAACTGGATTACGAGATCTGTTTGAAGTTATTATAAGAGCCGAATCATTTCGACACCACTAATTTAGCTACACTTACTTTCGTTTTCCTCCCAACGGTTTACCGCCTCATCGTGGCTGCGAGGTGTTCCTGGGTGTCGGACTGCGATGTACAGCGGAGGATTCATCCGCTGGCAGGGCCTCCCAAGCTGAGAAGGAGTCCCGCGTTTCCATCAGGAAGCCTAGCTAAGAGTAAACCAATACCAGGATCCACCACCATCCTGGTATCAAAGTCGCATGGTGGCAAATCTCCCTCTATGTATTGCAGAACTCCTCTAGCCACTATGCTACACACGCATCTTCAATTAGTTCGTGTTTACAAATGAATCTATGTTTAGGAAAGTGGCGCATTTGTTTATGGTGCAATGAGTTTCGTCGACAAACTCGCCAATGGTTTTGCCTATCAGATCATCGAATTATGGAATCCATCATGCGAGTATGGTTTTTCTGCTACTAACGAAAATGGGAAGTTCACAGGCTTTACAAAAGTCTTAGAATTTAGTCCAACACAATCCCACAGAACGTGTGCGAATTTCTATCGGACTATCATGGTTTATGTGCCAGCTTGTTGTTTGGCTACCGCTCTTATCATTCGCTTCTCTCTTATGCCGTTACACATTGGAGAGAGAATAAGAAGAAACCACAGTGGGTTTAGAAGCCTTTTTTGAAATTCATTTCATTTTATACTCGTTAAAAAGGCCATTTTAAGGGATTTCTTTCAAAGTGTCTAGTTTGCATCACCGAGTCCTTTCTCGTTTGAGGTACCGATCGGGTCGCAATTTTGGACGATAACGATGTTGACGTCAATTGAGCTTCATGACCAGCAATAAATCCATATGCTGGTGGACTTTTTCAAAAGTTCTCCTTTTCTAATCTGCGAGTATTTCACTTTTTATTGCATTTCTCACGAGTATTTTGTAGAAGCATTTACCGTTTTTGCGGTGAATGATGTTTTTTTTTCCTCCTTAGAGCTCTGTTCTGTTCTGTCATGTGGCTTTACTCAAATTTGGGATGGTGTGCATTGGTTTGTTTACAAGAGGTAGTCAGTTGTTTTCTACATTGGGTATCTCAAGTGTGCATTAAATGTCGCTGGTCTGGTGTTCCGTTTCACTGTGCATTAAAAACCATCTAGTTCTGTGTTTGTTTATGCTTTCTAAATAATACAACGCATGTATATCTACGAAGTCGAGATTTTGGCCTCTGATCTGGCGATGCCAACGAGTTGTCGTTTCCTTTTTGTGTTTGTCTGTCTTGATAAGATCTCAGTTGGAAAACCGTTGTGCTGCACGATTTTGTCGCGATGAGCGCTAAAGTGGTACTGGTTTCTCTCATGTTCTTTTCTTCCTTCTCTTTTATTTTCTCTTGCAGAAATGTGCTTATTCATCTAAATATGAAATCAGTGCTGTGCTAACAGTTGGTCGAGTTGAAGTTCCACTCCTTAATACGTCTTATCTTGTGGTTCGCTGTTAAAGGACGTTCTCTGCAGTGTTCTCTAGCAAGGTTCAGGCCTGCTGAAGCATCCATCACATGCCTGCACTTTCAAAACTTGCGTACTTTCTTGGATTACCAGTTCTGAATGCAAATTGTTACGAGACTTTTCATACGTGGTCGCCTAATTGCAATCAGGCAATACTGGTCCGTTTTTTTTTGTGGAAGAAAACTATCCAAAACTCCAACTATTGTTAATGTTCTTCATTTGCTTGAAATGGAAAAATTCTCCAGGTTGCTCTGCCTGACGGGATGCTTTTCTCTCTCAAAACTTATGCACCGCTTTACTTGGTTGGTTTCTTGGTTTTCGAAGTTTCGAGTTAAAACAGTTTATTGAAAATTTTTTCTTGAATGAGTGGGTGGTATTGAAGCTCCTTTCTAGATATTTTAGATAACTGCGCTTATCTCAAACCGGGGAGATTTTCGGAGGATTGACTGGAAGCGGTATGTGACGGAGGTCGTACGATCATGCATATTCTTAAATTGCAACCTCGTACTCTTTGTTTTCTTCTTTTGTCGATTAAGGTCAGTTCCTAGCATGTCTTTTTTTTTAGTTTTTATATGACCCCTCTTTAAATATATTGTGCGGATCCCAGAACTTCTCACATTCGATTCTTTCCGTACATCCATTATCCACGAAGATCTTCCAACTTTTACGTATTACTTCGGCCAGTGCTTGAGTGTTTCGCTTTTACCTTGAATGTCGTAGAATGCTGGTCGAGTCGATTCTCCCTGGAGTCCTGGAATAGCCGGGCTGGAGGGTTCCCAGTTGGATTGCAAGAGTGGTTTTTTCCCCGGACAAGTCCGGTCCCAATTTCCCGACGATGGAAGCATGAGAGGCTTGGTTAGTCTGGAGCGGTATCGAACTAGCGCCGTGTTTGTGATGGCCGACATCAACACTTCGATGCTTCTGGTGCTTCACATGCTCAGAAACATCTCATTAGCGTCGCCAATTTGTCAATTGTCAAGACAAATTCCACGACCGACTTTCTATTAACCTCGGCATTGATAAAGTAATTCTTCGTATTCTTGTTGAGCAAACGCGAGGTGTTATTTTTGTTCTTTATTCACGAATAAGCTGACGTTTCGGCGGATTTCGCTTTCCTCAGAGCCTGGAACGGTCAAGTTGACAGTAATCTGTTCGGCCAAACACCTCCATAACCAAACAGAGGAAAAAACAATGTCAAGATAAAATTCTCTTCCATAGTAAATGAGTTGATATGTGTGCTTAAAGTCCCTACTAGTGCCGGTCAAACACTGTTCGATCTGTAAGAAGCAGTAACAGTAAGATTTTTGTGCTGTAGTTTTCTTGGTTTTGTTGAAAATGCAAACCTTTTTCTGAGGGAAGATCTCACTGTGATCGATTGCCAACAAGCCGACATCGGATTCAGCTGAGCCGGTTTGTATGCTTTCGTGATTTTATGAGAAGCAGCCGTCATGTAGATTATTCGGTACATGACAAAGGTAAAAGAATACTGCTTCATAAGTCAATTTCCTAGGGATCCTCTCGTAGTTCATCATGAGGCGCTGAACGTAGACTTCGTCTGTGCATCTTCTAGTCGTTGGAAAACTGAGCAGAGGTAGTATGACCTCATTTGAGTCTTCAGATGTAAAATCAATGGGAGTAGTTATTATCTCAATTATTAATGGTTTTTTTTGTACTAATGGTGAAATCCATGGATCGTTAGTTGTTGTAACTACTGTTCATTCACCAGTGGTTTTCTTTTCAATTCAGTCGCTGATCTGAGAACGTTTCATTCAATGCCAAACTAACCTTCCAGGCATGCTATTGGTTTTTTCACTCCGATTACTATGGGTTTTGTTGGTGGTTTGTTCGGAAGTTTTTTATCATTATTAATTGAAAAACGAAATCGCTGGCCATCCCTTGCACTTCACCTGACCAACTTGGTGAGTGTTATTCTCTGCCTCATACAATTTGGCGTTTCATTACCAAGGTATTGCTGCAGAGTCTCATTCTTTCCGTTTTTTTTCTTCCTCTCCTTTATATTTCAGTGATTTTGGAATTCTAAGAGAACAGTGTATAGGCATCTGAAACTTTCTTTCGTCATTTGAGTCACCAAGGATATGTGCGTAAAATCAGTAAAGGAGAAGTTATACCATTTGCCCTTGGAGTCGGCCTGTTCTCATACCTTTATAGTGCTGAAAAAACTAGATGAGAATACGAGAGAGGTGTTCAAGTAGGTTCCATCTTGCTTCATAATGCACGTTCTCTTTGGCAGGGGATTTGTTTTAGTTTTGTATACAACGCTAGTGGAGCAAGAGATATCTGTCTGTGGTGGCCACTTCCAGTAGGATTCAGGCTGCTTCTTGGTCAGCTGAGGAGTAAATTTGGACGAACAGAGCGTTGTGAACATAGGCACTCTTGCGTCAGTGTTGTAGTTGAGGTAAAGAGCATAATTTTTGTGTTATTACGGAAAGATAAGAAGTAGTGGACTTCCTAATACCTAGGAAATTTCTGTCTTTAGTTTTCTTTTTGTTGGTCGAAATTTCACTACTTGAGCAGCTCTATGTTACATTTGGAGCTTAATTACAGACATTCTTTGCCTTTCATAAGCAATGAATTTCAGTTCCGTAGAAATTTTTTTATCTACTCAACTTCCAGTTCCTGCGAAATAATTCATTGTTTTAAGAGTTTTATCGGTAACTATGCCATTGGTCTCGGTGCCAGCGTCATCCTCACGATACTTCGAAACATTCTGTTCTTGGCATCGAATCCGATGAGGATTATGAAGCAGTTATTCTCCAGATCTACATTAAGGATTCCTATTTTCTTTGGTTTAATGCCGTGTCTATTCCATGTGAGTTTCTACGCTTTCTAGAGGTTGTCTATGTCCTCTAATTTTCGATCGAATTATTCATTTCTAAAAGATTTTTTAAAAGATTTTACATTGGCTTTTGAACCTAACTTAGTGGGATGTGTGAATGTGCTAGCAGATACAGACAGCGAGCGATGTGAATTGAAACCATGACATTCGGAGTCAGTTAATGCAATAGTAATAGCGCTTCGATTTGCTGAAGTTTTTTAGGTGTCTCATTTTCATTTCTGTTTAAATGCGTTTTATTTCACGAACTTCTTCTTGTAAATGTCTAAATATAGTGTGTTCGTTGCGCACTTAATCGGATATGTACGTCTTCTCACACAGCTCGGAACGTTACTGCAGGCACCGCGTCGGGATTAGCAATGTTAGCGTTTCCCAATGTTTCCATTGCTATGTACGTCATTTCGAAAGCCATTGAGGTATGGTACCCTGAGAGCTACACTGTTGGAAGCGAAATCGCTTGTGAAATTCGACTGACTTGATTTTTGGCCACTTAAATCTTAAAGCATTATTTTAGAAGATATACTACGATTTCTTTGAACAGGGCCGAATTCGGCCTATACCTTATGGTGATTTGTTACTTTACACCATATCAACTGCATTTGTTCTCTGGAAAATAGTTATCGAACCTCAAGCGATACGCAAAAGCTACTTTAAATTTATACTGTCACTGACAGGAAATAGGTGAGCTTTTCGTTTCGAGGTCTCCCTTATGAATCTTTTGCAGTTATAAGTGCGATGTAGTCTTCCTTTAAAATCCGGGTGTTGCGGTTTTCTGGTCTAGTCGTCATCTCTAACCATTTTTTCTTATTTCGTTTTACTCTATGCTGTCCTAAATAAGAGGTAATCGTGTCGTTTTCAGAATGGCATTGTTAAATCGTGATCTCTACAAGCACTTTGGTAACCAGTCACACATACTGTTTCCCTATCGGCCAACTCTAAACAACAAATATGTGACAATTAATCCGATGCTGTACCAGCCGATATCAGGTTTAGAAAGATGACGAAGATAAGTTACTACATCATGCAGATAATTGATGGAGGTGTTCACTGCACACTGATTAGTCTCGTTTTACGAATGAAAATGTTTTTAAGATCTGATGAATGAAATTTGTATTTTTCGTCTATTCGGAGATAGGGAGACTTGAAACATCGACATATGAACGTCTAGTGGCAGTCGCGGCCTGGTTTTACACATCCTTTTGGTCCTCGCTTGAATCCTTCTTTGCATTGACAAACATTGATAATGCAATTCGCGGGGCAAACAATTGGCATCGCTTCGTTACATTTGGGCTCACAGGAAATACCACACTCCCTGAACTTCTCGTTTGGCCCGCAAGTTTTTCCTAAACTCAAGTATTAAGAAATGAGAAAGAAATTGTTGTCTTCTGTATGTACCACCTTACGGGGATCAACCAGAAATGCTCTGCGGTTGATTTTAATTTGAATAATAGTTTAGAATAAGTAACTTTTAAAAAAGACGATTAGTAGGGAGATTTGACGGCATCGATGAGTCTTCTGGTGCACAGATTATTAGTACAATGACTAAGACCGTTCACATGAAAGGAAGGTTTTCTCACCACTAAACACTATTACGCACAGAACAGCGAGAAGGATGATACGCTTCATCTGAAACCCATGTCTTTTCATCAAATACTAAGACATTAACTAAGCCTGCCGTACGGTCAAAAAAAGAAAACTAACGAGAGGATATGAGTGAGGAGAGGTGAGAAATCATTTAATATTGTGTAACACAAATGCATATTGTCGTACCGGCTTTTCGACTAGTGCCGATAATTTCTCGCTTGCTGGAGCATCTAACTTGAGGATCAGACAGATTTCTAGAAGAAGTTTGTATGATTTTTTGCGCGTACCTCTGATTTTAATTCTTTAAGCATTATACGACAGCATTTCAAAATTTTGCGCCATGGTCCCCACTATTCGGGAACGCGTTTTCACCCGCTCTACAGAATCAAACTTGTTTAGTCGCTTTTCTGTTGGAGAAGTTAGCATTAACGAGGGGAAAAATACGAAAAAAACAGTGGGTTCGAGAAGGTTGAGATTGCATTATAAGACAATAAGTAGACTAACTTCTACTTGACATGATTTGAGCTCTGCTTGTTTAGAAGTTGACGGCATGTTCATTGCCGAACATATGCATGTTGCATTCAAAGCAGCCTATGCATTCCAACTAATTCATGATTTCAGAAATGATCAGTGTAATTTACAATATGATTTGCTTCAACTCTGGTACTTTAGTGCTTAGGGGTGATTTGTACACTTGAAATTTATTGAAATTATTAAAACTATTAGAACTAGAAAATCCTCCGAACGGTTTACCGCCTCATCGTGGCTGGGAGGTGTTCTTGGGTGTCGGACTGCGATGTACCGCGGAGGGATTCGTCCCGCCGGCAGGGTCTCCCAAGCTGAGAAGGAGTCCGGCGTTTCCATCATGAAGCCTAGCTAAGAGAAAACCAATACGAGCATCCGCCACCGTCCTGGTATCAAAGTCGCATCGTGGCAAATCTCCCTTTGATCCACAAAGGCTGCGACTGCCCGTGGTGATGAAGAGCTGGGGCAGACTTTGGCCAGGCTGACCTCGGGATTCCAGGGAGCCACAATTGCTTAACCAGAAAATCTCCGATGAATGGTGATTATGCTGGGGGCCGCACAACCAGTGAGGATGGGCCGTTCATGTGTCAAGTGTCAAGAACTGGAAAATTACTGGCAAAAAAAATGAACAAATATGAAGCACAAAGATTTATGATCGTAAAACAATAACGTTAAGAACTATTATTCCATCTTTTTTTTATGTTTAACATTAATTTAGCACAACATTATGTCCTCTTTTGTTCTAAAATAGATATAAATTGGCCAACATAATAAAGTGAAGATGGAGATACGCTAAGGATATTGAGAAAAAGATCGTGAGAAATCATGGACGTAAGAATTATAAGAAACTTGAGTGGTTGTCACCTACATTGTTTTCTTTTATTAAGAGACCAAAGAATCTTACTGCCATTTTAAATCATGAAGTTGCAGTAGCAAATGTTCTAATGAGTCTGGTTCTTTTTCTAATTGGAACCAGTTTGCGAGACAATCTCTGTCAACACTTTCCACAGTCTGCACGACTTGCAGATAACTAGGAGGTGATAGCGTGTTAAGTGGTGCGTGTAAACGTAGTGGTTAGTGCCGCCCAACAAGAAAAAAGGATCCCAGTATTTTGTACGAAGGAATTTCCTGTTGCTGATAGAAAGCGATGAGCTTGTCATTCGCTGGCGATGAAATCTCAGGTTGCATAGGCCGTCACAAGTCAGCCCAACCAAAGCAAGTCTTCCATGAAACGCAATGAATACTGTTTGTTGCTCTGTACTTGCAACAACAGAACAGTTGAAGAAGTCTTCACACTCTTCTTGGGACTGAAAGCCACTTGAAATTTCTCTCTGTTGACCTAAATGAAATCAAGAGCAAGTATCATGGATAATTTGATGACATAATTGTTATATGCACACAAGGAAGATCCTGTTAAGAATTGTTGCTATACGAGGTTTATCTGATACGCACACGATGTTCATCACGTTGACTTTCAAACAAGAGCGTTTGGTAATTATTCGAAAGTTTTCCGTCAAAATAGGGTCACATTGTCAATTCATACAGTGGAATGACATTGTGGCATGATAGTATTCCTAGATGTTGAACTGTGATCTATTGAAAAAAGCTCCTTCTACAGACAATGACATTGAAGCCGAGAAAGGATTTGAGATCTCCAGATGGAGGCTTGGCTAAAAAGTAAACCTATGCCTGGATGCTTCTGCTCCTTTGGTCTATAATGATTATATTGTGGATCGCCATGGAACGGTAGAAATATCGAGTATTAAATCGTGAGATAACGCAAATAGTTTCTAGTCGTCAGTTTATGTACGCGATTAATTTAAAGTGAAGGCATTGGGCTAATGAGGACCCCCTATGTCAAGAAGATTGCTACTTTAGGAAATTGTTTTTGCGCTTTAGAATTTCATTCACCTCTATGACGTCATAAATAATGTGGGTTGATCAGTAATTTTTATTCTCACTTGAAAAGGCGTTGCTGAACTACTATGTAAAGTCTTGACTTTGCTTTGCTACTTCTGCTCAGCTGATGGTATTAATAAATAGTTTCTGGATAAGCTGTTTACCGCGCTGGTAGATGTTCCCGGGTGTTAGACTGCGATGTACATCTGGAGGTTCATGCACTCACACTCAGCAGCAGGGTCTCCAAAGCTGAGCAGGAGTCCGACGTTTTCACTTGGAAGCCCATCTGATAGTAAACCTGTACCAGGAATCACCACCGTCCTAATATGAAACTTCTCGCATGGCGGAAATCTCCGTCTGACCCACGAGGGCAGTGAATGCCTGAGATGGCGACGACCTGAAGAGGGCTTCGGCTGCGCTGACCTCAGGACTTTGGGAAACCACATTGGCCAAACTCGCAAGTCTTTGATCTCAGTACTTCCCACACAGGGCTTTTCCTTCTAAGACCTTGGCAGGTGAGACAACCAGTGAGAGGCGATCAAATCTCGGTATGAACAGAACGTTATTGGAGATGAACAAAACGATCACGCTTACGACACGTCATGGAAAGTGCTTCTCGGTGCGCTTGAAACACCACAACAGTAGCTTCAGACGCCAATCTTCACGCTCTTGAGACTGCTGTTTGCATCAAATTCTAAGTGATCGTCCTAAAAGTGACGAAAGGCGGGAAGAGCGACATGCGTCAGTTAGATGATGGAAGCCTTGTCATTCGTGGAAAGAAATTTCCGTTGCGAATTGTCGGAGGCGGTTGCTTTGTCGTACACACATCTCTTTTACGTTCACTCACGTTGTACGAAATACCACCACCGTATTTGGCCATTCTTATCAACTGTTACTCACCAACTTGTAAACCTGATTAGAGCGAACTAGGCGCGTTCTATGGAGGAAGTAATCGACGGCGAGAAGTCTTTCTACAAATTCATTACTGGAGGATTCAGCGCCAAATTAGGAACGTCCAACGAAAACGGGTAAAGGATAAGTAAATTCCGAACAGGAGAACGAAATAAGGATGAAAACTGTTTTGTAGGAATCCTGTCTGCAAAACATTTCCTAAATGGGAATTCACTTTTCAAAAAACAGAAAAAAGCCTTTGGTAGGCATTGACACATCTTAACGGCAAGACTCATGCGGAGACGACCATTATTCACAAAAAACAATGATGCCTCAACGACACCTCACTGGTACCTGGAATTTGTGAGGGATCTGCTCACCGTCTTCTCCGTGCGAACATTTGATTCAGCCATAGGCTGAAAAGGAACTTTCATCCGTCCAAGTAATACGAAACAAATAAGATATGACGAGGATATTCTAAATAAATTCCTCTCCTCATATAATTGGCGGGTATACCTGACCGAGGAATACACGCTGCTTGTCGAATGACTTAAAACTTGTGCCGAACTCGCCTCATTTCCTCATACAAGAAGCTTTTCATGCTTTCTATCGCAATTCGAGCATCGGAGAGTGGAATCCTGGGTGGTTTTCTACAAGCAGAGATTTCGGGGTCCGAGACGGGGTTTGTGGAGGGTAGAGAATTGGTGAATTCTTTCATCTTTTCCGTTATCAATTCCATATCACAGAGAGATGGAGTGGTAGTCCCAATTCACTAGGGCGGATAGCGAAACATTATAGTGGCAAGGGATTCTCAGAGTACTTCTCTGGACTATATCGTCTTTGAACTGCTTCCCATAACTCCTTTTTGTCTCTACCGATGTAAATCCTACACAAAAATCTTTTAATTGATTACCATGTTAGGTGTGTTCAAGTAGGATCAAGCTTCCGTGTCCCTCTCTTTTCGAGGAACTCCTTAGCGGTAATGGAGATGCGGAATGCGGACTGAACTTCTCGTTTGAGGAAATGAGGCGAGATCAGCACAAGTTCTAACTGCTTCTACAAGAGGCGTGTAGTCCTCGATCGGGTCTTGATTTATCTGATAATTACGCGAGGAAAGGATATTATTAAAAAGATTCTCTTCATGAACGACTTGTTTAACTTTCCTAGGGCGATAACATTTTTTTTCAGCTTATGGCTGAAATGAATCATCACACGGCGTAGACAGTGGTAAGATGCAGTACAGAGTTCTGATATCACTGAGGTGTCAAAGAGGCGCCATTTTGCACTTGTGAGAGTATTATCGATCTCCACAAGGGTAGTTTCGTTAGGAGACTCCCAAGCCTATCGGTAGTTTTCTTTCTTCTCGAATAATGAACTCCCATTGGAAAGACATGACGCAGACAGGAGTCCTAGAAGACGGTTTTCGTTCTCATTTCGCTCTCCTATTCTGAATTTCCCATCCTATATTCATGCTTGTTTGACTTTCCTAATCTGGGGTTGAATTTTCGAACAAAGTGTTTATAGAACTACTCGTTGTGGATGAGATTGAGCGCGTGTAGCGTAGTGGTGGGAGGCGCACTGCAACGCTCACGTGGAGTAGATCCCGCCCCCGTTGCCCATCAAGCCCTCCATCCTTCCAAGGTTGGCAAATTGCTACCAGACTTGTTCAGGAGGATAGCAGCGCTAGCGCGATACATCGGTAGGCCACCAAGAGTCATTGTATAGGCCAGATATGCATTCAATCACCTCCAAGCGATGCTTAATGAAGTCGAATGCATGGCGAATCCCTCAGCGATTGATCAACGCCGAGAGTAATCCTTTATCCTTACTCGTTGTGGATTACTTCCTCCAACTGGTTGTAAAACCCGTCCAGTCAATTCTATCAGCTGTACAAGTTGGTGAGTAATAGTTGATGAGAATTGCCAAACACAGTGACGGGATTTCGTTTGAGGTAACTAGAAAGAATATGGATGCGTGTACGATAAAGCCAACTCCTCCGACATTTTGCAACGGAAATTTCTCTCCATGAAAGGCAAAGGTTCTGTCATCTAACTGGTCTATGTCGGTATTCCTGCCTTTCGTTTCTTTTAGGGCGATCACATGGAATTTGATGTGATCAGCAGCCTCAAGAAGAGCGCGAAGGTCGGCGTCTTAAGAGGTTGTTTTAGTGTTATAGGTGCAGAGCACGAAACATTTTCTATGGGCGTTTCGTAAGCGAGCTCGTTTTGTCCGTTTCCTGTGACGCGCTTTGTACTTGATCACCGTTAACCGTTTGTCTCACAGACCATCCTCGTAGACGGGAACGCTCAGTGTACGAGGTAATGAGGCTGAAGTTTTGCTAGTTGAGCCGTTGTGGTCCCATTGGTTCTGAGGTAGGCCGATGCCTTCCTCAGGTCGTCATCAACCCAGGATGTCACCACCATCGTGGATTAGAAGGAGATTTCCTCTATGCTAGCAGTTTGATACCGGCACGATGGTTGTTTCTGGAATTGGTTTACTCCTTGCTGGGCTTCCTGATGGAAACGCTGGACTCGTTCTCAGTTTAGGGGACCCTGCTGAGAGGATGAACACCCCTCTGTGTACCGCACCTCGACAACCAGGAACACGTCTCAGCGTCGATGAGACGGTAAACCTTTAGGACGGATCATACACAGAGCTATTAAACTAGATCTTCTGAAATTTAAACGGTACTGCCAACGTCTAGCCGGAATTCTCAGCTCAGATCTCCGGAACCGACGCCACGTTCTGGATCCAGAAGAACATGCATCAATAACGAAACGGATGTGCCACCCACATAATAGGAAGAACTAATGACAGATGGAAGAAAAACAATGGAATGGACTACTAGAGAATGCAGGATTCCTCTTGATAGAGCATCTAAACGATGGCTGAACGTTTTGATAGGGTACGCCAACCACCTGCATTGATAGAAAGCAGCATTTTCAGGGTCATGGAATGGGCCTCGCGGACGTCATCATGTTCGAAGCAGGCCACCACAATGGACGAGGATTGCACGAGAGAGAAACGAAAGAAAATTATGTGGGATTTCGCGCAACCGGTGAAGACAGGCCGTCGAAAAAATCCAACTAAGCATCTTATAAGGAGATCGGCATCTTGAGCGAACGAAATGTGAAGAATTGATTTTTAAACTGTTTTTCATCACTTTAATTTTTGAATTCTGCAAAGATTGATGGTTCACACGTAACTTATGAGCACTTTTTGTTCTGAGTTTTACATGGCATAAGCTTTAACCTTAAGACTAATGGTTTTATTTTCACGCTTGTTTTGATGATCGTCAAATAGCGTAGTATGTAAAACAACTTCCAGTTCTTGAGGAATTATTTGACAAGGGATAGCTCCCCATCTGGAAGACTCGTATGGATCCTAGAACGATTTCTATCTGACGAGCTGGTTGATGCTTGGACTGCCTTTTTTCAAGTCCTGCAAAGATTGTACCACGCCCTTCTCAGGTAATTTAGCATAGGAAGGAGGCGTCTATTGTGAACTGAAGAGACTTTGTAAACTCCCAACTTGATCCCTATGGTAAGCTGGTCATGAACGTTGGCTCAAGTTTAATTTTTGCTTTGGTTTTCGGATAGAAATATCGATTTCTCGAAAGGCTTGAACGAAATGAGAATTCATCACAAATGTGCACACTACAATTCGATACCTAGAAACACTTTATCGTCACGATGAAGTAGTAAACCGTTTACAGTGGGAGAGGGAACGTTCAATTTCCTAAGTATCATTGTCATCAAATTGTCATTTTTGTTATTGTCATTGTCATTAAAGTGGGGTGGTTCAATCTCACCTGGTACGATCTTGCGCGATAACAAGTGAGAACTAAATGACGTAAAGTGTAAGTACGAATGAGAAATAACTTTCACTAGAGATTGAGTAAATCAAGGGCCTTTATATTGCTTATACAACAAAAATCTTTTTTTTACTGAACAAAAATTTTTTACAATTCGTTGTTTGCTTGATAAGCAAACACGTTGTTATTATAGTGTTTATTCGCAAATGCTGACGTTTCGGCGGATTTTGCCTAATTCATACCCTGGAGAGGTCAATTTGACTGGAATCTAGTAAGCCAAATACCTCCATAACCCCAACAAAAGAAACAAGAAACCAAAATCTTAATCGTTTTGAAAATTAAGCAACTAGTTTACACAGTTACAGTTTCTGTAAGTCTTCTAATGAATAAATTACGTGGAGACCAAACACTCAGATTTCATACGCATGGGTGTTGCGCCTCTATCACATACCACACACATCATCCTGAGATATTGTACGTGGTCACGCGTGATAACGAAGCATTTCTCTCCGTGGTTCATTTTTTAGATTTTGGACTTTGTCCGGATTGCCTCGAGAGTTTTCCGCAAACTTCAAAGTCTTCTCCTTTATGTCTCTGCGTCATTTGCGTGCCTAGTCGAGTGACTTTTTTCTCACCTTTAAGTCAGCCATCTATCGAGTCTTTTGTATACGAAGACAAAGAATGTTATACCGTTCAGTTTATTCGTCCCCCTCATGCTTTACGAGAGGTCGAATGGACCGTGCCCGAACTCGTGCAATCACTGTCTCTAGCATAGGTCACATTTCATGCTGTGCAAAGACGGTCGTATGGGCGGGTACGAACTAATTGCCATAGAGGGTCCTGTGGTATTTGTGTGGTTACCACTACCGATTCCTATGCACTGCGCCTTTTTAAGCAACGTTTTGTAGCTGTGCTCATTTCATTGGGAATAACAATAGGATAAACGAGATCTTGTTCCTACTAGAATTATCGATTGAGGAACGGTGTATTCTCTACGGCTATCCCGAGGCGCTACAGTTTCGTAGCCAATGGGAATCACTACGCCAATTTCAAGGATTCTTCCTTCTCTGTTAAACCACTGGCGGCTGTTCGAAACATGTTCTCACATACGCAGTTGCTTCTTGTAAAGGTTGAAAGAGGAGGTAATGAACCAGAATGTTTTTGTTACCTAGCTTTCGGTACCAATTAGTGATGAAGGCGTTTTCGGATAGGTTAATTTGGACGTTCAGAAATAAAAGCCGTTTTTAATAACAATTTGAACCTTTTTTATTTTACTGCCTACTCTTTTTTAATGGCAGGGTATATTGCGAAATATAACTTCAATGAAGCTGAGATATTTGCAAAACTCTGGACCGCAGGTGCCTATAGTGGGGAACGAACGCGCTATTGTCCATTCCGGTGAGTAACGCGTCCACCACCACACCATGCGGGTCCTTCGTTTCGCCTGTCTTTCAGCTAGTTCTATCGTTCTTTTGCCATCAGCAATCACCCGTCAACGGGATTGATCTGGGGAGCCCAAATCGGCATTGAACTCAGTTAATGAAACAAAAAGCCGTTTTTGTTTCGTTTTTCCTCGGGTGGATAGTTATTTACTGTGACTATTCGTCCAATAGCTCAAAACACTTGTCCATTTCCTCCTATGTAGAGCAGGTACCATAAAAATCACCTATATATCTATCGTAGAGTAATGGCCGGAGATCCTTTAGCGGTGCTTCCATCTTCGACAAAAAGTGAACGGCAAGAATTGGTGCCAGTCACTCTCTTCCGTTGCAAACGATCTTATTCGAGCGAAATGCTTCCTAGACCATCTAAAGATTGAGGAGTCTAGGCGCACCTTTTAGAGAGCCACAGCTGATGAATCTGGGAAACATATATATTCATTTCTCTTTCGTTTTGCATAGAAAGTTCCAGGATAGCTTGCACAGCTGAGTGATTCTAAACGTTTGTGTAGAAGGCGGTAACGTCGAAGGACTCTTTCGTGCTCGTGCTACTATGACATGCGTTACGCAGACGATCCAAGGGAATTATGGTGTTCATGAGATGGACAGAAATGTGTTCCAGCGATTGGATAAGAATTAGGACTCAAACATTTTTCTATTTTTTCCACTAGCATGTCTAAACAGCTGATGATGGGTCCAACCTCGAAAAAATGATGAAGAGGTAGACGGAAGATCATTAGCGTATGTTAACTTATATGTCTTGGTAAGTAGGTAAAAAGAGGGGGGTCATTATGGCAGCCCGATTTCAAGTTATGGAATAGCAGGTGGTTTTAAACCAACCGCTCCATTCGCTTTGACAAATTCGTTGTTCGAATTTCGGTGTTGACTTTTTAAAGTCCTTCTTCGATGAAGATCGATGAGGAAGAAATGTTGAAAAATGTTGAAAATGTTTATATTCATTTAAATTTATGAAGCAGTTTTATTGAACACATACGGATTTTACTCCTCCGAAACAACCTTGAGGCAGCGAAGACCTCTGAATCTGACGAGGTCATCATGGATATCCTTCGCAGTCCATCTTCCATGCCTGCATTGGACCAATTTGTTGTTTCCCACACCTTCACTGAGAATGTTTTCTTTATTTGTTACCAACAGTACATTACCATGCAATGAATCGCATGTAACAATGGCCTTGCAGTGATGCTTTAGATATTTGACTTTAGGTTTGAAACATCCCACCGAATTCCTGCATGACAACGTGATCCGAGGGCAGTAGTCGCAGTACTCTTCTAAAAACACTAACCTCAAGCTATGCTTTATGTATTTTACAGTTTATTGCTTACCGCTGCTGGATGAGCTCCTCGGGTAGTGGTGGTAAGGATAAAACTACAAATAACCTAAGTACAAACGTTTCAAGAAACACCAGTGTTCAAAAAACCTACGTGATCATAGACAGGCGAATATTCAGGGTAATAAGTAGGTCCATACGGTGATTTCGGGTAGTAGTAACTTGATGACGAACTACTGGGTAACATCGTTCCTGAATTTCCATCGTACGGTGGGCTTGGTTTCGGAGGATAAGGAGGTGGTGGAGGGTACTCAGCGTAGATGGTGCACACAAGGACGGCAAGCGCAGCAATTAACATTGTCGCTATTTCACCTTAAAATTAACTGAAAACAAAAAAAATTAGTGACTTCCTGAATTCTGTCACGTTAACTGCGTTCAATCTTTTGCAGCACGTGGTGATGAACTAGTAATGGCCGAGACCTCTTTTAGGGCCGTAGACTGAGGAAGTATTCCTACGCCGCACATTGCAGGGAAACAACAAAAACGTTGAGCGCTCAATTTTGTACTTAGGCTAAAAAGCTTCAAATTACAGGCTGATTCCATGGATATTTCTGGGGAAATCAATGAGGAGAACAGCGGCTTGTATTCAAAGGAAATTGGTATTTTCGAGAACATATCTGTGCGGATTGGAAGCGCTTTTATACTGCTCACTAAATGATTCGATTTGAACAGTCATCATTGTTTCTATTGGAAGAAAATGTGAAATTGTCAACAAAACGCAATCATCGACCCCATTTTGAATACTCGTGGCATAACGTTAATTTCAAGAGAGCGTCTAAATGGAGTTCCTGTTCAACCACGCCTACAAGTTTCAATATTTCAATAGAAACCTTTCTCCAAGTTTTTAGAAATTCAGTAGTTCTTCGCCGTTTTATAGACAATATTTTATAGTCGTGTTATAAAACAAAGTGATTAATATGACCCAAAGTGTTCCACTCTTTCATCTCAAGAAATCTCTTTCACTCTTCCACTCTAAATATAGTGTAGTTCAACAGACTATTTTCTTGTTATAAAGAATGCTTAGAGGTTTCAAATCTCTAATGTACACAGTCTCATGATTACGCCACCCCTGGAATGTCAGCTTCACGTGTCATCATGAAAAACAAAACCTTCTATTCAACGATTTCAAAGCAAAAAATTTGTCATTTAAAAGAGTATTCATCTTCATTTCATGATATCATTGCATATATCATTCCATGCATTTTAATGTCAAAGGAATGTGTTTGCTTTTTTGTTCAAAGCGAATCGTTTCATTTCAGAAAGCTTCTCGTATTTATCTTTGTAGCATTTGTTTCTACTGTAAGAAGAAATGTACACGTTGAGCTTACGAGGACTACATTTCTTTTTGCGTAATTCCAGAAATGAGCCCTGAGCAAGTGATTCTCCTATATCGTCTTCTAGAAATGGGTCCTGACAGTCCTTCTTCCGCACGATTTCCAGAAATGGCCCAGAAAATAGACCACATCAGCAACCACTCTGTTTGTGTGGGTATTTTTAAGCGAGCATATAGGCTTAAAAAAGGTTATTATTCAAAGGTGATTGCTATTTTGGAAAATAGTTTTCTGCAGTTTAGAATCTATTCACACCCTTCCACAAACCAATTAGTGTGACTCGAGTTGTAATTTTTTTCTATTTTATTCAGGATTTCCGCTGAAATTCCAGAAATACGTCATGCCTGTGCTTCATTCTGAGCCAATTTTAGCAGTTGGTCAAGCTCTTGTAGTTCCGCCGCAATACTTTCCAAAAAAACGGCTCACGACCTGGGCTCTAGCCACTGCGGATTATGGAAATAAATGGAGGTCACGCAATTCCTCCACAGCGTATACCAGAAATGGGTCTAGGTCTCGCAGTCTCTCCACAGAGCTACCAAAAAGAGGATCTAGAACATGTGCTTCCTTCACAGGCGACATTTTTTAGGTGGAGATTTTTGAATGGAAACCGTAATACTAGTAAAGGCCTTCATTCGAGGTGACTGTTATTTTAGGGAACGGTTTTTCACGGTGTAGATCCCATTCCACCGTTTGACACACCGTGTTATTAAACCAATAAATTTTATTCCCAGTTAAAAAACATTACAGAAGTGCGATAAAAACTTCTGGCTTTTCTCCCACTTCTTTGTCAACTATTGTTATCAGAAAAGATTTTCTGGCAAGAACGCCTGCTTTATGTTAATTTCCAAAGCTTCGCTGATTAGCACCACCATAAGGAAGTCGGCGGTGAGAAGCAAAGGATTATGAAGAAATGTCTTTTAAACAGCGAACGAAAAAGAATTGTGACTCATACGGACTTTGAAAACAATTTTTTGCTCTGTGCTCTACGTTTTGCTAATCTGACGTTTGTGCGTAAAAAATTATGGCTTTATTCTCCGTCACTGCTTTAATGATTTCCAAGTAACATAGTTCGTAGAATAACTTCCCAGTTCCCAAGTAATTACTTGGCAAGCGGATAGCCCGCTTTCACGAAGACTCGCATGAGACCTGATAAAACTTCTACTAGACCCGTATTTTGATGCTTGGATTGTCGTCTTCAAATTCTGAAAATGTTATTCCATTCCCTTCCCACCTGGTTTAACACAGGTTGGAACTGGAATGTGAATCAGAGAAACTTTGTCAACCCTCGACTGGACTTGTATAGTAAGTTGACAGTAAACTCGGATAGAATTAACGGAATGCTTGAATGGGTGAGTGGGCTGGTAGATGATTGCAATAATATACACCCATAGTTCGTCATTTGGGAACACTTTCTCACCACAGTGAACTAGTAAATCGTTAGCAGTGGGGAAGGGACTCGTCAATTTCTCTGAGTAATCTTGCATTAAAGTCGTATTTTCACCTCTGAAAAAATACGACTTTACGCGATTAATTGGGAATTAGCTCACTATTTTGTCGTTGAGTTGACACGAGGTTCTTATTGCACTAATTTACTCACAATAGCGACGTTTCAGGTGTTTCACCTTTTTCAGAGCCTGGAAAGGTCAAAGTAAATTGACAGGTTTGCATTTATTCGAATAGTATAAACCTTCTTTTCAAGACTACTCGATTTGTTCTTCGTTACTCTTCAAGTTATTTGATGGAGAAGAGACCGTATAGAGTTCTACATGAATGAGGAGTGTTCGTGGTCAACGCTTGCTTATATTGCAACACAAAGTAGCAGTAAACATCCATGAATTCTCTATTCGGCAACTCACAACCCTCTTGAAGCAGTGCCTAAACAGCTCACTTTTTAGATAATCCGAAAACTATTACACGCAAATCATAGGATTGGCAATGGAGAACCTACCGCCACCAAACGTTCCCATTACGTTCTTGTCTGGAATTGAAGTCCACTTACTCAGTCTCCTGCCACTATTCTAGGTACTATCGACAACTGTTTTGTTATCTGCTTAACACAAGAACAGATGAGCAAACTCACTGTTTTCTTGATGAGCAAATACGAAGTTGGAATTACAGCATTTATTAGTAGACAATAGCTGACATTTCGGCGGTATAGGCTTCTTGAGATCCTGGGAATGTCAAATTGACACGAATCTACTTAGCAAAACACTTTCATGACCTTCGCAGAAAAAACCCGAGACATCAGTTCCAATTGGTATAATAAAAGGCTTCTTTAAACACCCACTGTTTTGTTCGTTGTAAGCCTTTCAGTCATTTGGTGGAGATCAGCCGTACAGAGTGTTACACGGACGCAGAATATTCGAGGCTCAGCTCAAAAAAATCGGTGTGAAGTAAAGTGCAAGTATACGTTTGGTGACAAAACGCTCCCTATGCCTCATTTTGGACACTTGTAATTAATTTGAAACGCTTCAAGTGTTCTCCGCGTGTTGCTTTCGAGTCCTGTGCGCTGATGGTGACTCTTACTTTAAAATCTCCGTTATTAATTCCTGTGCCCTGTGTACGTCTAGTGAAGTGTTTGGTTGTGATTCAAATTTAGCGGCTAGGTGTCCTTTTTATACGTATACAGAGTGGTTTATCCGTTTCATCAACCAGTGCGTCCCCGCACACTTTACAAGAGGTAAGATAAACAGTGCTCGAAGTCATGCAATCACAGTCTCTATCGTTAAGGCATATCATACAATTTTTCTTTGTGCGTAGATGGTCATATAGACGGTTTCGAACCAACTAGCGTCTTAGAGTGTTCGGTGGTATTTCAGTGACTGTTACCTAATTCTCTATATCGAATCTTTTTAAGAAATGTTTCATAGGTGCATCCATTTTGTTGGAAATAAAGGACAGGCTAAACGGGACTTTTATTCTCACTACAATTATCGTGACGTGTTCACCTTCAACACCTGTTTCGAGGCGGCACAGTTTCGTAGCTATTAGAAACACTATTTGGCGTGGCAATTTAAACAGTTCTTCCTTCTGCCCTCTACCACTGCACACACCATTGCCTGTTCGAAACATGTTTCTTGAAAGCACTCTTTTAGTGCACGAGGTGTGAGAGAAGAGGTAATGAACGGGCATATATTCATTACTTGGCTCTGGACACCACTTCATCATGTAGCTGTTTTTCGGATAGGTTAATTTCAACGTTCAAAAAATGGAACTCAGTTTTCTTTCGGCTCCTATTGGGTAAAGTAAAAGTCGCCAACATCGCACAGGAAATCAGATGTTGGGGGCAAAAACTATTGGAGCGTTTTGATGAAATTCCAAAATTCAACAATTAATCGCAAGGAATACTAGTGGCTTTGTGATCATGAGTGACATCGCGCCATACCTCAGGCTGATTTATTGGCCTGAGTTAGCCATGTTCCTTTCCTACGTGAGACTCTGTGCAGCTACTCTCTAACAATAACTGGAAGATTTATAAAGAACAAACGGTTAAGTGTAACAATCCTTCAAAAAACCCGAATTTCCTTTCACCTGACTAATCAATATGTGTGTTTGCGTTGATAAGCTGACACGAGTTTGATGAAAAAAAAACGCAAAATCGAGTAAATGTTTCCACCACCTTCGTGTTAGTTTATCAATGAAAGAAAACGGTGTTCAAAAGAAGCTAGTTACTATGGGAATGAAATTTGTGCATTTTTTTTTGATTGTGCTACAAAAATGTTTCACCAAGTAGATTGGATGTCAATTGACCTTCCCAGGCTCTTAAGAAAGTAGAATCGCCAAAACGTCATCCAGTATTGAATACGTCTTGTTCCCAACAGCCTCGTGTTCGCTCAAGAAGAAAACACTGCCTTATTGAAAAATACCAAAGTTACCAAGAAGTCGTCTCTGGGAATTTGTACAATGCTTGTGTGGGAGGTGCTACTGTCCTTTCAGTGGAGTAACGCGTTCGCCACCTCACCATGCGGGTCCTTTAAAAAGATCGATAGAACTAGCTGAGAGATAGGCGAAACGAAGGACCCGCATGGTGTGATGGTGAACGCGTTACTCCCCGAAAGGATAGTAACGCGTTCGTTCCCCACCGCAGACGCCTGCGGTCCGGAGTTCTGCTAATATCTCAGCATCATTAAAGTTGAAAACATATACAACGGCAATCTCAAGTGGTGAAAAAAATTTAAAAACCCCGTCTCACAGTGAGTATTTAAGGCTTAAAGTTCTCAACAACGTTACACAACTTTTTTCAGGATATTATGGCAATGAGAATCGAGAGATTCCGCAAAAAGTGGAACTGCTTGGAGAGAACTACTGTTTCTTAAGGCTGGACATTTTTTTAACATTATGTAAGCCTGTTACAGCATAAGAAGTGGCAAAAAATTTTATTCGGCACATCTTTTCAAATGGACAGTTCAATATTTTCGAAAACACAAGCTTCTAAGTTGTTCCGCTCTCCTTTATTTCCTGTTCATGTGGTCATGAACCACGATTTTTGTTTATGAAAAATGGGTTTGTGGGCTACGCATTAGTTAAAGATGCTTAACAACATAGGCATGATCGTTGGTTTAACCCCATTACTGGCCAAAAAGGCTTTCCATCCCTCGGAGGTCAATAAATTGATGCCAGAGTTGCCTAGGAAATGTTCCTTTCTATGCACGAAGACTGGCGATTACTCCTGTTGTGAGGAGCTTGAGCCACTCCAGTAAGGCAATCTGAAGCAGATTCAACTCGACAAGCATTCTACAACATGCATGAAGAATACAGAATTTTCACAGTATAGCCGAAATTTCATGGGACGGTTGCGATGCACAAGACCGGGTGAAAAAAGTGCCAGATCTACGCAATGTGTGGTGATTGCACCTCACAAAAAGGAACGAGGAACTATTCTCCAAGTAGTTCCTATTTTCTTTAATAGCGCGTGTTTCCTGTTCACCTGTAACTATCTTAAATCTACCTTTGCATCTTCTCTAGATTGCTTTTTAGCAACCATCTCATGCTATTGACTCACAGCTGGCTGGAAAAGGATTTTGTAACTTTTTGCATAAATCGTTCTTCTTTTCAGGCAGTTCGGGCACACAGTGAGCAGCTGTCAGCTGCATGTACTTTCCATCATCTGCCGTTCCAATGAGCTTTCCGTACGAGCCTACATTTCGTAGCATTCTCCCATTTAAACACTGTGGTAATAAAATGCATGCGTTTCTGCATTGGAGAGGTTCCTGACCCCCTTTCTTTCGTCGTATTTAAGTAATATTGGACTAATCGTGTTTTTGAAACCACAGGGAATTCCACCAGCACTTCTGCAAGAAGTACCAATCCTGCTACTGTTTGGACTGAAAGAACGTCGTTGTTTGCTAGTAAACGACTCGTTGTCGCATGTGCCGTTACTTTGTGGCCCCACACACCCCAACGTTATGTTTCGGGCAAACTAGAAATTCTGTCTTTCTATGAATATGAATTTATAAAATTGTGAAACTTTATCTACTACCAGCAAGACTCCGAAAAAATGGAGATTATGCTGGGGCCCGCACAATCAGTGAAGACGAGCCACCCAAGTATCCAAGCGGATAAGATGAAGCCCATAATGATGAAGACATGATATTATTATTTAAAGTGTTGCTCTCGACTAGTAATTCAAATCAATACATCTCTTTGCAATTTTAAACTTAGGCCTAAACTGGGCGAACTAGGAAATTACAGAACTTGTAGATGTGAAAAAATACTTTAATGGTTCGAATGCAACATTGCTTTATTTAGAACGCTTTGTTTAAAGAAAGTGTTTAAAAAGATAGTGTTAACAGAGACGAGTACGATAGTTCATCCAGACTGTTAGACGATAGCTTTCATTCCGCCGTTTGCAAATTCACGAGATCCGCTCTCTAACTCTTCATTTTTTGAAGCGATGTACTTCAGCACGAACGACAAACAGTTAGGAAAGCTATCAAGACGGAAACGGTCACTAGACACGTCGTGATCATCTGAAAATTTACGGAGCACAGAAGTCCAAGAACACTATGACTAAGCTTTGATACTAGTAGAAATCACAGCCGCTTTTTCAATTTAGCTCAAAAGTTCACGGATAAAATTCGGTATTTTTTTACACTCTAATAGACCTTTCTTTAATAGAAGATAGACCAGCCTTCGTAAGCTGCAGCTCTGGAGATTATTGCGAAGAATGCGGAAGAATGGACAAAACTCTGTCTTGCAACTCTTTAAATATCCTCCGTTTGATGACGTTTTGTTGTTTTCCCACTACGTGCTAACGAAGCACCACATGCTTATCGTAACTTATCATATGCATCTCGTGCTATTCGAAGAGTAAAGTGGTTGAGTTCGCCTTATAGGCGGATAAGAAATTTTTGAGCGGTTAATTACAATACTCATTCTCTCTCCAGACGACCAAGGTAAGCAGTCTGCAGAGCAAAGAGAATGTTCTACCATGCGAAGGCGCATGAGTTTACTTAGTAATCTAGCCTACCTAATAGAAGTAGCAAGCATCCACATATATTTATAATCTAAACAACATCATCACTTCTTAGTTTGATATGCCGATTTGCTTCATTATTTGCTATTACGACAATGACAGCTCACTTTCGCTGTGTAACTTTTTAGCTGATCGTCTCAGATCTCATAGAAATTCTCCCTGTCGCATTGTTCTGCTCAGCTCTTCTCAAAAAATGGCACCATTTTCTATTTAATCCTCACGATATCACCACAGTAGGAAGTGGTTTTATTAGGAAATGGACAAAAACCACCGAGAACTACAATGTTTGCAACTGACATTGCTTGGAAATGGCCTATACTTTTGCATATAAATATGATCCCTTAGTTTTTCCAGTAGTATTTCGCTAGCTTTATGAGTTGGAGTGGAAAAGTCTGCCTCAACCCAGATAACGACATCTAGACGTTCACATAAACACCTAAGTTTCTTAATAACATCGACATTCGCACCGCAACTTCATTGATCCCAAAGTTTTTGAAAAAGCTTTAAATGAATTCAGAATAGTATAGAAACAACTACATCATAATAAAATACACTCATTAGAACTAAATTTTTGTTTTGCTGGACAGACAGCCTCTTATTGACTCCAAAAGCATTTTGGCCAGTTCTTCGCTGTGAACCACTTTGACAATCAGTCGCACTAAAAAATGCCGGCGAAACTGCCCAACTCCTTCTTCAAAGAAAAAATCTAAAATCTTGTTGAAGACGATTTTGAACTCCTTCTTCTAGTAGACGTCTCAGAGTGCATCGTAACATCGACAAACATCTACAAGAGTCCATCAAAATTTCACTAGCCCATACAAAACACTGCATCAAAAGGCGAATTCATAGGCATATTAAAAAAAAGTGTTCAAGGGTTAGTGAAGACAGACATTTTTAAAGTTGCCGAAACAATTGTCAACGTTTAACACGACGTAATGTGCAAAACATCTCTAAGTGCTCACACGCTGTAAGCCGGACCACGGTAACATAGGGGAAGTTGTGGCAAGTGAAGCCATCCATTCCATTCACATATCTAGAGAGATGGCGTAATGCCTCTTTTTATAATTATATCGTCTCCCAAATCTCAAATCTCATGCTCTCAACTCTAATAGTCGTCGAAAAAATACCGAACAAAGTCGTAAAATGAGACGGCATCCTGTATGAAAACAATCGTTATCTCTCGTTGCAGTGACCCAAATCTAAAGTCGGACGTTCTCTTAACGCAGAGATCACGGTAACTTCCTTACCTCTGTGGAAATTTTGGAATACGGTGTAAATAGTTTTCTTTAATTTATAAATATAGATTTTATATATCCCAACTTTACATATTGTTACTATACTATAACATAATTACAAATATAATATAAATTATAATGAAATTTATTTAGGCATCAAAATATCAGAACAGTGAAGATGAAAGAAGCAGCACAGAGAAATCAAAGTGAACAGCGGACAGCACCGCGTCTCTCTGGAAGTAATATCATTTGTTTAATAGTCCTCAGTGCCCGAAGAATAGATCGGTTTTGTGTTCTCGATAGAGATGTGAACTTCATCACTGTATAATAAGGAAAGTCGCTCTTGCAAAAGAAGAAACGACTAGTGTTAACACTCGAGTTGGATTATCGCAGCTCTGATGAAAACAGTACCGCTTTAATTCCATGCACACTAAAAAATTTGTAACAATGTTGTATAAGCTTATTAATGAAAACATAAGGACATTATTTCAAGGCCGAGTTAGATCTCTCTGAGATATGCTACGCAATTGACTCCATTCGTAGCATCGTAGAGGTTACCGAACGCAAATTTGTCATGTACATAGACTTGCGATGTTCCATCTACGTACCAATTAGCGTTTTCTATCCTCCCACACAAGCATTGTACAGATTCCCAGAGACGACTTCTTGGTAACTTTGGTACTTTTCAATAAGGCAGTGTTTTCTTCTTGAGCGAACACGAGGCTGTTGGGAACAAGACGTATTCAATACTGGATGACGTTTTGGCGATTCTACTTTCTTAAGAGCCTGGGAAGGTCAATTGACATCCAATCTACTTGGTGAAACATTTTTGTAGCACAATCAAAAAAAAATGCACAAATTTCATTCCCATAGTAACTAGCTTCTTTTTGAACACCGTTTTCTTTCATTGATAAACTAACACGAAGGTGGTGGAAACATTTACTCGATTTTGCGTTTTTTTTCATCAAACTCGTGTCAGCTTATCAACGCAAACACACATATTGATTAGTCAGGTGAAAGGAAATTCGGTTTTTGAAGGATTGTTACACTTAACCGTTTGTTCTTTATAAATCTTCCAGTTATTGTTAGAGAGTAGCTGCACAGAGTCTCACGTAGGAAAGGAACATGGCTAACTCAGGCCAATAAATCAGCCTGAGGTATGGCGCGATGTCACTCATGATCACAAAGCCACTAGTATTCCTTGCGATTAATTGTTGAATTTTGGAATTTCATCAAAACGCTCCAATAGTTTTTTGCCCCCAACATCTGATTTCCTGTGCGATGTTGGCGACTTTTACTTTACCCAATAGGAGCCGAAAGAAAACTGAGTTCCATTTTTGAACGTTGAAATTAACCTATCCGAAAACAGCTACATGATGAAGTGGTGTCCAGAGCCAAGTAATGAATATATGCCCGTTCATTACCTCTTCTCTCACACCTCGTGCACTAAAAGAGTGCTTTCAAGAAACATGTTTCGAACAGGCAATGGTGTGTGCAGTGGTAGAGGGCAGAAGGAAGAACTGTTTAAATTGCCACGCCAAATAGTGTTTCTAATAGCTACGAAACTGTGCCGCCTCGAAACAGGTGTTGAAGGTGAACACGTCACGATAATTGTAGTGAGAATAAAAGTCCCGTTTAGCCTGTCCTTTATTTCCAACAAAATGGATGCACCTATGAAACATTTCTTAAAAAGATTCGATATAGAGAATTAGGTAACAGTCACTGAAATACCACCGAACACTCTAAGACGCTAGTTGGTTCGAAACCGTCTATATGACCATCTACGCACAAAGAAAAATTGTATGATATGCCTTAACGATAGAGACTGTGATTGCATGACTTCGAGCACTGTTTATCTTACCTCTTGTAAAGTGTGCGGGGACGCACTGGTTGATGAAACGGATAAACCACTCTGTATACGTATAAAAGGACACCTAGCCGCTAAATTTGAATCACAACCAAACACTTCACTAGACGTACACAGGGCACAGGAATTAATAACGGAGATTTTAAAGTAAGAGTCACCATCAGCGCACAGGACTCGAAAGCAACACGCGGAGAACACTTGAAGCGTTTCAAATTAATTACAAGTGTCCAAAATGAGGCATAGGGAGCGTTTTGTCACCAAACGTATACTTGCACTTTACTTCACACCGATTTTTTTGAGCTGAGCCTCGAATATTCTGCGTCCGTGTAACACTCTGTACGGCTGATCTCCACCAAATGACTGAAAGGCTTACAACGAACAAAACAGTGGGTGTTTAAAGAAGCCTTTTATTATACCAATTGGAACTGATGTCTCGGGTTTTTTCTGCGAAGGTCATGAAAGTGTTTTGCTAAGTAGATTCGTGTCAATTTGACATTCCCAGGATCTCAAGAAGCCTATACCGCCGAAATGTCAGCTATTGTCTACTAATAAATGCTGTAATTCCAACTTCGTATTTGCTCATCAAGAAAACAGTGAGTTTGCTCATCTGTTCTTGTGTTAAGCAGATAACAAAACAGTTGTCGATAGTACCTAGAATAGTGGCAGGAGACTGAGTAAGTGGACTTCAATTCCAGACAAGAACGTAATGGGAACGTTTGGTGGCGGTAGGTTCTCCATTGCCAATCCTATGATTTGCGTGTAATAGTTTTTCGGATTATCTAAAAAGTGAGCTGTTTAGGCACTGCTTCAAGAGGGTTGTGAGTTGCCGAATAGAGAATTCATGGATGTTTACTGCTACTTTGTGTTGCAATATAAGCAAGCGTTGACCACGAACACTCCTCATTCATGTAGAACTCTATACGGTCTCTTCTCCATCAAATAACTTGAAGAGTAACGAAGAACAAATCGAGTAGTCTTGAAAAGAAGGTTTATACTATTCGAATAAATGCAAACCTGTCAATTTACTTTGACCTTTCCAGGCTCTGAAAAAGGTGAAACACCTGAAACGTCGCTATTGTGAGTAAATTAGTGCAATAAGAACCTCGTGTCAACTCAACGACAAAATAGTGAGCTAATTCCCAATTAATCGCGTAAAGTCGTATTTTTTCAGAGGTGAAAATACGACTTTAATGCAAGATTACTCAGAGAAATTGACGAGTCCCTTCCCCACTGCTAACGATTTACTAGTTCACTGTGGTGAGAAAGTGTTCCCAAATGACGAACTATGGGTGTATATTATTGCAATCATCTACCAGCCCACTCACCCATTCAAGCATTCCGTTAATTCTATCCGAGTTTACTGTCAACTTACTATACAAGTCCAGTCGAGGGTTGACAAAGTTTCTCTGATTCACATTCCAGTTCCAACCTGTGTTAAACCAGGTGGGAAGGGAATGGAATAACATTTTCAGAATTTGAAGACGACAATCCAAGCATCAAAATACGGGTCTAGTAGAAGTTTTATCAGGTCTCATGCGAGTCTTCGTGAAAGCGGGCTATCCGCTTGCCAAGTAATTACTTGGGAACTGGGAAGTTATTCTACGAACTATGTTACTTGGAAATCATTAAAGCAGTGACGGAGAATAAAGCCATAATTTTTTACGCACAAACGTCAGATTAGCAAAACGTAGAGCACAGAGCAAAAATTGTTTTCAAAGTCCGTATGAGTCACAATTCTTTTTTCGTTCGCTGTTTAAAAGACATTTCTTCATAATCCTTTGCTTCTCACCGCCGACTTCCTTATGGTGGTGCTAATCAGCGAAGCTTTGGAAATTAACATAAAGCAGGCGTTCTTGCCAGAAAATCTTTTCTGATAACAATAGTTGACAAAGAAGTGGGAGAAAAGCCAGAAGTTTTTATCGCACTTCTGTAATGTTTTTTAACTGGGAATAAAATTTATTGGTTTAATAACACGGTGTGTCAAACGGTGGAATGGGATCTACACCGTGAAAAACCGTTCCCTAAAATAACAGTCACCTCGAATGAAGGCCTTTACTAGTATTACGGTTTCCATTCAAAAATCTCCACCTAAAAAATGTCGCCTGTGAAGGAAGCACATGTTCTAGATCCTCTTTTTGGTAGCTCTGTGGAGAGACTGCGAGACCTAGACCCATTTCTGGTATACGCTGTGGAGGAATTGCGTGACCTCCATTTATTTCCATAATCCGCAGTGGCTAGAGCCCAGGTCGTGAGCCGTTTTTTTGGGAAAGTATTGCGGCGGAACTACAAGAGCTTGACCAACTGCTAAAATTGGCTCAGAATGAAGCACAGGCATGACGTATTTCTGGAATTTCAGCGGAAATCCTGAATAAAATAGAAAAAAATTACAACTCGAGTCACACTAATTGGTTTGTGGAAGGGTGTGAATAGATTCTAAACTGCAGAAAACTATTTTCCAAAATAGCAATCACCTTTGAATAATAACCTTTTTTAAAGCCTATATGCTCGCTTAAAAATACCCACACAAACAGAGTGGTTGCTGATGTGGTCTATTTTCTGGGCCATTTCTGGAAATCGTGCGGAAGAAGGACTGTCAGGACCCATTTCTAGAAGACGATATAGGAGAATCACTTGCTCAGGGCTCATTTCTGGAATTACGCAAAAAGAAATGTAGTCCTCGTAAGCTCAACGTGTACATTTCTTCTTACAGTAGAAACAAATGCTACAAAGATAAATACGAGAAGCTTTCTGAAATGAAACGATTCGCTTTGAACAAAAAAGCAAACACATTCCTTTGACATTAAAATGCATGGAATGATATATGCAATGATATCATGAAATGAAGATGAATACTCTTTTAAATGACAAATTTTTTGCTTTGAAATCGTTGAATAGAAGGTTTTGTTTTTCATGATGACACGTGAAGCTGACATTCCAGGGGTGGCGTAATCATGAGACTGTGTACATTAGAGATTTGAAACCTCTAAGCATTCTTTATAACAAGAAAATAGTCTGTTGAACTACACTATATTTAGAGTGGAAGAGTGAAAGAGATTTCTTGAGATGAAAGAGTGGAACACTTTGGGTCATATTAATCACTTTGTTTTATAACACGACTATAAAATATTGTCTATAAAACGGCGAAGAACTACTGAATTTCTAAAAACTTGGAGAAAGGTTTCTATTGAAATATTGAAACTTGTAGGCGTGGTTGAACAGGAACTCCATTTAGACGCTCTCTTGAAATTAACGTTATGCCACGAGTATTCAAAATGGGGTCGATGATTGCGTTTTGTTGACAATTTCACATTTTCTTCCAATAGAAACAATGATGACTGTTCAAATCGAATCATTTAGTGAGCAGTATAAAAGCGCTTCCAATCCGCACAGATATGTTCTCGAAAATACCAATTTCCTTTGAATACAAGCCGCTGTTCTCCTCATTGATTTCCCCAGAAATATCCATGGAATCAGCCTGTAATTTGAAGCTTTTTAGCCTAAGTACAAAATTGAGCGCTCAACGTTTTTGTTGTTTCCCTGCAATGTGCGGCGTAGGAATACTTCCTCAGTCTACGGCCCTAAAAGAGGTCTCGGCCATTACTAGTTCATCACCACGTGCTGCAAAAGATTGAACGCAGTTAACGTGACAGAATTCAGGAAGTCACTAATTTTTTTTGTTTTCAGTTAATTTTAAGGTGAAATAGCGACAATGTTAATTGCTGCGCTTGCCGTCCTTGTGTGCACCATCTACGCTGAGTACCCTCCACCACCTCCTTATCCTCCGAAACCAAGCCCACCGTACGATGGAAATTCAGGAACGATGTTACCCAGTAGTTCGTCATCAAGTTACTACTACCCGAAATCACCGTATGGACCTACTTATTACCCTGAATATTCGCCTGTCTATGATCACGTAGGTTTTTGAACACTGGTGTTTCTTGAAACGTTTGTACTTAGGTTATTTGTAGTTTTATCCTTACCACCACTACCCGAGGAGCTCATCCAGCAGCGGTAAGCAATAAACTGTAAAATACATAAAGCATAGCTTGAGGTTAGTGTTTTTAGAAGAGTACTGCGACTACTGCCCTCGGATCACGTTGTCATGCAGGAATTCGGTGGGATGTTTCAAACCTAAAGTCAAATATCTAAAGCATCACTGCAAGGCCATTGTTACATGCGATTCATTGCATGGTAATGTACTGTTGGTAACAAATAAAGAAAACATTCTCAGTGAAGGTGTGGGAAACAACAAATTGGTCCAATGCAGGCATGGAAGATGGACTGCGAAGGATATCCATGATGACCTCGTCAGATTCAGAGGTCTTCGCTGCCTCAAGGTTGTTTCGGAGGAGTAAAATCCGTATGTGTTCAATAAAACTGCTTCATAAATTTAAATGAATATAAACATTTTCAACATTTTTCAACATTTCTTCCTCATCGATCTTCATCGAAGAAGGACTTTAAAAGTCAACACCGAAATTCGAACAACGAATTTGTCAAAGCGAATGGAGCGGTTGGTTTAAAACCACCTGCTATTCCATAACTTGAAATCGGGCTGCCATAATGACCCCCCTCTTTTTACCTACTTACCAAGACATATAAGTTAACATACGCTAATGATCTTCCGTCTACCTCTTCATCATTTTTTCGAGGTTGGACCCATCATCAGCTGTTTAGACATGCTAGTGGAAAAAAATAGAAAATGTTTGAGTCCTAATTCTTATCCAATCGCTGGAACACATTTCTGTCCATCTCATGAACACCATAATTCCCTTGGATCGTCTGCGTAACGCATGTCATAGTAGCACGAGCACGAAAGAGTCCTTCGACGTTACCGCCTTCTACACAAACGTTTAGAATCACTCAGCTGTGCAAGCTATCCTGGAACTTTCTATGCAAAACGAAAGAGAAATGAATATATATGTTTCCCAGATTCATCAGCTGTGGCTCTCTAAAAGGTGCGCCTAGACTCCTCAATCTTTAGATGGTCTAGGAAGCATTTCGCTCGAATAAGATCGTTTGCAACGGAAGAGAGTGACTGGCACCAATTCTTGCCGTTCACTTTTTGTCGAAGATGGAAGCACCGCTAAAGGATCTCCGGCCATTACTCTACGATAGATATATAGGTGATTTTTTATGGTACCTGCTCTACATAGGAGGAAATGGACAAGTGTTTTGAGCTATTGGACGAATAGTCACAGTAAATAACTATCCACCCGAGGAAAAACGAAACAAAAAACGGCTTTTTGTTTCATTAACTGAGTTCAATGCCGATTTGGGCTCCCCAGATCAATCCCGTTGACGGGTGATTGCTGATGGCAAAAGAACGATAGAACTAGCTGAAAGACAGGCGAAACGAAGGACCCGCATGGTGTGGTGGTGGACGCGTTACTCACCGGAATGGACAATAGCGCGTTCGTTCCCCACTATAGGCACCTGCGGTCCAGAGTTTTGCAAATATCTCAGCTTCATTGAAGTTATATTTCGCAATATACCCTGCCATTAAAAAGAGTAGGCAGTAAAATAAAAAGGTTCAAATTGTTATTAAAAACGGCTTTTATTTCTGAACGTCCAAATTAACCTATCCGAAAACGCCTTCATCACTAATTGGTACCGAAAGCTAGGTAACAAAAACATTCTGGTTCATTACCTCCTCTTTCAACCTTTACAAGAAGCAACTGCGTATGTGAGAACATGTTTCGAACAGCCGCCAGTGGTTTAACAGAGAAGGAAGAATCCTTGAAATTGGCGTAGTGATTCCCATTGGCTACGAAACTGTAGCGCCTCGGGATAGCCGTAGAGAATACACCGTTCCTCAATCGATAATTCTAGTAGGAACAAGATCTCGTTTATCCTATTGTTATTCCCAATGAAATGAGCACAGCTACAAAACGTTGCTTAAAAAGGCGCAGTGCATAGGAATCGGTAGTGGTAACCACACAAATACCACAGGACCCTCTATGGCAATTAGTTCGTACCCGCCCATACGACCGTCTTTGCACAGCATGAAATGTGACCTATGCTAGAGACAGTGATTGCACGAGTTCGGGCACGGTCCATTCGACCTCTCGTAAAGCATGAGGGGGACGAATAAACTGAACGGTATAACATTCTTTGTCTTCGTATACAAAAGACTCGATAGATGGCTGACTTAAAGGTGAGAAAAAGTCACTCGACTAGGCACGCAAATGACGCAGAGACATAAAGGAGAAGACTTTGAAGTTTGCGGAAAACTCTCGAGGCAATCCGGACAAAGTCCAAAAATCTAAAAATGAACCACGGAGAGAAATGCTTCGTTATCACGCGTGACCACGTACAATATCTCAGGATGATGTGTGTGGTATGTGATAGAGGCGCAACACCCATGCGTATGAAATCTGAGTGTTTGGTCTCCACGTAATTTATTCATTAGAAGACTTACAGAAACTGTAACTGTGTAAACTAGTTGCTTAATTTTCAAAACGATTAAGATTTTGGTTTCTTGTTTCTTTTGTTGGGGTTATGGAGGTATTTGGCTTACTAGATTCCAGTCAAATTGACCTCTCCAGGGTATGAATTAGGCAAAATCCGCCGAAACGTCAGCATTTGCGAATAAACACTATAATAACAACGTGTTTGCTTATCAAGCAAACAACGAATTGTAAAAATTTTTGTTCAGTAAAAAAAAGATTTTTGTTGTATAAGCAATATAAAGGCCCTTGATTTACTCAATCTCTAGTGAAAGTTATTTCTCATTCGTACTTACACTTTACGTCATTTAGTTCTCACTTGTTATCGCGCAAGATCGTACCAGGTGAGATTGAACCACCCCACTTTAATGACAATGACAATAACAAAAATGACAATTTGATGACAATGATACTTAGGAAATTGAACGTTCCCTCTCCCACTGTAAACGGTTTACTACTTCATCGTGACGATAAAGTGTTTCTAGGTATCGAATTGTAGTGTGCACATTTGTGATGAATTCTCATTTCGTTCAAGCCTTTCGAGAAATCGATATTTCTATCCGAAAACCAAAGCAAAAATTAAACTTGAGCCAACGTTCATGACCAGCTTACCATAGGGATCAAGTTGGGAGTTTACAAAGTCTCTTCAGTTCACAATAGACGCCTCCTTCCTATGCTAAATTACCTGAGAAGGGCGTGGTACAATCTTTGCAGGACTTGAAAAAAGGCAGTCCAAGCATCAACCAGCTCGTCAGATAGAAATCGTTCTAGGATCCATACGAGTCTTCCAGATGGGGAGCTATCCCTTGTCAAATAATTCCTCAAGAACTGGAAGTTGTTTTACATACTACGCTATTTGACGATCATCAAAACAAGCGTGAAAATAAAACCATTAGTCTTAAGGTTAAAGCTTATGCCATGTAAAACTCAGAACAAAAAGTGCTCATAAGTTACGTGTGAACCATCAATCTTTGCAGAATTCAAAAATTAAAGTGATGAAAAACAGTTTAAAAATCAATTCTTCACATTTCGTTCGCTCAAGATGCCGATCTCCTTATAAGATGCTTAGTTGGATTTTTTCGACGGCCTGTCTTCACCGGTTGCGCGAAATCCCACATAATTTTCTTTCGTTTCTCTCTCGTGCAATCCTCGTCCATTGTGGTGGCCTGCTTCGAACATGATGACGTCCGCGAGGCCCATTCCATGACCCTGAAAATGCTGCTTTCTATCAATGCAGGTGGTTGGCGTACCCTATCAAAACGTTCAGCCATCGTTTAGATGCTCTATCAAGAGGAATCCTGCATTCTCTAGTAGTCCATTCCATTGTTTTTCTTCCATCTGTCATTAGTTCTTCCTATTATGTGGGTGGCACATCCGTTTCGTTATTGATGCATGTTCTTCTGGATCCAGAACGTGGCGTCGGTTCCGGAGATCTGAGCTGAGAATTCCGGCTAGACGTTGGCAGTACCGTTTAAATTTCAGAAGATCTAGTTTAATAGCTCTGTGTATGATCCGTCCTAAAGGTTTACCGTCTCATCGACGCTGAGACGTGTTCCTGGTTGTCGAGGTGCGGTACACAGAGGGGTGTTCATCCTCTCAGCAGGGTCCCCTAAACTGAGAACGAGTCCAGCGTTTCCATCAGGAAGCCCAGCAAGGAGTAAACCAATTCCAGAAACAACCATCGTGCCGGTATCAAACTGCTAGCATAGAGGAAATCTCCTTCTAATCCACGATGGTGGTGACATCCTGGGTTGATGACGACCTGAGGAAGGCATCGGCCTACCTCAGAACCAATGGGACCACAACGGCTCAACTAGCAAAACTTCAGCCTCATTACCTCGTACACTGAGCGTTCCCGTCTACGAGGATGGTCTGTGAGACAAACGGTTAACGGTGATCAAGTACAAAGCGCGTCACAGGAAACGGACAAAACGAGCTCGCTTACGAAACGCCCATAGAAAATGTTTCGTGCTCTGCACCTATAACACTAAAACAACCTCTTAAGACGCCGACCTTCGCGCTCTTCTTGAGGCTGCTGATCACATCAAATTCCATGTGATCGCCCTAAAAGAAACGAAAGGCAGGAATACCGACATAGACCAGTTAGATGACAGAACCTTTGCCTTTCATGGAGAGAAATTTCCGTTGCAAAATGTCGGAGGAGTTGGCTTTATCGTACACGCATCCATATTCTTTCTAGTTACCTCAAACGAAATCCCGTCACTGTGTTTGGCAATTCTCATCAACTATTACTCACCAACTTGTACAGCTGATAGAATTGACTGGACGGGTTTTACAACCAGTTGGAGGAAGTAATCCACAACGAGTAAGGATAAAGGATTACTCTCGGCGTTGATCAATCGCTGAGGGATTCGCCATGCATTCGACTTCATTAAGCATCGCTTGGAGGTGATTGAATGCATATCTGGCCTATACAATGACTCTTGGTGGCCTACCGATGTATCGCGCTAGCGCTGCTATCCTCCTGAACAAGTCTGGTAGCAATTTGCCAACCTTGGAAGGATGGAGGGCTTGATGGGCAACGGGGGCGGGATCTACTCCACGTGAGCGTTGCAGTGCGCCTCCCACCACTACGCTACACGCGCTCAATCTCATCCACAACGAGTAGTTCTATAAACACTTTGTTCGAAAATTCAACCCCAGATTAGGAAAGTCAAACAAGCATGAATATAGGATGGGAAATTCAGAATAGGAGAGCGAAATGAGAACGAAAACCGTCTTCTAGGACTCCTGTCTGCGTCATGTCTTTCCAATGGGAGTTCATTATTCGAGAAGAAAGAAAACTACCGATAGGCTTGGGAGTCTCCTAACGAAACTACCCTTGTGGAGATCGATAATACTCTCACAAGTGCAAAATGGCGCCTCTTTGACACCTCAGTGATATCAGAACTCTGTACTGCATCTTACCACTGTCTACGCCGTGTGATGATTCATTTCAGCCATAAGCTGAAAAAAAAATGTTATCGCCCTAGGAAAGTTAAACAAGTCGTTCATGAAGAGAATCTTTTTAATAATATCCTTTCCTCGCGTAATTATCAGATAAATCAAGACCCGATCGAGGACTACACGCCTCTTGTAGAAGCAGTTAGAACTTGTGCTGATCTCGCCTCATTTCCTCAAACGAGAAGTTCAGTCCGCATTCCGCATCTCCATTACCGCTAAGGAGTTCCTCGAAAAGAGAGGGACACGGAAGCTTGATCCTACTTGAACACACCTAACATGGTAATCAATTAAAAGATTTTTGTGTAGGATTTACATCGGTAGAGACAAAAAGGAGTTATGGGAAGCAGTTCAAAGACGATATAGTCCAGAGAAGTACTCTGAGAATCCTTGCCACTATAATGTTTCGCTATCCGCCCTAGTGAATTGGGACTACCACTCCATCTCTCTGTGATATGGAATTGATAACGGAAAAGATGAAAGAATTCACCAATTCTCTACCCTCCACAAACCCCGTCTCGGACCCCGAAATCTCTGCTTGTAGAAAACCACCCAGGATTCCACTCTCCGATGCTCGAATTGCGATAGAAAGCATGAAAAGCTTCTTGTATGAGGAAATGAGGCGAGTTCGGCACAAGTTTTAAGTCATTCGACAAGCAGCGTGTATTCCTCGGTCAGGTATACCCGCCAATTATATGAGGAGAGGAATTTATTTAGAATATCCTCGTCATATCTTATTTGTTTCGTATTACTTGGACGGATGAAAGTTCCTTTTCAGCCTATGGCTGAATCAAATGTTCGCACGGAGAAGACGGTGAGCAGATCCCTCACAAATTCCAGGTACCAGTGAGGTGTCGTTGAGGCATCATTGTTTTTTGTGAATAATGGTCGTCTCCGCATGAGTCTTGCCGTTAAGATGTGTCAATGCCTACCAAAGGCTTTTTTCTGTTTTTTGAAAAGTGAATTCCCATTTAGGAAATGTTTTGCAGACAGGATTCCTACAAAACAGTTTTCATCCTTATTTCGTTCTCCTGTTCGGAATTTACTTATCCTTTACCCGTTTTCGTTGGACGTTCCTAATTTGGCGCTGAATCCTCCAGTAATGAATTTGTAGAAAGACTTCTCGCCGTCGATTACTTCCTCCATAGAACGCGCCTAGTTCGCTCTAATCAGGTTTACAAGTTGGTGAGTAACAGTTGATAAGAATGGCCAAATACGGTGGTGGTATTTCGTACAACGTGAGTGAACGTAAAAGAGATGTGTGTACGACAAAGCAACCGCCTCCGACAATTCGCAACGGAAATTTCTTTCCACGAATGACAAGGCTTCCATCATCTAACTGACGCATGTCGCTCTTCCCGCCTTTCGTCACTTTTAGGACGATCACTTAGAATTTGATGCAAACAGCAGTCTCAAGAGCGTGAAGATTGGCGTCTGAAGCTACTGTTGTGGTGTTTCAAGCGCACCGAGAAGCACTTTCCATGACGTGTCGTAAGCGTGATCGTTTTGTTCATCTCCAATAACGTTCTGTTCATACCGAGATTTGATCGCCTCTCACTGGTTGTCTCACCTGCCAAGGTCTTAGAAGGAAAAGCCCTGTGTGGGAAGTACTGAGATCAAAGACTTGCGAGTTTGGCCAATGTGGTTTCCCAAAGTCCTGAGGTCAGCGCAGCCGAAGCCCTCTTCAGGTCGTCGCCATCTCAGGCATTCACTGCCCTCGTGGGTCAGACGGAGATTTCCGCCATGCGAGAAGTTTCATATTAGGACGGTGGTGATTCCTGGTACAGGTTTACTATCAGATGGGCTTCCAAGTGAAAACGTCGGACTCCTGCTCAGCTTTGGAGACCCTGCTGCTGAGTGTGAGTGCATGAACCTCCAGATGTACATCGCAGTCTAACACCCGGGAACATCTACCAGCGCGGTAAACAGCTTATCCAGAAACTATTTATTAATACCATCAGCTGAGCAGAAGTAGCAAAGCAAAGTCAAGACTTTACATAGTAGTTCAGCAACGCCTTTTCAAGTGAGAATAAAAATTACTGATCAACCCACATTATTTATGACGTCATAGAGGTGAATGAAATTCTAAAGCGCAAAAACAATTTCCTAAAGTAGCAATCTTCTTGACATAGGGGGTCCTCATTAGCCCAATGCCTTCACTTTAAATTAATCGCGTACATAAACTGACGACTAGAAACTATTTGCGTTATCTCACGATTTAATACTCGATATTTCTACCGTTCCATGGCGATCCACAATATAATCATTATAGACCAAAGGAGCAGAAGCATCCAGGCATAGGTTTACTTTTTAGCCAAGCCTCCATCTGGAGATCTCAAATCCTTTCTCGGCTTCAATGTCATTGTCTGTAGAAGGAGCTTTTTTCAATAGATCACAGTTCAACATCTAGGAATACTATCATGCCACAATGTCATTCCACTGTATGAATTGACAATGTGACCCTATTTTGACGGAAAACTTTCGAATAATTACCAAACGCTCTTGTTTGAAAGTCAACGTGATGAACATCGTGTGCGTATCAGATAAACCTCGTATAGCAACAATTCTTAACAGGATCTTCCTTGTGTGCATATAACAATTATGTCATCAAATTATCCATGATACTTGCTCTTGATTTCATTTAGGTCAACAGAGAGAAATTTCAAGTGGCTTTCAGTCCCAAGAAGAGTGTGAAGACTTCTTCAACTGTTCTGTTGTTGCAAGTACAGAGCAACAAACAGTATTCATTGCGTTTCATGGAAGACTTGCTTTGGTTGGGCTGACTTGTGACGGCCTATGCAACCTGAGATTTCATCGCCAGCGAATGACAAGCTCATCGCTTTCTATCAGCAACAGGAAATTCCTTCGTACAAAATACTGGGATCCTTTTTTCTTGTTGGTCAGTAGCCTTTGTTTTTATTGAAAAGAAGTGCTCTAAACGTGATCAGGTGATCAGGTGCATCGGGTTATGTGTTCACACCACCCATACTGCAATATCTTTTTTTAATAACATCGTCTGTCAGTGATATAAATGAGATTGAACACTCATATTTCTTAATGTTCATATTACCTCAACTACTTCTTTTTTGACTCACTCTTTTACGTTACTACGTTCCATTTAACCTACAGATTATCCGAAGCAACACCGGAAATTGTGGTTTATTTACGGCCTATTGCAATCCTTTCTTTCCTAGTTAGCGCTTACCTACGAAGGTTCTTCTTTTCAAAAATCCTTCGAAATTCTATAGTAATGATATTAATGGGAAAGAGTTGGTCTTATTCGCCAGAAATCAACAGTGCAGTAATGGTTAGTGCAAGTCGAGACAATGGAAATTGCAGCCGTGGTTTGAACGCATTACAATACACAACACTAGAAATTGAACAGAAGATTGTGCATTGCACATTATTTGACTTCCGAACAACATCTTGTCTATCATTGTTAGTTTCGTATGTTTCAACTGGTCTCTTCAGATGTTCGAATAATCGACGCAGATTCGATTCTATTTTAATAATCAGGGAGTGTCCACTACATGAAGAAAATGAATAAACAAAGCGTCACGCGTTCACCAATTCCTTAGCGATACACCGCGGTATTTGACTCCATTCGTGAGTCAATGCAAAGATTGAATGCACACATGGTTCAGAAAATAATTTAACGACACCTAAGGATGTGTAAAATCAGTAGAACCATTGGAATGATCAGAAACGAGCAAAATTCGGAATTTAAATTCGGCCTCCAATCCGCGATTACGCATAATGGACATTCGAGTGTTGAAAACGCTGCTGAGAGGAAGGCAAAGAAAAGGCCTCGGTTGGTGTGGCGATCACAAGTGACTCCCGAAATTGTAATCATGGGTTTGAAGAGCACCTAAGCTTCCCAGTTTTGCGCAGATCACAGTATCCCTATGGTTGTACTTCACATCACGCCTGCTATGAAGAAAGAATAGGCAACGTAACTAAAACATTATCAAATCAGTGTTTTTACCCTTCCAGAAAATGCAGCAAATTTATCGACCACAAAAAAGGGTGGCACATTTGTTAGCCCATCTCGAATGAAACAAGAATAATGTTTATATTGCAAGGCGGCACTAACCACTACGTTTACACGCACCACTTAACACGCTATCACCTCCTAGTTATCTGCAAGTCGTGCAGACTGTGGAAAGTGTTGACAGAGATTGTCTCGCAAACTGGTTCCAATTAGAAAAAGAACCAGACTCATTAGAACATTTGCTACTGCAACTTCATGATTTAAAATGGCAGTAAGATTCTTTGGTCTCTTAATAAAAAGAAAACAATGTAGGTGACAACCACTCAAGTTTCTTATAATTCTTACGTCCATGATTTCTCACGATCTTTTTCTCAATATCCTTAGCGTATCTCCATCTTCACTTTATCATGTTGGCCAATTTATATCTATTTTAGAACAAAAAAAGGAAATAATGTTGTGCTAAATTAATGTTAAACATAAAAAAAAAGATGGAATAATAGTTCTTAACGTTATTGTTTTACGATCATAAATCTTTGTGCTTCATATTTGTTCATTTTTTTTGCCAGTAATTTTCCAGTTCTTGACACTTGACACATGAACGGCCCATCCTCACTGGTTGTGCGGCCCCCAGCATAATCACCATTCATCGGAGATTTTCTGGTTAAGCAATTGTGGCTCCCTGGAATCCCGAGGTCAGCCTGGCCAAAGTCTGCCCCAGCTCTTCATCACCACGGGCAGTCGCAGCCTTTGTGGATCAAAGGGAGATTTGCCACGATGCGACTTTGATACCAGGACGGTGGCGGATGCTCGTATTGGTTTTCTCTTAGCTAGGCTTCATGATGGAAACGCCGGACTCCTTCTCAGCTTGGGAGACCCTGCCGGCGGGACGAATCCCTCCGCGGTACATCGCAGTCCGACACCCAAGAACACCTCCCAGCCACGATGAGGCGGTAAACCGTTCGGAGGATTTTCTAGTTCTAATAGTTTTAATAATTTCAATAAATTTCAAGTGTACAAATCACCCTAAGCACTAAAGTACCAGAGTTGAAGCAAATCATATTGTAAATTACACTGATCATTTCTGAAATCATGAATTAGTTGGAATGCATAGGCTGCTTTGAATGCAACATGCATATGTTCGGCAATGAACATGCCGTCAACTTCTAAACAAGCAGAGCTCAAATCATGTCAAGTAGAAGTTAGTCTACTTATTGTCTTATAATGCAATCTCAACCTTCTCGAACCCACTGTTTTTTTCGTATTTTTCCCCTCGTTAATGCTAACTTCTCCAACAGAAAAGCGACTAAACAAGTTTGATTCTGTAGAGCGGGTGAAAACGCGTTCCCGAATAGTGGGGACCATGGCGCAAAATTTTGAAATGCTGTCGTATAATGCTTAAAGAATTAAAATCAGAGGTACGCGCAAAAAATCATACAAACTTCTTCTAGAAATCTGTCTGATCCTCAAGTTAGATGCTCCAGCAAGCGAGAAATTATCGGCACTAGTCGAAAAGCCGGTACGACAATATGCATTTGTGTTACACAATATTAAATGATTTCTCACCTCTCCTCACTCATATCCTCTCGTTAGTTTTCTTTTTTTGACCGTACGGCAGGCTTAGTTAATGTCTTAGTATTTGATGAAAAGACATGGGTTTCAGATGAAGCGTATCATCCTTCTCGCTGTTCTGTGCGTAATAGTGTTTAGTGGTGAGAAAACCTTCCTTTCATGTGAACGGTCTTAGTCATTGTACTAATAATCTGTGCACCAGAAGACTCATCGATGCCGTCAAATCTCCCTACTAATCGTCTTTTTTAAAAGTTACTTATTCTAAACTATTATTCAAATTAAAATCAACCGCAGAGCATTTCTGGTTGATCCCCGTAAGGTGGTACATACAGAAGACAACAATTTCTTTTCTCATTTCTTAATACTTGAGTTTAGGAAAAACTTGCGGGCCAAACGAGAAGTTCAGGGAGTGTGGTATTTCCTGTGAGCCCAAATGTAACGAAGCGATGCCAATTGTTTGCCCCGCGAATTGCATTATCAATGTTTGTCAATGCAAAGAAGGATTCAAGCGAGGACCAAAAGGATGTGTAAAACCAGGCCGCGACTGCCACTAGACGTTCATATGTCGATGTTTCAAGTCTCCCCTATCTCCGAATAGACGAAAAAATACAAATTTCATTCATCAGATCTTAAAAACATTTTCATTCGTAAAACGAGACTAATCAGTGTGCAGTGAACACCTCCATCAATTATCTGCATGATGTAGTAACTTATCTTCGTCATCTTTCTAAACCTGATATCGGCTGGTACAGCATCGGATTAATTGTCACATATTTGTTGTTTAGAGTTGGCCGATAGGGAAACAGTATGTGTGACTGGTTACCAAAGTGCTTGTAGAGATCACGATTTAACAATGCCATTCTGAAAACGACACGATTACCTCTTATTTAGGACAGCATAGAGTAAAACGAAATAAGAAAAAATGGTTAGAGATGACGACTAGACCAGAAAACCGCAACACCCGGATTTTAAAGGAAGACTACATCGCACTTATAACTGCAAAAGATTCATAAGGGAGACCTCGAAACGAAAAGCTCACCTATTTCCTGTCAGTGACAGTATAAATTTAAAGTAGCTTTTGCGTATCGCTTTGAGGTTCGATAACTATTTTCCAGAGAACAAATGCAGTTGATATGGTGTAAAGTAACAAATCACCATAAGGTATAGGCCGAATTCGGCCCTGTTCAAAGAAATCGTAGTATATCTTCTAAAATAATGCTTTAAGATTTAAGTGGCCAAAAATCAAGTCAGTCGAATTTCACAAGCGATTTCGCTTCCAACAGTGTAGCTCTCAGGGTACCATACCTCAATGGCTTTCGAAATGACGTACATAGCAATGGAAACATTGGGAAACGCTAACATTGCTAATCCCGACGCGGTGCCTGCAGTAACGTTCCGAGCTGTGTGAGAAGACGTACATATCCGATTAAGTGCGCAACGAACACACTATATTTAGACATTTACAAGAAGAAGTTCGTGAAATAAAACGCATTTAAACAGAAATGAAAATGAGACACCTAAAAAACTTCAGCAAATCGAAGCGCTATTACTATTGCATTAACTGACTCCGAATGTCATGGTTTCAATTCACATCGCTCGCTGTCTGTATCTGCTAGCACATTCACACATCCCACTAAGTTAGGTTCAAAAGCCAATGTAAAATCTTTTAAAAAATCTTTTAGAAATGAATAATTCGATCGAAAATTAGAGGACATAGACAACCTCTAGAAAGCGTAGAAACTCACATGGAATAGACACGGCATTAAACCAAAGAAAATAGGAATCCTTAATGTAGATCTGGAGAATAACTGCTTCATAATCCTCATCGGATTCGATGCCAAGAACAGAATGTTTCGAAGTATCGTGAGGATGACGCTGGCACCGAGACCAATGGCATAGTTACCGATAAAACTCTTAAAACAATGAATTATTTCGCAGGAACTGGAAGTTGAGTAGATAAAAAAATTTTCTACGGAACTGAAATTCATTGCTTATGAAAGGCAAAGAATGTCTGTAATTAAGCTCCAAATGTAACATAGAGCTGCTCAAGTAGTGAAATTTCGACCAACAAAAAGAAAACTAAAGACAGAAATTTCCTAGGTATTAGGAAGTCCACTACTTCTTATCTTTCCGTAATAACACAAAATTATGCTCTTTACCTCAACTACAACACTGACGCAAGAGTGCCTATGTTCACAACGCTCTGTTCGTCCAAATTTACTCCTCAGCTGACCAAGAAGCAGCCTGAATCCTACTGGAAGTGGCCACCACAGACAGATATCTCTTGCTCCACTAGCGTTGTATACAAAATTGAACACCTCTCTCGTATTCTCATCTAGTTTTTCAGCACTATAAAGGTATGAGAACAGGCCGACTCCAAGGGCAAATGGTATAACTTCTCCTTTACTGATTTTACGCACATATCCTTGGTGACTCAAATGACGAAAGAAAGTTTCAGATGCCTATACACTGTTCTCTTAGAATTCCAAAATCACTGAAATATAAAGGAGAGGAAGAAAAAAAAAACGGAAAGAATGAGACTCTGCAGCAATACCTTGGTAATGAAACGCCAAATTGTATGAGGCAGAGAATAACACTCACCAAGTTGGTCAGGTGAAGTGCAAGGGATGGCCAGCGATTTCGTTTTTCAATTAATAATGATAAAAAACTTCCGAACAAACCACCAACAAAACCCATAGTAATCGGAGTGAAAAAACCAATAGCATGCCTGGAAGGTTAGTTTGGCATTGAATGAAACGTTCTCAGATCAGCGACTGAATTGAAAAGAAAACCACTGGTGAATGAACAGTAGTTACAACAACTAACGATCCATGGATTTCACCATTAGTACAAAAAAAAACCATTAATAATTGAGATAATAACTACTCCCATTGATTTTACATCTGAAGACTCAAATGAGGTCATACTACCTCTGCTCAGTTTTCCAACGACTAGAAGATGCACAGACGAAGTCTACGTTCAGCGCCTCATGATGAACTACGAGAGGATCCCGGCTCAGCTGAATCCGATGTCGGCTTGTTGGCAATCGATCACAGTGAGATCTTCCCTCAGAAAAAGGTTTGCATTTTCAACAAAACCAAGAAAACTACAGCACAAAAATCTTACTGTTACTGCTTCTTACAGATCGAACAGTGTTTGACCGGCACTAGTAGGGACTTTAAGCACACATATCAACTCATTTACTATGGAAGAGAATTTTATCTTGACATTGTTTTTCCTCTGTTTGGTTATGGAGGTGTTTGGCCGAACAGATTACTGTCAACTTGACCGTTCCAGGCTCTGAGGAAAGCGAAATCCGCCGAAACGTCAGCTTATTCGTGAATAAAGAACAAAAATAACACCTCGCGTTTGCTCAACAAGAATACGAAGAATTACTTTATCAATGCCGAGGTTAATAGAAAGTCGGTCGTGGAATTTGTCTTGACAATTGACAAATTGGCGACGCTAATGAGATGTTTCTGAGCATGTGAAGCACCAGAAGCATCGAAGTGTTGATGTCGGCCATCACAAACACGGCGCTAGTTCGATACCGCTCCAGACTAACCAAGCCTCTCATGCTTCCATCGTCGGGAAATTGGGACCGGACTTGTCCGGGAAAAAACCACTCTTGCAATCCAACTGGGAACCCTCCAGCCCGGCTATTCCAGGACTCCAGGGAGAATCGACTCGACCAGCATTCTACGACATTCAAGGTAAAAGCGAAACACTCAAGCACTGGCCGAAGTAATACGTAAAAGTTGGAAGATCTTCGTGGATAATGGATGTACGGAAAGAATCGAATGTGAGAAGTTCTGGGATCCGCACAATATATTTAAAGAGGGGTCATATAAAAACTAAAAAAAAGACATGCTAGGAACTGACCTTAATCGACAAAAGAAGAAAACAAAGAGTACGAGGTTGCAATTTAAGAATATGCATGATCGTACGACCTCCGTCACATACCGCTTCCAGTCAATCCTCCGAAAATCTCCCCGGTTTGAGATAAGCGCAGTTATCAAGTAAAGCGGTGCATAAGTTTTGAGAGAGAAAAGCATCCCGTCAGGCAGAGCAACCAGTATTGCCTGATTGCAATTAGGCGACCACGTATGAAAAGTCTCGTAACAATTTGCATTCAGAACTGGTAATCCAAGAAAGTACGCAAGTTTTGAAAGTGCAGGCATGTGATGGATGCTTCAGCAGGCCTGAACCTTGCTAGAGAACACTGCAGAGAACGTCCTTTAACAGCGAACCACAAGATAAGACGTATTAAGGAGTGGAACTTCAACTCGACCAACTGTTAGCACAGCACTGATTTCATATTTAGATGAATAAGCACATTTCTGCAAGAGAAAATAAAAGAGAAGGAAGAAAAGAACATGAGAGAAACCAGTACCACTTTAGCGCTCATCGCGACAAAATCGTGCAGCACAACGGTTTTCCAACTGAGATCTTATCAAGACAGACAAACACAAAAAGGAAACGACAACTCGTTGGCATCGCCAGATCAGAGGCCAAAATCTCGACTTCGTAGATATACATGCGTTGTATTATTTAGAAAGCATAAACAAACACAGAACTAGATGGTTTTTAATGCACAGTGAAACGGAACACCAGACCAGCGACATTTAATGCACACTTGAGATACCCAATGTAGAAAACAACTGACTACCTCTTGTAAACAAACCAATGCACACCATCCCAAATTTGAGTAAAGCCACATGACAGAACAGAACAGAGCTCTAAGGAGGAAAAAAAACATCATTCACCGCAAAAACGGCAAATGCTTCTACAAAATACTCGTGAGAAATGCAATAAAAAGTGAAATACTCGCAGATTAGAAACGGAGAACTTTTGAAAAAGTCCACCAGCATATGGATTTATTGCTGGTCATGAAGCTCAATTGACGTCAACATCGTTATCGTCCAAAATTGCGACCCGATCGGTACCTCAAACGAGAAAGGACTCAGTGATGCAAACTAGACATTTTGAAAGAAATCCCTTAAAATGGCCTTTTTAACGAGTATAAAATGAAATGAATTTCAAAAAAGGCTTCTAAACCCACTGTGGTTTCTTCTTATTCTCTCTCCAATGTGTGATGGCATAAGAGAGAAGAGAATGACAAGAGCGATAGCCAAACAACAAGCTGGCACATAAACCATGATAGTCCGATAGAAATTCGCACACGTTCTGTGGGATTGTGTTGGACTAAATGCTAAGACTTTTGTAAAGCCTGTGAACTTCCCATTTTCGTTAGTAGCAGAAAAACCATACTCGCATGATGGATTCCATAATTCGATGATCTGATAGGCAAAACCGTTGGCGAGTTTGTCGACGAAACTCATTGCACCATAAACAAATGCGCCACTTTCCTAAACATAGATTCATTTGTAAACACGAACTAATTGAAGATGCGTGTGTAGCAAAGCGGCTAGAGGTGTTCAGCAAGACATAAGGGTTCGATCCACAAGAGCACCAAATGTCCCATCCATCCTTCCGAGGTCGGCATTGCCTCAACAGATCTATAAGCCACCGCGAGCCATTTTAAAAGCCGTATATGCATTTAGTCACCTTTAGTGATACTCAATGAAGTCAAAATCATTGTGTTTCCCCCAGGAATTCATCAATGCCAAGGGTTTTATCTTTCATCCTTTACGAGCTAATTGCACACAGTAAATATTGCCAATATAAAATGCCACAATCGGGTTCATACTTGATAGCTTCTTCAAACAACACAACTAAATGAAAACATTGTTATATGTTGATTCTGAACTTAACGGTGTATTTCTTCTCAATGGCTGGAAAACAGTGAGTCTCACGACAACCTGCTGTGAAGGCTTCTCGCCTTTCGCAGAAATTTTAGGTGCCCAAGAAGTCACAAAATAAAAATATCCATGATCGAATCACATCCTAACTTCTAGAAGTTTTCACTCTTTATACGTTTCCCCCAAAAGATGTCTTGCACAGTGCGACCGCCTGTCGGTTAGACGCGAGGCAACGTGGCGCGTCCCCAGGTGGAGTATAGGAGAGGTTAATAGCGTGCTAATGGTGACTAATGCTTCCTTGAGGCCAAGATGGATCCATGGGATGGATAGGTTTCCCGTTTATGGAGTGCTGATTTGGCACATACCTTCTCTGTTTACGTACACATGCGAGCATGGACGTGTTTTGGTTTATGCAGGCTATATTCTACAAGTCGTTTCAGGCAAAAGCCTGCAACAAAGTGATTGGGAAGTACATCGGAGGTTAGGAGTCGCCTCCAACAAAAAAAGCTCCTCGTCCATTCTGGGAGAGAGTCGCAAGCTACCTGTGAGGAATACCTGGCCTCAATGGTCACAGCTCAGCAAGGTATACGTGGGCATCAAAAGCCAAACACGTTAAAATAAGCCGACCTCGTTCCCCCTGTCCACGAAAGAGCCCTCAATATGGAAGCATTAGGTAGGACGAGTACTAAAGGACTTCAAAAATCTCAGGGTCATTGTATGCTACCTAAATGGCGAAGGAGTAAAGTGACGATCTGTACCTACAACGGACCCACAACTGCATCCGAGTCTTCGATAGAAGAATTGGTCATAGAGGCAAGAAGGATAAGGTACGGCGTCATCGGACTGGCTGAGACGAGATGACGCCATCCATTCAACGCCGTCGATGACATCGGAAAACTGTCTCTCGGAACATGTGACAGAAGAGTAACCAACGGTGTGGGCGTTCTCATCAACACGAATTTGGCCTCGAAGCATTGATTCCTTAGAACAACTAGCAGCTAAGTCGTACGCTTGAAAAGGTCTGTATCATTACCGGCTTTGACAATCTACGTCGCCTATGCACGGACATCGAGTTATGCCGAAGAGAAGGTCGAAGTGTTCAGTATCAATTTGGACAAGTTTTGCAGGGAAGACCAAACAGTTTTTTAAGGTCACTATCGCAGATTTTAACACTAAAGTGGACCCAAAAGAACGTCTGAAGAACGTAACATTGCGAACTAAGGAACAAAATGGAGGGAGCAATGTGGGCGGCTGTCTGGATTTATCATTACGACAAAGATAATTCATGGTAATTCGCAATTCCAGAAGCTTCAATTCCAAGGTTGGACGTGAAAGTTTACCAGTGTAGAGTACCATAAGGAAATACCAGACCACATCATAGTAAATCAAAGGTTTCTCCAAGTGCTACGCGGAATCAGACCACCGCTTCCTCTGCGCAAAATCCCATTTCTTGCAGAAAAGTGGTGAAGCCGCTAAGTTCGAAAAAATCCTAAATCCACCAAAAGCTGGGATTTATTAAGATCAGATGTCGACTCTGGAGAAGATGCCGTTTTCTTGATAACATCGACGAGCAATACGATTAGCCCATTCAACGCCCTCACGTTAGCGCTGTAAGAACTAGGAGTTCGAACGTCAACAACGAACGTCTGTCTCCAGAAATACTCCAGCTGATACGGCAGCATGGAATCGCACGAGCGACACGCAAGTGCCCACTGACGTCAGAACATGAAAAGCTGTTCAGAAAGGCGATAGAAGAAGATCTTAGAAAGAACAGAGCGATAGTTGTCGCCGACACTGCAGAGGCTGGGAAAAGCACTCGCAATGCTTATCGAAACACTTTGCCAATTAGAAGAGCAAACGATCGCACTCCGTCATTCAGGCTGAAATTATGCTTCCACAAAGGCAATGGAAAAAACTTGATTATTACTCGAATCTTTTCAATGACAGTGCCTTGCTTTCCTCATATGAAATAAAAAAGGATGGATATATCGTCCCACTTTCTCTCCATTATAAACTCCACAGGGTACTTTGTTGACGGTGAATCGAAGAACACCTGGTCCTGGCAGAATAACACCTGAACACCTAAAGAACCTTTCGCCAGCGATCAACACACTAGCGCGGCTCTTCCCACGTTACCTGTCACAATACAATGCTTTTATTCAATCGAAGACCAGCAAGACTATGTTATTCTTCAAGAACGGTGACCTCTACGATATCGGCAAGTATTGTCCAGTCTGCTTGCTACCTACCGTCCATAAACTCTTCACTTGAGTCCTGCTAAACGGGTTCGCTGGACGAAGGGGAGGCATGTGACGCAGTAGGGTTTCGGAAAGGATTTAGTACGATAAACCAAATATATGCGATAAGAAGACCTCTCAAATTATCGATGAAGTATAAGAGACCACTCTGCCTCACCTTCACCTACACAAAGGAAGATTTGACTCAGTTGAGACAAAAGCAGTAATGGAAGTTCTGGCGAGCTACGGCGTCTCTACTCATCACACCTTCTTCCTGAACCATATAGAAATATCGCAATCAAAACATCATCATTTTATTTAACTGTCTTAATATCGACGACAACAGAGGGGGTTAGACAACGTGATACCACTTCACCAAAATTATTCGCCGCCACCCTCGAGAACGTCATGCGAACAATGGAATGGTACAACATGGTAGCGGAAATCAATGGTTGGCAATACTCTATCCTCGCTTTGCTGATCACATCGTTATTATAGCACGAACTATTAGCCAGACGGAACGAATGCTGACCGACTTTCGCAATGAACAACAGCATAACGATAATCAGGCGATAATTAACTACATAATGACATTTAAAGAAACGGAAAAGAATTACCCACCAATTTCGTATTCTTATGACTGTTCCATCCTACAGAATCTTTTTTTTTAAGTAAACAGAGAAGTGTTCTCGAAAACCCAATTTCGACATGCGGTAAGGAGTCACCCAAGCAAAAAGAGTGCCACAATTCAATCTACCTCTGGGTTGTTACCTTTCAATACCAACACAGCCCTTGTGCGAAACATATCTCGAGCACCCACCAATGTGCACACAAGAAGATCGCTAAAAAGAAGGAAGCACTCAACCTGGAACACCAAGCAGCCATTTCCAATGGCTACAAAACAACAATTGGTCGGGTTAAGCATACAGGAAAAAACAAGGCCGAAACGATATCTCAAGAAAATAAAGTACCATTTTCTTCATTTGCAACAAAATAAGCAGAACTATAACACAACATCTAAGAAGGACCATTATAGAGATGTCGATAGTAATGGCTGAAATACCGCCGAACGCTCTGAAACGCCATTTAGTTCGTGACCATTCGTGCGACCAGCTATGCGAAACTCACGGTTACTCAATTTGCCCCTAACCGTAGAGACAGCGACTGCATCCGGTCAGGTACGGCGTACCTACTCTCCTGTAAACCCTTTGGCGATGAATACGTTAAAAAAAATAGTTAAGCAGAGCAATTTTTGGCCGTACAAAAAACACCTAAATGTGAAAATTAGAGTCAAATAAAATAGTCTACTACACACGCAATGGAGACAAAGACAAACCAGAGGAAAGTTTGCAGTAGAAACCACTATTTTCGCAGAGGAATCTGGAACTTCATAGCGCACATCTGGGGAGTTAATGATAAATTCCAGACAAGCGTGTAACGCAGTGGTCAGAAGCGCTCTGCAATACACGTGCGATCGATCCCCGCGCCCTACGCTCACCAAGCTCTAGATCCCTCCGCGGTTGGAAAATTCCTACCAGACTTTGTTGGGAGGATAGCAGCACTGGCTCGAAACATCGCTAGACCAGCGCGAGTCATTGTAAAGCCCAAATATGCATTCATTCACCTCCTATCGATGCTTAATGGAGTCGAATGCATGGCGCATAGCTAACGGATTAATCAAAACCGCAAACTTTATCCTTTCGACTTCTATCTAAAAATCCGAAGAGGAGCAGCAGGACGGAATGCCTTGTTATAACGCGCTTAAAGAACATTTCAAGCAGATGTTTTAACCTGAGCGAGTCACATTAGTCACCCATTTAAACTCTACGGCGTTGCTCCCCATCAAGTAATGTGAGACTCAAAGAATACGAATAGTGTCAGAGGAAGCCATTTCTAATGGGATTAAAACGTAGGTTTTGAGTTTATCTGTGCGGTAATAGAAGTATTTGGCTGATTAGGTCGCACATTAACATCACCATTCCAGAGTCTGACGAAGGCTCTGAACGAGGTGATTGTCATCAATAAAACACAAAATAAGATAAAGGTGAGATATCCACTATCAGCATTTTGGCAAAAACAGCAGCAATAAACAGCCTTACGCCTTTGCATTTTAACATTTTTGGAATTATTTTTTAAAAGTGAGCAATAGACTGCATAAAAAATAAATAGACAGAACGCTCACTGTGTTTCTATTGATCAAGTCAGCAGTAATGGATAGCGAAGTGATGAGAAGAATGGCCTGCGTAACACCTGAAACAGCATAATTTAGCAAACCTCGATAGTTTTCAATAGGCATTCACACTTTTGCAAAGACACTGCAACTGTGACTTCAAAGCTGGAAAAGAAAGAAAAAAAGAATCACGCAAGAATATTAGTTACACACCTATAGCCCCTGCAACACAGTACATTCCCCAGAGATGTAATTCAAAAAGCATCCAAAGGCAAGTTCCCATGCCACAAATTATTCCAAAAACAAATATTAACTGTAAACGAATTCACTTAAAACATCAGAAAATGTAAACTACGAAGCAATCATATGCTTCATTTCATCGATAAATAAGGATTAACTTGAAAAAAAGACAAGCTGTTACTCGAAAGGCTCAAAAAAAAACCGTACCTACGGTAAAAAACTGCGTATAGTTAGGCGATTCCTCCAAACAGTTTACCGCCTCATCGTGGCTGGGAGGTGTCTATAGCTGTAGGACTGCAATGTACAACGGGGCAATTCATCGTCCCAGCAGGGTCTACCAAACCAAGAACGAGTTCGGCATTTCCACCAGGAAACCCAGGTAAAAAGTAAGTCAATATCAGGATCCACCACCGTCCGTCCCGGTATCAAAAGAGTCGCATGGTGGCAAATCTTCCTCTTATCCAAAAGGACGGCGACTGCCTGTGGTGGTGACGAGGCAGACTTCGGGCAGGCTGACCTCGGGACTCCAGGGAACCATATTAGCTTAGCCAGTAAAACTCCGAAAAAAATGGAGAATATGCTGGGGGTCCGCGCAACCAGTGAGGACGGGCCGTCCTAGTGTCCAAGTATCCAATATGCTACTGATGTGAAATAATGACCATGCAGCGTTACCTATAAGCCCCCTGGAAGTGTAGGATCTCATATAACAAGAAACATTTCAACTTACTTTTCTGTTGACGATACTATTCAAGTAGGGAATCCCACTAAGTGTTGAAATCAAGAAGGATGAAAGATAAGACACCATTGGTAAAATAGCAACGTATTTCTGAAGCGATCAAATTGAAAATATTATTTTGAATGAGTATAATTTAAAAGAACTCCATTATTTCACAAAACCTACAAAAGACATTTATGAATGAACGAGGGCCAGTTGTTGCTGTATACAACACAACGACAAAATACGACAAAATGAGTTCAGTGTGTGTTAAATGAGCTCGAAGTTCTCCACAATGATCACATCGACACAAGGAGGACGTCTGAACAACTCGTGGAAAGATGTAGAGAGGAAATGAGTGAATAGGGCAAGAACATGCCTGAATTCAACGGCATAATCAAGATGATCCAAAATAAGCTGCTTACAATTCCATAAACCCAACCTTTCACGCTGAACATTCGAATCGTCCGACGACAGAAAGGCGATAAGATTCAATTCATCGTCTTCAAGCAAATGCTTTGACTAAAGCCACTATTTCCACAAAGTTTTATATGAATTCGAAGCATCGCTACCCTCGTGTGAGACTCCTCATCCCCAAAAAAATATTGAAACGAACTGAATTGCAGGAAATGACAAGTCGAACTCACTCAACATACAACACCTTCAACAGTGTTAAGAAACGACGTGACGAAACTGCCAACACATTAAGTTCTCACATGTTCTTAAAACTAATACGTCGATTTGAAGACAGATCTAAAGTACCTATCACCAGCTCCCACTAACATATTTGCTTATTTTTTCTCCCCCTGCCTCTGAGAATACAAGCAAGCTAGATAACAGATATCATCAGAAAAGGAATCTACGAGAGGTTTTAAGCAACACTATTAATCAGAGGCCAACTCGCCTCCTGCTCATCATTTCTATGGAGTCGAATGGATAATAGGGTCCCTACAAAACGTGTTAGTTGATGGAAGGTAGCTAAACAAGTCTTACACAGTCCTCGTTTCTATAATGAAATCGTTTTTTAAAAGACTACGCACTTGTAAAGTGTAACCACCAACGCTGTCCAATGTCGAAGACCCGGGAGAAAAAATCGGTCAGTGGCTGAATCTGAACAAAACAACATCCATGAGCAGTTGATTTGTTCTCGATGCTTCAAATACGCTGACGGGAAACGAATATCTCCCAATGTTCCGTGCATGTGTATCACAATCCCAAAGCAAACACGGTGAATGGATAACATACAGTGATTAACAGCAAAATGAGGAGCGTAAAGTGATATCAAGGGAACAGTTATAAAAGCAAAAGTACTGAGTTATGAGCCTTTTTCCTTTAACACTATGCATCTTCGTGCCTTAGGAAGAAAGAATCAAAAGTCTCGATGATGGAGAACCAGGACGATGCCACATGTGCCCAGATGTAGGGAACTGAGTTCGCCAGAAAGGTCATGTCGTTGAAAAATTATCCCTCCAAAATGGTATTTAACAAGCACGGTCCAATGAAATTTTTAGTATAAAGTAGAACGACCATCGATATAATGACCAGGTTGATTGAGAAGCACTCCGAAATGAAAACCGAACGATCTCCATGTATCTAGAACGAGGAGAACCCTTTGGACAATCCTAGCCTGCGAGAGGGACGAATAGAAGCACTACTGGTGCCGTTCGGTTAACATTTTGACTAATTTTATGATAAACAGTAGAAGTGAACTTTGGTAACAACAACCAGGATTTGTTCTACTAAAGTCAGCCACAAAACGCCATCAATTTATGCCAACGAAAAAAGTTATACAATACTGGAAAAACTCTTTAAGAGACAAGAGTAGGAAAAGATCACATACATACCTTCCCAAAATTCTGAGTCAGGGTAATGTAGAACGGGAAGTACACTTGCGAAACATTGACATAGAGACGAGATAACATGTACAGAAGAGCAATCTAAATGCAAAACAGTAAATACCTCCTTATCAAATTCATAAGTAAAAAATACTTCTGCTTATAGAAGACTTCACTAAACGAGACAAAAAATTCCCAGAGTCTAAAAAATCTTCACAAAAGAAGGAACTTTCTGCCAACATACAACAATGGGACTACGAATTTCTATAGCCCAAAAGCACTTCGTCTTTTTTTCTGTTAGAGAACATCAAAGCGATTAAACAGGTGGGATTCGCACCGACTAGACAAGATGGTGTCCCCCCATGCATTATTCATGCTTGTGTTCAAACTTTTCAATCTCGAAAGTGATAGAGTCAATTTGCATCTACTGGCCTGTCAAACCCTAACTGCTTGAATACTTTAAGCATGGAAAAAGAAATGGACAGCATAGAAATTAGGTGCCTTCGTGAAAGCCCTAAAATTAAAAAAAGAAAAATTTACTTGATAAAACTGCAAATAGCCGAACCAACTCGTCCAGTGCATTCTCACCAATTCACTGGCGTCAGATGTAAACGAGTTCGCATGACTGAACGAGGAAGAGATGAAGAAAAACAGATGGACAGTGGAGAATGGCAAAACACACCTTAATCTCTGTCCATTCGCTGGCTCACGAATCGTGAAGTAAAATAGCAATGTTACCACTAAGCCACTGCCAACCACAATGAACCCAGCAGTCTGAAAGTGAGTGAAATCGTATGGACCTATCTCAGTGTGACCAGCACTCTGAGAGAGAAACCAAGCAAAAACAGTGAATATTGATAGATTAGCAATCACAGTGAAAGCGTACCTCAACGAATTCATAGTAGTTCTAGCACTGTCGAGTGACGATAGCTCAGGTAACAAAGCTAGGTGGGAGATCTGTACAGAAGCCCAACCAAACTGAAAAAGCATGATGAACGGCGTGAACCAAACCACTTTGTACCAATCAGACCCAGAATCCGAGCACACAAAGCAGCGATTGAAGATGAAAGGGAACGAAAATGAAACGCATACTGTGCCTGAACAGCATCACAAGACCTTACCAACAGCTCAACTTTGGAATTGGTTTACAAAACAACGACGGCAAAACACCGTCAATACAATGGTCATTGAAAAAAATGAAGGAAAAAAAATAATATGAAGAGTAAATCTCACCGATCATATGCCATGATATGCGTCTGCCAACCCTATGAAAAAACTTGGGTAAGAAATTCGAGTCACTGGCGATTCCCACAAGCGGTGTCGAGATGGCATCAGTTACCTGATCGACTGACATGAATTGTAAAGTACTATTAAAAAAATTGACGTTACCAAATTAGAAATTGTAGAAAAAACACTTTATACGAGCATGGAGTCGCACCTGTCCGATGAGCATCAACAATCCAGCCTGAGAGCTGCGGAATCTGAGAACTTTTTCTAGATAGATCATCAAGTATGTGAACCACATGCTTGCACAGAGATCGTTGTAGAAATGACCAATCCCTTAACGGTCAGGTGCAAAGTCTTTGGAAATCAACAGAATCAATACAACAAATCAAAAGAGCAAAATTTGACGAGCACACGATCTTTTCTCTCCTTTTTTTCTCCACATACCATAACCGAACTTCTTCCGCCATTCCAGGTCATGCTGGGGCCTCGGGCTACGCTGGAACTCGACCTAAAGCTCATGTGGATGTAAATTTGAATGTAATTTCAATCAAAATTTCCTAAGTGAAGCACTAATGACATGATTTCTTGCAGAATCGAGGTCGAATAAGGCTCAATTCAGCAACTAGCGATGGTCACTGACGATTACGTCGATGTAACAGTTCCTACTCAATTTATTTCTTGTGGACTTTGTCAACTGTTCTATCAGTGTCCGACTCAGTAGTCACGTATAAAAGCTATTTCGTAAGAATGGGTAACCCTTTACAACTACTGGAGCATAAAACCTTCGATGGACCTTGACTAAGCCGAAAAACAAGTGGAAAGGCTGTGAGATAAAAAGCATGGGAAATGGACACGTGCGTTTACCTGAACGGCATCATCGCCACGAATTGTGACGACGTCATCCATGCCATTGCCATCCATCGATTCCTAAACAGGAGAATCAAAACTCTGCTGAACCTGTACTGAGTAACACAAGCTGTAGAAGTAAAGTAGTACGTTCACCGGTACGCAAAGCATGTGGTAAACAACATAAAAGATCGATAACAACAACAACAACAACAACAACAACAACAACAACAACAACAACGGAAAACGCGAAGCAAAAAGTGTTACCTACCTAAGGGACTTACGAAACGAGTTTAAGGAGTTTGAATTCTGGATCCGGAACAGATGACGAGTCTGGAGAGCACCAAGTTTTCCTGCCATTCAAATAATCACAAAATTGGAAGTAGCTAACAAGACTTCTATAAATGGATGGATAAAAAATACAATGATCACTCAAAGATAGTGAGAAGACGCTGCTGCTACGACGGCAGAAGCGGGTTATGAGCTTGAGCAATGTATCCGGAAAATGGTGAACAAAAAAGAAAACGATAGGAAACCATTCAGTCAACTCCTAATTTGTCCTAATACCAGTGGAATTTGCACTGATCGTGATAAGATCTACTCTAAGGGATAACGGAAGTGTAGTAAAGCATACATCCGTTAATCGACTTCAAACAAGAAAAAATCTCCCGCACGGTTAAAGCTCAAAAGGATAAAGCGCTCGACTTTGATCAATCCCTGAGGCATGCGCCATGAATTCGACTTCATTAATCATCGTTGGAGGCGACTGAATGCATACCTGGCTTTTACAACGACTCTCGGTGGCCTACCGATGTATCGAGCTAGTGCTGCCATCTTCCCAGACAACTCTGGTACCAATTTGCCGACCCCGCAGAGATGGAGGGCTTGGTGGGCATGGGGCGAGGTGTATTGCAGGACGCTTCCGACCACTGCACTACGTGGGCCCATGTGCCAGAAAAAAGAAATCGAGAGGAAAACATTCAGTCATCGCCAAATTTATCTCAAGAACAGTGAAGTCTGCACTGATCGTGATAAGATCTACTCCAAGTGATAAGATAGCGCAAAAACTATATATTCGACTTCAAACAGTAGAAAACGTTCCGCACGGTGGGTCGAAGTGATCGGACTACTCAGGTGGACGTGAGGTGAGAGAAGAACTTGACACTATCGATTTGGACAATGAATTCACTAGAATGTAGTTCATAACACAAAACAAAATTCGAAAAAAAGCACGAAAAAAGTAGAGGCATGTGAAGTCGATCGATACGGCCAACAAGGCTCAACTGACAGGGTCATTGGGGAATGGGGGGAAATGGTGGCGAAGAGATCGATTGGGGATTCGTTCAGGAACGTAATCGATAGTCGATAGTCAACAATAGTAAGATCTGCAGAGTGCATTACCTTTCTACTTGGTTCGTAGTTTCGGCTTACACTGCATATCGACTTTTACGAATTCGTTCTCTGTCAGTTAATAAATAAGTCGTTGAATTTTTTTCGATATGCCGTTTCACGGCTCAACTTTTCGGACAAAAGTGCTTAGAATCAGATTTGCAAAAAAAATATTGCTGAAGATGTTTTCAATTACTATCTGCGCCATTCTCAGCATGCGCGCTTAGCGAAGTGGCTAAAGGTGGACACGCTCGTTGGTTCCACCACGCACTATGCTCAAGCGAGATCTACATTGCTGCGACGGTTGGTTCCACCACGCACTATGTTCAAGCGAGATCTACATTGCTGCGACGTCACAAAGTTCGTGCCAGACTTATCCTAAAGGATATTATCACTAATTTTAGACATCAGTAGGTCACCACAATTCATTGTATAGACTTGTTACACATTCAATCATTTTTACGACGGTAGGAATGGCGTCGTATGTGTGGTGTACCCTCAAGGAACGACGATAGATTCTTCACATTTCTACGCCTTTATGTTTGCGCTTGCTAAAACTAACTAATCCTTCGGAGCACAAAATTAACCTCGACATTCTTTCGGTTAAAATTTTTGTGAGCACTAGATGTACACGAACATGATTATCTTCTCAACTAAGAGTATCGAAATGGCACAGCTTCCGCATGATTTTTTTCCGACCTTCTCAACGGTCTCTTCTACCTGGCCATGTCGTCCCCGTAGTCCTTCCAAGATTGACGTGCTAACGAGTTTTAACCGTTTTATTTACTGCCTACTCTTTTTAATGGCAGGGCATATTGCGAAATATATCTTCAATGATGCTGAGATATTTGCAAAACTCTGGACCGCAGGCCTCTGCGGTGGGGAACGAACGCGCTTTTGTCCTTTTCCGGGGAAGTAACGCGTTCACCACCACACCATGCGGGCCCTTCGTTTCGCCTGTCTCTCAGGTAGTTTTGTGCTAACGAGTCATAAAAGGCCTGATGCTGAGAGGAGCAGATCTGAACATATGAAGAACTTCTACCATTACTCATGCCATAAGCAGGCTCGGTTTCTCACAAACTAGTTGTCATTAAATGAGTGTTTAGCTGCAGGGACCATATCCAAATACTATCGAGAATCGTAGAGCATCGCAGGGAATACCACCTGCTCCTAGTCGAAATCTTCCTTGACTATCAGAAAGCGTGTGATATTGTGAAAACCATCGCCATCTTGTCCACCTTTGTTAGCCGAGGTATGTTAGCTATACGTGACAATGCTTGATACTGAGACTGAAATACTCTTTAGATAACGATGGTACGGCTTAGTATGTATCCTTCTTAATCATATTTCTTGAAATATGTTGTGTTACGAAGTTAAAGTCAACGACTGAGTACCAAAAAAAGCGAGAAAATCCGATTGGCGAGTCCATTTCGACGCTAGATAGAATTAAGATCTGACATGCGGGCCCTTCGTTTCGCCTCTCTCTCCAGGTAGTTCTGTGCTAACGAGTCATAAAAGGCCTGATGCTGAGAGGAGCAGATCTGAACATCTGAAGAACTTCTACCAATACTCACGCCATAAGCAGGTTCTGTTCTGCACAAACTAGTTATCACTGAACGAGTGCGTGATTATATGGGATCACTGCTAACTGGTGACCGCTAAATACTACGAGCGCTGCCGTGATATTCATTACACGTTACAGCCAATTGCTGCTACTAGTTTCAATCTGGTCCAAGATTTCTCTCATCAAGGTCTGTCGACATGATGCCGAGGAAGAACGGGAGTGGTTTAGGCCTCCCTCCTCCCACCCTCGTGTTTAGGTATGTCTTGTCCAGAAGCTGGCTTGTTTTTTTGGCTCTCATTCTCTAATTGGTTGTTGGTATAGATTATGCTTAACTCTGTCTAGTTGCCCGTCGTCTGTAAGTGATTTTCAAACAACGAGTTTACACATGAGAAGTGTTTATGTTTGAATATTTCTCCTCTAAAATCTGGATCGAAGGTACACAGGCAAAGAAATAGTTCTCTAAGCCAATCCTTCTTTTAGTTCCAAAACAATTTATCTGCATGGACTATATCGAAATATTATCAAGAGCCGTAGAGGACCGTAGGGAATACCGTCTGCTCCTCGTCTAAATACTCCCTGACTATCAGAAAGCATTCAATGATGTGAAAACCAGCGCCATCTTGCTCACCTGTTAGCCGAGGGTATAGACTTATACGTAAGAATGCTTGCCGACTGAGATACTCTTTAGATAACGATGGTACGGCTTAGTATGTATCCTCCTTAATCATACTGCTTCAAATCTGTTGTATTACGAAATCCGTAAGAGTAGTTGTTGCCGATGTCGTCGACCAGGAAGGAAAGCGCTAGACCTCTCCAACGCTCTCCTCCAGCCCAAGTGGTAACGTCTCAGTCCGGCTATTTTCAAAGTTGCAAAGAGAATCAATTCGACCAGGATTCTATGATATTTATGAAGAAGACGAAATCCACAAGCAGCAGCCGAAACAACACGTGAAATGCTCGAAGACCACAGTGGGTGATTGATTCGAGGGAACACGAATGGAATTCAAGAAGTGCTGGGACCCGTACAGTAGGTGGAATCACGGGCTATGTAAATTCAAAGAATAAATAACATAAAAAGTTTTAATTGATCCCAGCGCCCCAGGATCACCAAGCCTTCCATCCTTCCGCTATCAGCAAATTATTACCAGACTTGTCTGCGAGAATAGCACCACTGGCTCGATACATCGGTAGGCCACCGCGAGTCATTATAAAGGCCAGATAGGCATTCATTCACCTCCAACGATGCTTAATGAAATCGAGTGCATGGCGCATTCCTCACGGATTGATCAACGCCGAGAGCTTCATCCTTTTATCCTTTTAATCTCTGAAATGTGGAATATTGTAACAAGGCTGAACCAGAGGAAATATTGAATAGAAACATAGAAGTGGTTGAAAACTCGCTTTTATCACGACATCGTTCCAACTGCAAAGATACGGAAACACAAATTAGTTGTCTGCGCTACTCCACTTACGGTCGTCACCAAAAATTTAAACCGATTCCTAATAATCCAACATGCTTTCTTAAGCTTTTTTGTATAAGCATGAACAAGTAAATAAGTCCGAACTTACTTTTAAAAGAAATTATAAGATATAAAATAAAGAATAAAGCTTTCAACGTTAATCAATCCAAGAGGGATGCGCCAAGCATTCGGCTTCACTAAGCGTCATTAGAATGTAATGACAATGTAAATCTTGCCTATTCAATGACTTGCGGTGGCCTACCGATGTATGAATCAATGCTACTATCCTCTCAGACAGGTCTGGTACCACTTTACAGACCATGGAGTTATGGAAGGCTTGATCTTGCGGCATGGGTAATCCCATGTGTATTGCAGAGCGCCCTACTACCACCGCGCTACACGCGCCCTATTCATCCTAGAAAGTTAAAAAACCAAATCTCTTACAATCAGTCTACATACCTGAACAGCCCGTTTGCATCGAAAACACATCTGTTCATAAATCTCAGCACAGTTGTAGTGTATCGGAATCACTTGGGTTGACCGAAATCCTGATATTCTTTCACTCACTATAAATATAAGACAAAGGAAAAAATCCAGCAAATCCGCAAAAGAGTGAAGAGCAGAGGAAAGGTTAAAGAAGAAAGACCACATTGGATACATTGTCCGCTTAAAAAAGTCTTCGTAGTCGCGTAAGCAGCCCTAATCTGCAGAAGCAGGAACTTTAAAAGATGACCAGTGGTAAGAATGATGGGGTCATTAGCGTATAAACGGTCATGATTCGATTACCCTTTTATCCCATAACACCCCGGCACCGTATTGTGGATGACCCAATCTAAACTAAAGTCATTTTTCGTCGGCTGCGAAAACAACCAAACAAGGTCCGCGCCTGCCTGCGAGTTTCCAGTCAGGACCATCCACCACATCGATTTTTGGGTATTACGCAGCATTTTTTATTTAAATTAGGATATTTCGAGGCTATCAGCCTCAATATTTCTACTTTTTAAATGTTAGTTCGCTACGTCTTTCGAGTGTATGTGCAGTATACTCTGTGCCACATTGTGTTGCAACTGTCAATCCAGTGAGCGCATTGCTGTCACGATTTGGGTTTTTTCTCTTAACAAAGTTGAGCTTCTTTGGAAATTTCTTCATGGCTCTGACATCGATACATTCCATGCACCATCAAAGATTTATCGTTTTGATACGAAATGAAAAACAAAATGGGTTGTTGGTTGAAACTTGAACACTCTATCTTTTACACAATGAACTATGCTGTTTTTTTTATCCATAATGGTTTGGTAGGAATCCTGAAATTCTTTAACATAATACACGACGTTGTTCTCAATAATTCCTATCTTGTTTTCTTTGACTAAAAAATTTAAGCGGCCAAGGGCTTGACACACTTCCAGAATTTGGTTGCTTTTTCCAGCATTTGCTATTTAGTTTTTTATTTGAGCTTCTACTTGCTAGATGCTTAGCCTGCGTTGCCTGCCGTTATAGTTAGACTGTGTTCCGTCGTTTTAGGTCTGTATATATTACCGTCACCATTTGCCGCTTGTTTCTACACTCTTACTTGGATACTTGGATAGCCTCCACTGAATCAGAGGGTCCTCACTTGTTCTGCGGGCCCCTTCCAATTCCAAAAAAGAAATTTTGCTGGTTTGGCCGTTGCGGTTCCCTGGAGTCTCGAGGTCAGCCGGGCCAAAAGCCTGCCATAGGTCGTAACCACCACAGGCAGGCGCCGCTCCTGTGGATCAGAGGGAGATTTACCACCATGCGACTAGTTTGATACCAGGACGGTGATGGATCCTGGTATTGGTTTACTTTTTAGCTAGGCTTCCTGATCGAAACGCCGGACTTGTTCTCAGCTTGGGAGACCCTGCTGGGGGATAAATCCCCACGCTTTATATCGCAGCCTGACATCCAGGAACACCTCCCAGCCACGATGAGGCGGTTAACCGTTGGGAGGGTATGTACATTCACATATCTAAATATGATTTTTTTTTCTAATCTTAGTAAGGTATCTCATACCACTTAATATGCATTGGATCCGGTCATCCTTCAGAGCAAAAAACGTGGATAGGTCTTCCTCTTTGCTTTCATTCTTTCCTTATTTCAAGAGGTTTGTCGTGGTATTTTTAGCATTTTAGTACTTTAGATGTAACGTTTTCCACATTTACACTATTAAACTGTTCATAGCGCGATCAACAGTGCACCAAGCGAATCACACATAATGGTTCGTTTCTGGTCTAAAACACATCTTACTGTCCTCAGTATTTGTGTAAAATGACACACATGTGATCTGAGGTCCAAGCTTTACAAATTTCTGAGCATCAGTGTTGTTGTACTTCCCACAACTAATAATATTTTTTAACTGCTACCTTCCTTTGAACTTCTTCATCGATAATCAATATTTTCTTTTTATTCTTGAGCTTGCACTAGGTAGATGTATTTATTGTAGCTGAAGTTTCGGCGCATTCGCTCTTCTCGTAGCTGTAATCATTCTAGTCCGGAATTCGCAGGGTTTGTTTCTACCTGAATGGAACAAAATAAATAGTGTTAATCATCGTTAAGACTTTTTTACACATACTTAGGAACTGCATTTGTCGAGCTGTTGAAAAGGTTGTTCGAAGGCTGACGTTTCGTCGAGTTGGCCTTCCTCAGAGCTTGCACATATCTTATATAACAATAGCCTTATAATTCGGTGAGATATCTATAGTGTTAATGAAGATTGGACTTATAAATGAACGACTTTTTAAAAAAAGTCGCCGTGCTGTTGCTTTTGCGACCACCCGTGTGTTTGTCACGACGAATGACGACTGAGACCCACCCAGGTCAAAAAAATTAATTTGAAAAAAAAGCGGCTACGTGAAGCGTGATGGTGAGGCATTTGTCCTTCCAGTTCATCTCTGGGATTTGAAATTCGTGCAAAGCGGTTCAGGAGCCTTCCATTTTAATGTTTCTCACTCCTGGGCTAGGATCTGCAGTGTGTTGAAAATAGACGTAACTGGAACATTCGGAAATACTCATTCCATTGAGCACAAATGGGTGTACATAACCATTCCGTTCCTCGGAAACATCATTTTCTGGGATTTAGTCTCATACGAATTTCTCCGCAGGAATTATCAAAGTCGGTAAGCATTCTTTCCGATTGGCTAATATTTGGTGTTATAAGAACGATGTCATCAGCAAAGCGAAGATGGTGTAATTGCGGAGCATCGATTTTCACTTCCATATTGTCCCATTCCAATGCTCGCATGACGTTCTCGAGGGTAGCGCTAAATAGTTTTCGCGAAATGGTTTCGCCTTGCCTAACCACTCTTTTGACGTCAGTGTTAATATTGCTGTAGAATGGTGATATCTTGGTTGTGATATATCTGTACAGCTTAAGAAGAATCTTCATAGAATGACTAGGGACTCTCTGATTGTCCTGAGCTTCCATGAGTGCTGCTGTCTCAACTGAATCAAAAAACCTTCTTTAAATCGATAGAAGTGAGACAGAGCGGTCTTTTGTACTCTCGCGATACTTCATTGAGTCTTGTTATCGTGTGGATGTGGGTCGTCGTACTAAATCCTTTTCAAAACCCCGTTTGCTCACGCGGCTGTTCTTCGTCCAGTGTTGTGCTATTTCTGTATAGGATGACTCGAGTGAAGAGTTTGTAGACGACAAACCTCAAACAGATTGGGAGATAGTTGCCGATATCATGGTCACCCTTTTTGAACAGTAACACGGTTTTGCTGGACTTCCATTGAATAAGAACCTTGCATTCAGGCAGGTACGTTTGAAGAGCCGAGCCAATGTGTTTACAAGGACTGGCGGTAGGTTCTTCAGGTGTTCTGAACTTATCCTGTTCGGACCTGGTGCTGTTCGATTTTTTCACCGACGAAATGGCATGTCGGATTTCGGAAGGGGGAACCGGTGGTACAACATATCCATCCTCCTTTATTTCATATGAGGGCAAGAAGACGTGGCTATTGAAGAGATCTGAGTAGTATTCGTGAATGATTTTCTCCATTGCATTTCTGGGCGCTGTAACTGTTCCGTCTGCGCGTCGGAGTGCAATCATCCTGGTTTTGTAATTGGCGAAGCTTCGGTGGGCTTTTCAGAATGCTTTTCCGAGCCTCTGCAGCCCCCCACTATAACTGCTGCCCTTCCTTCTATAAGATCTCTTATCGTCTGTCAGTCTTGTTTTGTATATTCGGACGTGAGTTAACGGTTACCTACAGCTCGGGCGATTCCATGCTGACGTATCAGCTCGAGGGTTTCTGGGGACAGACAGCTCTTGATGACTTTCGAACGTGAAGATAAAGACAGGTCGCGTTGTGGCGCAGTGGTCGGAGGCGCCTTGCAAAACACGCGTGGAATCGGTCTCTGCGCCCATGACCCACAAGCCTTCCATTCCTCCAGGGTCGGCAAATTGGTAACAGACTGGTCTGGAAGGACAGGAGCACTGGTTCAGTACATCGGCAGGCCACTGTGAGTCATTGTGAAAGACAGATGTGCATTCAGTTACTTCCAACGGTACTTGATGAAGTCGAATGCATGGCGCATCCCTCAGGAATTGATCAACGCCGAGAGCTTTATCCTCTATTCTTTTTATCGTGAATGTATTGAATGAGCCGATCGTATCACTCGTCGAACGGCACCTTCTCAGCAGCCATTTAGTGAATTGAATAAGTTCCAGTTTCTGCTAGTTGTGGGATTTTTTGAATTTAGCGACCTTTTTTTCCTCTCCGTGTGAAGTGAAATCTTGAACGAAGGAGTCGATGGACTGATCCCGCGTAGAATTTTTTGAACAACCGCGATGTTGGTAAAGCAAAACCTTCGATCTACTATGATGTAGTGTGTTTCGTTATAGTACTCTCCACAGCGGGATTCCCGCGTCCAGCGTTGAGGGTAGGGCTTCTGGAATTGCAAGTTACCATGAATGGTCTTGGTCGCCATGATAAACTCAAACAGCCGCTCACCCTCTTTGTTCCAATTTAAGTCGTGGGTCCCAATTTGACGTTCTTCTTAGTCCAATCTTAGCGTTAAAGTCTCCAGTGATGTTTCATCAAAAACTTTGAAGAATGTACGGTCTTCACTGTAAAACGTCTCCAAGTCCATATAGAACGCTTCGACTTCTTCTTCGTCATAGTATGATGTCTGCGCGTAAACGACGAAGATTGTCAAGGCCGGTATTGATCCACATCTCTTTAATCGTAAACGTCAGGTTCGGGCTTTTAGTTTTTCGAATGAATCGGTGTTTATGGACAAACGAGAACGCGGACGCCGCCGACTCCCCTACTATCGAATGTTCCGAGAAACACTTCTGTTCCGGTGCCATAGACTACGTTGAATCAATGGCGTCAACTCCTCTCTGCCAGTCCCAAAACTTCATACGTTATCCCTCTTGCTTGCATGATGAAGTCTTCTGTCTAGGACTCCTATGCAAGTGTGCTTGCCTTGTAGGGACATATTGTCACCTTAGTCCTTTCTGATTTAGGCAGCTTAGAATGGTCCTGACATTTTACCAGGATCTCCGTGCTTGTCCTTCTCAACGCTGCTGAATAGGGGGGAGGGCATACTCTCAGGTAGCTTGCCAGTCTCTCCCAGAGTGGAGATGGAGCTCATTTGCTGGAGGCGACTCCTATCCTCCCATATACTATGCCTGTCACTTAATTGCAGATTTTGGCCGAATGGACTCGTAGAATACAATCCGCATGAACGAGAATACACCCGCACATGTATGCGTGAATCGGTCTCGTAAATACAAAAAGTATTTGGTAAATCGGCGCATCAGAAACACGGAGCCAATCCCCTGAATCCATCTGAGTCTCAGGGAAGCTAAGGTCGCTTTTGGTCCGCCATTAACCCCCTATCCGCCATCTGGAGGCGCACCACGTCGCCTCGCGACTAACCTGCTAGACTCCCCCTGTTATGAAGTAGATATGTGGCATAAGAACATATAAATATCGATTATATATTCTGGGTTCTATAGCAAGTTGGTCTTTCTAGTTATCTATATCTATTGTTATGAACCACTCTTGTTGAACTGATGTTAGGTTGGTATAAGTTGTCTTTCTTGTTGTTGTTGCTGTTGTTCGATGGCTGACGTTTCGACGACTTCGCCTTCCTCAGATCTTGCTGTTGCGTGTAGGCACTTCATTTTAAGGATCTTTTGTATGTCCTCTTTGTATGCGGTGTTCCTTTTCCTTCTGTTTTTCCGAGGTCTAGGGGAAGTAGTAAGTTGACAGGTCTTCTGTTGGCCCGTTTGTTTGCTAGTCTGACGCGTACCTCTCTATTTGCTACACTTTCTGACTGCTGCAGTTTGATTAAGCGGCCTATTTTCCATGTATTCCGAGAATGGATTGGCTCGTGAGTCAAAACCACTGTGCCCACGGTCTTAATGCGTGATGGGTATTTTTTTAGTATCGATGTGATCTTACGCAATTCACAAAGAGTCCTCAAGTATTGTTGGCTTGAAATCATCCAGCACTGTTCTGTCACCTTATGAATGACCTATAAGACTTGTCTAACCACGTGTGCTTTGCGTAGCATCCTTGCTTCTTCTGGTAAAAGATAATTCTTGTTGATTTCCTGTTGTTCAACAGCTTTAAATGGATATCCTGTTGTCATATCACAGTGGATGAAGTCGTTCGGTCGCAGAATTACGTGTTCGTCGTGCTATACCTTGAGATAAATAGGTGATCTGCTATTTACACTTTCCTCGGTTTCTACGAGGAGAGTTTCCAATTGTTCCACCATTCCGGGGTATTAGTTGTCTAGCAAAAGCCGGAGTGCTAGCAGTAGTGCATTTGCTGCCAGTTTTGCACCAGTTCGAGGTGGAAAAGTCCTGTGGCTGCACATATAAAGACCACTCCGTCGAACTTTGTTATGTTGACATTGCACTTCACTGATAATGGGCCAAAGTGCTTTACATGTTTAAATGGGCGTCACCGTCTAGCCCGTCTTTCTGGGTCGCCCATCGTTGGGTATTTGTAAGGTAGACTGTTCATTTTTTTGGCGAAGGACCCATTGTCTCATAATTTTCGTTGAGAAGCTTCTCAGATTGTACTGCACACCAGCTTTTTTCAGAATTTTTATCTTACATTGCCACTGTTTGGCCTGTGCTGCAGTGGAATGGGAGGTGTGCATCGTTGACGATCGCTTCTACCAATTTCGTTTGCGAGATAGTGATTATAGGGTGTTGTGATTCTGATGGAATACTTGGTTTCTCTAATCGTACTTCACAGCCGATGATTCCGTCGTAATCTTTGAAAAGACCCAACGTCGTAGGAGTCCTTTTGGACAGGGCCATACACTGGATACGTTAATGGTTACGGACTAGTATTTAACGTGCTTATACTCTGCTGCCGTTATATAAGGTTCAGACAACCTTGTATTCAGTTGTGCCGTGGTCTGTTGAAATAGTTCTCTTAGCTGTGCTCATAACTTTGATGTTATTTTGCTTGTACACATACTATCGTTTGCTGTGCACATAAGAAGCGATTATGCCTTGTTTAGTCCAGCAATTCTTTGTCGGTATTGTCAACGGTCAGCATGGTCGTACAATTCTCTGTTTAATTTCGATTGTTTGACATTCCTATTGATTGACATTCCAAAGCGGTTTTTTTGCCGTTTTGTTCGGTTCTTCGTCAGTGTGTCATATGCTTTGTCGGCTTTGTTTGATGGTACCCAGCTAAGTGCGATTTCGGAACCTGAGAGGTTTGTCATGTCAGTAATAGACCCTGTGGTCTTCTGAGGTTGAATACGTGGAATGAGCCAAAGCAGTTACCCCTATTGACGCGTTTATTTTTTAGTTTAGGGATCGTGGGGTTCTCTTTTAGTGATGGAAGTTTGGATTTTCCTATAAGCAGCTGTTACTCGTCGTTTGAAAGGACGTAAGTGTAAGTAGCCATGCACTGCATGCTGACGTCTGCGAAAAATATTATTTCTTTTTTACTTCCAATTTCGACAGTTTTTTATGAGTTAGCGATTTAGAATTTGTGGATGACTTCCACCACTTTGCTCCATTCCTCTTTGTGTTCCTTTAAAAGTGATGATGATTGAATTGATGTTACATGGGGAATGCGATTTCAACTGCAGCCTCAGCTTAACTGGGTTCAATGCCGATGTGGGCTCCCCAGATCAATCGCGTTGAAGGATGATTGCTGATGACGCTGGTAGATAGAAAACTAGCTGAGAGAAATGCAGTGCAAGAGCATCCGTGGCGCATTGTGTACGCGAGCCCACCGGAGTCCAATCTTCCCGAATATCTCAGCATCGTTGTGGTTTATTTTTGGATTGTTTGGGCAGTTGTTTAAGGTATTTGATTGTTCCAGATAAGAGGAATGGTGAGCAGTCTAGCCGAAAGTAGTGGTTGTGAATCTATTGAGTGCTGTGTTATTTTTTCCAGCTTCTTGATGATGTTACGCATCCACAGAAACCGTGTGGTATCTCTGTCTCGCTCGTGTCATATCTGCAGATAGGTTTTTTCGACAACACTAACTATTGCGTTATTTCCGAACCGGAAGCGAAGTAAAATATCACATATCTGCGGTAGGAAAACTGGACCTTGGTGGATCACATCGCTTAGCAATAATGGTGCTTTCTTTAGATGTGCTGATGCATTATAGATCCATTTTCTTCCTTCATAGAAGTCCTTAATCACTATCGTTCGAAAAGATACAGCTTAAACCTCACTGCAGTGCAAAAACGTGGTATGCGAGAGGTACGAGAGCTGATAAGGTTGAAAAAACATAAGACTATCTGTTAGTGATAAGGGTGGAGAGTCTGTCGTAATTCCCCATCAGTTAGATGTTGAAATAACGATAAAGCATCTTGAAGATGCTTCGCTTTATCGTCCATCATCTGAGAAGGAGTTTAGAAGTAAATACCGAAAATTGAACCACGAATGGGCCAAAATGGCAAGCGCTGCTGGTTTAAAACCATCAGTTATCTCTCAACTAAAAGTTGAGTTACCAACATGTCCCGTCTTGTACTTGCTTATAAAAACTCATAAGCTAGTATCCAGCGATGATATTGCTTCTATCGATCCATCATTGTTTAAGGTTAGACCAATCATTAACTGTGTAGACGGGCCAACGGATAGGGATAACAAGGTTTTTAACCATAATATTTAACCAGTTGTTGAAACACATTCCAGCCCATCTTACGAATAGCGCAGCCCAGCAGCGCGTACGTGATGGAGTCGTTCGACGCTAGCGCCCTCTATACAAACGTGTCGAAAGACTCCGCAATGCAAGCCATATTCGAACTCCTGATGCAACACGAAGGAGAAATAAACATGTATGGCTTCAAGATAGAGCAGTTGATGGCACTCTTAAAAGAATGCTTGAGCTGCTCAATCTTCAGATGGTCCGGAAAGTACTACGCTCAAATAAGAGGGTTGGCAATGGGACAACGACTGGCACCAAGACTGGCCATTGCGTTTATGTCTAAGTGGAAGCACCGGTGATCGATCTCGGGCCGCTACTCTACTGTAGATATATAGATGACTGTTTTGTCCTTTGCTCAACACAAGAGGAAATGGACAAATGTTTCGAGTTGTTGAATGAACAGTCAGAGTATATCAAGTTCACCCGAGAGAAACCGAAAGAAAACTGGCTTCCATTCCTGAACGTCCAAATTAGCATGTCAGAAAATGGCTACATTACGAAGTCGTACCGAAAGCCAAGTAATAAAAAACATCTTAGTTCATTACCTCTCCTCTCACCCCTCTCACACGAAAAGGGCGCTGGTGAGAAACATGTTTCGAACAGCAACCAACGTGTGCACGGGAAGAGAGCAGAGAGAGGAGTCCCGGATCATGGCGCGGCAAATAGCCATTTCTAATGGCTACGAAACTGTAGCTCGTGATAGGTGTAGAGGAAATCCTAGGCCTCTTAACGACAACCCTAGTGATGGAATGGTCCCGTTTATCCCTACCCTTCATCTCAAATGATATAAGTGCAGCTATAAAACGCTGCTTAAGAAGGGCGGGTCTTGAGGATTCGGTAAACGTGGTTGAAATACCACCGAGTACTCTTAGGGGCATCTAGTTCGTAACCGCCTATGTGACCGTCTATGTGCAACACAAAATTGCATAATTTGCCCTAATGGTAGAGACGGTGATTGCATGAGCTCGGGTACTGTCTTTCTGATATCCTGTAAGGCGTGCGGAGACGAATACATTGGCGAAACGGGCAGACCCCTCTGTGTCCGCATAGAAGAACACCTAGTCGACAAACGTAAACCGAATACCCCACTAGGCACGCATAGGACCAAGAGACATAGCGGGGAGGACTTTGAAGTACGTGTCACGATCCTCGCACAGGAATCGAGAACACAAACGCGCAAAATTCTCGAGGCGTTCTGGATTAATTCCAGAAATCTGAAAATGACCCGCAGGGGAAGAATGCCTCATTATCACGCGTGATATTGGGCAATATGTAAACCTATTATTCTGGTGAGAAGAGCACATTACACTTCCATGTGAATTCTGTGCAGTTGGTCTCCACGCGACGTACTCAGTGGAAGCCTCACAGAAAGCGGTGAGTGTGCAAAACTGTGTTCAATGTGATTGAAATCTTGGTTCAGCGTTTTCTCTGTTTGGTTATTGAGGTGTTTGGCCGAATAGATTGCTGTCAACTTAACCTTTCCAGGCTCTGAGTAAGGCAAAATCCGCCGAAACGTCAGCTTGTTCGTGAATAAAGAATAAAATAACACCTCGCGTTTGCTCAACAAGAATACGAAGCATTATAGATATTTCATAGTTTTGTAGCTTCTTTGTGTACAGTGAGCACTGGGTGATGTGGGAGGTAGTGTATAATCGGTCCCTGTGCGGGTTTTGATTCTTTAACTGCTTCGTTTATGTCTTAATCTAACTGTTGTACAATGGTTTCATTGTACTTTGGAAGCTATAGTAAGAGTTTGGAAGCATAGTAAGATCTTCTTGTAATTTGGCGATTCTTGCCTCTTGTCGTCGTATCGCCATACTCCAGTTTATTTTCTGGTACTGTTGTTGCGTTCATTTCTCTGTGGTTCTTTTTTGGAAACTTTTCCCAGACGCTCACTTTCTGTTGTCTTTTTTTCGTTTGTTTGGTCCACTAAATTCTTAAACTACCGATGACCCAAATGTCAAAAAAGTTCCCCCCACAGTCGCTGTTCGGAAGCGTTGTATAGTGTTCGTGTAGTTTTGCTCACACGGGCTATATTATTGTGCGATTCACTTTGTTGGTCCGAAGTACCTGCTGTTACAAGGTAGCCGAGTCTTTATAGGATATGTAACGGCTCACAGCACAAGAGTATGAAGAGCGTTCGAGAAAGCGAATAACAGTGGAGAGCCGTTTGTGAAGCACCTCAAACTTGGGTAATTAAACCTTTATTCACACATATATACTATTTACAAAACAATGCCATGAGGCACAACAAACTACAAATAAATTGGTTCAGTGGGTTTCTTATGCACAACAAACTACAAATAAGGTGGTTCAGTGGATTTCTTCTTCTTTCTAATAAAATGCCTTAACAATAATGCATGCACCAATGTAACGGCTCACAGCACAAGAGTATGAAGAGCGTTCGAGGAAGCGAATAATAGTGGAGAGCCGTTTATGGAGTACCTGTGAACGATGAGAGCATCGAACTCATGTCAACACATATGCGAAAATCAACGATAACACTAACGTATTAACAATGCAAGAGCTAACGGAGAAATAAGAGCAAGAGCGAGAGTGATTACAGCTCCTATCACTACGACCTAAGCAAATGAAACTGTAAGGAAAGTTCAATCGGGAGAGAAGCAATAACGGAGCTGGCGACGGCGCTCGCCAAGGCCTCGCCTGGCCAAATGCCGGTGGCGGTAGGCGTGGCCGCGTCCCAACGAGCGGCTTGCCCATTGGCCATAACTGGACATAGACGCAAGGTACGCACGCGTCGGTGTAGTAACGCGATCTCCATCGACCCATAGGATGGATTGATTAGGTGGATAGAGAACTCTCTATCTGTAGAGGGATTCATGCCCATTGACCCGAACGGGACATAGACGCAGAGTACGCACGCGTCGTTGTACTAACGCGGTCTCCGTCGACCCATGGGATGCATTGATTAGGTAGATAGAGAATTTCGAGGATTGATAGAGGAATTCTCTATAGGATAAATGTCAGTCCCGATGGCAATGTACTATTTCGTGGTATCTACCTGTCTAATACTTTTGGTAAATCTCGGATACCGAGAATAGTTTATGCATAAATAATGTTGCGGTTTGGATTTATTGAGAGATAAATGTTATATAGACGAAGAAATTCCTTACCTTCCATGCTTAAGCAACACCGCTTTAATAGCTGTGTTTACTAGTCCGAGTTACGGTTATTTTGTGTTCTGGTCCGTGAAAATCTCGCAGTTTTATCTTTATGACTCCCGTATGTCTTTGCTTTGGAATCCCCAAATTGCTAACTCAATGAAACATGTATCTTTTAGCTGCAGAGTTTCGGCTAAGTCCTCAGTAGTAAATGAGCGATTGGTTGCAGCGTCAAGTATCACTTCCACTATCTCATATTTCGTCTTTTCGGGCTTTGGTACTACTGCTTGTGCAGCCGAACTCTGTGCTCTCGATTCATATTGCTTGGTAGTGTGAAGAGCAACGGAATGTTGCAAATCCCAAGATCGAATTTTTTTTAACCTAGGCATTGATAGATAGTTCACTGTTTTTCTTAATGGGCAAGCACGAAATTGGTATTACAGTATTTATTCACACAAGTTCACTGTTTTTCTTAATGAGCAAGCACGAAATTAGTATTACAGTATTTATTCACACACAACAGCTGAAGTTTCGGAGGTTCCATCTTCTTCAGAGCCTGGAAAGGTCAAACAATCTGCTCATCCAAACATTTCCATAACCTCAGCAGGCAAAATTTAACACGCAAACAAAAAATTGACACATAAATTTCCATATGTCTGGTAAACAGCTTACTTTAAGCACCCACCGTTTTGTCCCTTATAAGTATTCACTTATTTGGCGGAGTTAAGCCGCCGCACATTCTCTTACATTGGTGAGCAATGTGTCTACAAGTAAATTTAGTATGGTAAAAACCGGTGAGTGTTTAAAAAATGCGAACGGAAATTTATGTGTTTTTTTCTGCCGAGATTATGAAAGTTTTGGCTGAGTAGATTGCAATTTTAACTTATTATTTACTGTGCACTCTTTTTAACGGCAGGGGTATATATTGCGAAATATAACTTCAATGATGCTGAGATATTTGCAAAACTCCGGACTGCAGGTGTCTACAGTGGGGAACGAACGCGCTATTGTCCTTTCCGGGGAGTAACGCGTTCACCACCACACTATGCGGGGGGTGATTGCTGACGGCAAAAGATCGGTAGAACTAGCTAAGAGACAGGCGAAAACGAAGGACCCGCATGGTGTGGTGGTGAACGCGTTACTCCCAGGAAAGGACAATAGCGCGTTCGTTCCCCACCGTAGACACCTGCGGTTCGGGGTTTTGCAAATATCTCAGCATCATTGAGTAGATTGCATTTCATTTTGACCTTTCCAGACTATGAAGAAGGTGGAACCTCCGAAAGGTCGGCTATTGTGTATTAATAAATGCTTTAATGGCAACCTCATGTTTGCTCATTGAGAAAAAGAGCAACGGAATGGTCGCCTTTAATCACGTTAGAGTTTACCCTTAGACGGGGTTGTCGTCTTTCTCTTTGTAAGTTTTGCGGTTTCGTGGCAGTTTCGGTTTCTCCCTTGGAGCATCTTCCTCTTATCAAGGCTTATGTTCACTTCGTAGGTGGTAATACCTCTAAAGGGAATTTTAGTGTCCATCCTTGTTACAAATTCACCACGGACCTTCCTTGCACTCGGAGAAGCGATGAGAAGGTGAACCGCAGTTGTAGCGAAGATTGCGATTTCTTACCACTTTTACTCTCTCTTGTTGAATTCTTATCATAGTACATTCGTTTAGTAGGTGTTCTATCTTGTTACACGTACGTTTGTGTTTCTATGGGTTTCTCTGTCTCACTTCTTATTCTGAGTTCTCTTTTCGTTGGTGGCGGTTGGAATTTTTTTCTGTTTTGCAGCTTCCTTGTTTTTTTTTGCCGTCTTTGTTCTAGAACATACCTCTGGATTTCCGCTGCCAATTTTTTCCGGCAGTATTTGTATCGTCCTAATATTGACTGGTTCTCCTTTACGACGCGCTGTCGCATAACTGTGGACTAGGGAATTTTGCACAATTTTAATTAATCTTTGAGGTGTCTCGTTTGCGCTTCTCTCGTACGTAATTTGAGGTGTAGTTGGTCGATAAGATTTTGTCGATTTCCATACGTCTCTTCAATGTGTTATTGCCATTGGATAAGTTTCGTAAGATACTCCATAATTTTCGACTGTTTCTTTTGCTTCTCCTTGAACGATGTCGAGCAAATAGTGCATTTTTCGAAGTCATCCATTGGTGGTGAATGTAAGATGTGGAGTGCACGAGGATTTAAGAAGTTTAGTCGCCTTCGCTAGTGTCCCCAAGCGTCAACGAGAGGTGGTCCCTTTTTTTCCTTTTTTTTCATGTGGCGAATGAACGTACTTGCTTGTAGGTTTCCCACATTGAGATTGTCTGTACTACGGTTTGCTTTGTCGAACGCTGAGTTCGAATCCGATTGGCCAATTCACCAAATGTACTAGTTGGTCAGCAGAATATAGGTCTTTGAGTCAGTTATCGGGACCAAACTATCACTAGCTTAAAGTAGAATGCTCGACTTTGCACGAGTTTGCTACGGAGCACTTTTTGCCATTGCACAGAGCAGAATCTGAAACTTAGGTTGTAAGCTTTTATAGGAATGGTTGCAATATATTAATATCACTAATAATATTAACAATGTGACATTATCCAGAAGGGTAAAGGATACTAGTTGGGAGAACTAAGTGAACGAACAAGCCGAGCGAAACTAGCTGAAATGAAGGGCAGAGTTTTGACAGGAGCTAGAGATAATGCTTAGAGGGAGGTTCTAAAAAGTTTCTCTGCTGGTGCAATCTGATAGAGACGCTTGCACAGAATCCGGTAAAGGCTATTAAGCTCTAAGGATTAAGCTCTCGGCGTTTATTAATCCCCTGAGGGATGTGCCGTGCATTCAACTTCATTAAGCACCGTTTGGAGGTGATTAAATGCATATCTGGCCTTTATAATTCGCGGTGGTCTAGCGATGTATCTAGCCAGTGCTGCTATTCTCCCAGACAGGTCTGGCGCCGATTTGCCGACCTCGGAGGGATGGAATGCTTGGTGACCCATGGGTGCGGGATCGATTCCATGTGTGTGTTGTAGGGCGCCTCCGACCACTGCGCCACGCTCGCCCCGATAAAGGCTATACAGTAGCTTATCCAGGAAGTAGACTGGAATGTCAGATGCTGGAATGCAGATGCAGGTGGCAGCTGCTCATTCAGTGCTGGAAATGTTTGACAAGGAAGAACAGTTCTTGCAAGGAGGTTACAGAACCCTTGTCCTTAGCAAATTTGTTATAAATTATCCGACCTATGTGAGAAAGTGATCTTATAAATTGTGAAGGTTTTAAGCAATTGTATAAGTGATTTTAAGCACTATTTTCGAAAACACCAGAGGAAAATTTTGGGAGTCAGGTCTGAGAATTGTTTCCAAACATGCAACGCGATAAATCACTTAAGTGGGCAAGCACTCTGTTGATGTCCAGCGCTTTCTAGACAGTTTTTTGTAATTTTGTTCGCGTCAATTATATATTTATTACTAAATAACACGTGCAGAATTATATCAGTAGCTTATTTCCCTATACATAGAGTATTTTCCGATGTGTCGTATTTGAGGGTATGTCGCCTGAAAAATTAACTCGTTCGACGAAGTTTTTTTTCCAGTTTACTGATTTACTTGGTAGGGGGGCGGATAGCACAGTGTTAGTGATGTCCGTCATCACGAGAATGGTGCTAGTTCGATTCCGCTTCGGGCCAACCAAACCTGTCATCCCTTCGAGTCCGGGAAATTGGTACCGGACTTCTCTGGGAAAAAATCGCTCTCTGCAATCCACTTGGGAACGCTCAAGCACGGCTATCTCAGGAATCCAGGAAGATTAGCTCGACCAGCATTCTACAACATTCAAGATGAAATGAAAATCTTCAAGCAACAACCGAAGCCACACGTAAAAGTTGGAAGATCATCGTGGACAATGGATGCGAGGAAACGAATAGAATGTAAGAAGTGCTGGGACCCGCACGTTTTATGTGAAGACTGGTCAAATAAAATAAAATAAAAGAAAACAAAATTTGCTCGGTATACTTTTTAATGAAGATTCGTGGTCGATGTTGAACTTGGACTGTAAATCATTCCGCTGTGGTGCTAGTTATATCAGTTCACTTTTATTTGGTTATCATTGCACATCTTCTTCGAGCATTGAAGTTAAAAAACGAGTTAATAAATTGAGAAATGATTGTTGGTCGTCACTATAATCTCTGTGACGCAAAACCCTGGTATTTTCAAGAGTTTCGAAGGGCGTTTACTACTTTTCTACCTCCAGCGGACAAATATCTCAAGAAATCACTAATGGAATGCTGTTTTATTCTAACGGAATTTTCAATCCATTTAAGAAAATGAGGGAAGTGACTTGACATTAGAGGCAGTTTATATAGTATTGTTATCAGGGTGATCATAATTCTTTACGAGGCAGTCCTCAATTTTTTCATCTATTATTCAAAAAAATTTCTAGGAAATCTCTTGAATTTCTTTTGATAAAGTGTTATGGGCATCCATGCTTGCCAATAGGTCCTGTCACCTTATTCCTGGTCGCCCGTTTCAGTCAGTAGCGCATGATACTGTGTTATAGGATTTATTCGTTCTCGTCGAGTTCATTGCTGGTGTTCATCAAACAAATAAAGAAGGCTAATAACACCAGGCCATCACGATGTAATCTTTTCTTTTTCATGCCTTACGAATTATCAAAATATGCCTGGTTTGGCCCGGTTTTTGGGTTTTTTGTACACTCAGCTGTTTAAGAAAAAAAGTCGGAAGTTGTGACTGCAGCTAACAATTGAAATTTTTTCAACGTTTTCTTGAAGAGCAATCTTTTGGACTTTTTTCCGTTTTTACACTTTTCCAACACAATTCGTTTGCTTGCCGCCAATTGTGTGATTTTCACTCCTATTCTCCGCTAACATTGTATCACATAATTCTGTCGTGTCATGTTGAGAAATTTCAAAGAAATTTATTCAACATAAGTAACTTATTTTTTGTTCGCAGTAAGCGTGACTGTATACTACCGCCTGTGATTCACCATAACTTTCATCACCTAAATCCGTAATAAGGTCCGTCAAGATTCTGGATAATGAGTTGTATATTTAACTGCACGTCATATTTATTGCCTAGTCGATCCGCAGAACAAACTCGTTGCAGTTTGAAGGACTAGACATTGGGTGCACCCACGGTGGCAATTTTGATAATCCTCGCTTCTCAGAATTCGAATTATTCAATGAAACATTCAGATAAAGTGTTGTTGATCATATGTGTTTGTAAAGTGTACCAGTTGCCCCCTTATAATAATTCACATACCTATTCCAGAAACGTGTTTGTTGGACCGTTTGCTTTGCGATGGAGCATTCTAACACTGAATCAGCACAAAGTCCATGAGAAATTCTTCTGCAGACCTTATTATCTTAAAGGAGAAAGACTTGTTGAGAGAAAATTTCGAGAAAATTCTCCTACGTGTTCCACTTAACTGGATTCCTCTAAGAAGCCTTGATGATTGAATGATGATGGACGAAATTGAGATAGAATTGAGATAGAAGCAATCATGGAAGCCCTTGATAGTCAAGGAGTCCTTACTCAGTACATAAAGATTCTTCGTGAGCTGTACAAAAATTTCACAACCAATATTTCACCATTCTACAACGATATTAACATCGACCTCAAAAGAAGGGTTAGGCAAGGCGATACCATCTCGCCAAAATTATTTACCGCCACCCTCCAGAACGTCATGCGAACAATGGAATGGAATAAAACGAGAGTGAAAATCGGTGGTCGGCAGTTACCTCATCTTCGCTTTGCTGATGACATCGTCTTTATAACACCGCACATTAGCCAAGTGGAACAAATGCTTGCCGACTTTGATAAAGCCTGTGCAAAGATTGGTCTTCGACTAAACCTCACAAAAAACGATGTTCATGAAGAACGGATTGGTTTCATATGCCCCATTCGCACCCAAGAGAACGAATATCTCCGAATGCTCCAATTATGTCTATCTAGGTCGGGAAATCAATATGATGAACGACTTAGCTCCAGAGCTGAGCAGAAGGAAACGAGCGGCTAGGGGAGCTTTCAAGAGCATCAAGGATGTGCTGAAGAGAACAAAGAACACCCGACTCCGTGCCCACCTTTTCGACTCAACGGTACTTCCTGTCTTAAGGTATGCGTCAGAAATCTGGTCGCTACGTAAGCAGGGGTGAAAGATCACTCAGCGTTATCGAACGCGCAGTCGAAAGGACGATGCTAGGAGTATCCCGTTTCACACAACTAAGGGATGGGAACCGAAGCTTCGACCTGCGTCAACGATCAAAAACCAAAGATGACGTTCTGTACGCCAAACAGTCGAAGATAAGGTGAGCCGGACACATAATGCGTATGAATGACAACCGATGGACAAGAGCCGTTAGTGAGTGGATTCCTCGGGATGTCAAACGTACTGCAGGAAGACCACCGATCCGATAGTCAGAGTTCTTCACGAAGAGCCTAGAAGGAAAATATGATGCTCGACGAGTCGCTAGGGCGAGCAGAACCCACTGGGCTACTCATGCACTCGAGAGGGAAAAATGGAAGATTTACTGGGGCCCGCTCGAGTCACTCGACTATCAGCGGGGCTACAGGTGATACAGGTGATTGTGCTTCGGTATTCTGTACCTCCCTACTACTTCTACGTCTTTGACATCAACCTTTTTATTGCTTCTGTCCTTTTTTTGTTTTGTGCTTCATTGAGCTTCTGTATTCTGTATTTCTTTGCTACTCTACTCCCACTCGCCAGCATGGGTTCTGCTCCATCGGCGGCACGTTACACCAAGGTAACCCAAAAGAACAGCCTTTGACAGGTGCCAATGATTCCGATTTTATTCGCGCATTCATCTTCTGATTTACAATCAAAACCTCTGCTCACTCTTGCCAAGCAAGATACGAAAGAAGTTGCACTCTTCAAAATACTTTGCGCTACAGGCTTTCTGGGAACAACTGACGTCAAGGCAGGGAAGGATAGGTCCTCTGCTCGAATCATTGCTTCAAAGGAGAAAGATTAGTTGAGAGGAAATTTCGAGAAAAAATTTTTTTATATGTGCCAATTAACTGAGTTTCTCTTGGTAGCCTTGATGGTACAGGTTCTGAATAGGATATTCCTGTAATCCATGAAGAACAAATCAAAAAAGGTTACGTAAATTATCAATTTTCAACTCAATTTACAGGAGCAATCATTTTTTACATCTGAGGACTTACGTGGAAAGTAAAGTACCAGCAACGCTTATCCTAAGTGACAGTGCCATGCACGATTTCCGCTCTGCTCCTCAATTCGCTTGGCGGATAGCCCGTGGAAGATGAAAGCAGATTCGTGGTGCTCATGTCGATTCTAAAATCCTGAAAATGAATAGGATCGTTAAAGAAAGTGACCATAATGAGAGTGAATCTGTATCAAGAGAGCAAGCTGGGCTGTATTCTGTACTGTATTGTACTTCTGTGTTTTCTATTTCTTTGCTGCTGTGCGCCTGTGACATCAGGGAACTAAATATAAGTCCATTCAAAAGACCAAGTTTCTATAAACTTAGGCATAAGTAATCGATATATATATATATATATATATATATATATATATATATATATATATATATATATATATATATATATATATATATATATATATATATATATATATATATAAAGTCCAACCAATTAACGGCGTAATGTGCGGCATAAGCAGAATCGACATTGCTCCATCGGCGGCATGTTGCGTTTTCCGAATCGAATTTTCACTTTCGGACCACACAACGATGTTTCTCACCGGAAAGGAAAGAGTCGACATAGGTGTTGTTGGTAGAAACCGACGAAACTATCATGAAATTGATGAGGATTCCAACGAACGGCACTAAAGCAATTTTCTGGCCGAGGAATCATTGAAATTCTGAACAACACACGTTGTTCCTGAAATTGACGGAAACATGGAGGATAAATTATTAGACGTGGCGAATTTTACTGACCAAAGTAACCCAAGAGAACAGCTTCTGACGGTTGTCAGTGTTCTGGTTTTATTCAAACATCTACGTCTTCTGATTTACAATCATCACCTCTGCTCACTCTTGTGTTGGGAAAACTGAGTTTGAGACAGTGAAAGATCGGTCTTCTGCCGGACCACAAACGAGAACTTATTGAGAGAAAATTTCGAGATGAATTTCTTGCGTGCCATTCAACTGGATTCCTCCAGGTAACCTTGTTGATTGGGCTGTATTCTGTCCAGTATTGTGCTTCGGCGTTCTGTACCTCCCTACTACTCTACGTCTTTGACACCGGCTTTATTATTGCTTCTGCACTTTTGTGTCCTGTAATTTGTCGTACTTCTGTATTCTTATTTTTTTGCTACTGTACGCCAGTTGACATCAGGAAAGGATGCGGGTCAGGTGACACACTACACTAACTTTTTAATTCCAGTTTTAAGCTTACCTTACTAAATATAAAATCACTCGAAAGACCTGGTCGACGAGTTGTCGAATGTCCTATTTGTCGTAAAGAAAAAAAAGACTAGGCACAAAGGCTGCACTTCATCATAGCAGCATGATTTAGTTGTAACTTTCTTATGTAATATTATCCATATAATTCTGGAAACTACCTGTAGTACTTATGAATCTCTAATATATAGATAAACGCCACTTTGTCTGAACGCGTCGGACCACCCGTGTATTGTTGACGTGGGATGACTAGAGAAAGAAGTCAATTTGAAAAAAGCCGGTGCCTAGAAATGTACCTAATCGAATTCTAGGTTTCTCATCTAGGTGTTCGTTTATGCGGTCACAAAGTGCTCCACTCTATTCGCCAATGTGTTCGCCCCGCACGCTCTACAAGAGATCAGATAAACCGTGCCCAAACTCAAACAATCACCTCTACCATTAGGGCATATTATGCAATTATGCTTCATATATACGACTGCTATACAGGCGGTTACGCAGTAAATGGCGTTATTTCAGTCACTGCTACCGAATTCTTCGGGGTGACACTTTTTAAGCAACGTTTTACAGCTGCACTTATTTCGTTGGAAATGAACGGAGTGAAATTCGCTTCAGGATTATCGTTTGCAGGCGTAGTTCTTCTCTCTAAATCTATATCGGAGAGCTACCGTTTGACTGTTATTAGAAATGACTATTTGTCCCGCCGGTTTCAGGTGTTCTATCACCTGTTCTCTTTTTGTGCCCATATTGGTGGCTTTTCAAAACATGTTTATTACATGCGTCCTTTTTATGTGCGTTGAGTGAGAGGAGAGGCAATGAACCAGGACGTTTTTACTACTTGGCCTTCAGTACCACTTCGTGATGTAGCCGTTTTCGGATAGGCTAGTTTGAACTTCTAGAAAAGGAAGCCAGTTTTCTTTCGGCTCCTCTGGGGTAAGCTTAATGTACACTGACTGTATGGAAAACTTCTCTATGGAAAGTCGATGTCTATACAATGGTCGTCTCGCAGCCGCACGCCACATACCGCAATGTAGCCTTTGTGGTCTATCTTGTCAATTACACTCAATGTTTCAGGCACAACAGCAGTTCAAGTTTGACTTGGGTCGCACAACAGCGATGGCGTACCCGAGGGTGGAGGAGTAGCAGCAGAACAGTTTACTATTGCATTGCGAAACAAAAAACCCAATAACGTTTGTTGTTTCAGGGAGTTTGGTACAGTCTATTGCAGCCCTGGATCAACAGTTCAAATCGGCCGCGGTTGCGGACGCACTAGGCTCGCGCAACCAATATAAGCTATTTGCCATCGACGGCGGAGACGTGCCAACATTCACCTTGCCCCGATCGGTAGTGCTGATAATCCGCTCCTTGTAGAATCATCCTCGGCTACCCTCAATGACGCCCAGTCATCCCCAGTCATTTTTAGTCATTCTCAGTCATTCTTAGTCATCCTGTGTCTTCCTCGCTCATCAGCAGATTAATGTATCTCGCTTCTTATCTAGTCTAAGGTGCGCTGTCAGTAGTGGCGGGTGTTTCCAAATGCGTTCTGTTTGCAACGCCATCGGTGGCATGTACCATTCCTCCCACAATGTACGCCATGCGTACAAGGCCGCTCACCGGCCAACTTATGCTGTGTTATCTGTTAAGCCGCTATAGTTGGTTTATCAGTTCTCAGTCGTTATCTTTCTGGCCCATGATATCTCTTAGGCAATGGTGGCACCCATCGATGCTCAAACTTCACGTTGCAGACATAGCGTTATCCACGACCAGCCGCCTGACTGTGTTCCGTAGATGATTCATCCATCAATCGTTGTCCATAGCACCGTCAACGCTCATTTAACTTACTGTCCTCATCGATCATGCTAAAAGTGAACCTCACTGCTATAATGATGATCCTTGGCTCAGCCGAATACACGGCCCGTCTGCATCCCTCTCCCCTCCCCCCTCCACCCAGGATACAGTCGCCATGAGCCGCAGCACCGGCAGCGGATAGTGTGTGCGCGACACCGCCCATGGCTAACAAGCCGCTATTTTTATGTTGTAATTATTGTATTAATGATGTAATAGTGTTCCAATGCCATTGTCTCGTTATTCGCCTCACTTCACTGTTATCCATAACACCTCATAACTTACCTAAGTGATTTTTTTGCCAGTACTTTTCTATCGTCATTATTATGTTGTTAATGTTGTGTCCATGTATATAAACGGTTTAATTATCCAAGTTTAGGCTGGCTGATCTCCATAACATTTGAAAGACCGGCGCGGCTAACTCAACTGCACATTGCTTCTCCAACTCAAGAAGACCCGCACGTCGTCTTCGCGCATACTCCCTAGCTTTTCATTACATACTGTCCCTTCAATAAGTCAAAACATTCGTCTAGTTCCTCTTGTGTGAAGGAAATAAAGAAGCAGTCATTTGTATATCTACAGCAGAGTAGTGGCCTGTGATCGAGTACTGGTGTTTTCGTCTTCGACATCGAAGCAATAACAAGGTTTAGTGCTAGGCGCTGTCCTATTGCAAACCCTGTCATTTCTAGCTAATATTTTCCGGGCCATCTGAACATTGAACAGTTTAGGCACTCTTTTTAGGAAGGCCATGAGCTGCTGAATTGAAAATCCACACAATGTTTATTCCCAACTTCTTGTATAATAATTAAATTATATTACTTATTTCATACTGAGTGTCTTCGATCGAAATGATTTATCAGAAACAGACGAAGTGTTTTAAATCGCCTACAAGACCGCAAGCAGCACCACTTAGCAGAAGGTTTGATACGAGGAGACGATTGCACATTACCGACGATAATCAGTCGAAATTTCTGAAAGCAGGATGATGTACTGGTAAATGTCTATTAATTTAAAAACATTCCGATTATTCTCGACGACTGGTTATCCTGAACTGGATTCGAAGATTTTGTGGGTTTCTTTTCATTCGAGTGCTTATCGCAAATCTTTGTTATGCATCAGTTTCTTGTTCAGCAGTCGCGAGGTTGTTATACAGCGTACATTTATTTTCACAGAAAAAACACACAATACAGCGGTAGCTGACGTTTCTGCAGTATCGTACTCTTCAGAGCCTGGATGGGTGTGCTGATATCCTTATGGCAGTCATATGATCAATAACTTCTCGAGAAAAAACCCACCGTTTTCACATCCCTTCTACTGAGAAAACACAGCTGATTAGAGTTGGATATGGTTGATAAATGCACCATTCCCACATTGTTACATGTTGTTACAATTTAATGTGCAAAAGTCAATGGGAGGGGCGATGTGTGATCTCTGGACATTCCTCCCAGCTATTCATTGTAGGGTTTTTTGCTTTATCGAAAAACACCTCAAGAAGTTTGCGCGATGGTGTTTTGGCATCTTTGTTATTTTAGAAATGTGTTTTTTATATGATTCTTGAAGTTCATGCACATTAAATTGTAACAAATTTCATTTGGACGAGGTATTTTGACTGGGAATTCTTGAAAATTTTGATTTATTTCCAGACAACTTTTCATTTCATGAGGAGTTGATCTTCAAGACATTGGCTACGATACCAAATTTTGTGTGACTCTCGTCTAGGGCTAGTCCTAATTTTCGACAACTTCCACGTTTATATTTAATATCACGGTTTTTCATCGTAGGGAAACAAAAATTGCATCTTCTTGTCAACAGTGTATAGAATATAATTCTAAAAAGTGAGTAAGTTGCCCACGTTTGAGGCCATAGAGACTGACAATGGGAATTCAGGTACAATTACTGGTGCTAAAACGCATGTACCATCACGATCGGATGCAACTGAAGTAACCGAAGGTGATATTTCAAAACCAATTGCTCAATCTACTCGCCTAGTCCTATCTAGCGGGCGCCTCCAGGTGATGCTGGCTTGCCAATTTTGCCAAAAAATTCTTTTTTTTTGCCAAAATTGCCAAAAATTTGTTCTTATTCTTCCATGCATAAATCAGTTAGGGGTTGACGCCGTCCAAAGTGCACCTACAGTGCATAACTACGATCTTTACTACACCACTACCGTTTCCGAGGGTGCTTCGAGATATTCGCTAAGTGTATGGCGTTGTGGAATAAGTTGCTACAGGTCTGTTTTAAATGTTATCTCATTAACGAATACAAAGGGTAGGAGAATGCTGTTTTGGCTGTACAGGTGAAATGCTGTGATTTCATTACTACGTTCACAGCCGACGTAAGTAGTATGCATTGGTACATAAGAGATAACTATTTGGAGCTTTCTTTGTGGTGGCTCCAAGGTGCTTGTTCTAGGAAGAAACCGAGATTTGCTTGATGTCCATGTTCGATGATGCCAATCCAGCGGCAAGAGATGCGCGCCGTATTACAATTATGACTAAAAATATGCAGTTGTCTGGAAGACTTCGTGGTGAGAACACCTCAGTGCCTGTGTTGACTACTACAATGGAGGGAAAATACTATTAGTCGGATCTATGTAGCTGTTAAATGTGGTTATGCTAAATGTGAGTTCTGGTTGTAGATGAACACTTCTTCATTTTATTATACCATTGTTCTACATTGCATATGCCGTCTGCGGTTTAATAGAATGCCGTTGTCCTTACATTTTTTGGCCTTGTACGTTTTGGGACATTACGTTTGTGTTTTTATTTATTGAAAATTTCGAGGTACTAGTTTGCACATTTCCTTACGTCGTTCAAATTCTCAGATGTTGCGAATTTTCTTCAATGTCAGCGATTAATGCTTTCATTTATCAGAACTTTTTTAAAAATTTCGCAAAACATTTTAGATGCTTCAAGATAATTGTTTGTTTCACAACTATCCTTTTCACATTTTGTCCTCAGTAAACTTCCTGTGAACAAGTTTGGTATGTTGTTTGTCTTGTGGACACCAAGATCAGTGAATACTTCATATCTTTCATGTGGAAACCATCTAATTGAAGTTGTTAAGATTAGTAACGCGTCAAATACATGTGCATCTATCATTGAAGCGTATTGTCGAGAGATAAATTACCACCAAATTTTGGTCTGCTACGATGCCATTGTCGAAGAATACTTAAACAATAGGTTCTCAAAGGTCTACGGTATTACTTGGAGAACAATACAGACCACTCTCGGACACATGAGTTGGTTCTGTCGTCCAACATGTTTCCTTTTACTTTCATTAATAGTCCTTTTGTATTGTATTCTCCGAACCTTAGTTGACATTATCGACTTTGAGAAGGCGTGGTATAGACGTTTACTTTCATTATGTGGTTACGATGTGCGCTGAAATCGGTCGGGGAAATACCGTTTTCCTTTTAACTCAATTAAGTCATGTTCTTTTTTTTTATTATGCCAACATTCTACATTTCGTTGCTCTTCTACTTAGAAGGAAGTACTTACAGGCGTTTTGGACGATTAGGTTGTAAACTCAATAGATGAAAAGCTTCCATGTGACATAGGGAAGTTTCATTGCTAGAACATCATTCTAATGGAATGTTGATGTCACTGGCAGAGTGTCGTCTGAAAGAGCGATATTACCTCGCCAAAGGTATTCAGTGGCACTTTCGAAAAAATCATGCAAATCGTCGAGCGCAATGGTTTGAAAGTGGATTCTTATGACCATAAATTATTTATATCGTCTTTGTTTCGTTGATCACCCTTCAACCTAAAGAAGAAGACGCCTTTTAGAGAAAAAATCTGCTACCACTGTCCTATGTAATATCCGCAGTAGTGGTACCTCCCAGGGGTCCTACTATTTACATTGGAGTCGGACAGTCAATTACGAAAGAATGGAAAATATGGTCATAAAGCCAAAGACATCTACTCGGGTGCCACCTCTTTTGCTGCTCAGGGTGCCTCAGACACTTGAATACTACATAGGTAAGACAAAAGTTTAATCACCGTTTCCATACACCTGAAATCGGCAATTTAGTACGAAATTTGTGCGAGAAGATAGCAGCACCGATTTTATACATCGATTGGTTACCTAATGTTATTGTGTGGGCCAGGCATGCGTTCAATCTTCTATAACGACACTGACACCTCCGCACTGAATAACACCCATAGGTCTCATAACGATTTTTCGAGAGTGGTCGTTATGAAATCTCTATGCGACATACACTTCCGGTGGTTTAGTTCGGTGGACAGAGGTTTTTGCTAGACTTCTCGTAATCAATCGGTGGCCTATGGATGGCAAAAAGGTCTTTGTCCATTGGAGGATGTCTTATTAATAAATTACCACTGATGTACCATTTTAAGCGAAAGAGTATTGCTGCTGAAAAGAGCTTGCGGTTAGGTGGAGTAACCAATAAACAGGCGCAGAAATGCCTCTGACTCGAATAACTAACAACGCATGCAGTGTGCAGCATTAATTTTGAAAAACAATTCGTAGTTTTCTAGTTTTCAATCCTATGGTGAATTTTGCGCATTGTTTGAAGTGAGAGGTTCTCAAAACGTAAAGGTAGGCAGTGTAATATTCCTCAAAAAGACAGACTTTCTATAAACCTCGGCATAGATAGTTGATATATTTATTAATGTGATCTTATAAACTGATCTTCTTTAGCTGATCCGAGGTTGGTATAGGTGTTCGTTGACGTTGTCGTTGTTGTTGGTGTTGTTTGTGGATGGCTGACGTTTCGGCGATTTCGCCTTCCTCAAAGCCTGGACGTATTTTTATACTAGAAAACTTTAGTTATTCGGTGTAAAGGCTAAAGTTTTAATGAAGATCAGAGTTTTAAATAGATGGTGGGTTAGGATGCTACGATCAAACTGAAAGGCTACTCACATGCTTAGACCCCGGGGTGTGTCGTACTCGCGACCCCACGTGAACAATGCGCGGGCCAGTCCCATTCGTTACGTCACGGTGAGTAGCCTTTCAGTTTGACCGTAGCATCTAACCCACCATCTATTTACAACTTTGATCTTCATTAAAACTTTAGCCTTTACACCGAATAACTAAAGTTTTCTATTATAAAATACGTCCAGGCTCTGAGGAAGGCGAAATCGCAGAAACGTCAGCCATCGACAAACAACACCAACAACAACGACAACGTCAACGAACACCTATACCAACCTCGGTTCAGCTAAAGAAGATCAGTTTATAAGATCACATAAATAAGTGAAATATTCCTTGCAGAATCTAGGCACCCTTATTAAATTCTGACAACATTACAATTGCACGACGAACGAATCGAATGTTTTTCTTCATTCACAAGAGCTTTTCATGCATCGGAAGGAGTATAGAGGAATATGAAGCAAACAGGGGGGTATAAAAAAGTGCAGAAATTTTAATCAGAACGCAGTTAAAACCGATTTATAGAATAGAACACAAATCATAGCGAAATAGGACGAGCTACGTTTACCCTCTATTTTGGGAGAGACCGCTAGCCGTGAATATCACCACACCCTCAAGTGAGGGCGGAGCAAACTATATGTAAGTACAAGATGACAAGGACAATAAAATGAGTGGGCCTCGTTCCCTTAAGCTCGAAAATGGCGTCGATATGGCAGCGTTGAATAGGACTAGCACAGAGACGCCGCTCAACTCTCAAGGCCATTCTTGCTGCTGATCCTGGGAGGATTAAAGTGGCGATCTGTGCCTACTATGCATGCTCCCGTGCAACTGAGTCCTCGATAAAGGAGCTGATGATGCAGGCAAGAAAGAAAAGGTGCGGCGTTATTGGAGTAGCTGAAACAAAAAGGCGATGTTCATTCAACGACGTGCCTGGCCACCTGTCTCAGCAATTGTTACGTTCATTGTCGAGGGATTCGAGCAGAAGCCAGTGAAGATCACATTTTTTCCCTATTCCAGCGACCTGCTCACCAGCACGTATTCCTTCTATAGTTTCCCTGAAGAACCCTAACCATCAAATCGGTAGTTTTCTGCGGTGCGTTCGACATCCAGAAAAAAGCCAGTCCCTAGGGGGCACTTGATCATCGGCTGTTGTTCGTACCCATTACGCGTTCAGCCCACCTTGTCTTCGTTGGTTCGGCGTTGGAATGGCGTCTTTGATTTTTGACTGGTGACGCAGCTCGGGTCTTCGGATGCCTTTCTTCACTTGCTTGAAACGGGACTTTCCTAGCACCGACCTTTGGTCTGCGCGTTCAAAAACACTGAGTGACCTTTCATCTTGCTTACGTTGCGACCAGATTTCTGATGTATAGGAGGAATCGTGGAGTACAAAATGTGGGCAAAGACACGGGTGTTCTTTTTCACTCAGTACATCCTCAATGCTCTTGAAAGCCCCCCAAGCCACCTGCACCCTCCTACATAACTCAAGTAGCTCATCGTGTTGATTCCAAGAGCCAGACAGACGTATCTGCTGCCTTGGGAGATATCCGTACCAGTGAAGGTGAATGGGGCAAACGTATCCATTCTGTCGTTCATGGACGCCGTTTTCTCAGAACTATTTAAAAATCACGATGGTGTTGAGATATTTGCAAAACTCTGGACCGCAGGCGTCTGCGGTGGGGAACGAACGCGCTATTGTCCTTTTCGGGGAGTAACGCGTTCACCACCACACCATGCGGGCCCTTCGTTTCGCCTGTCTCTCAGGTAGTTTTTGTGCTAACGAGTCATAAAAGGCCTGATGATGAGAGGAGCAGATCTGAACATATGAAGAACTTCTACCATTACTCATGCCATAAGCAGGCTCGGTTCCTCACAAACTAGTTGTCATTAAATGAGTGTTTAGCTGCACGGACCATATCCAAATACTATCGAGAATCGTAGAGCATCGCAGGGAATACCACCTGCTCCTAGTCGAAATCTTCCTTGACTATCAGAAAGCGTGTGATATTGTGAAAACCATCGCCATCTTGTCCACCTTTGTTAGCCGAGGTATGTTAGCTATACGTGACAATGCTTGATACTGAGACTGAAATACTCTTTAGATAACGATGGTACGGCTTAGTATGTATCCTTCTTAATCATATTTCTTGAAATATGTTGTGTTACGAAGTTAAAGTCAACGACTGAGTACCAAAAAAGCGGGAAAATCCGATTGGCGAGTCCATTTCGACGCTAAATAGAATTAAGATCTGACATGCGGCATCCATTTGTAAGGCTTCTTAGACGTTCCAATTTCCTTTAGATGCTCCGAAACAGTTGACATGCTTAGATCAAGTTCAGCTTCAGGTTCTCGAACGATTGCGCTTGTTTTGAATAAAAGAGGGTGAGTGTTGAATAAAATTGAATAATAGAGTATATAAGAACACATTTTGTCCTCTACAAAAGAGCATCGTTTGGTAAGTGTGCCTCATTCGAGGGATGCTCTACCGAAGAAAATCCGACTCGATACAAAGAGGAAGACACCACATCGAGAAGTGGAACAACTATGGACCATGGACTCAGATCATCGGCACTGATGAAGACGAAGACGTCGAAAGGTTAGACAAAGAAAGGTTCCATGACATCTTCGTATGAGCTGAAGAATTTCAACATGCGTTGACGAGTCACATCGAGGTTAAAGGATGTCCTTTTTTAAGCTGCTGTACGTAGTTTCAACCAAGTTCAGTCTAAGCACCACTGATTTTCACCTGTCTCCGACACCTCAACAACCCTCACCGCCTACTCCGAGATTAAATGTTGCCGCTATTAGAGTTCTCATCCATATGCATCTTTAATTCAGGAACTGGAAGGAAACGACTCTTAAAATCAAGTCGAAGAACAGTAGAAAAGAACAGTAAAAAAAGAACTATATATAACCATAAGATAGTAGCTCGTTCGTTCCGCACTGCATACACCTGCGGTCCGGAGTTTTGGAAATATCTCAGCATCACTATGGCTGTATTTCACATATTACCCTGCGGTGAAAAAAATTGTTGTAGGCTGCAAATAAAAAGTTAACATCGTGATTTAAAACCATAAGGTCACTAAACAAAATATTTGCTCTAATAAAGCGCTTGTCAATGAGCTTACGCAAATTTTGGTCTACGTTGTTAGTTACGATTACGTGAATCGTTCAAAACGCTTTCAAATTCGCTGAAATCACCTTCCATCTCTACGTTTGCATTTCTAACCATAAAAAGGGGGCTCGAAAAGTACGCAGGATACATTGGGATAATGAGGTTGCCTCTTCAGTCCTGGAAAGGTTCCAAAACCGAAATTCGTCAAACTCCTGCAAGAGCAATCAATATTTTCTTAGAAAATTGAACTAACACGACGACATCCTGCCCCCTCACTTCAAACCAAATAAGTGCAGCTATAAAATGTTGCTTAAGAAAAGCCGGTCAAGAGAATTCAGTAACCGTAATTCAAATGCCACCCAGCACTCTAAGACGCCAGTTAATTCGCAATTGCCTTTATGGCCGTCTATGTGTGAAGCAAAATTGTATAATTTGCCCACACGTTGGAGATGGTGATTGTATGAGTCCGGGTTTACTCTATCTGATCTCTTGTAAAGCGTGCGGGGAGGAAAATATTGGCGAAACGGGTAGACCAATCTGCGCCCGTATAAAAAAAAACAACTAGGCGGTAAACTTTAACGAAATACTTCACTAGGAATGCACAGGACACATGGACATAACGAGGAAAGTTTTGAACTAGAGGTTAGCATCCTCGCACGGGGATCGGAAACGCCAGCGCGCAAAACTCTCGGAGCATGCTCGATATATTGCAAGTATGCGAAAAATGAACCGCAGGGAGAAATAGCTCATGATCACGTGCGATGTTGGGCAGTACTTAAGACTGCTATTTTAATATGAGAGGCAGATTGGTCATCCATGTGATCTTTGTGATGTTCGTTTTCACGTGGCATGTTCAGTGAAAGACTCATAGAAAGCGGTGAATGTGCGGAGAAGCTATTCTGTGTTCATTGTGATTGAAATCTTGGTTTACCATTTTCTTTGCAGGCTATGGAGGTGTTTAGCTTGGTACATTGCTGGCAACTTGACTTTCCTAGACCCTGAGGAAGACGAAAGCCGCCAAAACTTCAGCTTCATCGCAATAAACAGTAAAATAACATCTCGTATTTGATGAAGAGGAATATAAGCAATTAAAACGACGTTATTATAAAAGGGTAAGCTTTCAACACCATAGACTTTTTCAGGGCCGGAACAATGCGAATCGATTGCACATAACAATCAATACCTTGCTATATGAGTGTTTATAATCGCATGGAGTCGAATCTTCTTGCACTCAAGATCTAGGTGCTCACTGTCACATCGAGTCGAAATCAGTGGAAAGCGTTTCACTCAAACAAAGTAACATCACTGAGATGAACTCTTATACACAAGACGGTTGTTGATCTATTGCCATCAGTTCCGATCAGTTTTCACGGTGGCAGTGTATCCTGCATTTAGTTCCTCCATTCGAACGCTGCTTCACTAATTCAGTCAGCTCTATGAAATCGGATTCACAGTGGATAACTCAAGAAATAATCAAAGCCGACCACTTTATCGTCTTCTGACGACGTCTTCTCGACCACTAATGTTTGTGAGCCGAAAATTTTTGAGGGTTATAGGATAAATATTGCTCTAATTCATCAACCGTATATATATGTATGTATGCACACATAATTATATGTGTGCATATATATATATATATATATATATATATATATGTGTAAAGGATAAAAAGGATAGAGCTCTCAGCGTTGATAAATCCCTGAGGGGATGCGCCATACATTCGCCTTCGTTAAGTATCGTTGGAGGTGATTGAATGCATATACGGCCTTTACAATGACTCGCTGTTGCCTATCGATGTATCGAGCCACTGCTGCTATCCTCCCAGACAAGTCTGATACTAATTTTTCCGACCCGGGAGGGATGGAAGGCTTGGTGGGCCATAGGCGAAGGGGTCGATTCCACGTGTGTGTTGCAGGGCGCCTCCGACCACTGCGCCACATGCGCCCTATATATGTGTATATACATATATGTGTATATATACATATGTGTGACCTGCAAAAGCTGTTCTCCCGCTGACCGTTGAGTCATTCTAGCGGACGCCGGTAAATCTTCCATTTCTCTCTGTTGTGTGAAAGAAAAAGTAGCCTAGTTCGATCTTCTCTGTCTAGGTAGTCGTTGAGCATCCTATCCTTCTCCTAAGGTTTCGTGAAGAACTCTGGCCATCGTGTCTGTGGTCTTGATGCTCTACGTTTCACATCTCCAAGGATCAAGTCACTATTGCCACTAGTGGCTGTTTCCCAACGGCATTTGAATTACGGTTACTGAATTCTCTTGACCGGCTTTTCTTAAGCAACATTTTATAGCTGCACTTATTTGGTTTGAAGTGAGGGGGCAGGATGTCGTCGTGTTAGTTCAATTTTCTAAGAAAATATTGATTGCTCTTGCAGGGAGTTTGACGAATTTCGGTTTTGGAACCTTTCCAGGACTGAAGAGGCAACCTCATTATCCCAATGTATCCTGCGTACTTTTCGAGCCCCCTTTTTTATGGTTAGAAATGCAAACGTAGAGATGGAAGGTGATTTCAGCGAATTTGAAAGCGTTTTGAACGATTCACGTAATCGTAACTAACAACGTAGACCAAAATTTGCGTAAGCTCATTGACAAGCGCTTTATTAGAGCAAATATTTTGTTTAGTGACCTTATGGTTTTAAATCACGATGTTAACTTTTTTATTTGCAGCCTACAACAATTTTTTCACCGCAGGGTAATATGTAGAAATACAGCCATAGTGATGCTGAGATATTTCCAAAACTCCGGACCGCAGGTGTATGCAGTGCGGAACGAACGAGCTACTATCTTATGGTTATATATAGTTCTTTTTTACTGTTCTTTTCTACTGTTCTTCGACTTGATTTTAAGAGTCGTTTCCTTCCAGTTCCTGAATTAAAGATGCATATGGATGAGAACTCTAATAGCGGCAACATTTAATCTCGGAGTAGGCGGTGAGGGTTGTTGAGGTGTCGGAGACAGGTGAAAAATCAGTGGTGCTTAGACTGAACTTGGTTGAAACTACGTACAGCAGCTTAAAAAAGGACATCCTTTAACCTCGATGTGACTCGTCAACGCATGTTGAAATTCTTCAGCTCATACGAAGATGTCATGGAACCTTTCTTTGTCTAACCTTTCGACGTCTTCGTCTTCATCAGTGCCGATGATCTGAGTCCATGGTCCATAGTTGTTCCACTTCTCGATGTGGTGTCTTCCTCTTTGTATCGAGTCGGATTTTCTTCGGTAGAGCATCCCTCGAATGAGGCACACTTACCAAACGATGCTCTTTTGTAGAGGACAAAATGTGTTCTTATATACTCTATTATTCAATTTTATTCAACACTCACCCTCTTTTATTCAAAACAAGCGCAATCGTTCGAGAACCTGAAGCTGAACTTGATCTAAGCATGTCAACTGTTTCGGAGCATCTAAAGGAAATTGGAACGTCTAAGAAGCCTTACAAATGGATGC